>CM065430.1:68230000-68903750 GCA_033030585.1 Hippophae rhamnoides | reverse complement strand
GGCCTGTTGTAACCCTTATTGTAAGGGCAAAAATATGTTAAATGTAATCCTGCATGTCTATTGCAACCCCTTGTTACAGGATACAATACAGTGTTCAATGAACATAAATGGGTAAAAAGTGGATGTTTTTATTTTGTACCAATAACAATGAATAATAATAAGAGTTTCCATGAAATATTAAAATCACACATAATATTTGTGAAGAGTATAGAGAGATAAGAAGAAAGAATGATTTAATGTTGTATTGGTGTGTTTAGAATGTACATAGAGAACCCTATTTATAGGATTGTAACAAGTGTAGTCTGAGTGTAGTACAGTGAAATAGTGGAAGTGTAGTACGAATGTATTACAAGGTGAAATAGTGGAAGTGTAGTACTGAGTGAAATAGTGGAAGTGTAGTACAGTGAAGTAAATTACAATATCAAATATAACTTAGCATCCCCTTCGAACTCGAGGAGGAAGAGAAACAATCAACTTGAGTTTGGAAACTAATTCTTGAAATCTACTGGTAGATGAGATTTGGTGAAGATGTCCGTTTGATCTGTGGAGGATATTGATTTGAGACAAACGGTGTCTTGAAGAACATGTTGACGAACAAAATGACAATCAATCTCGATATGTTTTTGTTCGTTACGAAATACATTATTGTGAGCAATCTGAATAGCTACGATTGTCACAATATAGGATAGTTGCGATTGATTGGAGAACACCCATGCTCAATGGCAAGTAACCAACGGAGCCAAAGAAGTTCTTGAGTGGTGTCGGCAAGAAGCACGATATTCGGCTTGAGTCTTTGGATCGAAGTGAGAGATTGTTTCTTGCTTCGCTAAGATATAAGAGTTTCAGAAAGAAACAATATCCAATGGTAGAGCGACGATCGGTTGGGTCACTCGTCGCGATCGGCGTGGGGCGGAAAGAAGAAGATTAGACTTGTTGGAGAAATGGAGACCGTGAAACATAGTGCCTTTGATGTAGCGAAGAATGCGAAGAACAGCGGTATAATGGGTAGGCCGTGGGCGGAGACATGAATTGACTAACCGGATGAACGGCGTAGGCAATGTCGGGACGAGTGATTGTGAGATAAGCAATGCTACTTGGTTAATGCGTATAATGTGGCATACGAGAGAATAGTACCATCACAATGGAGTAAGTTTGACATTGGTTTCTAGAGGTGTTGATGCGGTTTACAATCGGTAAGGCCAGCCCGATTAAGAATATCGGAAGAGTACTTTGCTTGAGAGAGATAATATCCTTGAGAATCATATGAGATTTCTAAGACGATAAGTAGTGGAGACGACCAAGGTCTTTCATTTCAAATTGACTCGAAGCGCTTGAGATCAATAATTCCATTAGAGTCATTCCCGGTTATGATCATATCATCTACGTAAAGGAGTAGAAGTGTTACACCGGTGAGTCTTAGAATAAAGAGGCCAGGAGTCATAGGCGGAAGTGAAACCAAATTCGGTAAGTGTAGAGTGATTTGGCAAACCAACTCGAGGAGCTTGTTTGAGCCGTAGAGAAACACGACGAAGTCTGCGTACTTGATGAGGTGAATGAGTGTATCCGGGAGGAGGTTTCATATAAACTTCCTCGGTTATGTCTCCGTTGAGAAAAGCATTTTTGACATCCATTTGAAACATGTTCCAATTTCGGGCGGCGAATGACAATGATACTTGAACGGAGGTGAGTCGGTTCTGAGTGCAAAAGTTTCTTCATAGTCGATTCCGTATTCTGTGTAAAACCGCTGCAACCGGGCGAGATTTATATCGTTCCGTAGACCCAAATACGAATGAGTTTTGATTTTGAAGATCCAACATAACTTGATCAAAGATTTATTAGATGGAAGATCAATAAGATCCCGTGTATGTGCTTTTGTTAATGCGGTAATTCATCTGTGTAGCTTGCTACCAATAAGGGTTAGAACTAGCCTGCATAGTTTTGGGGTTCGTGATGAGACAAAATGGTAGAGAAACATTGGTAATCACGAAGATGAAAAGGAAGACTACTTACACGAGTAGAACAGCGAAGTGATGACTCTGGACAATCGAGGTAGTTGGTCTTGAGAAGATGTTGTTATGGTAGGATCGGCGAAGGAGAAGACACGTCGGGAGCGAAGTAGTAGACGATGGTGAGGGTAATGGAGCAATGTCGGAGGAAATAAATCAATAGTTGGGTCATTAAAAAATGAGAGTGAGGTAGGAGATGAGACGTGAAATGAAGAAATAGAGAAAAACATTTTATGTTCCCAAAAGATGACATGACGAGAGATCTTGTGATCGTTTAGAGATAGGGTCCCAATGACGATAGCCTTTGTGTTCTATTCCATACCCTAAGAAACAACAAAGACGAGAGCAGGGTTCTAATTTATTGTGTTCGAGGGTGAAGAAGAACAAAACGAGCCTGACAGACACTTTGAGTAGTTCGTAAGATGGAGAAGTACTATAGAGGCGCTTCATGGGGATTGATTGTGAATAATAGGCATGGGAACACGATTGATGGTATAAACGGCCGTAGGAGCTGCTTCACTAAAAGCGTTCGGAGACAAAGAACTAGAAATGAGGAAAGTACGAAACAGTATTAAGAATATGTACGTGTTTTCGCTCGACTCTTCCATTTTGTTGAGATGTGCGAGAGACAAGAATATTGAGAAAGAGTCCCGTTTTGTCGAAGAAAATTTAAAAAATTTGTTTCTTTATATTCCATAGCATTATCACTCTAAGCAACTTTGATATTTTGAGAAAATTGGGTTTTAACCATTTGGGAAAAATCATAATAAATTTTGGGTAATTCGGATCTATGTTTCATGAGAAAAATCCATGTGAATCTTGAATAATCATCAATAAAAATGAAAAAATAAACACATCCCGCTAGTAGGATGTGGGGATGGACCGAACATCGAATGAATTAAGTCGAAAGGGAGACGAAGTAGAATCACTTTTATTAAAACATAAAGCGGAGTTGTTTTCCCGATTGACAAGGCAAGCAATTTACATTATCGAGAATAGAAACGGATCCTAATTTACCGAGGAAGATCTAAGGGACGAGACGACTGTAGACGTATGGCCTGAGACAGCATGCCGTAGGTTGATAGGAGTGGTAGAAGACGGCGAAGTGTGAGAGAATTGGGTTGGGTAGATGAAGGTTGATAAAGTTCGAATCGTCCCGACCTTACGGCACTATCCCCGAGGATCATCTGTCTGTGGATCCACGCACGTGACAACGAGAAGAGGAAAAAGTAATAGTAAGACCAAGTTCACATAATTGACCAACGAGAGATAAGATTTAGAGTAAGGTTGGGAATATGAAAGGTGTCGAGAAAGTGATATAGAAGATGTGGAAACTTGTCTACAGCGTTAACGTACGTATGTGAACCATTGGCGGTTTGAATTAAAGGTTTGGAGATGGAAGATTGTGTGGGAGAGAAGATGTGAGAGTATCATGAGTCATATGGTTACAATGACGAATCAAAATACCATAAAGATTTTGATGTGAGAGGCAAGGCGGTAGGAGAAGCATTACTAGATTGTGAGAGAACATGTTTAAAGACACTTGAGTTCTTGAGTAGAGAAAGTAAATTTGTCGCTGATTATCCTCGAAGTAGCGGTGATAGATGAGTTACTATTTTTACGAGAAGCATGTTGAGAGGGATTCGAGAGGAATGCGAGAGGGATTAGGAGGAATCTTGAGAGGGATTCCGTGAGGAATCTTTGAGAGGGATTCGAAAGCAATCTTCATTAAAGTGTCTCTGGACCCTTCTTGTGACAATATATACGTACCCGAATGGGACATTTAAGAAGCTCATGATTGGGGTTGTGCCGGTAGGTGCAGCCTTGATGTTTGAAGTCCTCTTTAGAACCTCGCTTTAGGGCGATAAAAGGGGGTGGAAAGAACGAGTCTGTATGATGAACTTTGAAAACCCCCGTCCGAGTTTCTTGAGGAGCCGAAGCTCGGTCAC
Organism: Hippophae rhamnoides; assembly: GCA_033030585.1. Lineage (NCBI taxonomy): Eukaryota > Viridiplantae > Streptophyta > Magnoliopsida > Rosales > Elaeagnaceae > Hippophae > Hippophae rhamnoides. The sequence continues at coordinate 68,899,795 of CM065430.1, read as the reverse complement.
GTGATATCTAAGGATGGAAAAGGACTCGATGGAGTAAGGAAGCCGAAACAGGTTCAAATCGATCATGGAGAGCCATGAGAAAAATAACAAGACGTTGGTGATTACGGTAAGTTGCAAACATCTCGAGCGTGATCTTGTTTGTCCAAGTTGGTTCGAAAGAAGCGAGTTGATCCCAAATAGTATGCATTTCGGAGAGAAATTGGTTAATGGTTTGATCACTTTGGCGTTTGGTATGAAGAGTTGTTAAATGTTGATATTGGTTGGCTAAATCTGTTGTAGTAAAGCGAGCCTCAAGAAATTCCCAAACTTCTTTGGCGGTGTCAAAACGCCCCGAATTCACCATGAATGGAGGAGGTAAAGTGGTGTTACGGAACCGAGGTAATAATTTGATGATGTTTACTCTCCCGGTCTTGAGGCGATCAAATAAGAAGTTGTTTTCGGTGGTTTCTTGGATGGGTATAGAGATATCACCAGTTATGAAAGCAGCCGTAGCTTGCGTCCTTTCAAGAAACTTTTCATTGCTTGTGCTAGGTAGTAGTTAGTATCATCGAGGTGGTAGAGATTGGTTTTAGGATATCATTTCGGTCCATTTTAACGAAATAATGGAGGAGATATAAATCAAATATATAGAGGCACGATTATAAAGGAGATATCCTTAAAAATGAAAAAAAGGAGTTGAAAACAAGGCACAGGCAAGGTTGAGGTGAGCCGGAGTTGAGAGGCCGAGTTGAGAGAGCCGAGGTTGGAGTGAGCCGAGTGGAGGTGAGCCGGGTTGGAGTGGCCGAGGGATTGAGGTGGCCGGGTTGGAATAGGGTTGAGGTGAGTCGGGTTGAGGTGAGCCGGGTTTGGAAGCGAGAAGAGGCGGAAATTTTGATAGAAATTTTAGAGGTATATGAGAGCTACGATACCATGTGAAGAGTATAGAGAGATAAGAAGAAAGAATGATTTAATGTTGTATTGGTGTGTTTAGAATGTACATAGAGAACCCTATTTATAGGATTGTAACAAGTGTAGTACAAGTGTAGTACAAGTGTAGTACAAGTGAAATAGTGGAAGTGTAGTACAAATGTAGTACAAGTGAAATAGTGGAAGTGTAGTACAAGTGAAGTAAATTACAATATCAAATATAACTTAACAATATTATTTAAAAAAAAATATTGAAGCAATTAATTTCATAAAATGTGATGAAAGTAATTAGTTACATTAAATTTTGATGTTATTTATTTATTTGAAAATATGTGAATATTACATTGTATGTAAAAATTGATATCAACTATTATATTCTCACTTAAAATTATTTGGAAAAATATTGAAGTAATTAATTTTGTAAAAGACCCAAATTTGACGAAATTACACAAAGAAAAGCTAAAATTTATAATAATAAAAATAATGTCATTAATACTATTTTATATACCTTTTAATTTTAAATAAGGATGTTATTTTTATTGTTATAAATTTTATGGTTGTTATTTTAAGTAATTCTCTTTTTATTTGGTGTTTATTAATTTAAGAATATAGTATATACAACAATCATTTCAAATTATTTTAATCTCATCTAAAATTATTTAAGGATAAATATGAATTTAATTTAATAAATTAATTAGATTAAAATTGGATACTCTAATATGGATTAGGAATCCCTATATGGCATGAAGAGAAAAACAAAATAAAAAAGAGAGGAGTATGAGAATAAGATAGATTCATATCAACACATAATTTGGTTGTGCGTGCATGTAGCTCATTAAGTTGGATGAAATTAGGAGTTGTAATCATATTCAACTTATGATTTCTAAAATCACTCAAGCTACTAAATATACACAATATATGTGCCACATTTGAGGATGAAGAAATGAATTAATACCTACACACTCAACTGAGAGAAAACACTAATTGTAAGATAAAATTTCTAAAAAAATTATGCATAGGTGGCGCCAATTTTAGTCTTTAGAGAAAGATAAATTTTTCCTTGGTTCATGAATGCCCACATATTTTATTTATACAACGTTGTAAATAAGACTTAGAAGATTATGGTATTGATCCCTCTAATACACTATATGTTTATCTTTACTCTTTATATTAAATTAAACTATTAATATCATAATGTTTAAATTATTGTCTACACGTTTTTATAGCACAAAAACTATTTTAAAACCAACACATATATTTTAATACACTTTATACATATTATTCAAACTAAGAAAATATAAGTTGTACTATAAAATAATTAAGAAAAAAGATTGTAGAGATATTTCATTTATATAATTTGATCTCTTAGATCATAAGTGATGTTATTTAGTTTTTTAGTTTTTTTTTAAATTAATTAATAACAAAACACATTTTTTAATTATTTTTATTACATTTTTTTAAGGGACTAATTAAGAATAAGTTGCATTATTTACTATTTTTATATTAAAATATTGCTTTAAAAATAATATTTTAATTAAAAATCATTAAAATAATGTGTTTTATTTTTAATTAGCTTATTTTTCTAAAGCTTAAAAAAATTAAATGACATAATTTATAATCTAAATGATCAAATTGTACAAATAATTTAATTTATGAGACCTATATAATATTGTTCCCTTTGATTTATAGAGATAGTGATATTGTTACAATCTAAATTATTAGTATTACAATAATAATTAATTAATGATAACTTTATTCAATAATATGACACCAATTTATAATTAATAATAGGGGTAAAATTGAAATTTTATATTATTTTATTGTAATAATTGTAAAATTAATTGTGTTACTTTTTATAATTGTGTAAATTATATTATTGTTAATAATAAGTTAATTATCTAAAATTATAAATCAATAAGGAATATGTGATTCGAAGATGCATTAATGCCCCTCTTCTTCTTTCTAGCTAAGAAGGTACATAGTTCAAAAATTAGGATATAGTCTCATAATAAGTGGTAATTTATCTATGGATATATTACCAATTTGACCAACATTAACAGCCCAATTGATTAAATTGTGAGCTGGAACATTGATATACTTAGGTATCCATTTAATAGATATCATAGAAAATTTGTGTAATAACTTCACATGCACGTCTTCCACTATCAGTCGGCTTGATGATAAAGAAATATTATCTCAATTCTCAAACATAAAAGCTTCAATAATAAATTTAGCATCACCCTTCGTATGAATTGACATATGGGAAATCCAATAGCATACTTGAACAACTTCATAAGCTCAACGATGACGAAGATGAAGGAAGAGAGATGAAAAACATAGCAGATGATAAGCACGGCAAGAAATGAAATAATTCTCTAATATTTTCATCATAGAGTTGTTTTTGTATTTATAGATTTAATTAGCACATGCACTAACAAATTTAGTGAATCAAAGTTTGTTATATCCTAGCTAGGGCTGTTCATCGGATCGAAACCGTTGATTTTATACTCATTCGATCCAATCCGACCATCCGTCGGATTGAAACATCTTAATCCGCAAACGATCCATCACCTTTCACATCCGCTCAATCCGATCTGTAAACTATTCGGATGACCTCCGATCAATCTAACCAATAAACTTAATTAACTCTATTTTTTGTATTTTTAAATAAAAATTTTAAATTTTCACATAAATCATAACATAAAATTATTTGACTTAAAAAAACATTAAAAAATTAAATAAATAAATATATATAATTAATTTCGGTCGGATTGGATTGGATCGAATGAATGGTAGTGAAATCCGCCATCCGATCCGACCATCGGATCGGATGAAAAATCAACGGATTGGATCAGATTGATCGGATGATCAGATTTTTTGCACACCCCTAATCCTAACCACACGTCCAAGCATCATCATAGCAAACCATATGCATTAATACCCTAATAAAATAACCATCATTGCCATTCCCTAACACACATATAGTGTCATTTTGTTATTATGCTTTCATCCCCCCTTAAGCTCATTTGCCATGGAGAACAATGAGCTTAGTCTTTAACTCCTAATTTTTTTGAAAAGGTAATAGTTTTGTTATGATATCAGCAAGCAACCTGTTCCTGAGTAGGAGTGCATTCCACCGAAAAAACTCTAGAAAAAACCTTTTCATGATTGAAGTAAATATCAATGCTAGCAATGCTTAATTATAGAATAAAGCACAACCTTCTTGGCAAGATAGCCATCACTAAAATTATTGCAATTGGTTGTGGGAGGATCATGAAGAGTTAACCAAAGTTCTTGTAATAGTTTTTATATCCGTAGAAGTTCCATGATGCTAGAAGCTAATGCTCAAAATTCTATCCTAGTAGAGAAATGGGAGACTACCCTATGGTTACTCGAGTTCCATCATATTAAATTTTTTTCCATATAAATATAGTGACCACTAGTGGAGTGTTTATTGTCTATGGTTGATGCCTAATATAAGTCAATGTAATATAAGAGCCAAACTATTAAATTTGGTGATTATGCACTACTACAAAAATGGGCATTAAAGTTGGTTCGTAGAATCGACTTTAAATTGAGTGACTTAAATATAAAGTCGGTTCACGCGATGAACCGACTTTACATGTACATTTTATGAATATTTTTTATTTTTATTCTCATTTTTCGTATTCAATATTCAATATATATAGCATAAAAAACTAAAATATAAATAATAATACAAATAATTAAAATTTTTAATATAATTAATTACTTGATAATTAAATTTATTACAAAAACAAATAATGTATATACAATACATATAGTTAATTTAAATTACAAATAAAATAATGTCGTCAAAGTGTAATTGGATTGTGCGAGCAAGCTTGGTTGGCTTAGAATCATCAGCATTATGACAAGGAAACTAGACAAAAAATAGCTGATCCATATAACAATTCATATTCCCCTACGTACATGAGCACGTAAACATCCATCAAACAAACAGTCTAAACTTTAGAGACATACGAATGAAGAAATTAAATCATTATAAATATTACCATCAAAAAGAGATTACCATAGCGATATCCGAGTGATATAACCCTTCGACGAACTCATATTAGCACTTCATTAATCATTTTTCTATAAATATAAAGTTATCTGGAATCTCTGCTATTATTTTTAATGCTATAATGAGCTCTAAATATGAAATCAAGTGTAACTCCGATTTCTTACTTGGCTTGTGTGAGTTTTGGTTCTCTTAAACGTATGGAACACGTTAATGGGCACCAAAACTCATACAAACCAAGAAACAAATCGGAGTTACACATGATTTCATATTTAGAGCTCATTATAGCATTAAAAATACTAGCAAAGATTCCAGATAACTTCATATTTATAGACAAATGATTATTAAAGTGCTAATTGTTGTCATAAGGAAAGTAGGCAAGAGAGATGAGATGTAGTTTGGGCCAAAAATAGGTCCATAAAACAATGCATTCCCCTGAATACATGAGCATATAATCATCCATCAAACAAGTGACTTCAGACACAGGAATAGTGAAATTAAATCATTAAAAAAATTACCGTTATGTTGTCATATACTATTCAAGATCATCAGAATCTTATGCTGATTCTTCTTGTGATGATATAATTTGAACCATGTGTTCTGCCCATTCCTCTCGTAAATCATCAAAAATTTTCTAGTCGTAGCCCGTCTTGTTCCAACCAAAGAACTACATGTATTTAAAATCAAAATAAGAATGTAATTTCATTTATTTACAAAAAATAACTCAAATATGTTAAAAGCTTTTATGTATATGGGTAAAAGATATTACCACATCATCAATTGGAATTTTGATATTTGTGATGATTTCGCTCATAAACTTCATGACATAACAACCACACATGACTCCATTATTTTGTTATGGAACCTACAAAAAGCAAGTGTACATGATTTTTAATATTCAAACATCTTTATTATTCAATTGTAAAATTAATAAAATTATTAATATTGGATTGTACATACTATGCCTTTTGTCCATATAAGCTTATGAGATTTTTTAAGGGCAATGCCCCTAAACTTGTTCCATAACTTTCATGCCCTATCAAGGTTTAAAACGGTTAGTTTTTATTAAATATTACAAAAAATAATAGAAGAAACTAATATGTAGCTATAACTCTTACATTTCAACAACTGTTTTTGTATCTTTACTTAGTCTATAGAAGCTGAGTCACAGTACCAAGCATGATTATTGAACAGATCAATGATTACCAACATCCAATGATCTTGGCCTTGTTCAAACCTTAATGGCCAAGGGATTATCAACTTTTGATTTATGTTAAGCGTTAATGCTCTATCACATAATTGTTTTGCTCTAATGCTAACATCCTTCTCTTGATATTGATTGACATATGAAGAATCATAGAACATTGCTAAATGTGATGAGTGATTATGTTGAAGTCGATAATAGCACGCCCTATATAAAAGATATATATATATATATATATATATAATTAGATAATATAAATATAATTATATATATTCTACATAAATGAAAGAAAAATAAATAGATTGAGGACTCACCTTGTCCACACTTGAATTATACTTAAATCGATCATTTGATATTCAAATAGTTGCAATATGCACTCGATCAATATATAAGTTTGGCCGAGGTCTACACCATAAATTTCTATAGGAAGTGGCATAGTCCATCCATCATTTATGCTAGATTCCCTCCCAACAATAGTCATCAAAGTGCCAAGATTTCTACTGAAGTTTAAAGCATAATCATAACTATACTTTTTCCAAGGCTTCTTCTTGAATGACTTGGTGCGGGATGATTGGCCACTAGACATAGATTTAGCACGAGATATTTGCTTCGTATCTCTTAAATGTGCCACATTTAAGAGTTCTGGTATAATAGACTAAAAAAAAGTATTATATATGTATTTTAGTAACAATATAAGATATAATAAAATAATAGTAGTAAACAAGTGTTATCTTTTAAGTTAAAAAATAGTACCACGTCAAAATTTAGAACAACTTGAATCGACAGCCAAGCCACATACTGTCCAACCGCCTTTTGGACTGTGGTAGCATAAGAAGGCACAGGTACTGGAAAATCATGAAACAATGATTGATCAATTACTATTTGCCAATGATTAGGCAAATATTGATTATGAATCATCCGATCATCGCTTAATTACTGTACCGTTCCAATAGCAACAATGTCCATTGACGAAGGATGTTTCAACAAACATTTCATATTGTGTAAAACAATTAAGTGTTATATATAAAAATAAAACATATAATAAGAATTTAAAAATAATAGATTATATACACCAGAAATTAAAATCTTACCACATACGATTCATCAAATAGAAGAGGACTCCCATGTGGGGTAGCTATTGGATGTACATTCTCACCAAAATATTCATCGTGGTTTGATTGATGGTAAGAATGTGCAGATTGCATTGGAGAAAATGAACCACTACTTGATTGCATATGCATTCTTGCCATATAGTGAGGACCAATAGGATGACTATATCCCATACTGGATGTAGTTTGAGCGTAATGAGATTGCATGGGTGGCCTGCCTAGCATGGATGGTGGCCTGCCTGTCATGGATGGTGGCATGCCTAGCATAGATTGTGGCATGCCTGGCATGGATGGTTGCATGCTTGGCCAATATGGAATACCCTGGTTGTAGAATGATGCCATGCCTGAAATATGTTGTAAGAGTCTGTTTCTATGTACAATTCAGTTCGGGTAACAGGTCTACCCAATTAAGCTTCCTACATAAAGTATGAAAAATTTATTAACAATGATATGAAATTAAATTGAGGAAAATAAATATAAAAATATTTATAAATTAAGACAAATTAATAATACCATTCTATATCTAACTTCAGGATTGAAGACCTCTCAGTATGGTTAGGAAGAATGTTATGCATTTGTATATTCTGATGTTCTTCCCTAATAATTTGAAATTCATCTGAACGTCTATAATCCACAAAGTTTTTCCAAACTTGAGGTGTAATCCAGGGGTGTCCTTCAGGGATTTTGTAGAGCTCTACCTCATCAAGTGGTTCCAAATATGGAAACACATAATTTCTTGCCAATTTGGAAGTCTTGTATTCCTTCCACGCCTTATTTGTAATCTTATAACACTTAAGTTTCCAACTGTCATCGACTTTGTAATGATTCTGTAAAAACACAGTACAAAAGATTAGATATAATACAAAAAAGATATAATATATATTGATTATAAAATATAAGAGACTTACACAAATGGTTATCCATATTTTGAACTTTTCTGCATCTTCAACCTGAGACTAATCATTTATATTGGTTGGTATACTGGATTTCGCAAGTCGACCAATAGAGGATTTCAATTGTTGACCATTTTCCCTTATTGGATTACCAATAGCATCAAATAGAACAAGTATTCTATCATCTGGGTTAAGTGGAGCATCAAGTATATTTGCCCAACCCCTTCTTTTCAAATACCCTAATGGATCATTTGGATCTACAAGCTCCGTTATCTGAAGATCCATGAAATATCTGCAAACAATGAAGAAATATAAATTAATTCACAATCACTTCGAGCCCATGATGAAGAATCATCATCATCAATTAGATCATCACATACATTAGGCAATTTATTTGAGAAATTACTAATATTGGTTAATGTATTGAGTATAGAGTCATCATCTTCTACAGCATCACAATGGTAAAACTCTTTTTGTGGAGGCGTTAACAGAACAGACCATTTTGGATCAATTTGATCGCTCACGTAAAATACTTGTTTTGCATGAAGTGCTAACGTGAAAGGATCATCGATGTGACTTATCTTGGATAAATTAACAAGGGTAAATCCAAAATCATATATTTTATATCCAAAATTGATAACATATTCGACCCACTCACATAAGAAAACTGTTTCATGGAAGACCTCATAATCCAATTCCCAAATATCTTGTATTATACCATAATATGTTCTATCAAAAAGTACAAGATTAGCATCTTTTGAACTGGCAAATTGCATAGTTTGTGCAACCATATTTACACCACTATTCTGATTTACTTAGACTTTGTCCCTAGTTTGAGTCAAAAACCTCCATCCATTTATTGTGAAAATAGAAAATGATTTGACATCGAATTTTGGCCCATGTGCAAGCCATTGTAAACTTTCTGATATTTTATGATTGGGTTTCTTGAGTTCATCTCGAATCTATGTATACAAAAACATAAAATATGTTTAGAGCAAAGTTTTAAAACATTGAATAGATCTAGGAAGATAAATGCATGAATTTTTGTTTGTGACACTTACATGGTTGCGAAACCAATTAATAAGCTCTAGCTTATGTTCATCATAAAACCATTTTTCTCCTCCTTTTTTTATAACGAGGATCGATCTTCAATAAGTTTAAATGCATCCTGTAATGTTATTAAATATATATGAAGTAATATATCATCATTAACAGTTAAATAAAAAATTATTTTTGCAATCATGAAACAATGAACATCACTTACTCTATGTACGGTTGTGCCTCATTATTATTTACCAAAATGATTCGGTGTGTTTTTCCCATCGAGTGCAATCAATAAACAATTTCTTACTTACACCAAGCATAGGGTTACCTACTTGGATCATGTGAAGTTCTAAAAACAACTTGTGCGTAGGATTCCCAATTTCAGTGCAACCACTAAAGTATTCAGAACAAAAATCAATGGCCTCTTCAACAATGTAGCGTTCCACCATGCATCCTTCAGGTCAATTTCTATTATTTACATATCCTTTAAGGACTTGTATATATCTCTCAAAAGGATACATCCACCTTAAGTAAGTAGTACCACATAATTGAACCTCTCAAACTAAATGAACACACAAGTGAATCATTATATCGAAGAAAGAAGGAGGAAAATATTTTTCAATTAGACACAAAGTCTCTACAACATCTTTCTGTAAAGAATTTAACTCGCCAATTGATATAGATTTCTTGCATATTGTATTGAAGAATGAACAAAGATGAATTATTGATAATCGAACATGTTTTGGAAGAATTGATCTAATAGAAAATGGTAATAACTATTGCATTAAGATATGACAGTCATGTAATTTCAATCCATACAATTTCTTATCGGTGATAGAAACAAAATTTCTTAGGTTGGATAAGTAACCATCAAGAACTTTCACACCCTCCAAACATTTACAAAACACATCCTTCTCTTTTGTTGACATTGTATATGATGCTGGTTGTAAGTATATTCGATTCTTATCATTTTCCACCCTTGGTTCCAATTCAGGTCGTATGCCTAGTTTCTTTAAATCCAATCTTGCTTTAATTCCATCCTTTATTTTTCCAGGTATATTAAGTAAAGTACCAATCAAGCTCTCACATACATTTTTCTCAATGTGTATGACATCTAAGATGTGACGAATGTGTAGGTCTTTCCAATAAGGTAATTCCCATAATATTGATTTTTTTCCAACAACCATGGTAAGTCTATTCAAACTCTTTTTCATTTTCACCCATTTCATTAGTTGACCTCTTTTGTTTCCCTACCTTAGTGAGTTTTTTTTATCTTTCCATATCGTTTGAATCTCAATACCACGTAAAGGTCGGATTGCATGATCATGATCTTCTTCACCATCGAACTCTTTCTTTTGGTATCTAAACTTGTGTCCAGATGGCAAAAATCTTCTATGTCTTCTATAAGACATATTTTGTCCATGAAAAAGATAAGTTGTAGAAGTTCCATCACTACATATAGAGCATCCCTGGTAACCTTTTGTTGCATGTCCTGATAAGTTTCCATAGGCAGAAAAATCATTAATTGTCCATAAAAGGACCCCTTTCAAGTTAAAGTGTTCTTCTTTATGTGCATTGTAAACATTTACACCATCATTCCACAACGTCTTTAAATCATCTATCAGAGGCTGCAAATATACACCAATATCAACACCGGGTTATTTCGGTCCTGAGATCAATAATGTTAACATTATGAATTTTCTTTTCATACACAACCAGGGATGAAGGTTGTATGTTACCATAATAACTAGCCAACAACTATATCTACTACTAAGGGAACTATATGGATTAATTCCATCAACAGTAATGGCAAGACAAAGATTGCGCGGATTAGATGAAAATTGAGGAGCTAAATTATCTACTACTTTTCAATTTGGAGAATCACAAGGATGACATCGCACCCTATCATCAGATAGATTATCTGAATGCCAAGTCAACATCTTTGATGTATCTTTACTATTAAATAACCTTTGAAAGTGAGGAATCAGAGGAAAGTACCAAAGAACGTTTGCAGGCACGCCTTTACACATAGGACAATCATCTAATGTCTCATATTCTTTTCTATAAAGTGTAATCATTTGGACAAGGGTGAATCTTATGATATTCCATGCCAAATCGACTAAGAGATTTATTCACTTCATACATTGAAGATGGAAATTCAATACCCTCAGGAAACATATTGACTAGTAGATTTAGTAATTCTGTGAATCCCTTGTCAGAAAAACCATGTTTTGCCTTCAGATTGTACAAATGAAAAAATCCCGACATTTTAGTGTATTTTTTGCATTTTGAATACAACGGTTTTTCTGCATCTTCTATAAGTTTTTTAAAGTTTTCGGGATCATCCTCGCGTAATTCATCTTCAATACCATGAAACATATTTTCTTTCTATACATTATGATAAGATGTATATAATCCACTCACATTCTTATTTATATTTTCTCCATGATAATGCCAACATTTATAGCTCAAAAGAATACTATTACGGATAAGGTGATACTTAACCTCGTCATATTCATGAAATCGCTCATTTTTACATTTTACACATAGGCATCAAATCATACTAGTTTCAATATTACTATTTCTACAAGTAAATTCCATGAAACTTTCAACTACAGAAATATAGTTTTGCTCAATTCTACACTTTGACATCCAAGATTTGTCCATTTTCTATTAATGACATTAATTAAACATATTAATTAATTATGTATCTAATGAATATATTTCAAGTATTATTATATATAAATAACTTTGGGAAGGATAATAGGGTTAGAGTTGGGAATCAATCTGTACCTAAAGGAGGAATGAAAATATAAAGTTACAAACAACCTAATTTCTATACAAATTAAAAAATAAGCAGCATGCTAGCATGAATATATAAAAACCAATCACTTTGGTTTATTCTAATTTCTAAACATGTTACTATATCATAATTAAAAAGTAATATTAATTATAATATACAACATTCTATAGAAGTAGGGGCTACTATAGTAACATATTTAACATTTTAACTCATAAGTAGCATATATAAATAAAAATAATAATACTACTTTGTTTTTAGTTGTTATTTTATTTTTATTAATATATATATATATAAAATTTAAGTTATTGAGTTTATAAATAAATATTTATAATTTTTTTAAGAGTTAAGAGATAGCACGTATAACTCTGATACCAATATAATTTCTTAAAAATTTAAAAAAATATATTATTTTTCCTCTATTCACTACTTAATAAAATATAATTATTTATATATAAATAAATTTATCCACGCACGATAAATATATATAATCCCTCAAACCCACGACATTTCAGATATTATTTTCATATAAAATAAGTCAAACATATAATAAGCAAAATAAAAAACATACCTAAATAAAAATTTTATACAAAAAATAAAAAACCGAATAATAAGCTGAAAAATTAATATAAATACTTACAAGAATGTTATGAAGTGACTAAATGGAGGAAATGAAGAAGAAAATTGTGTTTTGTAAGTGAGAATAATTGAAAAAATGGGTATAAAGTTTTTGAGTATTTTGTTCAAAAAATAGTAGATTTGAAAGATAATGAGAAGAGGAATATAACCAATAAAACAACGTTACAAATGGTGGTCAGAAATTGAGAAAGAGTGTGGGTGTGAGCTCGGTTTTGGGAGAAAATGGAGAAGAGAAATGAAGATTTTTGGGTTTATGCATAGAAGAAATGAGCTGAACTGATATATTACGTGGATAGTGTCGATTGACGTGGTGAACTGACGCTAGTCGCGTGGGTAGCATCGCTTTACCACGTCAACTGATGCTATCCACGCAATTTAAATTTTTTTTGTCAATTATTATTTTATTTAAACTATGCATATACGTACTATAGAAAAAGAAAAAAAAATAATTTTACAGTAATATTTAATTAAAACTGATACACAAAATTAAATAAAGATATATTGTACGTATATATAAATTTAAATATCCAAACAAATAAATAAAATTATATAATTTTAAAAACTAATTGTCTAAAAAAAATAAAAATTATACTATTTATATATATTTATATCCAACTTAAATTCTAAAAAGCCAAATAAAATAATAATTAATGACCTAAAAAAATTTCAATTATATTTAATTACTTCATCCATATTTTAATTTAAAAAATAGGACGTAGTGTCGGTTGGTGTGGTGAACTGATGCTAGCCACGTGGGTAGCGTCGGTTGACGGGGCCAATCGATGCTAGCCACGTGGGTAGCGTTGGTTCTCCACGTCAACCGATGCTACGTCCAACGTGAATAGAGTCGGTTCTACACCGAACCAACTTTAAATTCATTATAAGTCAGTTTTTCCCAAAAAATCGACTTTACACAGCGACTTAAATACCCTTTTTTGTAGTAGTGATGATTCCATGCTCCTAAGTACCTCTCAAATAATAGATTAGTCTCTTAGTAACAATCATATGAATTTAGGTTGGACCATGAAGAAATTAATATTTTTTTTAATTATGTAGCTGATGTCTGGTTTGGTAAGTGTGCAATATTACAACCCATCCACGAGAGAACAAGAATGTGTAGCCTCTATGTCATTTAGTGGTCTTGCATAATATCTGGAGAGCAATTTGCTGGTGGTAACTAGTATAAAGGTTGGTTTAGAATCTACTAATTGAGCTTAGTAACGAGATAACTAATATATTGAGATTGATGCATATGAATTCCTTCAAATGTTCTCTGAACAACAATGCCAAGAAAAAGCTAAAACATCATTAAGATAAATTAAAATAATAGTTAGGATACAATTATTAGAGTAAGTCATCATAGATGCATTAACATTAGAATGATGAAACCCCCAATTCAAAAGGCAACTTGTTAATTACATGTACCATGCCCTAGGGGCTCGTTTCAAGCCATAGATAGTCTTTTTTTTATTTTGCATAGATATTTAGGATATGATTGATCAATAAAGCCTCTTGGTTGTACCATATAAACTTTCTCTTCAACATCCTCATTGAGAAATGTTGTGTTGAAATCTAACTATCGAATAGTCCAATTTTCAGAGACTGTAATGGTGATAACTAGTCAAGGGTTTTATCTGACTTGAACTTGGTTTTAAACACCCATTTATGTTCCAAAACGTTGCCATATGTTGGTGGAGGAACAAGTATTTAGATGTTGTTTTTCAGAAGAGCCTGAGTTAGTTTCCACTACTTCCTTCCATTATGAGATTATGAGAGCCTCTTTGACATTTTTTTGTTCTTGGAGGATAACACTGGTATGATAGCTCTTCGCCTTAACAATGCCATCCTTTTATCTTATTTTCATTGATGAGTATTTGTAAGACACACAGGAGGTGATATGGGTAATTCAACAACTAAGTCTATGCTAGTTGGATCAAATACTGTGATAGGTTGAGGATGAATTGAAGGTAACATAAGAGCATTGATGGGTTGTGAAAAAGGAAAGGGTTAACTTGGGATAGATGATGGTGTGGTGGGAGAAAAATAAGGCTAAAATGATGCAGAAGGGATGATAGACAAGAAATCTGAGGTGAGATAGGGATAGATGACTGAACATTAGTGTTATATATGTCATTCTATATACTAGACGGTTCAGAGATAATAAATGTGGTTGTAGATGGAGTGTTGAAGGGTACCATTGTAAAGATAGATTTAGTATTCATAAGTGAGGGAATAAACACAAAAATAGGTGAGTGAAAGTCTTAAGTTAGATAAGTATTGGGTGCAAAAGGTTTGAGAAATGAAAATTCATTTTTAGTGAACACCACACGAATAGAGGCATAAACTCTTTGGTTGAGAGGCTCAAGGTATGAAAAACCTTTGTAATGAGCAGAATTCCCCAAGAAGACACATGATAAAGATCCTGATCAAGTTTGTGTTTATTGTATGGTCTAAGGTATAGATAGTAGAGACACCCCAAGACTCTAAGATAGTCATACAATGGTGGTAAGTTAAAGAGTAAGTCATAAGGACTGACATTGTTGAGCGATTTTAGGGCATTTTATTGATAATATGAACTACTATTTTGAAGGCATAGTCCCAGTAGGTTAAAGTTAAACCTGCTTGAATTAACACGACCAACCTTGTCTCCACTACATGCTTGTTCTTCCTTTCTACAACCCTATTTTATGAGGGTGTATAAGGGCAAGAAATCTTGCAATTATAACTTCCTTGAAATACATAGGTTCCCAAGCTTTTGAGTTCAATGCCTCTATCACTTTGGAGGTGTTGAATCTTTGCATGAAATTGTCTAGACACAAAGGCCTTTAAGTGCAAAAAAATGTTTCCTACTTCTGTTTTTTAGCTAACATGTAAATTTGTTGAAATCTTGTAAGTTCATTAGCAAATAAGAAAAGATATTTCATTTCATTCATTGAATTAATGGGTGCTGCACCACAAAGGTCTACATGGATTATAACAAATGGTTTTGTTGATCTAATCTGAGAATGAGTAAAAAGTAATCTATGAGCCTTGCCTAATTGACATGCTCTAGATATTTCTAAGTTACTATTAGATAGGAAGGATTGATTAAGTGATTGAGCTACCTCATGACAACAGCTGCATAAGGATGACCAAACATTTCATGTAAAAAAGCTTCATTAAGAGAAATTTTGTTACATTGGATGGTGTTTGAGAGGTGCTGTCATTTTTAATCTTGTAGAGCCATTGTTTAGTTCCTCCAATAAGAAGAGTAATATTTATGGCTAGATCCTTCACAAAGAAACTATTAGGATAAAAATCAATAGATACAATGTTTGTCTTCATAGAGTTTTGTTTTACTAATATTATGTTCTTTACCAATTGTGGTACCAATAAACATATTTTATTAGTATGACATGGAATAATAGAGGATCCCAATTTAGAGACAAAAACGGTGGAACCATTACAAAGCATGACAGGTGCATTGCTTGTGTATGGATTGGAATGTTGGATTTATGTGTTATCATTAGTTAGATGATGAGTAGTTCTAATGCCCATGAACCAAGCTCCATCAGTAAAGGTAGAGTGCTAACAGTGCTTAAGTTGGTGGTGATCAATAGTAATCCTGGTCACAACGGGGAATAGGTTGTGATTATGGATGATGAAACATAGGTGCAAAGGTAAGGTGATGAATGCTTCCTGATGCCCCTGTAGTATGCTCGGGATTAACTTGAGCTACATTTTTTATTAGAGGACAATGTCTTCTTGGTGGTCTTTTTTGATTATTAGGGGAGTTATTTTTGGATTCCATGTAGTGAATGTAGCATTTAGCTACTTTGTGCCCAAATTTCTTATGGTGTTATCTTTTGGTGGTGTCTTTTTTTTGGATGTTAAGACAGATGAGTTATTAAATGGATTGCTTGAAGATGGTGTAGGAGAATTGGTTTGATAAATATATGGTGCGAATGAATTTTGAGATTTTGAAATTTTGATTTACTCACAATGTAATTAGCTTGAACAAGCTATGTCAAGTTGATTCATGCGTTCCATTTGTATCTCATGACACTCATTTGGGTGTCTCTCATGACACTCATTTGGGTGAAAAGTTCATCAAGAATCAACACCCCTATTTTGTCGGTAACAGTGCTAACAAGTGACTTATAGCCAACATCAAGCCATCTAGCATATATAGCATTAGTTATATATCACTCAAATTTTCCCCAATTGCTAGTATATTATCAATAAGATCATTTGAATTATTAATGTTTTTTTCCATGGTTCATGACCCTTTTTTGAGAGATTTTAGTTGCCAATGAAACTTCACGAGCCTTGCTAGTGAGTTATTGTTAAAAACCTTTTCTAGAATTGTCTAGCAATCATAAGTAGTGGTTCTTTCAATGTGATGTTTAAAATAACTTGGAGATACTAAAGAGTAAATCCAAATTTTTAGGGCACTATTCTGTCTATCCCATAGATAATAGTTAGCATTATCTTTTAGGATCTCTTGAATTTCACAAGTTTTAGTGGTGATTTTCTTTTTCACAAGCTTTGAGAGTATTGATGCGTAATCAGCAATTATTGACTAAAGTCTTAGATACTTTTCCCATATAATATAGTTTGTTTTATCCAATTTCACTCTGAAATTTGGATTTTTGGATTTATAGGATATATTGATAGATTAATTGAAGTGTTCATTTGATTGGGTGTTTGTAGTATCTGTTGTATAAATGAATTGGTATATGTGCTGTCGGTAGAGATGGGTTCTCCTAAATCAACTTGATTTTATGCGACATCATCATTAGTAGTCATAGCTATGGCTCTGATACCATGAACAACTTCATAAGCTCAACAATAATGATGGAGATAAAGGAAGAGAGTTGAAATGCATAACAGATATAAGCATGGAAAGAAATGAAGGAATTCTCTAATATTTTCATTATAGAGTTGTTTTGATAATTATGGATTGAGTTAGCACATGCACTTTTAGTGAATCAAAGTTTGTTATAAGAAGCATATGTTCTAGTCACACGTCCAAGCATCATCACAGCAAACCATGTGTAGTAATACCCTAATAACAAAACCATCATTGCCATTCCCTAACAAATATATTAGTGCCATTATGTTATTGTGCTGTCAATACTTGAAGGACCATCAGTCTCAATTCGTTTGTAGTTATTCTCAAACAAGGATTTGAATTCTATTTTTGAGAACATATGAGCAAGAAAAATGGAAATAGGATTCCTATTTTTAAAAATCACCTCATTTCTTAGCCATCAATGTTGCAACATCAATAAGTTTAAAGAGTTTAGAAGAAATGTTAGAAGGCAAAACATTATGGGGGATCTAAGAGCGTATTGGTATAAGACCAAATATCAAATGTATGGGCAAAACTCAAAGCAATGTTTCATTGCCAATGCATGGAACAACCATGAGGGAAGAATTTCACATATGATAAACAAATGTTCAACATCCTAAATTATTTGAACATTAGGAATAGAAATAATCATCCAAAGATTTATTTATTTATTTTTTCCTACTAAGGCAATTATGTAGGATTTTCAAAGTAAAATTTTAAGCTTTTTCATGAACTTTTCTTTCCATAATGCTCTTTAAATGGAAAATAACTCTTGGAGTCACTTAACTTTTAAAAAAGTGTATATCAATCCATTTTAGTTTAATTATTTCAATAGATTATAATTTAAAAATATAAATATCATGTGCATTATAAGTGTGCATTATAAGTAAGAGGTAGATTTGTTATCAATGAAAAAATTAAGTGGAATTGTTTTTGGAGGAAAAATAAATATTTTAATATTGATAAATTTATCCCTTATTTATGATGTCACATGATTTTTCCGTGTTTAAATAATAATTAAATTAAAATGATTTAATTAGAATTAAATTATGTGTAATTTTAAAATAAATAAAAAAATTACAATACACCTTTTATAAAATTAGGGTAAGATACACCTTTTAGGAAACTCAGATTCAATGGATCCGTTTTCCCAAAACCGTTGTTAGTTAGCTTGGTTGCTAGAGGAGATAAGTTAAATTAAATTAATTTTGTAGTCTCACAGATACTCGAAGGCAATTTAAAAGTGTACATAGAATACAAAGGGATGTTCTATAAAGCAGAATTAATTAAAGTTGCCTTACTAGATTGGGATAACAACTTTTTACCCTTTCCAATATTTGTTGGAATGACAAAGATATTTAAAAGGGCCATTTTATTGAGAGACTTGGAGTCGAGACAGATACCTATCTAATTTTTCAAACTGCTTTATTGGTACATTTTTTGGGATGGACACTCAAGATTTTTGAAGATTTATTTCATGTCGTAACCATTTACGATGAGTGACAAGAATATTTTTAAGAGAGGCTGTTTTATTAGGATTTCCTTTGTTGAAAAAAATTGTGTCATCACCGTAAAGTAAATAAGAAATATCTTGAGCATCTCTAACAATCAAAACTCCATAAGTTGAATCTTTATTCTCATCTTTAACTACTAACCCTGAAAGACTTTCAATGAATAAAAGAAATAGCATTGTTACAAAAAAAAAGTATTTAATTCGATATGTAAAGTCGATTTTTTTATAATGAATTTAAAGTTGGTTCGCTGTAAAACCGATGCTATCCACGTAGGACGTAACGTCGATTGACGTGTTGAACCGACGTTATGTCCTACGTGTATTGTTTTAATTAAAAAATACAGTTTACAATTGAAATGTTTTTTTAGGTCAATTATTATTTTATTTGACTATTTAAAGTTTAAGTTGGATATATATATATATATATATATATATATATATATATATATATATTATAATTTTTTTGAAACAATTGGTTTTTAAAATTATATAATTTTGTATATTTGTTTGGATATTTAAATTTATTTACGTATGCATAATATATCTTTATTTAATTTTATGTAATTGTTTGGATATTTATTTTAAAATTATTATTTTTTCTTTTTTTATACTACACATATATATCAAATTAAATTTTAAAGAGTTCAAATAAAATAATAATTGACAAAAAAAATTTCAATTTTAAACTCCATGGATAACGTCGATTGACGGAGTGAACCGACACTATACACGTGGCTAGCGTCGATTCGTCACGTCAATCGACGCTATCCATGTGTGTAGCATCGGTTTGCCACGTTAACCGACACTATCCATGAGTTTATTATCCTTTCTTCTCTCTTCTTCACGAGCAGAATGCCAATTTTCAAATTTCTCTTCTCCCTTGGCCCAAAATCGAGTTCACCTTCCACTCTTTCTCAATTTCCGGCCACCTTCGACCACCATTTTCAACGTTGTTTCGTGGATTATATTCCTCTTCTCATTATCTTTTAGATCTCCTATTTTTTGAGCGAAATACTCAAAAAATTTATACCCATTTTCTCACTTATTCTCACTTACAAAACACTCATTTCTTCTTCATTTCCTTCATTTAGTCATTTCATTTACTCTTGTAAGTATTTCTATTAATCCTACGCACTTATTATTCAGTTTGCTTTATTTTTTGTATAAAGTTTTGATATATGTATGTTTTGTATTATTATGCTTGTTATTATATGTTTGGCTTATTTTTTGTGGAAATAATATCTGCATGTTGTGAGTTTGAGAGACTATAATATTTATCGTACGTGGATAAATTTATTTATATATAAATAATTATATTTTATTAAGTAAAAGTAATACAATTGTAAAATGATAAATGTTTTGTATTATGTATGTTTTGATATATATTCTAATAATTAGGGAATTTATATATAATAATACTTGAAATATATTCATTGGATACATAATTAATATGCATAATTAATGTCATTAATAGAAAATGGACAAATCTTGGATGTCAAAGTGTAGAATTGAGCAGGACTACATTTCTGGAGTTGAAAGTTTCATGGAATTTGCTTGTAGAAATAGTAATACTGGAATTAGTATGATTTGATACTCATGTGTTAAATGTAAAAATGAGCGATTTCATGAATTTGATGAGGTTAAGTATCACCTTATCTGTAGTGGTATTCATTTGAGCTATAAATGTTGGTATTATCATGGAGAAAATATTGATAATACTCATGGGAAAGAGATAAATAAGAATGTGAGTGGATTACATACATCTTATCATATGTACAGACAAAAAATATGTTTCATGATGTTGAAGATGAACTACGTGAGAATGATCCCAAAACCTTTAAAAAACTTCTAGAAGATCTCGAAAAACCGTTGTATCCAAAATGCAAAACATACACTAAAATGTCGGGATTGGTTCATTTGTACAATGTGAAGGCAAAACATGGTTTTTCTGACAAGGGATTCAAAGAATTACTAAATCTACTAGTCGATATGTTTTTTGAAGGTATTGAATTTCCATCTTCAATGTATGAAGTGAAGATATCTCTTAGTCGATTTAGCATGGAATATCATAAGATTCATGCTTGTCCAAATGATTGCATTCTTTATAGAAAAGAATATGAGACATTAGATGATTGTCCGATGTGTAAAGAATTGAGATGGAAGCATGGTACAAATGAGACAACATATAAGAAAGGCATGCCTGCAAAGGTTCTTTGGTACTTTCCTCCGATTCCTTGCTTTCAAAGGTTATTCAAAAGTAAGAAGACATCAAATATGTTGACTTGGTATTTAGATAATCGACCTGATGATGGGGTGCTACGTCATCCTTGTGATTCTCCAAATTGGAAAGTAGTAGATAATTTATCTCCTCAATTTGCATCTAATCCACGCAATCTTCGTCTTGCCATTACTGCTGATGGAATTAATCCACATAGTTCCCTTAGTCCCTTAGTAGTAGATATAGTTGTTGGCCAATAATTATGGTAATATACAATCTTCCTCCCTGGTTATGTATGAAAAGAAAATTCATGATGTTAACATTATTGATCTCAAGATCGAAACAACCCGATGTTGATATTGATGTATATTTGCAGCCTCTGATAGATGATTTAAATACATTGTGGAATGATGGTGTAAATGTTTACGATGCACATAAAGAAGAACACTTTAACTTGAGGGGGGTCTTTTTATAGACAATTAATGATTTTCCTACCTATGGAAACTTATCAAGACATGCAACAAAAGGTTACAACGGATGCCCTATATGTAGTGATGGAACTTTTGCAACTTATCTTGTTCACGGACTAAGGATGTCTTATAGAAGACATATAGAAGATTTTTTCCATCTCCACACAAGTTTAGATACCAAAAGAAACCATTCGATGGTGAAGAAGATCATGATCATGCAACCCGACCTTTGCGAGGTGTTGAGATATTAAGGAAATTGAATGGTATGACATTCAAATGATATGGAAAGATGAAAAAAAAACTCATTAAGGTAGGGAAATGAAAGAGGTTAACAAATAAAATGGGTGAAAATGAAAAAGAGTTTGAACTGACTTACCATGGTTGTTGGAATAAAAAATCAATATTTTGGGAATTACCTTATTAGAAAGACCTACACATTCGTCATAGCTTAGATGTCATGCACATTGAGAAAAATGTATGTGTGACCTTGATTGGTACTTTACTTAATATACCTGGAAAAACAAAGGATGGAATTAAAGTAAGACTGGATTTAAAGAAACTAGGCATACGACCTGAATTGGCACCAAGGGTGGAAAATGATAAGAATTGAATATACTTGCCACCAACATCATATACAATGTCAACAAAAGAGAAGGATGTGTTTTGTAAATGTTTGGAGGGTGTGAAAGTTCCTGATGGTTACTCATCCACCTTAAGAATTTTGTGTCTATCACTGATAAGAAACTTTATGGATTGAAATCACATGACTGTCATATCTTAATGCAACAATTATTACCAGTTGCTATTAGATCAATTCTTCCAAAACATGTTCTATTATCAATAATTTGTCTTTGTTCATTCTTTAATACAATATGTAATAAATCTATATCAATTGGCGAGTTAAACTCTTTACAGAAAGATATTGTAGAGACTTTGTGTCTAATTGAAAAATATTTTCCTCCTTCTTTCTTCGATATAATGATTTACTTGTCTGTTCATTTAGTTCGAAAGGTTAAATTGTGTGGTCCTACTTACCTAAGGTGGATGTATCCTTTTGAGAGATATATGCAAGTCCTTAAAGGATATGTAAATAATATAAATCGACCTGAAGGATGCATGGTGGAACGCTACATTGCTGAAGAGGCCATTGAGTTTTGTTTTCAATACTTTAGTGGTTACACTAAAATTGGGAATCATATGCACAAGTTATTCTTAGAACGTCACATGATCCAAGTAGGTAACCCTATGCTTGGTGGAAGTAAGAAATTGTTTATTGATCGCACTCAATAGGAAAAAGCACACCGAATCATTTTGGTAAATAATAATGAGGCACAACTGTACATAGAGTAAGTGATGTTTAACCTTTCCATTCGTGCAAAAATTATTTTTTATTTAACTAATAATGATGATATCTACTTCATATATCTTTAATAACATTACATGATGCATTTAAACTTATTGAAGATCGATCCTTGTTATAAAAAAAGAAAGGATAAAAATGTTTGTATGATGAACATAAGCGAGAGCTTATTAATTGGTTTCGCAACCATGTAAGTGTCACAAACAAAAATTCATGTATGGTCCTAGATCTATGCAATGTTTTAAAACTTTTCTTTAAATACATTTCATGTTTTTGTAAACATAGATTCGAGATGAACTCAAGAAACCCAATCATAAAATAACAAAAAATTTAGAATGGCTTGCACATGGGCCAAAATTCGATGTCAAATCATTTTCTAGTTTCACAATGAATGGATCAAGGTTTACGACTCAAGCTAGGGACAAATTCCAAGTAAATCAAAATATTGGTGTGAAGATGGGCACAAACTATGCAATTTTCCAATTCAAAAGATGGTAATCCTGTACTTTCTAATAGAACATATTATGATATAATACAAGAGATTTGGGAATTGAATTATGAGGTCTTCCATGAAATAGTTTTCTTGTGTGATTGGGTTGAAGATGTTATCAATGTTGGATATAAAATAGATGATTTTGGATTTACCCTTGTAAATTTATCGAAGATAAGTTACACTGATGATCCTTTCACGTTAGAACTTCATGCAAAACAAGTATTTTACGTGAGCGATCAAATTGACACAAGATGGTCTATTGTGTTAACGCCTCCACAAAAAATATTTTTACCATTGTGATGCTTTAGAAGATGACAACCCTATGCTTGATACATTAACCAATATTATTAATTTCTCAAACAAATTGTCTAATGTATGTGATGATCTAGTTGATGACGATGATTCTTTGTCATAGGCTCGAAGTGATTGTGAAGGAATATATGCATATGATCAACAACCTAATTAAACATAACGTATGTTCTATATTGTTGTAATAACTCTTATATATATATATATATATATATATATATGTATGTTCCTAAAATTGTCAATTAATTTATATTTCTTCATTGTTTACAGATATTTCATGGATCCTCGGGTAATAAAGCTTGTAGATCCAAATAATCCATTGGGGCATTTGAAAAGAAGGGGTTGAGCAAATATACCTGATACTGCACTTAACCCAGATGATAGAGTACTTGTTCTATTTGATGATACTGGTAATCCAATAGGGGAAAATGGCCAACAATTGAAATCATCTATTGGTAGACTTGTGAAGTCCAGTATATCAATCAATATAAATGATTGGGCTCATGTTGACGATACAGAAAAGTTCAAAATATGGATAGCCATTTGTGTAAGTCTCTTATATTTTATAATCAATTACGTATATTATATCCTTTTGTATTATAACGAATCTTTTGTATTGTGTTTTTACAGAATCGTTATAAAGTCGAAGAAAATTGGAAGAGCAAGTGTTATGAGATTGAAATAAGGCGTGGAAGGAATACAAGACTTCCAGATTGTCAAGAAATTATATGTTTCCATATTTGGAACCACTTAATGAAGTATAGCTCTACAAAATCCCTGAAGGACACCCCTGGATTACACCTCAAGTTTGGAAAGACTTCGTGGATTATAGACGTACGAATGAATTTCAAATTATTAGGGAAGAACATTAGAATATACAAATGCATAACTTTCTTCCTAACCGTACTGGGAGGTCTTCAAATTCTGAAGTTAGATATAGAATGGTATTATTAATTTGTGTTAGTTTATAAATATTTTTATATTTATTTTTCTCAATTTAATTTCATGTCATGGTTAATAAATTTTTCATAATTTATGTAGGAAGCTGAATTGGGTAAACCGGTTACCCGAACTGAATTGTACATAGAAACAAAGACTCTCAAAATGATGAAGTCAAGACCGATGACTAAGCGAGGAGAAGAACAACTAAATAAGTTGGTTAGTAATTTTGGTTGATACAAAGTCTTAATTATTTTTAATAATTGATGTAATAATGCATGATATGTTTGTGTGCTTTATTATTTGTAGAGAGTTGTTCAAGAACAAATATCTAGGGGTGAAATAATCAAAGAGCCTGGGAGAGATGCTCTATATCCTGCATTCAGACATGACCATCCTGGTCATGTTAGTGGAGGTAGCCAATATGATGGTTATATGGAGTATTTTAACATTCCAAAACAAAAGCCTCAGATGGTCACCAAGGATAAGTACACTAAAATTGAAGAAGAACTTAACTTCTTTAAGGCCTCAATGTTAATTGAGATTGCCACTATAAAAGAATTTCAATCACAACACATGTCAGGCATGACATCATTAGAAAACTAGGGCATGCCATATTGGCCAAGAATGTAACCATCCATGCCAAGTATGCCACCATCAATGACAGGTAGGCCACCATCCATGCCAGGCATGCCACCCACGCAATCTCATGATGCTCAAACTATATTCAGTATGGGATATAGTCATCCTATTGGTCCTCCCTATATGCGAGGAATGCATATGCAATCAAGTAGTGGTTCATTTTCTCCAATGCAATCTACACATTCTTACCATCGATCAAATCACGATGAATGTTTTGGTGAGAATATACATCCAATAGGTACCCCACATAAGAGTCCTCTATTTGATGAATCATATGTGATAAGATTTTAATTTCTCGTGTATATAATCTATTTTTTTTTCTTATTATATGTTTTATTTATTATAAATAACACTTAATTTGTTTTACAAAATATGAAAAATGTTTGTTGAAACATCCTTCATCAACAGACTTTGTTGCTATTGGAACAGTACAACAATTTGACGATGATCGGATGATTCATAATCAATATTTGCCTAATAATTGGCATATAGTAATTGATCAATCATTTCTTCATGATTGTCCACTACATGTGCCTTCTGATGCTACCACAGTCCAAGAGGCAGTTGGATAGTATGTGGCTTGACCGTCGATTCAAGTTGTTCTAAATTTTGACGTGGTACTATTTTTTAACTTAAAAGATAACACTTGTTTACTACTATTATTTTATTATATCTTTTATTGTTACTAACATACATAATACTTTTTTTATTCTATTATTACCAGAACTCTTAAATACAACACATTTAAGAGATACGAAGCAAGTATCTGGTGCTAAATCTATGTATAGTGGCCAATCATCGCGCACCAAGTTATTCAAGAAGAAGCCTTAGAAAAAGTATAGTTATGATTATGCTTTAAACTTCAGCAGAAATCTTGGCTTTTTGATGACTATTGTTGCGAGGGCATCTAGCATAAATGATGGATAGACTGTGCCACTTCCTATAGAAATTTCTGGTGTATACATTGGCTAAACTTATATATCGATTGAGTACATATTGCAACTATTTAAATATGAAATGATCGATTTAAGTATAATTCAAGTGTGGACAAGGTGAGTCCTCAATCTATTTAATTTTCTTTCATTTATGTAGAACATATATAATTATATTTATATTATCTAATTACTTATATATATTTCTTTTATATAGGGCGTGTTATTATCAACTTCAACATAATCACTCATCACATTTAGCAATGTTCTATGATTCTTCATATGTCAATCAATATCAAGAGAAGGATATTAGCATTAGAGCTATACAATTATGTGATAGGGCATTAATGCTTAACAGAAATCAAAAGTTGATAATCCCTTAGCCACTAAGGTTTCAAAAAGGCCAAAATCATTGGATGTTGGTAATCCTTGATGTATTCAATAATCATGCTTGGTACTGTGACTCAGCTTCCATAGAACTGAGTAAAGATACAAAAGTAGTTGTTGAAATGTAAGAGTTATAGCTAGCTATTGGTTTCTTCTATTATTTTTTGTAATATTTAATAAAAAACTAACCATTTTAAACCTTGATAGGGCATGGAAGTTGTGGAACAAGTTTAGGGGCATTGCCCTTAAAAAATCTCATAAGCTTATATGGACAAAAGTTATGGTATGTACAAGCGAATATTAATAATTTTATTAATTTTACTATTGAATAATAAAGATGTTTGAATATGGAAAATCATGTACACTTGTTTTTTGTAGGTTGCATAACAAAATAATGGAGTCATGTGTGGTTATTATGTCATGAAGTTTATGAGCGAAATCATCACAAATATCAAATTTTCAATTGATGATGTGGTAATATCTTTTACCCATATATAGAATTTTTTTTAACATATTTGAGTTATTTTTGTAAATACATGAAATTACATTCTTATTTTGATTTTAAATACATGTAGTTTCTTTGGTTGGAACAAGACGGGCTATGACCAGAAATTTTTGATGATTTATAAGAGGAATGGGCAGAACACATGGTTCAAATTATATCATCACAAGAAGAATCAAGAGTTACACTTGATTTCATATTTAGAGCTCGTTATAGCATTAAAAATACCAGTAAAGATTCCAGATAACTTCATATTTATAGACAAATGATTAATAAAGTGCTAATATGAGTTCGAAGGGATAAGGTTATTATTATATCACTCAGATGTTGTTGTGATAAATTTTTTTTTATGATAATATTTATAATGATTTAATTTCTCCATTCGTATGTCTCTGAAGTTTAGATTGCTTGTTTGATGGATTTTTATGTGCTCATGTATGTAGGGGAATAAATTGTTATATGAATCATTTATTTTTTGCGGAGTTTTCTTGTCACAATGATGGTGATTCTAAGCCAACCAAGCTTGCTCGCACAATCCAATTACACTTTGACAATATTATTTTATTTGTAATTTAAGTAAACTATATATATTTGTATTGTATATACATTATTTGTTTTTGTAATAACTTTAATTATCAAGTAATTAATTATATTTAAATTTTCAATTATTTATATTATTATTTATATTTTGGTTTTTTAATGCTATATTGAATACAGGTTAGTGGAGTGAAAAATGAGAATAAAAATAAAAAATAAAAATCATTACGTGTAAAGTTGATTGACCGCGTGAACCGAATTTATATTTTAAGTCACTCAAATTAAAGTCGGTTTTTAATTAACTTTAAAGCCTGTTTTTGTAGTAGTGTAGGTAAAAGGGATAAATGATGAATTCATCGAAGTCTTTCTTATGGTTTTTGTTGGAACAAGTATGTGAAATACAATATAAAAACAATATTACCAATATACTAAAATGATAACATTTTATAATTACCTACTAGTACTCGAAATATATGTACTTGTTAAATTTGTCTTTTTCCTAAGGCACATAAACTACCTTTTACTCGTGTTCAAAAGAAATTTTTTAGTACTTTGAGTTGTTGTATATGGGCTTTTGGGTATCTCCTATTGTAGACGCCACTAATAGTAAATATTGTTTGCTTGTTATTGATGACTATAACAAATATCAGTGGGTGTACTTCTTGTTTGCTCAATCTGATATAGCTTTTATTTTTAATTCTTTTAGACAAACAGTAGAAAGTCATTTTAATACCAAGATTAGATCTATAGGATAGATAGAGGTAAGAAGCTTTCCTTTTTAACCACAGACTTTTCTAAGCTGGGCATTAATCACAGAGTTAAATGTATACATACTTAATAACAAAATAGTGTTGTGGAGTGTAGACACAGATGCATAATGGAAAAAAGGGTCTAACCTTACTTTTAGAAGTAACTCTTCCCATGAGATTTTGGATTCATGCTTTTAGTTGTATTATATATATCATAAATAGATTGACCTCAAAAATTATCTTGAATAAATCTCCTTATAAGCTACTTTATGCTATAGTGCTTGACTATTCCTTTCTAAAACTTTTTGGCTCTTTGCGCTTTCCATACCTTAGAGATTACAACAAACATAAATTACAACCTCAATCCACAATAAAAAGGATACTTAAGTATGTATATTCAATCCAAACATCTTTATACAAGTAGACATGTTGTCTTTCATGAGAACAGATTTCTCTTTGAGGAAAATGTATCTTCTATTGGTTCTTTTGATGTATCTGCACTAGTTGAGTCTTATTTTCAATTAACACCTCTTGTTTTGTCCTCATCTAGTCATCCTCTTATGCCTCAAGAGTCATTACTTCCTTTCCATATCAATCAAACTACTTATATTCCTTTTTCTAGCTCATCCTAACCCAATTTAGTGGATTTCCACAGACTCTGCATCATCTATTCCTTCTTTTTCTCATTATAATGTCTCCTTAGGCTTACCTTCTTTGCATCATTCAATCCTATTTCTTAATTGAGCTTCATACTCTAGATGTTCCTATCACTACCCCAAATAATCACTCTAGGACCACAAGGTCTAAGGAAGGCATCTCAAAAACTAAGCCTTTTACCTATCATGTCAAGCTTAGATCTTCTCCTTCAGGAAATCTTAATATCACCCTTTTAGATATTCCTTAGTCTAAGTCATGTATGCCTCTATGTCATTGTTGGCTTCTCATGTGCAAAATACAAATTCTCTTTATTTTACTTAGTGCATATATTTTTCTCTATATAAGGTTCGTTATTGTATATTTGTAATTCATGCACACATATTGTTAGGTACACTTTATATGAGAGCATATTTACAAACACCATGGGGTTGGATTTTGTAGTGTGCATGCTAGGTAGAGTATTGATTTTCGACGAGCGAGTGTGTGAGAGAGCCAACATTTTAGCTCATGTTTTTGGTTCATTTCAAGTGTAGGTATTTATTCAAATTACTCAATAATTTTGGGAAATGAAAAAAATGTTATTTTTTGCACCTCACCACTACCTTTGGTGAGGTGGTTGGAAGATAGACATTTAAGGCTCTATAATACCCCTATTTCTTCTTATTTTTTATCCATTATAATGTAGTGAAGCTTTATTAGATTGACATCTCATTTTTCTATTTTGAGATCACTAATACCTTGAGTATTGTTTGGTATTAGAAATTTATGATTATGTGCACAAAACTATGCTTGTGAATGGTGAGTACTTGAAAAGGTATTTGAAAGTGGGTTGTATATGAGTTATGTGTTAGTTGGGATTTTCTTGGATGTAATTCTTTATTTATGATAACCTTATTTTGTGAGTGAGCTAAGTTAAATACATTAAGTTCTCATATCTCTTTGTTATGTGTTATAAGAGATAGGCTATTTCAATAATATGGTGGTTTTCAAGATTTGGAGTTGTCACAATTCTAGTTATTTATCACACCACATTGGGTGTTATGGGCTTTGAAAGAGAGTTAGGTTCGGGTGTCAAACTAGGTCGTTGTGAAAGCAACAAGCAAGAACAGCAATATACAATTATAAAAGAGGTCATAATTGATAAAGATATTGGTGGTTTTACTTTCTAATAGAGTTTTAATTGTTTTATTGATTAGTGAATTTTTTGTTGTTGAGTGGTTGCCTTAAGCAACCCAAGAATGTTACCACATAGATAGAATTTCTATATGGATTTACCTCGTTGTATTTGGTATTATGCATGCACTAATGTGTGGCCAAATAAAATCAAAGTTTAAATGGTGTATGTTTCTATATACTAAAGTTAAACTCTGATTAGAAAGCTTTTATTATTTATTGCCAACTTTTTGACTTTTGAATATTGCTTCTGCTTTATAATATCAGTCTCTGATTATTTATCAAGAGTGTATCTCTCTATTGTTTTCATGTTTGGTTTGAGTCCTTAAGTGGTCAATATTTCCTTAACCTGATTATGTATTGGGTCTTGGACTTGTTCTTTGTAGTCATGATTGATTAGATTATATGTTAGTATAATCTACCATTTTATTTGCATGGGAATTTTGCATGATTCTCTAATGAGTCTATATCTCCTTACCTTATATGTGTACCAGGTGTCGAACTCTTTATTATGCTTTGGTATGTAATGTTTGATTACATGCTGTGTAACATGTCCTATGTTTATGTATACTACTAGCCTAGACAGAAGCCTTTAAGGCACAATATCACTAGTGTGTTTGCTATACTTTCTTCTTTCTTACTATATGTTCTTTTTGTTTTGTGTTAAATTGAGCATGATGTTTTGTATTTTTTCTTTGTTAATTGCTTAATTCACATTTTTAGGTCTACTAGACCAAATTGATAAGGAGCTCATGAAAATATTTCATGGGTTGGCATCTCCATCCTTCGTCTAAGTCCCAATTATTTATTTGAGTTAGAAGAATAATTGACCCTCGTGTAAGTGTTCCTACATATGGGAATCTTCCATTGGTATCAAAGTGGGTCAAACCTATTTAGGCTTAACCATCTGGGTGTTCCATCCTAGTGCTCTATCTACACATACATACAACTTGTACATTTGTACCTTGTGATACTAATGGTATGGGCTATTGTTGTTTTGTGGGGTTGTTTATCTACTTGAACTTTTGTTGTCACTATGTTCCCCATTTTCTTGTTTATGTGTATCTCTTTCTCTTTTTGCTTTTTTGTCATGTATAGTATGCTAATTGTATTACTTGCTCCTATACCTGACTGTTTGATCATTTACTAGTTTTCTTCCTTGCTAGTTGCTTTGACATACTCTTTATGTGTGTTTTCCTTGCTTACTTCTTGCTTCTTTTTTGTGACTTTCTACACGAGTATAACATCACATGTTTTTCAATATGTAGTGTCAAAGTATTAGGATCTTTCTTTTTACAATCTTATCATTGATATGCCATGCTATATAGAATGCATCTCTTCTATTTTACTAGGTTATTCTCTCTTGTACCTAGTATGTTGAGTGCTAGTTTTCTGTTTGTCTCCTATTGATTATTTTTCATCTTTTTCCTTCACTTCTTTCTCTTGTACTTTAGATGTCTGTTTGGAGAAAATTGAGATGTGTTACAAGTTGATGTACATTAGTGTTTATCTGTACTATGCTTGTTCAAGTTTTCCATATACATTTGTATGTCATATAGATTGTTTATCTATCTTTACAAATATTGACTTACATGCATTGTTATGCCTAGACTAGTGTGTCTTGTTGGCATTCCTGGTATTTGCGGTGTTGATCCTATTTAAGCATGTCTCTTTTTTGTGTTGAAACCTAAGCTTTTCTCGCATGCTTAAATGTTTTGTAGCATCCATTATTTCTTCTATCTCTTGGGGGTTTTTGATTGTATTTCTCACTAGTTAGTCAGGTTCTTTCCTTCTCTTGACTAGCAATGATGTGAGTGTTGTCGATGATCTCTTTCGAAGCAATTGTGTATAGTTTGTCGTCTTTTCTCTCTTTGGAGGCAACATGTATGGTTTGTGCTAATTATCTCTCTTAATGTACATACTTGTCTTTTTAGCCTATGATCTCCTTTAAGGTCATCTTTGTCATATCACTTATTTATTGTTATGTTACTTGTCTATTTTTAAATTGTGTTTATCTACCTTTAATGCTTTAAAAATTTTAAAAAAATATTGTCTTTGGTCACTTGGAATTCTCCTTTCTCATTTCTCTCTCTTGTTAGGCTTGTTTTGCATTTTGTTGTATTCCTAACATTCTATATGTGAAATGAACTTTTTAAAGAGATCAATGATGCTTTATGATTGGCATGCTTTTGAATTGAATTGAAATGAAATGTGGCTGTCATGACATATATATTCATTGAACATTTATATGGCAAAATGTTTTGATATGCTACACCCTATTATATGTGCACTTGTCATAACTTTGTGAATTTGTAAGGTTATTTTGAGTAGTTTATGTGGATTTCATGCTTTGATGATTTGTATGTCCCTAACAAGCTCTAGAATTCACTCTAGTGTCTCTTGAGGCAAAATCCTAGGTTCTACTTAGATTGAGAAAGGATTTGGTCCTTCCTTGAGTTACTATGAGTGTGTCAACTTGGAAAATAGTTGGACCCTTTGTCAACTTCTTCTTGGGGATTTCCTGACACATTTATTTGGCATTGATGTTTAGAGGAAGATAGTTGAGCTACCAAGAGTGTGTTAACTTGGAAGATAGTTGGACTCCTAATCAAGTCTTCTTACTAATTTTTTTACACATATATGTGACATTGGTGTTTGACTACTCGTCCAGCCAATGTGTTGTATGCATATTGCGAAGCCTTTTATACTCTCCCACAACACGTATAGATGTGGTCCTCTGTGTTATGTATTGCATTAGGAATATATTTTTTGTCTACACTAGTCTTGGTTTGTGTATGCATTCAGATTGTTGTTTCTTACATGTTTTTACCTACCTATTATCTGGGTGTTATTCTTTGTCTTTTTACTGGACTGCATGTGTTCCTTCTTTTTGTGTTTACTCTAATCTTCTCTACTGTGTTGCATCAGTGTTAGGATTATTGCATTTCTATTTAACTTTTCTTCTTCATATAAAGATGTGTTATGTTGCATATTATATGTGTGCCTGTTTTGACTTTCCATGTCAAAAATAGGATAAGTGTGCATAACTTGTGTTTGTTTATGCAATGTGTTTGTTTGTTTTTGTATTTGTCTGTTAGTATGTTGTTTACTATATGGGAAGGTGAGTGTAGCTTGCACTGAATCATGATTATCTATTATGTATACACTTAGTGAGAGTGTTGCATATATTTAGGAGGCGTTTTCATTTTTATGTTGCATGTAGTTTCTGTTTGTTTCTACTATATGTATATTGTGATTATCCTTTCAGTGTGTACTTCTATAGGGGTAACATGAGTATTTGGATAGCCTACATGCTATTTTTGCATGATACGTTCAAGGGGTATGTGGGTGTTTCACTTATACAGGTTATAGGTGTATAGTGAAATCTCCATGCTTCAAGTGTGTTGTGAGCAGTGATACTGAGTTCCTCATGCTACAGAGTGACAAAGGATGGATGAGTTGATACATAAAGTTGGATAGGGCACTCAAGATGGACGCAATTGGAGTAGATATGTCATTTGGATTTTTTTCTATCTCGTTGTGTTATTCATATTAACAAAACAACTTTAAGACATCTTCATGATCATCTCATGTTTGATGAGTTTCTTTATATAGTTGTGTAGTATTTTGACAACGAAAACCTAAGGGGGAGAATGTAAGTCCTACATGTCTCTATTTCATTGTTGTCTTCCCATGTGCAAAACATGAAGTCTATTTATTGAACTTATTGTATCTATCTTCCTCTACTTAAGGTTGGTTACTATAGATAAATAATTCACACACACATTGTTATGTATACTTTGTATGTGAGCATATTTACACACATTATGTGGTCGATTTTCGTAGTGTACATTTTAGGTGGAGAGTTGGTTTTAGACAAGTGAGTGTGCCATGTAGTAGATGTTTTTGGTTCATTTTGGGTGTAGGTATTTATAGAAATTACTTAACACTTTTACAAACAAAAAAATATGATTATTAGCACCTCATCACCAAGCTCTCCACCACCCTTGCCACCATATTAGAGGCTTTATAGATATCCCCCACTTTTTCTTATTTTGTATCCAAAAAAATGTAGCAAAGCTCTATCAAATTGACATATATTTTTTTATTTTTGGATCAATAAGACCTTGAGTGTTGTTTAGAATTAGTGATTCATAACAATGTGAGAAAAACTATGTTGTTGAGTGGTGAGTACTCAATATGGTGTTTGCAAGTGGGTTGTATGTGAGCCGTATGTTGACTAGAAGTTCCTTGGATGCAAAGTTAAATGCATTGAGTTTGTTTCTGATATCATTGTGTGAGTGAGCAAAGTTAAATGCATTGAGTTCTCATATCTATTATTATGTGTAATAAGAGATAAATGGCTTGAGTTTGAGGATGGTCTTCAAGATTTGAGTTGCCATACTACTGGTTATTAAACTTTAGTTAATTATCACACCATATTAGGTGGTATAGGTATTGGAGGAGAGTCGAGTTCATGCATCAAACTAGGGCATTGCGAAAGCAATAACATATCTCTAACAAAGGTCTCAGTTAATAAAAGTATTGGTGGTTTTATTTTCTATCAAAGTTATAATTGTTTTATTAATTAGTGGATTATTTGCTACTAAGTGGTTGCCATAGGAAACTCGAGGATATTATTACATAGATATGGTCTCTAAATGGGTTTAACTCATTTTATCTGGTATTTTGCATGCTCTAATGTGTAGCAAGTACAATCAAAGTTTAAATGGTGTATATTTCTATATACTGAAGTTTAAACTCTAATTAGAAATATTTGATTATTTATTGCCAACTTTTTAACTTTTAAATAATGCTTTTGCTTTATACTGTCTTTTTGTGATTGCTTATCAAAGTGTATCTTTATGTTGTTTTCCAGTTTGGAATAAGTTTTTAAGGAGTCAGTATCTCCTTAACTTGATTATGTTTCAAGTCTTGAACTCGTTCTTTGTAGTCATGCTTGATGAAATTATGTGTTAGTATAATCAACATTTTATCTACATGTGAGTTTTGCTTGAGTTTCTAAGGCATTTGTATCTCTTTACTTTGGAAGTGCATCAGGCGTCGAACTCTTTATTATGCTTTGATATGTAATGTTTGATCACATACTATGTGATATTTGTTATATTTATGCATGCTACTAGCTTAGACAATAGCCTCTGAGGCACATCGTCATTAGTGTGTTTATTTTAAGTTTTTTCTTATATGTGTTGAATTAAGAATGATGTTTTGTACTTCCTCTTTGTTAATTGCTCAATTCACATTTTAAGGCCCACTTGGCCAAATTGATATAAACCTTATGAAAAGATTCCATGAGTTGGCATCTCTACCCCTCATATAGGTCTTGGCTACCTATTTGGGTCATATTAGTAATTGAACGTTATGTAATTATTCCTATGTATATTAAAGTTCGGTCACCAAACACCCTTGAATGGCATGAAGCTATGTAGCTTGAAATTCAGACACTTCTTAAAAATGGTACATAGGAACTGGTTGAATGACTCATAGGAAACAAATTTATTGGTTGTAAATGGGTCTTTTGTGTGAAGATTAAAAGTAATGGTCTCCTAGATAAATACAAAGCTAGATTAATAGCCAAAGATTTCACTTAAGTTGAAGGCATCAACTACACATAAACTTTCTCACCATTCGTGAAACATCAAACAATGCATGTTGTTCTTAAATTGGCTTTAACGAAGTGTATTAAACAATTAGATGTTAACAGTGTTTTTTTGAATGGATATATTTTCATTGAAAGAGTCTATATAAAACAGCCTCCTAGCTTTGAAGATACCTCGGTTATTTTGCAAAATTCATAAAGTTTTTTATGGCCTTAAGCAAGCTCCAAGTTTCTACATCATATCATTTTTGCACTCGACTCCAAGTTTTCTATTAAGGTTTTTGGTGATGTGCATTATTTCTTGGGCTAAAAAATATGCAATATGAACACTTCCTACAAGTTGTGATTAAGCCATGAGTATGCATGCAAGCGGTTTGAGCCGTGAGTGTGCAAGTGGTTTGCACACCATGTGTGGTTAGTTAGGAATGTTGTTAGGCTAGTTGCATGCAGTTATTTTTGTATGTCTTTATGTTAGTATAAATAGATATCATTAAGTGTATGTAAATCATTTGAAGGAAATATATTGTTCAAGTGTTCATTTTCATCGTCTCTTTTCTCTCTCAAATATTCACAAAAGGCATTAGTTATGTTCTTAAAAAAAAAGGAAAGGACTAAAGAAAAGTAAAGGAAAAAAATTAATAACTAAAACCTGCTAAGGAAATACTTCAAAGCTATAAATATTACATAAACGGAGTAAAGGATCTAGTACCAGGGTTCACCCCACAGGTTTTGGGCGTTAGGTGAAACTCTTTATAAGGTCCTTTTAATAATCAATCGTATATTGATACTAATTTTTATTCAAAATATTTTAATTATTATTTTATTTAATAAAAAATAGTATGGATAAATAATGTTTGATTCTTTTTTATCAACTACGACAAAAATCAAATTTAATTAATTGTAAAATTTAATAAATTTGAGATTAATAAAGTTTGAATATATTCTCACGTAAGAATATCTGATTGTGATTAAAAAAATATTCTTTTCTTTACTGTGCTTTTGTGCTTATACCATGAGTATGTATCCCATGTATTTATTTGCCCTGTGTTGATATGGATGTTGTTATTTTCTCCAATTATCTATATTTGTAATTAATTGGCCATTTCTTTCTTCCCAAGGTGTCAGTATTACCTTAACTTGCTTGTACACCAAAGTGAAAAACTTTTCAAAATGGTACTTCCAAATGAAATTCTATATAAGTGAATGTATTTTTTAGAATATGTTATTTAATGATAAAAAAGTAAAAACAACAAAGAATATGATTGGTTTAGATTATATATACGTCCTATAGCAACCAATAACACCATAGTAAAGAAATTCTATGTAAGTGAATGTATTTTTTGAAATATGTTACTTATAATAAAAAAAAAGTAAAAAAAATAAAAAATATGATTAGTTTGAACTATACACGTCGTATACTCCTATAGCAATCAATAACACCTTAGTAAAAAAAATAAATGAGCTATATTTAAGTAATAGGTTATTATTATTAATGATTCATTGGATAAAAATAAACCTAAGAAAATACTCAATTATAAAAATAACTTTCATGGACAAAATGTGATGACATAGTTAGCATTTGCACCCATACAAGCAAAAGTACTTGTCTTATCATCATAAGCATAGGTATAAGCCTGAGGGCATTGGTTCTTGAATAGTAAAGAGTACTTGGTTGGTGGGCATTTTTCTGGTGTAGCATAGTCGCCAGTGCAACAATATTGTTGTTGGTTAAATTCCAAGCATGCACTCTTACAAGAAATCACCCTCCCATCAGACTCTTTCACAGCTAACTCTGGTGGGCAAATTGTGTTTACATTTGCTGCACAACTTGTGGCTGAACATTGTCCTATTGGAGCAAGTGATACCGGCAAGTTGAAACCGTCTACAAGACTAATGTCATAAAAATCATAATTATTGGAATATGAGGTTCCAAGAGATAATTCGACTAGGGTTGTTGGAGGAATTGCACCCGCACCATTGCATTGGACTTGACCGGATCCGCAATCAGCGGTGGCACACACGAACCTTCCTGTAGCGTCGGTTATGCATTGTGTCCGAGCCCAAAATCGCCCGGACCATCCAGATGGAACATCAAGAGAAAATGATTGACCAGTTGCCAACTCAAACCCTGTGGAAGAAAGTTGAGGTAAGCCACTACCGGTTAGGGTTCCTGGCCAAATTGTGTAAGGGCAATTATTTGTGATTTTGAATGTTCTTGAGTACCCTCCTGCATTAAAGATTGAACGAATCCATGTAATTATTAATTAGCATTAATAACTAAATAAGATTAATTTATGGTTTTGGTTTTCTTTCCTTTTTCTAATTCTTTGTGTTAATTTCAAACTGATCTATTAATAAGTATTGAGAATTCTTAGCATAAGAAAACAAATGTATTGAGTTGATGAATTATTTTTATGTGGTTTGCCTAGTAATTTAGTTGGTAAGACCTTCCTTCTTATATTTCAAATTACAGGTTACAACGATAGATATATATAAAGAGTGTCATTTGATCTAAACATATATTCTACCCACAAATCGACTCGGATTTGAGACAAACCTCAAAATTATTATAAGCCTTCAATTAGAGAATATGTCACTTGTTCTACAAGAGTAAAGACTGTTTGAAAATATATCACATTGTTTGTGGGTTAATTTTCTCACCTGAGAAGCAGATGGCGAGTGCAAGGCTGAAGACTAGAGAAAATGGATTATTCATTGGGGTGTGGCTATACAGCTAGTTAGTGAAAAAGTATTTTATTTTGTGAGTCACAACTCACAAGGGATGTGAGAGATTGAAATATAATGTTGAATTATATATATATATATATATAGCAATTATTATGATTTGCAATATCAGGAATTTAACTGTTATATATTTCCACAAGGTTAAAATATAAATGCGAAATAGTAAAGAACGTAGCACTGTCCATCGCATAGTTTTTGGGTAAGCAAATAATGTAATGAATCTTTTTAAATTGATAAATCCGATACAATTTTTAGAATTTGGATTCAAATTGAATTTAATTGATAAATTTTAAAATTAGATCAGATTTTAATTAAAAAATATACAATCCGTTCATACTCATATCAGATTCAGATTGATATGTTTTATAATACATTATATTCGATCCGAATCAAATTTCTATTAAATTATAAATAATTACATATTATATTTTATAATTTGTAATATTTAAATATTATACATACTACAATTACATTAGATTATTATTTTAGCATAAAAATAAAAATAAATATTTATAATAATTTAATAGTTATACAGATATATTTTTTTATTCTTTTGTTTTTCTTAATTGTAATTATAAATAATAAATTTTGCTAGAAATACATAAATTTAAAATTTAAATGTTGTATGTATATCATGTTTTATATATAAAAATAATTCATAAATAAATTTTAATATCAATTTGACCTTATTCAGTTTGTTCATATTCGAATTGATTATATAATTGGGTCAGATTAAATTGAAAATCTTCGATTTTAATTTGGATCATATTAAATTAAAAATCTTCAATTTTAATTCAAATTGTATTGGATTCAAATTAATCAAAAATAAACAATTTTAATCTGTTAACCTTTATTCTCGTATCATTGAGGAAGGTGAAATAAATATAGTAAATTCCTCTAGATTTTCTTTAAATGTTTTTTCTTTTCTTATTTTTTAACTAATGAAATATATTATCGCTTATATTTATTTTAAATTCTTAAAAATATTATTTTAAATTTTAGAAAAAATTTAACCTAAATACCTTAAATGATAATGCTTCTGTAATATTAAAGAATTTACTTTTTATATATTTAAGCTAAGTATTTTAAATAAACAAATATGATAATGTTAGCAAATTTACTTTCCTAATCAATAAATCCTTCTTCTTTTTTAATTTACTAGAATTTAATAAAATTCAATGATATTAGTAATTAATATCTATCATATTTGTTTTTGATAATCATGTTTCATTTAACTTAAAACTTTACGGATAATTTTTATTTTTTATTTATTTCAAATTGCACTACATAAAATTCAAAAAATTTCTAGACTTAAATAAGGATAAAAATTGAAAAAATTGTTACAATTCATGTGTAAAGTAGGTATCTAAATCATACTTAAATTAGTTTTTGGACAAAAGTACCCTTACTTCCTTTTTAATATTAAAAAAATTAAATTTTCTATTAGATATATTTTTCTTATGTTTTTTCTTGAAAAAAATGTATGTACATTAAAAATAATTTTAAAAATTCTTATCATATCTATTTGTTTAAGACTCTTACAATATAAATTAATTTTCAATAAATGTTTTATTCTTATGTTTTTCTTTAGAAAACAATGTATGCAAAAATTAATTATAATAATTTCAAAATTCAATGAGTTTAATTAGCAAGGCTAATATCCATTTTTGATATATATATGTATGATTTTCGTTAATGAGTTTTTACAATGATAGATAACTAATTTACTAGAAAACTTATGCTTAGTTTTAATTTTTATTTAATTGTTATTATATCACAAAAATTTCAAATATGTTGTAGAAAGTATACCAAATAATTTTAAAAATTATAATAATTCACATACATGGAAGTGTTTTTAACTACTATCTTTAAAAAATAAGATTTTGCATTTCTATGTACTAAACAGTAACAAAAAATTAAAGGAGTAGTTTTCATTATAATGAAGTGATAGATGGTATAAATTTGCCAAATGATAATACATATTTTAATGAAATGTAATTCATAATATTTGCATGTATGGATAACTTTTCCATTTTTATCTTTTCTTAATTTGTTTAGAAATTTTTCATAAACTTCAAACAAATTATAATAGTGCATTTTTTCCCCAAAATAACAAATGTGGATTATATATATATATATATATATATAAAGTCTCATATTCACCTAAAATACTACCTTTAATAATATAAACGAAGTGCATCTTGATTTAAATAATGGTCTCATAAAGTCTCATATTTATATAATGCCTGAAAAATTGAATTTTTTTCATTCATGCCCACTTTCAAGTCAAATTGAACCATTTTTTTTAAAACTACACATTTATTCTTCATTCTTTGAATTTCAAAATATCTTGCTAGAGAACGCCTTACCTGTTGTAATCTTATTGAAAAGGTTGACAACAAGTCAATTGTAAGCTCTTACATGGTACAATGACTATTCAATCAATATGAATGAGGAAATGTGATTGATATATACTTCATGAGCAATAAATAAGATGTATTCTAAAATTAATACCAACTATTTGTAATCTCACTTATTTTTATAAAAAATTAAAATTCTCAATTTGGTAAAGTATTAAAACTGTTAGTTCAATTCATATTCTTATTCATTACTTATTGAAAAATATAGTATTGATGCTTATTTTTATCAAACTCGATGAACGGTTACACCACTATTTGATGTAAACTTGAGAATATATAACACAGCATTATAATCTCGGACCATGATGAGGTATGGTGACCTTTGGTCTTCCGATGCTTAAGTAAGTCTGAATAGTTAACAATAAAGGACGAGATTAATGTATCTTCTTGTGATCTAGAGAGGTGAAGAGAGTTTTAGGGAGATATTGTTTATCTGCAATATTCGTCAGATATCAAGTGGTCCTATGTGAAATGTACAGAGTGAATATATATATATATATATATGAAAAATGTTATCTATTAATGATCATTACCCATTGTGATAGATTTATCTTAATGTCGGAGTTTATCTCACAGTAATTATGTCTTTAGAATATACTAATAGTTGGTTATCCTTTTGGATATTTATTTGATGGTGATGCTCATTTGTTGACTCATCACCTACTGGGTTGGTCTATGACTAATGATTGGGACCTCTTCTATCATGCTACATGGCATGGATTAATTTACACCCAATATATAATATATGTTAAAATTGATTCTAGCTATTATAATGTCTTATAATGCCATTCAACAAAAAACATAGTAGCAATTAATTCAGTAAAGGTTATGAAAGAAATAAATGTAGAGAAAAAAGAATTATAGAAGAAGAAGATTATTTGCAAGTTTCATTTCTTGATTATGCATTGTGATACAAGGTGTTACTTATATGCTTTTGGTGCAAGAGTTTATTACTTGTGCTAATAGTATAGTAATAGCATTCACGTGTGTTGTCCCAAAGTGTAGCACTAGATTTTTGGCCAAGTACCCAGCGTTGATATTGCTAGAAAACAATGTTAGTGCTTAAGTCAAACATAAGCAGCTCATTGAGTACCTTCATAAGCCAAGTAACTTTGGTTGTGTGATGAATCTATGATAGTAGAGTCATTTGTACACTTTTTTACTTAATATTTACTTTTTTTATTCAATAAATAGTATTTTATGGCCAAAAATATTAAAATATAAACTTTTTAGTGAAAATGGGTGAAAATATAATTTTTGAAATTTTTTGGGATTTTTTATACAGGGTCAATCGAGAGCTGTCACGTGGCATGCCACGCAAGCAAATGAGTTAACTAGGCAAGCCACGTAGATTCCATGTAATTAGGAACAGTAAATCATGTTACGTCGCCTGTGAGGAGGACAAACCGTGGACCACGCGTTAGCACGGCGTTTAACCCGAGTTCGAAGATCGCTCAACCCACTTGCCATATGTTGCCATGCCATTGCTTCCCATGTTCTACCCGTGCACCATGCAAATTGTTTCCACGAATCACGTTGTGTTGCATTGACTCTAACTAGTATCCCCTGCCATGCGTCTTGTTTTGAATAGCGCAATAAATTTCTGATACCACGTGTCACACTGTGATTGGCTAGCACTATCAGTTTTGATCGTAGCACTTGATTTGAACCTAATCTCACAGTCCAGATCGTACTTGAGCAATATTTAATCCCTTAATCACTTTATAAACCCTAAGTGGCTATCATTAGCATAATTTTGGTCAATTTTTGGAGCTAAAAAGAGAAAAAAATATAGAAAATTCAAGAGAGGATACAATTTTGGTGAAGATTCAAAAGGAGATTAACATTAAAATTCAAGAGATTGATTGTATTTCTTCTTCTACTCTTTTCTTTATCAAAT
Source organism: Hippophae rhamnoides (assembly GCA_033030585.1). NCBI lineage: Eukaryota > Viridiplantae > Streptophyta > Magnoliopsida > Rosales > Elaeagnaceae > Hippophae > Hippophae rhamnoides. The sequence continues at coordinate 68,856,758 of CM065430.1, read as the reverse complement.
TTTATGTATTTTTTCATGAAAAATATGAGCTTTATGAACACAATTATGTGTAGTTAATTTATTAATCTAGGGATCTTATGAATCCAGTTTTCACCATGTGATTATCTAATATTTTACCCCAATTATAATTATAATTTAATTATATTATTTAATCTAATTTTTGTACTATTAATTGTTTGGCCAACAATTCATCTATAGAGGTAATTAAATATATTTGAGAGAATTATTTAATTTTTTATCTTGATTAAATAACATGCATAGTTTCTAGGGAGAGATTTATGATTCTTATATATGTGATACATTATTGATGAACTCAATGAGTAGTATGATATTTAATTGGAATGATAGTGTGATTAAATTAATTACTATATGGTGTGTAGTTTACTTGAGAGAGTAATACATGCTAGATTAAATTCAATTGATTATGTAATTAATTGATAATTATATTAGGGGGATTTTAGCGATTCACATGTTTAGAAAATTGGGGGATTAAGTATACCTAGATATTTTCTCATATATTTTCTTAGTTATCAAATCTGATTTAATTATTGCTATTTATTTTTAGTTATTTTAATTTTGCTTTCTTAAAATTTAAAAGCACAAAAGATTTTATTTTTATTTTTTTAGTTTTAAAAATTAGTTTATAATAAAATAATCTCTGTGTGAACCATCTTTTCTTATCATTATATTACTTGTAGCAATACGTTACTTGTGTATTCATTACACACACTTCGTGTGTGGCGATTAAGTTTTCGATTCATAAATATACTTGTATTAGTACAAGCATATTTCACACGGAAATTATTTTATTAGAAACTAATTTTTAAAACTAAAAAAATAAAAATCAATTTTTTGTATTTTTATATTTTAAGAAAGCAAAATTAAAATAACTAAAAATAAATAGCCACAATTAAATCAGATTTGATAACTAAGAAAATATATGAAACAATATCTAGAAATACTTAATCCTCCCATTTTCTAAATATGTGAATCGTTAAAATCCCCCCAATATAATTATCAATTAATTACATGATGAATGAATCTAACTTAGCATGTATTTCTCTCTCAAGTAAACTACACACCATATAGTAATTAATTTAATCACACTCTCATGTCAATTAAATTGCATGCTACTCATTAAGTTCATCAATTATGAATCACATACATAAGAATCATACATCTTTGCTTAGAAAAAATTCTCTCAAATCTATTTAATTACCTCTATAGATAAATTGTTGGCCAAACAATTAATAGCATAAAAATCATATTAAATAATGTAATTAAATTATAATTATAATTGAGGTAAAATATTATATCATCACATATTAAAAATTGGGTTCATAAGTGATGAGCAAAATCGATATCGTCGATTCTGCAAATACTTTGGTTTTATATTTGAAAAACTCTCGCAAGTGCACGAATTATTTCATAGAAAATGATAAGTATACTCTCAAGGTCGATCTAAGGATGAAATATATGTGCCTTTTAATTTATTATTTAAACTTTTAAAAACGAAATTAGATCTTAAACATCGTGTCACAATATTTTGGTTTTGTGTTTTTCCTAATCTAATAACATAAAAAAACAAACATAGATATGAATTAAATAAACATTTATGCAAAATTTTATCATTTATAATAGTAGAGTATTTATCGATATAATAACTAAGTTAATTATTCTTACTCATATTATTTAGGTTATTAAAGATATAAATTAATATTTATTGATTTTCTATTTTTTTATATAAATATCATCTTTGGTGTGGTTAAATATTCTTTGTTAATTAAACAAATCAATTAATACCTATGGGTGGAGTCGATAACTAATTTGGTTAATTAAATTAATTCATTTTTTTCTAAGAGATTGAAAATGGACCATTTAAATGTCACATTTGGTGGGGTTAGATAGTTTAAACTTTATTCAAGGTGTCCAAATTAAACCTAAGAATTTGATTATCCGAGTACTAACTGTCAAGTTTTAAAACCATTATTGAAAATATGTTGTCAATACATTTTCGAATAATAATTCTTATAAAAAATTTTGAAATAGAGCTTCACTCTAACTATCGGACGATTGTACCAACAAATAACAAAACACTACTCTAAATCAAACCGGATAACTAAACCTTAAAATCTAGTTTTCAGATTTATGTTTGTAATGAAAAATAATATATTTCTCTCTAACATTCTTAATATAAAATCTTGAATAAAAAAATTAATTCATTTTATAGAGATTTTTACCTATTTAATATTTTGCAAGCATAACAATGTTATTATTATATCATGTTTACAAACAGCTAACAATGTTAAATTTAATCACAGACAAGTTAAATATAACATATAAGAATAAAACAAAAAATATAACTATGGAGAAAATAAAATCCTTACAATACTTTGATGTTAATTCTGTTACTGGAAAACCTCCAAACGAATTTACATTCCCATTTATTGAATAAAAAACTAAAAATTTACAAAAACATAACTAGTTCTTCTCAAAAAGAGAACTTTAAAACTAAAAACTAAGAAAAATAGAGAAATAAAAAGCTAAGAAAATGTATTTTAGGTGTGGTTTTTGTGTGTTGTATAAAGGAGGAGATGAGGCTATCTATAGATTAGGAGAAGGATAAAAAAAGTAGGGAAAATGAGAAAAATGCATAATAGATGGACGTTGATGTAGAATGGACAGAAGTTAACATAAGCACTGATGCAAGCAATGGCATGTGTGAATTTGGCTTGATGGGTCATGGTTGGGCGTAAACGTGCAAATGGGTTCGGCGTTGTTCGAACGGATGCACGCAGATGGGCACATGTTGGTTTTTTCTCTTCAAACTGCTCGACAACCAACCAAGCAGTTGAAAATTGGCAGAAGTTGCTCCATAACTTCGATTACTCCATTACCCATATTTTTAGCCCTCTAAGCGCACATCTATTCGCTCTTTGATGAACATAGCACTTGGGATATGCTTATATATTTCAGTTTGGTCCTTAAATATGCTCTATGTGTTGTTGAAAATTGAGAGAAAATTCAATTAATCTTCTGTGAATTGTTCTCTACACCATCGTGATATCAGAGAAAGGTTTAGAAGCATCAAACCAAAAACCCATTAGAATTTCCGTGAAACTAGTGAATTTGATTCATGATAGGAGGTACGTTTTCAATCACTTTTTGCTTCCGTTGTGTTTACATTTGCATTTATATGATTTCCTGAATGTTTTTGGATTAAATTATGATCCAACGTACTACTCAATTAATCTAACTTGGTTCAAAATTGTCCACCAGAACACCTACTCGAATGGTGATAGAATTGGAAGTGCTTACGAAAGTAGCAGGAATACAATGAGGAGAGCCCGAAGGAAACACTACTGGTACCACTACCGTCAAATAAGAGACCAATAACACCAAACTAGTCATACAGGTCCAGTCAATCGAATGAGAATGGTTGGTGAGACTATGCATCACTCGAGGGTCCCACCCACTTGATTGGTTTGTTGGTCAGCCTATACTTTTGTTTGGCTAGTTGGCTCAGACTTCTGGTCGACCCACCTAGTCAAGTCAACTGATCTGATCAACTGATTGGTGGTACATCGAGTTTGGTGGGCTAGTAGTTGGCCAGCTGACTAGAACAATGATTGCATGGGTCCCCCTATTTGAACCTCCTTGTGATAATCCCCCTCTTACTTAATATCCTTCTCTATTTTTGTCCCTATGGTTGGATCCTTTTGCACTTCTATTCCCCATCCTAGGCCTTTTAGAAAATTTATCTTCCTATGTTGGTTGTGACCATGTTTTCTACTACGGGGCTGGAATGTTGATGAGATAAATCACAAAACTTATTACACTGATTCATTACACCTATAGAGATCACATCATTTAGACAATTTCATAACCTACCAACTAGTGTTCTATAAGTGTGACATGGAAGTAAAAAAAAAGTAATTGTGTTCTTCTTGTTCCTGGTTTTCACGTAGATTTCAAAATGATTCAAAAAAGAAAACAAAAAAAAAATGGTTTTGATCTACTTTCCAAAGGGTTACTAAAGATAAACTTGTTTTCAAAATATGTTCTTCATATAATTTCTAACAACTGAATGAATGTATTTGGGAGTAAATGAGACTAATATAAGTATAGCCTATATATAGATTCACAACCTCAATCTCATCCATGAATTTGACTAATAATCTAAAGGTTTAAATTAAAGAAGATAATTGAAAATCTAATCAAGTAGCAATCACGGTTTGAAATTTATAATTTATAGGATCTAGGTTGAATTTTAAGGTGAGAACTTTGACTAATCATAAATTTTCAACTTGAACTATGTTCAACACATAGAAACAATTGTTAGAAAACCTAACATTTCAAGAATGCAATTGTAAAGAAAGATTAGGAATAAAAATTTCCTAGACAATTAAGACGTCTCTACCATGATGTTAGGTTGTCATACCTAAGTGAAGTAGCTAGACTACCAAGCCTGCAAGAGATGGCTCAAGAGGCCTAAGAGCCAATGTTGGGAGAAATTTTCACCAATTATATATGACACCCTTTGATTGGTTTGTGTCATCTTTGACTTGTTGAAAGGGATAAAGCTAGTGCATGGTTAAACTACACAGTCAATAGATAGGTTTAAATTTGAATAGAAAGGATATTCAAAGTATATTTCATCTTTAAGATAATTATCTAATAAATAAATTATATATTATTAGATATTAAGGGGTTTAAATATATCTTCTTAGAACTTATCTGTATCAATTTAATCCCTATACATAGTTTCTTGGTACACAATCTCCAATACCTACAACTATTTCACTTACAATTCTCTTAGAGTACTAAGTTAGTCATCAAAGTGGATTTGACACCTTTGGTGTCATTCCTTCTGAGTGTATGCTCATATTTTCAAGATCCAGATCAATAGACACGTGGTAAACACCATAAATGTAAAAATAAGTTTCAATAAATACTAAGAACACATTAATATGCATTAAAAAACTGTGAAATACAGTACTCTTATAAAAAAACATTGGAGTGCAAAAGGAACCTCAAGGTATTATGAAACCCAAAACGAATATTTTTCTTTTGAGATGATAATATATATTCACTTTTCAAAGAAAATTGTGTTGGATAACTCTCCCAAAATATATTTATAATCATTCAAATCAAGATGATTACAAAAATAATTAAATTAATAAATTGAAAATACATCCTACAATCAAAAGAATTCCTAAAAACCATATGCATTACATGGGCAAACTTTTATTAAGTATTCATCTTTACTATTTGAATTATCCAACCTCCATGTATGATTGTTTAACTTAATAGAATATCAAATCTTCAATAAAACTTGATTTTTCAAAATCTAGATCATCATGATTTGAAACTACAATAATACCTAAAACAAAAATATCATATCTAGAAAGAAAACAAGACATAACAATGCACAACACGTTAAAAATATTCTTAGATGTAAATATATGTGAAGAGAAGACAATACTAGACCAAAATTTAAGTGTATTTTGTTTATTAAATTGAAAAAACATTTAAAAATTCAACTCTATAGTATTTAAGATTTTTTATTATTAGTTAATTTTTTTTATTAATAATAATTTTTTAATATTTAATAATTATTTTATCATGATAATTTTTATAATTGAATCATAGAAATAACTAAATAAAATAAATTACCATAATCGATTTTACATCATTATTTATTGTTATTATATATCAAATTAATAATAATGATTTTGTAAAGTAAAAACCCATAAATTAACAAAATATTAATAATATTAGATAATAATGAGTTTTTATTTGATAATATGATAAAATTATCTCAAATAAAAACCATCAAAGATAAAATTATGCAATTTTTTTTAATAAAATATAAGAAAATATATATAATAATAAGATATACAAAGTATTCATACAAATTATGTTCAACATGAAACATTTTTCAACCCCAAATTACTTGCACGTGAATTGTTATATATATTTAATTAAGATAATGATACTTTTTAAAATGATTTTTTTATTTTCACAAAAAAAGTATATGAATGTTCACTTTATTCCTATTATTGATGGGACGTTAATGCAACTATTATTAGACATAATGGTCATAAAATTATTGTTGCCTCAATGATAATTTGGCTCGTGACATTATCATCACCCTTTAATTAAAATATTTGAGTTTTTAAATTGTTTTTAACAAGGGTATAACTTTTTTATAATTAAAAAGACATAAAGACGAGATATTTATTAGAAAAATAAATTTATTAATACTATATAAGTTTTTTTTATTTAAAGTGTTTAGCTTAATTTTTTATAAATTTTAAATAAGGTGTAAATGAAAAAAATATGTTTTTATTTTAAATTATAGGGAGATTTTGTTAAAAATTATCTTTAGTGTAATTTACACTTTCAAATTGAGGGAGATAATTGAAAATCTAATCGGATGAAAATCAGAGTTTGGAAGTTATAATTTACACTATCTATGTTGACTTTTATATTGAATACTTTGATTAGTCATAAATTTTCAACTTGAACTCTATTTGACACATAGAAACAATCATCGGAAAACCTAACGTGTCAAGAATGAAATTGTAACGAAAGATTAGGAATAACAACTACCTATATAGTTAAGACGTCTCTATCATGATGTTGGGTTTTCATACCTAGGTGATGTAGTTAGACTACCTTGCCTGCGAGAGATGGTCCAAAAGGCTTAAGGGCCAATGTTGGGGAAAACTTTCACCAATTATATGTGATGCTCTTTGACTTGTTAAAAGTGGTTAAGTTAATGCATGGTTAGACTCTCAATCAATAGATAGGTTTGAATTTGAAGAGAAAGCATATTAAGAATATATTTAGTCTTAAGATAATTATCTAATAAATAAATTATATATTATTAGATATAAAGGGATTTAAATATATATCCTTAGAACTTATCCATATCAATTTAACTCCTATAAATAGTTTTTCCATACACTTATAAGGTACGTAATCTCTAATGCCTACAACTATTTCAATTACAACTCTCTCAGAGTACTAAGTTAATCATCATAGTGGATTTAACACCATAAGTGTCATTCCTTTTGAGTGTTTTCTCATATTTTTCAAGATCCAATTCAATAGGCATGTGGTAAACACCATAAATGTAGAAATAAGCTTCAATAAATACTAAGAACACTTAAATATGCATTCAAAAACTGTAAAATGCAGTACTCTTACCAAAAAAACATTGGAGTGCATAGGGAACCTCAAGGTATTATGAAACCGAAAACAATTTTTTTTCTTTTGAGATGATAAGCCTTAGATTTCTTATGGTAACTATTCGATAGTAAACAATCTACTAATAGAATAAGAATAGCTTATAACTCGATAGAAATATAACTTCAATACATCTATAAGTCAGGACTTTTGGCCTCAATGCTTCCATGCTTCCCTCCCTAGTTACCACCATAACCATTGTGATCCAAGTTAGATCAAGTTCTCCTTCGAATTTCTACCACCACCTGGTGATATGATCAGTCACCAATAGTTATACAAGTGAATCTTAAGGGTAGAAAAAACCAAAATCACAAGTATAGAAATCTAAATCTTGGGTATTAAATTACCAAATCAACCCAACCAGGTAAAATAGTATTTGCACAACACTCACATGAACCACTAATACCAAACAGACACTCAAGGTATTAGTAATCAAGAATTAGAAAACAACTTAATCTTTTGAAAATAACGAGTCTCAAAACTGAGAGAGTATTCTCGTGCTTTTTTAATTTCTCAAATAATAAAAATAAGGGATATTTATAGAAAATTTAAACAGACCTAATGCATTGCTGCCCATGATGATGAGGGAGTGGTGAGACCTCTAGCTAGCACACTATAATTTTGTTTTTTTTTTCAAAAATTACAAAGTAAATTTCCAAAAATAATCACAAACAAACTTAAACAAAAACACGAAGAAAATATAGCATGCATACTAACAAACCAATCCATGTGATGTGTGTACAATATGCAATCAACGAAAGTGTAACCAACTATGTGTATGTATAGCACCGACTATCAATAACTGACTTTACATAGAGGAGGACAAAATACTAATTAAAAAACATATTGTGTGTTTTGTTGATGAGAATTCCAACAAGACACAAAGACTTATAGGAATTACATTGGTTGATCGATCGAGCTTTAAGGTTTCAGATTTTTGAAATAATAGTTTTTGCCCCTTTTTGTAATTTTTTGAAAAAAAGAATTCCCTTAACTTTGACCCCAATAAAAGTATGAGTTTAATGATTTAGTACATATATACCAAATTAAAAGTATTTTGCACATAATCAATAACCAAAATCAATGTTTTTCCTATAATTTAACTATGATTAAAATAAACTTATTATGCATGTGTTCATATGATCATCACACATTCAACTAAGTTCAATAGGCACTAACATTTTTAGTTAAATAGCATATGACCTATATTTCATTTTTCGTGTTTTAGTGACCCATCCCTTGATTACAATCTAAGGGAACAAATGTGTAGCAATTATTTTTAAGGCATTGATAATAATTATAATAAATATGATTATTTATTTTACCAAGCCTTATATTTTACATTTTTAGTGCATGAATAAAAATATATGCATATATATTTACTTAAATTTATTATATAATCTTATGCATGAAGAATGCAACTAATTGATGACTGTCACACTAGTAACGAGATAATTCTCTCTATTTTACTGATAGCTTTACACATCACAGTATGTAGCAATCTTAATTATGTATTCTACCTTAATGTACTTTAGAGTTGAATTCAGAGCTAGGGTACACTTGCACATTGTAAACTAATTTTAATTTCATGACATTTGACAAAAAAAGATACGGATTCAAGAAATTAGTTTAAATATGTGTCACATGAGTGTATCAAGAACAATTTCAATAACAGTCAAACATGTGCCTCGTGAAGATGAAATGTACTGATTATGTGAAATAAAGCTCAACAAATCACAATATAACATGTTCTAAAATAGGTAACAACCCATTACATTTTCCATTTTTTTTAAACATGAAATGAAAAAAAAAGAATTAAAGAAAATTAATGAAATTCAAGATAGGGATAGGGGTGAAAGGAAGAAATGTTTTGTTCTATAGGAAGGATTCCTAAGGAATTTTTAAATGATTCAAATCTTTAGGTGTCCATAGCCTTAGTATTTAGATAAGCTAATTGTCTCTCAATAGGTACAAATTCAAGAGTTATTGCCTTTTCTTCAACTAAATTCCTAATGAAGTGATTCCTAAGGTATATGCACTTTTTTCTAGAGTGCTGAACAAAATTCTTGGAGATAAATATAGCATTAGAGTTGTCACAATATAGGAGCATCGTACCTCATGATTGACTATAGTCCTTGAGCATATTTTTTATCCATAACATTTATGTGCATGAGTTTTTTTTAACAATATATTCCATCTCAATTGTGGAAATTGAGATAGGATTTTTTTCTTGGTATTGTGCCAAGATATCAAGTTGTTTCCAATGTAGAAGAAGCTATATGATGTGCTCTCCTTATTATCCTGGTACTTTATTATGAAGATGTTGAAAAGCTGGTTAAGATTTTGATTCAAGCTCTATAAAACCTTAGACATGGCTGGGTTTTTCTACAATAACCAAATGCTAAGGATCTTATTGGAATTTCACTTGTGTCATTTGATAACAATATGATAGCTCTAAGGCGACAAGAATCAAGAGAGGTAATAACAATTATCCTTTCCACACTGAGTGAGAGTTCTTTGAGGGGAATAGAAGCTGGGACTTGTTGTTATATGGCTAATCATTTGGTTCTAAACTTGTGGATGTTTTTAAAATTTAAAGCATATTGTGTTTAACAGTTTAAGTTCAAGCTCACTTGTTGGATTGCATATGTGGTGTGAATACCTTACAACTAGTAAGGAATTGTTGAGTCTTGATTTTGTTGACAAAGAAAGGGTGGTATAAGATCCAGACAAACTTTGATGGTTGTGTGTCTCTATCTCTTTCTTATTGTATTGGATGGTTGTGTCAATGAATATGATAAGTTGAAGAGTTGGACTCTAATGAAGGCTCTTATGTTTCTCTAGATGCATTTCCCTTAAGGGATGATAGATGACATTTTTTTATACCATTTTTGGTGTTTTTAGTAGTTGTGATGTCTTCTTTTTTGACATGATTTCTTTAAAGTTTGGATTGTTTTTCCAAATGACTTTTCATGCTCAAATGATTAGTATAAAGTATGTTGTTTTCCTTTCACAATCATACTTGTTTAGGAGAATTTTTCCACTTCTCTCCTTGGAGAATTGATTGTTGTATATTTATAAAGGTTTATTAATGAAGATTTTCCTCTTGTTACTTTAAAAAAATATTAATAGTGCCCACATGGTTTTCACTATGGATTCCAACATGATTTCCATGTATTGTTAATTGCATAAAGAGATAATTGAATGTAGGAATCTTCTACCTTAGGTACGACCAATTATTTTAATTATACATTTAGTCTTAAAATATTAGGATTTAGGCTCCAACACTTTTAATTTGAAAAATTTTGTGCAAAATTTTAACTTTCATTAAATTTATTTAGTTTCATTATACTTGACAATGATACAACAGATTGTTTTTCAATTCATTTAATTCCCAACTTAGGAATTTATAGTGGTTTCTAACCTATTAAAAAAATTATAATTTAATCATCAATTTTTAAAAAGATTAAGTAAAACAATATTAAATAAATTTGAAAAAAATTTAAATATTTGATAAAATTTATTAAATTTAAAAGCATTAGAACTAAATTGTTTCAATTAAAAACAAGTAAAATGACTCTTGAATGTAATTCATTGATTTTACATTAATTTGAAATAAAAATTGAAATATTTGATAAAATTTATCAAATTTAAAAATCTTAAAATTAAATGATCTGAATTAAAAAAACGCTTAAAATGAGTCTTGAATGTAATTCATTAATTTTACATTAATTTAAAGCTTTTTCAACCCGTCACTCTAATCACTAATAGGTGAGAAACATTATTTATTAGTTCAATGTTAAATAAATTTATTGAAAAAATTGAAATATTTGACAAAATTTATTAAATTATTGTGTGAGTTATAAAAAACTTGGACCGACTCTTACATTAATTTAAAAGATTATTCATTAGTTCTATTAACATGCCAATAATAAGGAAGAATAGCTATAAGTGAGAAGCGTATATTTTTTTTTTCTCTTTTATCTCTTCTCATGTTATTATTATAGGTTAACATATTGGCTTCATGATGTATTATTTTTTACTCTTATAATAATCTTATTGTTTTCTTTCTCTATCAAATATTCTATATTTATTTTTTAATTAAAATTATATTAATTTTAAACTTTATTAAATTAAAATATCACATCATATCTAATAATAATAATAATAATAATAATAATAATAAATAATTTCTCTCTAACTAATTCCTCGATCACAGAACCATTTCAACAGAAAAGGCAATCCCCAATAACTGAACTGTGAACAACAAAAACTATACACAAAACCAGAGAAGAAAAAAAACATTGAACCTAAGTATCTCATATAATGCATTGCTTATCTAAAATTTATTATAACTAACTTTTTTTTTTATTTTCCTTTTGTATTCACGTAAAAGTGTACATCCTCATTTTTATTTTCTACAAAAAGGTTATCATAAAACTAGCCTGTTTTGGTTTTATCATGTTAGAAACATTTAGAATAAGATCATTAAAACATATATTGAAACAATTTTACATTATTATCAATCAAATAACAGTTTGTTTATTTTTCACATATTATTAATCTTTTTTATTCTAATTCGATACATCATCATTATAATAGTAATAAAATATTTATTTATTTATCCATCTCAATTAAAAAAATTAATTTTTGCTATTCTTACTTGAAAACACAAGTTAAATAGTAATGGATTTAATCTAAAGTTACGTTTCCCGATCCAACTTAAATAATTTAAATTTTTTAACACTTAGAGAATTCAATTTTAATGATTGAAACAATACAATATTCTAATTTGATTCAGTTTAACAGCTTTTCTGTTCGGTCATTCCAAAATGGTTGGGTAAGTAACGGCAATAATTATATGCACATAATCGTGTGATAAGCGAGAGTCGTTGAGTCCAAAAGATCGGTAAAGAGCTAAATATATATAATTCTTCTTGTAACAATGAATCTATCACATCCCTTGAAACCCAACTAAACCAAAACAAACGCAACAACACATACAACGTACTTTTCCAATATATATACTGAACCGCACAAGAGATTTTACTTGAAAATATTAACACACAAAAAAGCCAAAGGCCAATAATAATAACAACGAAGTAAAAGTGCAACGGCAAATGTCAACCTCATGATGTTGAGAATCAACATCATGGCAATATTGCATTTGAAAGGCTTCTTGATGACATTGCTACTTGCTGTTCTTGCAATCTCTAATCAGGTCCATGCCACAGGACACCGACCAAATTTCAAAGCCGGTCCCTGGATGCGTGCTAATGCCACGTTCTATGATGGAGGCTCCGGCTCATTTGGTATGAACTATTGATGCCTTTGGTTCCTAAAATCATCTTTGTAACTGTTATACGTAAAAGTTGATGATGCATGCATGAAAATATATGTGTAATCATTAATATTGTTTTAGGTAATTAATTTGAAACAAAATTATTAATGTAATATGCAGGTGGAGCATGTGGGTATCAAGATGTGGTACAACAAGGGTATGGAATGCGTACAGCAGCAATAAGTGACACATTGTTCAAGCAAGGTGAGGGATGTGGTGGATGTTATGAAATCAAATGTGTGGACTCTCCTCAATGGTGTAAGCTTGGACAACCATCTCTTATTGTTACAGCAACCAACAACTGCCCTCCAAATTATTATCTTTCTAGTGAAAATGGAGGATGGTGTAATCCACCTCGCGAGCATTTCGATATTGCTAGACCTGTTTTCACTCAAATTGCTGATGAAACAGCTGGAATTGTTCCAATCACATACAGAAGGTATGGACGTTATTCTCTCTTAAGTTGTTTAGAGATAAACCAACGTTATAAATTTATGTCCCAACTAAATGTTTAGACAAGCATTAATCTATTTTCATTTAGTATTAAATGTTTATATATATATATATAAAGCTATTACGAAAGTATTAAAGACGTAAAAATATCTTTTTAATTACTAATATTATATTACGTAAAAAAAATAAATTTATTAATTTTTTTATTTTAATTTTCTATTTTTATTATTAAAATATCTTTGAATCAATTATTTCGAACAAAAAATAATCTATTTAATGAAAATAATTAAGTTATTTATGTGACACATAAAGTTATAAAAACATATCACGAAGTTAAACTTCATTTGTCTCGTGTACATGATTTGAAGTATCAAAAGTAATAAACCGAAAATTTTAACAAAGAGGACTTAAATGGCAAACTAGGGGGTCTGACTTTGTAGGGTACCATGCCAAAAAGAAGGAGGAATAAAGTTCACCATAACTGGGAATCCCTATTACAATGAAGTTATGGTTTGGAATGTTGGGGGAGCTGGGGAGGTCACCAGTGTGCAAGTGAAAGGTAATAAGAATCTGAAATGGACACCATTGAAGCGTAAGTGGGGTCAGAGGTGGGTTACTGATGCCAAGATGGTTGGTGAGTCACTCACCTTCCGAGTTGGTACAAAGGATAAAAAATACTCTACTTCATGGCATATTGCCCCTCCGACATGGCAGTTCGGCCAAACCTTTGAGGGCAAAAACTTCAAACAGAAGAAGATTCAGTAATCAAATATATAGTACTAACGTGGCTGGCAGAATATATATGCAAAGCATTGGCATATGGTTCTACTTATTTCTAGAAATATTATGTGCATCAAGAGTACAAAAGACTACAAATGAGATTGGCAAAATTGTATTACCACTGCTTAATTAAAGGCTAATTAAAATGAAAGATAGACGGAAAAAAATTACTATATTACTCATTAATTGCTTCCATGTTTCATTCATAGGTCATATATCTCACTTCCTTTCTTGTTCTTTTTCTTCGTCTTCTCTAATTTCAGTCATCGCTTCTAATCTTTTCGAATTCTGCGAGCGAATTTTCAATAATTTAGACGCATCTCTGAAGAGTGCAACTGACCTAGAAGCCATCAGTTGCTGAAGTATGAAAGGGATATGCATTGACCAAAAAAAATTAATAATTAATATATTTATTGCAGGAAACATGAACTTCATAAAAATTCCTGACTTTAGAATTCAATATTACCTTGAGATCATCCATTGCAGCAAGGATGAAACCAATAGTGTCTTTGCATTCTTTAGATGCAGTAAACATGATCGTTGTTAAAGGAAAAAAAATGTTTTGTATGTTGTGGGCGGAAGCAATAAATAGCGGTATATGAATATATCAAAGCGATAAAATGAACACACATAATTTACGTGGTTCGGCAATTCGCCTAGGTCCATAAGAGGCAGCAGATATTATTTGAACTGAGTAGGAAATATACAGAATACAGATACAGATTTCCTCACTAATAATATCTCTCAAGTGTTTTCCAAAACTCACAAGTATTTTCTCTCTTTGAGTTTGCTTATACTCTCTCTGATTTTTTCTGATTTTTGCCTTGTTCTTCAATGCATGAACTCTTCCCTATTTATAGATGAAGAAAGGCTCCCTTTTCCTAAATTGTGCCATAATTTAAGCATTAAAATAAGCCACCAATTTCCTTAAATTATGCCACTATTTTCCTTAAATCATGCCACAAATCATGCCACAAATTAGGTCACTAATTTCCCTAAATTATGCCACTAATTTGTTACTTTTAGAGCCAATATTCAACAATCTCCACCTTGGCGAAAAAGTTCATAACGCTGCCTCCAAATGCGCCCTAGGCGCCCTAAGCTCGAGAGATATTGATCAAGTTCAAGCAGTGTTGAAACTTGATCCCTGTAACCACCTTTGAAAGCATATCTGCATGGTTATCTGCAGTTTCGACTTTCTGGAGTATAACATTCCCTTCATCGACGATTTCTCGAACAAAATAAAATCGAACATCGATGTGCTTGGTGCGACCATGATGAACTTGGTTCTTTGCCAAACAAATGGCACTCTGGCTGTCGCAGAAAACCTCCACGTTCTTCTGAACAATACCCAAATCCTTACTCAACCCGAGAAGCCATATAGCTTCTTTGAATGCTTCTGTTACAGCCATATACTCTGCCTCTGTAGTAGACAAAGCTACAGTTGACTGCAATGTTGATCTCCAACAAACTGGTCCTCCTGCCATTGTGAACACATAACCAGTTGTAGATCGACGCTTATCCAGATCTCCAGCATAGTTAGAATCCACATATCCAACTAGGTGTTTACCTTCAGTCTTGTCTCTCTCAAACTTCAAACCAATATCCACAGTACCATAGATGTACCGTAGAATCCACTTCACTGCTTGCCAGTGTCCTTTACTCGGATTATGCATGTACCGACTCACCATACTAACAGCGTGGGAAATATCAGGTCTGGTGCAAACCATTGCATACATCAAGGCACCAACGGCATTTTCATATGGAACATGTTCCATTTGCTTCTTCTCATCGGTGGTGCTAGGTGACATTAATGCACTTAATTGAAAGTGAGGAGCGAGCGGTGTACTTACTGGTTTGGTTTTTTCATCAATGTCAAACCTTTGTAGTACTTTCTTCAGATACTGAGTCTGTGTCAGACAAACTATACTTGCAACTCTATCTCTTGTGATTTCCATCCCAAGAATTTTCTTAGCTTCTCCAAGATCTTTCATTTCAAATTCTGAACTCAACAGAGCCTTCAATCTGTCGATCTCCACCTTGCTCTTAGATGCAATCAACATATCATCAACATATAAGAGCAAATAAATAAAGGTACCGTCTTGGAGTTTTCGAAAGTATACACAATGATCAAACTGACTACGTGTGTACTTTTGCTCTCTGATGAAGCTATCAAAGCGCTTGTACCATTGTCGCGGTGATTGCTTCAAACCGTAAATTGACTTGCCCAACTTGCAAGCCCAATTCTCTCGTCCTGGAATTTTGAAGCCATCCGGTTGAGAAATGTAGATTTCTTCGTTCAAAGTACCATGGAGAAAAGCTGTTTTGACATCGAGTTGAGCTAACTCGAGATCAAATTGTACTACCAAAGCCAATAGTATCCGAATAGATGAATGCTTAACATGTGAGAATACCTCATTGTAGTCTATTCCTTCTTTCTGAGCATAGCCTTTTGCTACCAGTCTGGCTTTGTATCTGATGTTGTCTTTACCAGGAGCACTTTCCTTCTTGGCATAGACCCATTTGCAACCAATAGTTTTCTTTCCTTTGGAAAGTTGAACCAACTCCCAAGTCTGATTCTGATGTAGAGACTTCATCTCTTCATCCATTGCCATTTTCCACTTCATACTATCAACTCTTTGCACGGCTTCTCTATAAGTGCATGGGACATCATCATCAATTACTGGAAGTGCGAATGCTACCATGTCTATGTATCTGGTAGGCTTCCTAATCTCCCTTCTCGGTCGAGTAGTGGCAATAGATTCTGGCTGTTGATTAATCGGTGGTGATGGTGAGAGAACCTCCACCTAAACTGAGATATCTTCTTGATCATCAATTTCATCTTCACCACGATCGGTAATTGGTGTAATCTTTTCTGGATCTTCCGAAGTCTCAAGCATCACCTTAGAAAGAGTATTTGGACTTTCATTCTCTTTCTCTGAATTTGTTTGTCTCAGCATAACAGACTCGTCGAATGCAACATCTCGGCTTAAGACGATCTTCTTGGATTCACCACACCAAAGTCGAAATCCTTTAACTCCTTCCTTAAAGCCCAAGAAAACAGCTTTCTTTGCTCTCGGATCCAGTTTGGATTCACTAACATGAAAATATGCAGGACATCCAAATATTCGCAATGAATCATAATCAGTAGCAGGTTGTCCAGACCATACCTCTTTAGGAGTTTTTCCATCTAATGCAGTCGTAGGAAGTCTGTTGACTATATGAGTTGCATATGACAAAGCCTCAGCCCAAAATGCCTTGCTCAATTTGGAATGAGATAGCATACATTGAACTTTCTCAACCAAAGTACGATTCATTCGTTCTGCAACTCCATTCTGTTGTGGTGTATGAGGAACTGAAAAATGTCTGATTATCCCTTCATCTTGACGAACTTTAAAGAAAGGATCTAATTTATACCCGCCACCATTATCAGATCTGAGCCTTTTAATCTTCCTGCCTGTCTGAGTCTCGATCATTTTCTTCTATTTAAGAAAGATATCCAGAACTTCATCTTTGTGACTCATAGTGTATATCCAGACATATCTAGAGAAATCATCAATAAAAGTCACAAACCAACGTTTACCTCCAAGTGAAGCATTCTTGGAAGGTCCCCAAACATCCGTGTGAATATAATCAAGAGATCCCTTAGTACGATGAATGGCAGTGCCGAACTTGACTCTTGTTTGTTTTCCCATTACACAATGCTCGCAGAAATCAAACTTTCTAGTCTTGGCACCTTTCAAAATACCTTGCTTCATTAAGCCTTGCAAAGCCTTTTCACCGACATGCCCTAAGCGCATGTGCCACAGGCGGGAAGAATCATTTGCCTTTTCTTCAGAACTACTTGAGACAGCTGCCCTTCCTGTAACTGTACACCCATCTAGGAAATACAAGTTCGCCTTCCGAGTACCCTTCATTGCTACAAATGCACCTCGTACAACTTTCAAGACTCCATTTTCCAATGTTACCTTGTAACCATCAGAATCTAGAACACCTAAAGAAATAAGGTTTTTCTTTAGGTCAGGAATATACCTTACATTTGTAAGTCATTTGATTGTACCATCGTGCATCTTTAGTTGTATTGTTCCGATCCCTTTTGTTTGACAGGCATTGTCGTTGCCCATAAGCACAACTCCTCCATCGAGCTCTTCAAAACTCGAAAACCAATGTCTGTTTGGACACATATGATAAGAACATCCAGAATCAAGGATCCACTTATCTGAGTAGGTTTTTGATGATGAAACTGAAAAGGCCGATTCTTCATCTTCATCGGCCTTCTGTGCAACATTTGCATTTGACTTGTCCTTGTTTGGACAATCTTTCTTCCAGTGGCCTTTTTGGTGACAATAGGCACACTCATCCTTCGCAGGACGTCTTCTGGATGACTCTCCTCTGGACTTTGATCTAGATTTCCCCCTATTATTTGATCCGCCAGATTTTTTGTTGTTAGTCCTACCTCTGGCTGCCGTCAATGCTTCTGATATTGAGTCTCTGTGATCATGTTGATCCTTCTTCCGGTACTCGTTATTTACCAAAGCATTTGAAACATCTACGAACTTAACCTCATCCTTTCCATATAACAGGGTTGTGGTTAAATGCTCATAGCTCTCAGGTAATGAATTCAACAACAACAAAGCTTTATCTTCATCGATAATTTCAACATCTAAATTTTGCAGATCGGCCAAAATTTTATTGAAATTATCTAAGTGCTCAATCATAGGAGTACCTTTCTTGTACTGGAAATGGAAAAGTTTCTTCTTCAAGTAGAGTCTGTTCTCAATACTTTTCGTCATGTATTTGTCCTCTAGTTTCTTCCAGAGAACTGCGGCTACATTCTCTTTCATGACAAAGTACTTCTGATCTTTTCCTAAGCACAGTCGAATTGTGCCACAAGCTTATCGGTTGACATAATTCCATTCTTCATTTGAATAATCTCCTGGCCTAGTCTACAAGGCTATATTAGAACCTTCTCGGAACAATAGATCTAATACTTCACATTGCCACATGCCAAAGTTATTTGTGCCGTTGAATTTCTCCACCTCAAACTTTACGTTGGACAACATAGTTCTTTGAGTAGAACTTGGTTTGCCATAAATTCTATGGTCAACTTGTTCACCTTCTTCGATCTCTCCTTTATCAGCCATAAGTACAAACTGATAACAGAAATTTTGCACTTACAACTTAAAACAGTGTTTTTCCAAATTTTATACCTTATTTGAAAAAACGGAGTCCGTAGTTGAATTTGGAATGGTCCAATTAGCTAGGAATAGATCCAACTCAGTTGAAAACGGATGAAAAATAGACCAACTCGGTCCAAATATCACTAGTGACTGAGTTGACTCGGTCCAAATATCACTAGTGACTGAGTTGACTCGGTCCAACTTGGCGAGTTGACTCAGTTGCTGGCAGTAGGACTCCGGCAGCTTCTGGTGGTGATTCTGACTTCCGATTTGAGCGATTCTTTCACCGTTGTGTTCATATCGTCGAGAGCTTCGATTTGATATATAATACTGCTATATTTGGCTCTGATACCAATTTGTTGTGGGCAGAAGCAATAAATAGCGGTATATGAATATATCAAAGCGATAAAATGAACACACAGAATTTACGTGGTTCGGCAATTCGCCTAGGTCCACGGGAGGCAGCATATATTATTTGAACTGAGTAAGAAATATACAGAATACAGATACAGATTTCCTCACTAATAATATCTCTCAAGTGTTTCCCAAAACTCACAAGTATTTTCTCTCTTTGAGTTTGCTTATACTCTCTCTGATTTTTTCTGATTTTTGCCTTGTTCTTCAATGCATGAACTCTTCCCTATTTATAGATGAAGAAAGGCTCCCTTTTCCTAAATTGTGCCATAATTTAAGCCTTAAATTAGGCCACCAATTTCCTTAAATTATGCCACTATTTTCCTTAAATCATGCCACAAATCATGCCACAAATTATGCCACTAATTTATTACTTTTAGAGCCAATATTCAACACTGTATTCCCTTATCCCTCTCTGTCCAATTTCGAATAAAAGAAAATAATACCAGACCAATTGATACTATAAAATTCCACTTATATGGAGTTCTTGAATATTAACACATCTTTCTCTTCGTTATTCTAAAATATTCTTCATCTATCTAAAAAAATCACTTGCATTTTATATGCTTAAGTGACAAGTAAATCTAAAAGTTTTAAGAATTCGGGGTATATAATCTAATATATGTGTAGAAATTATTAAAATGTTATATTACTAAAAGGTCGTAGGAAGTTGATAAGTAGAATATCTTAAGAACTAATAAATTGTAAAATATTATAGAATCTAGTAGGTTGGTATATCCACCTAAATACGATATATATATATATCTATTGTAGGTAGTGACTGAGTTGAGAGCATGAATGAAATAATGTGTGATGAGTATTAATATTATTTAATAATAGTGTAATATTAATTTGTTAAAGCATTTTGACGTTTATATAGGTGGCTTTCAACTCAACAATTTGGTATCAGAACAAGTCGATTATGGGTCAATTTTTTGTTGGAGCTTCTAACAAGGTCCTTCACAATCGAAGAGGATTATGAAGTTTATTTGAGATCAAGCTTACTTGGATAACACAGAGGTTTTTCCAAGTCCTAATAATGGGAAAGCTAAAGGGGTAGGTAAGAAGCTCAATAACAACAATTATAGTACAATCATTGCATATACAACCTTACTTTCAAGGCTATGATTTATGGGAGATCATGGGTAGTGAGTAGGTCACGCCACCACAAAATGCCAATGTTTTGAGAAAGTAGAATATCAAAGATGGTAAGACTATTTATGCAATTAGGCCTTAGTGGAAGGTCAAATATTAGAGCATATTAAGCATTATGACACACCAAAGGCAGCATGGGGTACTCTTGCGGTACTCATCTTGAAAAAGAATTATACGAGGTTGCAACTTGTAGAGAAATAACTCTTTTCAGTCAAACAAGGAGAGATGTAAATCAATGACTATTTTAACAAGGTAAAAACTCTTTGTCGTGGGATCTAAGAGTTAAATATTATTGCTAATATTTTTGAGTCTAGAATGAGAAGAATTATTATATATGGTTTAAATCCAAGCCAAAGAGTTTTTATTACTGCCGTGAAAGGTTGGTTGATCTAACTTCTCTGGTAGTGTTAGAGAATTTACTTGCCGATTAGGAAGCATTGGAAAAACAAATGATTAAAATTCTTACTAAAGAGTAGTGATGAGGCACTCTTTAGTGGTCAAAGAAAAAATCGACATAACTGGAGACCTAACAAAGGATATAAAATAGATGAATTAAAAAAGGAGATTTTCAAGTGGCAAAAGATCAAAGCATTCATGACAAGAAGGGAGATCAATTCAAGGGGCAAAGAAAGTGTAATGATCCATGTTATATGTGTGGTAAATAGGTCATTACATAAGAGACTACTGATATAGAAAGAAAATAGTGGAAGGAAACATTGCAACCTCAAATGATCAAGAGTCTACTCTTATTGAGGAGGAGTAAGATGTTGAGGCATCCTTTGTAATAACTGAGCTTGAAGAGGAGCTTAGTGAAAGCCAAGTAGAGTTGGATAATGGTTTCAATGAGCTTGATGAAAAGCTCAAAAAAGGCCATGAAGAAATTGCACATTATTCTAATAAGCTTGTGGAGAAGTTTAATGAATGCCAAGTAGAGTTGGAAAGTTGCTCTTACGAGCTTGATGAAAATCTCAATGAACGCCAAGCAGAGTTGGTAAATAGTTTCCATGAGAGTGAGGAGAAGCTCATATGATTGCCAATGAAGTTGGCATCGAATGCAGTTGTGATAGAGAAGGATGAGAATCAAAACTCGAGGAATGAAGAAAGAGTTGAGATTTTCAAGGAACTATAGATTCCTTGGCAAGTTGGTAAAGTAACAAAGAATGCCATACAACCAAATTCCAAGTACGTGAAGGGAACTCTTGATCTTGGTCTCCTTTACAAGAAAAATCAATAATTTAGAGTGGTTGGTTATTGCAATGCAGATTATGTGGGAGTCATGATACACATCGATCGACCACTGGCATATTTTCAAGATCGTTGGGAGAGAGATCTCTTAGTGTAGCAAAAGGCAACCTACTGTGTCATTGCCAATGATAGAAGCAAAATACAGAGCTGTAGCAGTGGCAACTCAAGAGAGTACGTAGTGGATGCAAGACTTACACCAAATAGGTAAGTATCCAATACTAATATATTGTGATAATTTATTGACTATTCATCTAGAGAGAATCTAGTGTTTTAGGCACGAACAAAACACATGAAGGTGCATTATCACTTTATTCGTGAGAATGAATTACAATGAGATATAGAGCTTAAACAAATAATTACAGACAACCAAATGGAAGATATATTTACCATAGGACTTGTGATTGTGAAGTTTGAAGAGTTACGGTATCAACTTGGCATGATCAATAAAAGGAGGAATAAAAGAAAGTAATTATTGAGGGAGAATGTTGAATATCAACACATCTTTCTCTCCGTTATTCTAGAATACTCTTGATCTCTCTAAAGATATCATGTACATATTATATGCTTGAATGGAAAGTAAATCGAGAAGGTTCTAGAAAGTTAGTAAGTATAATCTGGTATAAGTGTAGACATTACTAGAAGGTTCTAGGAAGTTGGTGTGTAGAAAATCCTAGAAACTAATAAATTGTAGAACATCCTAGGAACTAGTAGGTTGGTATAGCCGCCTATTTATATATATATATATATATATATATATATATATATATATGGGTTGCGTGTAGGTAGTGAGTAAGTTGAAATGAGATAATGTATGAGGCGATGTAATGTTAAATGTGAGATAAGTGCAAGTTTTATTTAATAATAGCATAATATTAATTTGCTAAAACATTTGGATTTTACATTTGTGGCTTTCAACTAAATAATTTGGTATCAGAACAAGTCGATCATAGGTCAAATTTTTGTTGGAACTTCTAACAAGGTCATGCATAATTGTAGAGGATTATGAAGCTTATTTGAGATCAATATTGCTTGGATAATGCAAAGGTTTTTTCAAGTCCTAATAACAGAAGATCTACAAAGGGTAGGTAAGAAGCTCAATAACAACAATTATAGCACATGGTCATTGCATATACATCCTTACCTCCAAAACCATGGATGGCAAGGAAGTCACACCATTGTAAAATGCTAGATCTTTGAGGAAGTGGAAGATTGGAGCATATCAAGTGTTGTGACATACCCAAGGTAGCACAAGGTACAAACAAAATAGGTGGAGGTGCATTACCACTTTATTTGAAAGAATGAACTGCAATGAGGTATAGAGCTTAAACAAATAAAGACAGATGACCAAGTGTCAAATATATTTACCAAAGGGCTTATTCCTGTGAAGCTTAAAGAGTTATAATATAACCTTTGCATGATCAACAAAGGAGAAACAAGAAAAAGTAAGTGTTTAGGGTGAGTGTTGAATATAAACACATCTTTCTCTCCATTATTTTAGAATACTCTTGATCTCTCTAAAGATATCACTTACATATTATATGCTTGAGTGGCAAGTAAATCTAAGAGGTTATAGGAAGTTATCTAGCTAATATATGTAGAGACATTACTAGAAGGTCGTGTTACTAAAAGTTTCTAGAAAGTTGGTATGTAAAACATATATATAAATTATAGAAATGAAGGAAACTAACCATTAGACATGTCATTATTTGTTAGAAAATATCAAATTTTGTTGGTCGGGTTCCAATTAAGAAGTTAATATGTTCGGAGGAGTAGTTGATCCTAATAATATATCTAATTTGTTACTCATATTTCTTCAATGTAGGACTTGTTCGCACACTTAATAATCTTACATCGAACAAGAACACATTACCCACTTTAGACTCCAACCATGCCCTAATACCAAGAATGACTTATTTAACCTTAATCTCTAAATGAGCATCTATACTCCATCGTAGTAAGAAATAGTCAAAGAACTCATGCCAATTTATTCAAACATTAAGAGTCCAAATGAGTCTAAAACAATACCGTACAATTATCATCACGATCCAAAAGGAGGGCCACCATTCGTTTCAACTTGGGCCACGTGCATCGCCATCCACGTTCAGCGAACCGACTTTAAATTGGTTTAAAGTCGTTTTTTAACCGACTTTAATACCCTTTTTTGTAGTAGTGTCTTTTTCATCTTTACTTCTCTTTTTATCATGATTCTTTTAATCTTTTAATCTATCTTCATAAAACCTCTTGATGTGGTCTTTTTTATGACAATAATAGTACTCAATGTCATTTCTTAAACGAAACATGAAATGATTCTTATATCTATTATAATCTCTTCCTCTAGGACTCTTTTTTTCCTCTATTTGACTTGCCCTTGATTCTTCTCGAATAGCAAGAATATCTCTATGTGAAGGAACTCCCACTTGGATCACATTAATATTTATAAAGGTGATGCTAACACTTCATCCACAATCAATGTAGTCTTTCCAATGAATAATGTTATCACTAGTGTATCATATGATTTTGGTCTTGGTCTTCATCATCTATCTTCACTCAACACTTTGGAGTTCAAAAATACATCTATTAAATATGTTTAGATGGCTTCTAATGGCATCTCTTTCACCCATCCACAAAACAAATAATTTTTTCTTCAAGTAAAATATATTTGTAATAGACTTTAACATATACAAATTTTTTTTAATTTTTCTCACAACTTTGATGGAGAAATCTCATTCAACATACTATATTTGATTTCAAAAATCAAACTAAAATAAATAGCATTCACTAACTTTGCTTTCATTTGTTCCATACTATCTTACCTTATGTCTTCTTGCGTTGTTCCCATCAATGCCTTAAGAATATGTTGTTGCATCAATGTATCCATTATATTGCTCTACTTAATGTTGAAATTAATTTTTTTCATTAAATTTCGCTATATCAAACTTTGTTGTTACCATATTTCTCAATTAAGGACCTCTAACCTATGGCTCTGATACCACTTGTTGGCCACAATAGAATCAAACAAGAAATAAATAGAAAAAATAAGATATTGTTTTTTACGTAGTTTAAAAAATTAGTTAGTCTATACTCAACATCACAAATAAATCAATTAATAGTATAGCTTCGTATAAGAGTTTTAACCCAATACTCAATATATTTTATATCTAAGAATAATATTTGAATCTTAAAAATAACACTCCAATATTATTCGGACAAATAACATATAATAAATAGAAAAACTCAAGATATAATAAATTATTTTTTTATTTTAATTTGTGCAGCTATCACTACACGTAACATCCTTTTTCTTTCTTTTTGAGGTGTCATATCTCTATCCTCTTTGGCTTCTCATACATTACCTAGAAAACTTATGTTTATTACCCACATTTATTACATTTTTCCGTCACCTATTCTACTCTATTTCATGCGTATATATAGCGACACAAAAAATAACTTTTTGGGTTCAATCATCCGGCCATAACAATGGAGTTAATGATATAGCTTAATAAATTAATAAGCTTTCATTTCTCCTTAACCCAAAAAAAATTTCTTTTTAATTTTTTTTATTTTACCATTAATACTAATAATTTTAACTCAAAATATTAATATATTAAGAAGAGTATTTTATTTTGTTATAAATTAGCACTAATGGAAGTAAAATTTGGATCCAATTTAGTTGCACAGATATATAGTTATGGGTAATAGCAAAATAATAAGTAATGAGAAAAATAAATGTCACACAATGATTTAAATGGTTCAACTTTTCAATGTGAAAAGTCTACTCTACTTACGACGGTACAACAAGAAAAATTCATTAATAATCAAATAGGGATACAAACATCAATATTCAAACAACTTCGCAAAATATACCAAAACTCACATACATCTAGAAAATAACTCCCTCTAATTTACCAGTAATATATAGTATGATAAATTAACAAACTTACTATTTAATCAAATATTAACATACAAATATAACGGTTGGCAGCTTCCATTTCTCCTTTGATTAGAAATTTCCTCTTTTTCTCTGTCAGCAACTTCCTCTTCTACTATATTACAGTGGAGGGAGATGAGCTGATAAAAAATGGAACTGCAATAGAGTGGAAGAGAGGACTTTCAAGACTATTAGCTTTATGAATGTCGGTAATGGAGCTTAGCAAAACTACAATATGTAGTGTTCTTTATATAAGGGAGATAGGGAAATTAGGTTAATTTAAAATGGATTTGGACCTAAAGTTTTAGGCCAACATTTAATAAATCTCCACCTTGGCTCAAAACGGAAACAAGTTATTCAAATATGAAATTCCTCTGTTTACCAAATAACCATCGTCCAAAGCCCCGAAGGGTAATCATCTTCTCCAAACACCAATCAAGTTTAAGCAATGCTTGAACTTGTTAAATAGAATTGGTTTGTTAACATATTAGCTAGATTTTCTGTAGTAACTATCTTATTGACAACAATAGCACCCTAAGACACAATGTCATGAACTAAGTGATATTTGAAATTAATATGTTTGGTTCTTTCATGATACATAGTATTCTTGGTTAAGTGTATCACACTCTAACTATCACAAAATACAACAAAAGTATCCTACTGTAAACCTAAATCACAACCAAACCTCTAAGCCAAATAACTTCTTTCCCTACTTCTATTGTTGCCATATATCTTACCTCTGTCGTAGACAAAACAAATGTATATTATAAAGTAGCCTTCCAACTAATGGTACAATGAGAAAGATTGAAGACATAACCTATCAGAGATTTGCTTCTATCCAAATCACTAGTATAATCGGAGTCCACGTAACTAATAACATTCCAACTGGTATTAGAAGTTTCATTATATACCAAACCAAAATTAGATGTTCCTCTCAAATACCGAAGTATCCATTTCATTGCTTGCCAATGACCCTTACCAAGATTACATATATATCTACTGACAACACTGACTGCATGTGAAATGTCTAGACGAGTACAAACCATAGTGTACATCAAACTACCAACGGTACTAGTATATGGATCCTGAGACATGTAATGCTTTACTTCTTCAGACCGTGGTGGCAAATCCAAAGAAATCCTAAAATGTGCAACTAACGATGTACTCACAGGTTTAGAGTCTTTCATACCAAAGCATTCAAGAACTTTTTCAATATAAATTTTCTGAGTCAAATAAAGCTTACCCATTTGTCTATCCCTGTAAATTTCCATGGCCAAAAATTTATTTGCATCATCCAAATCTTTTATCTAAAATTCACCACTAAGTTTAGACTTTAATTTATGAATCTCAGACTTATTTTTAGAAGAAATAAGCATGACATCAACATAAAGCAACAAATAGACACAAGAACCATCATGAAATCTTTTATGATAAACACAATTATCATAATCACTCCTAGAGTAACCATGATTAATCATAAAAGAGTCAAACAATTTATACCACTGCCTAAGGGATTGCTTCAACCCATATAAAGAATTTTTCAATAAAAAAACATGATCTTTCTTACCTAGAACAATAAATCCCTCTGGTTGATGCATATATATTTGTTCCTCAAGCTCATCATGTAAGAAGGCTGTCTTGAAATCAAATTTTTCTAATTCCATTTCAAGAAATGCAACCATAGCAAGCAACACACGAATAGAACTATGTTTCACAACATGTGAAAATACTTCATTGAAGTCAATACCCTTTTTCTGACAATAACCCTTTACAACAACACGTGCCTTGAATCTAACTGCTTTAACCTCAAGTACACCTTCATTTTTCTTGAAGACTAATTTGTTTCCAAAAATCTTCTGGCCCTTAGGCGGTTTCATCAATTCCCAAGTATGATTCTTATGACGTGATTCAATATTTTCATTCATAGAAACCAGCCACCAAACCGACTCATCACAAGTGACAACTTCATGATAACTAGAAGGTTCATACACCTCAATAGACTCTTCCACAAACAATGCAAAAGAAACTAAGTATGCATCTACGTATCTCTGAGGTCATCAAAACTCTCTTATTCCTTTACCATTAGCAATACTATATGGTTGCTCATGTTTCTCTTTTGCTACATCATAAGAAAAATCATATATCTCATCAATAAATGACTAATTTGAAGTGCCCTCTTACACTTGACTAGGAGCTCCACTCTCAATCTCTACCTGCTCACTATCACCATGGTTTTTACCAACAACAATAGACTCATTTTTTTATTTTCCAACATGGAAAACTCATCAAACTTAACATTTGTACTAGCCGTATATGCCATAATCGAGTAGAAACACTGCCAATAAAAGTGCTATCCTGAAACACATAGAGGCCACGCAACAATTGCGCTTTAATAACAATGAGAGCACCCTTACTAATTCTTAAAACTCCATCTTCAGCTACATATTTTTAGCCTTGTGAATCAAGAGTACCTAAAGATATCAAGTTCTTTTTCAAATCTTAAACATGGCCAACATCTTTCAAAGTCCTAACAATATCATCATGCATCTTAATTCGGATAGTACCAATACCAACAACCTTGTAGGACATATTGTTTCCCATCAATAGACTGATAAAAAGCAAATCGGTCTCTATTAGGGCACATATGGTAAGTATAACCCGAATCAAGAATCCAAACATCTCCAGGAGAACCAATATATACTAATATAACATTTTCACCATCAGAACTAGAACTATCTAAAACACTAGTAATATCATTAATACCAGAAGTCGTTGTGGAAGATTTTCCTTTACCTTTGAGTTTCGGAAAATTTACTTTCCAGTGCCCTTCCTGAAGGCAATAGTTGCATTTCTTTTTTATTTTTCTAGATTTAGATCTAGACTTGTCTTTATTATTACTTGTGCCTTTTTCTTGATTTTTACCTCTAACAAATAAACCACTGTTATTATTATTATCGCTAGTAGACACCTTTTTCTTCAATTCTTTGGAATTCAAAGCTCCTTTGACGTCCTCCAAAGAAATAAGGTCTTGCCCATATAGCATGGTATTAACAAAATGTTCAAATAAATGAGGTAAAGAACATAATAGAATTAAGGCATGATCCTCATCATCAATCTTAACACCACCATTTTTTAGATCACGAATAATTTTAGTAAATTCATCAAGGTGATCGTGTAAAGGTGTACCTTCTAACATTTTGAATGTATACAAACGTTGCTTCAAATATAATTGACTTGTTAAAGACTTGGTCATATACAAATTCTCCAATTTAAGCCATAACCTAGCGAGAGATTCCTCATCACCAACCTCGCGTAGCACCTCATCAGACAAGAATAACTAAATTAAACTGAGAGTATTTTCCATCATTGCATTTTTTTCTTTATTAGTCAATTTTTTTGACAATTTATACTTGCCTTAAAGTGTCCTAATGAGCTCTTATTTAACTAATACGACCTGTATCTTCATTTGCTAGGGGCTGAAATCATTCCTACCATTGAATTTCTCAATTTTGTATTTTGTTGTCATGACAAAAAACCCAATATTAAATAAGTAGAAGCACAACCTAAAAACTATGAAACCAATCAGATAATTAGAGATAATTAGAAGCACAGCCCAAAAACTATGAAACCAATCAGATAATTAGAAGCACAACCCAAAAACTATGAAACCAATAAGATAATTAGAAGCTCAAAATAAATCCATAAGAGAAAATTTGATCAGTTCCAATAAATAATAGAATAATCCAATGCTCTAATACCAATTTTTTATAAATTAACACTAGCGGAAACAAAGTTTGGGTTCAATTTGGTTACATAGATATATAATTATGGGTAATTGTAAAATAATAAGTAATGAGAAAAATAAATGACATACAATGATTTAAATGATTCAACTTTTCAATGTAAAAAGTTTACTCCACTGACGACGGTACAATGAGAAAAATCAACTAATAATCAAATGAGAATACAAACACAAATATTTAGAAAGTTTCACAAAATATATATCAAAACCCAAATATACCCCAAAAATAACTTACTTTAATTTACTAGTAATATATAGTATGATAAGTTAACAAACTTACTATTTAATCAAATATTATCATACAAATATTAATATTTCTAAGCTTCCACTTCTCTTTAGATTAGCAACTTCCTCTTCTTCTGTGTCAACAGCTTCCTCTTTTACTATATTACACGGGAGGGAGATGACTTGAAAAAAAAAAAGGAACTGCAATAGAGTGGAAGAGAGGACTTTCGAGACTATTAGCTTTGTGAATACCGGCAATGGAGCTTAGCAAAACTGCAATATGCAGTGTTATTCACCAGCAGGTTTTATATAGGAGAGAGAGGGAAATTAGGTTAATTTAATAATAGATTTAGACCTGATTTTTTGGGCCAACATTTATCATATCTCATTTATATATTTAATTTATTATTTATATTTTTTTAATAGAGAATTTATTAATACATCTAACAAATTTTATGTCTGAGTTTGTGGAACATACTTGAAATACTATTTACCTTATAGAAAAAACATCATTTTCTACCACATAAAATCAAAGGAGTACAACATCTTAAAATTGATTTTGACATGCACAGCAATCAATTCCATCCATATTATGAAGATGATCTGCTTTCAATCTTACCTGACCATTGAAGGTTCAACTAAAATTAAGATGCGTAAAAATTTAACTAAAACTAAGAAACTACCGTGCACATTTTAACGCCCGCGCAGATTCTGAATTTCGTCGACTGAAAAGATAATAACAGCACGCCAAGGTTGGTCAAGTGCTGCCAATGTGGGTAAAAAGGCCAAAGCACTCCAGTATCGACAGAATAAACGAGAGACCTCCTCACCTATATATTAAGGTTCTAATAGGTCGGGATTGATGTTAGATGTAAAATAAATAATACAAGTGTCGTGATCTAATAGGCCTTAGTCAACAAAGATCACTATTGACTAGCACACAGAGCAATAAATAATCATGAGTGTCATTCTAGATATTCTTTTAAGGGATAAAACGATATCTCAAATTGTGGGAAATAAATCATTACGCATAGATAACTACTATGCTATTAAAACCCTGTCTAAATAGGAAAGAAATATATATTCAATTCCTATTTTTGCATAGACATTGAGATATACATCATTCTCCTCCCTTTTTTACATTATTCGTATTGGCTTAATTATTAAATTGTCTTTGGAAAGCCATTAAACTAGTGCCCAGCTATTTTCTTGTACAAGTCTGCAAATTGTGTTTGACAGAATATGGGATCGGCACTTGTTATTTAACAACAATTAAACTATGTTAGAAGAATTAAAATATTAATGCAAATTTAATTAAACTCTAAACAGCGGAATGAAATCTATTCTACTTCTTTGTGTGAATCTTTCTTTTAAGAAACAAATAAATAAAACTCAAAATAAAAACATACACAAAATCAATACAATCAATTTACGTGTAAAAACCTTCGCGATGTAGGAAAAAAATAACAACGGTACTCAATCTCTAAAACTTTCATTATCAAGAAAATATTGTACAAAAGTTCTCTCTAGATAAAACTAGAGGCAAACAATCAACAACATCCTTACAACTTTTTAGAACTAACAATTATTTTAAAAAAATGGAGAAATCTAACCCAATTTCATAGTTGTTGTTAACGGCCTAGATTTTTCCAAACCAATGAGCCAAATCCAAATCCCACCGTTCAGATTGAAGAGTCTTGAGTTATGAACTTTCCTAGAAAATTTCAACTCAATCGGACCAAAAACAACATACTATCGGAGCACTTGATGAAGGCTTGTTGGAGAAGGAAAAATTGAAAAATTGAGAGCAATTTTTTTGCTTTTCCTTTTGCTGCTGCATATGTCTCTCAACAATCCTAAATGGATTGATTAATGAAGCAATAAAATGGACAAAATTATCCTTTTTTTTCCACGAGTCATAAAACCACATTGAATTTCTTTTTTTTTTTACTCCTCCAAATAAGAAGAAAAACCCAACAAACTACTTAACCTATATCCAGAGTCAATACTTCAGAAGCAATAACTAGTAATTGGCTTCCAAATCTTTACGATATTACGACTTGTTAACATAAAAAATGTATTGTTTGAACTATGTATAAGGGCTTAAAGCTTCTAACATTGGAACGATTACCCTAGAGCTCAATAGCAAGTACTTTGATAGCGGCATTTCATTCAATAAAATAAAATTCCAAAAAAGTTATACTTCAAAGACAAAGCTATAGTAGTAGCCACGAAACTCTTTGGAGTAAGTGGTGAGAAATAAATTAGGCATATCTTTTTGCTAGCTATAACAGTTTGAATTAGCTTGAAAACATCATGTACCGTAAACCATAGTCCTATATGTCTATTCATCTTCATGATTTGTTTCTCCATTTTCCACATCCTTATTTGCCCCTTTGTAGATTTTTCTCTTTTTTCCGCAGAAGCTTACGTTTTGCTTTGCGCTCTGATTAAACCATATTCAGTACCTTGTATATTTTTACTATTTTTTTCTTATGTTAATTACATGGTGAAAAATCTATGTCCAAGTGACACGATACGTACATGAGTCTAAATAATAGACACTCTAATTTGATAAAAATTTATACAAATTTGATAATAAAAAATGTCTAATACCCCAAATACGTGTCAAAATATATAACATACTCGTGTCCTATAACATAGATATTTCCTATCATTTGACAGCAAAGTTCAGGACTTATTGAAATCTAATATTCACAACCCTATCCTTATGTCTCCGCTAGTCCGCTTAAGTTCACCAAGCCACTCCAAAATAACCCATATCTTTTGGGAATTCTAAGAAATGAATTTAAATAAAAAAATATTTTTTATTATTTTATGACCGTTATTTCATAAATTATATAACTGTTATTTTCATAATTATATGGTCATTATTTTTATGATCGTTATTTTTATAATTATGTGACTGTTACTTTTATGACCATTATTTTTATAATTATGTGGTCGTTACTTTTATGACCGTTATTTTTATAATTATGTAGTCGTTACTTTTATGACCGTTATTCTCATAATTATGTGACCGTTACTTTTATGACCGTTATTTTCATAATTATGTGTCCGTTATTTTTGACCGTTATATTCATAATTATATGACCGTTACACATATTTTTTCAATTATAAATAGGGGCAATAGCCCTCAGTTTAGAAAATAACTTAACCACTCAAAAATCAGTTCTACGATTTTCATAGCAAAATCAAAGAAAAGAAAATTCAGAATTATTTTCTCAGATTTCCGAGCAACATAAATATTTAAGAGGTGTAGTATTCCAGACTTCATCAGTGCAGTGAAGTTTCGAGACAGAAAAAAAGATTCTAGGTGGTTTTATCCTGGGGACGACGAGGCTGTGTTTGCTTGCACAAGTTTGGGCAGAGCCGCGAAACGTCTTAAAGAGAGCGACCTAGTCCGCGACTCAACCCAAGCATTATATTTCAGTATATCGGTAATATTGTTCTTACATAGTTTTTTCACATATTTGTTCCAACAATTTTAAGACGTATTCTATCTGCCATGTCTATTGAAATGTTAACTGTTGATCTTAACAAACCATTTCGTTTTGAAGAACTACACTTTAAAAATGAAGAAAAAAAAATGTTATTCTTCTTAACCATGTAAAAGGTCGCTTTTGTTTTTATTAATGAAAAGCCAACACTGCCTAATTCTCATACTGAAGCTACAATAAAGGATTTAAACACCTAGATAGAAAATTATTTTCTATGCAATTTTTTTTATTCTTAATGGATTAGCTGATGACTTGTATGATTATTATAACTCTAATATCATCTGCTAAGAAAATTTGGGAAGCACTTCAAAAGAAGTATGATACTAACGAAGCTGGAACTAAGAAGTATGATGTTAGTAGATACGAAGTATCAAATGATTGATGACAAATCTATTAAAGCTCAATCACACGAACTGCAGAAGATAGCACACAAAATAACTTCTGAAGGTATGACTTTAATTGAACAATTTCAAGTAGCTGTTAATATAGATCAATTACCCCATACTTAGAAAGACTTTAAGAATACACTTAGACATAAAACTAAGGAATTTTCTTTAGAAAGTCTTATAACCCATTTAAGAATAGAAGAAGAAGCTTGAAAATAAGACCAAAGAGATGAAGTACTCGTTGTCTCAAACAACAGTACCAATAATAAACCCTCATTTGCAATTTTGAAACCTAAAGGTAGAAATATGAGAACTCAGAATCGCAATAATAACCAAAACCGTAACCACCAAAATAGAAACAACAACTATACTCTCTAGAATGGACCTTAACCCCCTTAAGGAATAATACATTCATGTGTTATAGTTGTAACAGACCTGACCACTTGGCCAGGAACTTCCGGAACAGGAATCGTCCTGCCACGCAGACGAACCT
Organism: Hippophae rhamnoides; assembly: GCA_033030585.1. Lineage (NCBI taxonomy): Eukaryota > Viridiplantae > Streptophyta > Magnoliopsida > Rosales > Elaeagnaceae > Hippophae > Hippophae rhamnoides. Next base: position 68,822,581 of record CM065430.1, on the reverse strand, counting down.
TACCAAAGATCAACTTATTGCTATGATATCTAAAATCAATTTTGTTGGTGGATCTAAGGGGTGTTGGGTGGACACTGGTACTTCATGCCATGTTTGTTATAATCGAGACATGTTCAAGTCCTGCTCTGAGTCTAAGGATAAGAAAGTGTTGTTGGGTGACTCTCATTCCACTAAAGTTGTTGGTAATGGTGAGGTGGAATTGAAGTTTACCTCTGGAAAGACTATCATCTTGAAATATATTTTGCATACTCCAAAGATGAGAAAGAACTGAGTTTCAGGATATCTTATTTACAAAGTTGGGTTTACTCAAACTATAGGGGTTGATTTATATACAATAACTAAAAATAATATTTTTTGTTGGGAAAGGATACGCCACTAATGGCATGTTTAAATTGAATGTTGAGTTCTTTTAATATTTGGTATGCTAGACTTTGTCATATTAATAAATGCATAATCAAGAACATGAGTAGCTTAGAACTAATTCCTGAACTATCTTTGAATAATTTTGGAAAATATGACTTTTGTAGTCAAGCTAAAATAAAAAATTCATATAAGTCAATAGTTAAAGAATCTGAACCTATAGACTTAATACATTCTGACATATGCGAACTTGATGGAAATTTAACAAGAAATGGAAAACTCTATTTTATAACTTTTATAAATGATTGTTCATATTATACTTATGTATATCTAATGTAAAATAAAAGTGAAGCATTTGACATGTTTAAAATATTTATGACTCAGATTGAAAATCAACTTAACAGAAAAATAAAAAGGTTTAGAAGTGATAGAGGCACTGAATATGATTCCAATATCTTCAATTTTTTTAAAAAAACTCATGGAATCATTCATGAAAAAACTGCACTTTATTCTCCTGAAATGAATGGCAAAGCTGAAAGAAAAAATAGAACTTTTACTGAATCAGTTGTTGCAATTTTATTAAACTCTGGTGTTGCTTCCCATTGGTGGGGAGAAATTTTATTAACTGTTTGTTATGTGCTAAATATAGTGCCTAAATCTACTAGTAAAATTTCACCATCTGAAATTTTGAAAAATAAGAAACTTATTCTATCTTAAAACTTGGGGTTGTTTAGTCTATGTTAGGATCCCTGATCCTAAAAGAAATAAACTTACTAGTAGAACATACGAATGTGTATGCATAGGATATGTTGTGAATAGTAAAACTTATAAATTCTATGACTTAAATAATCATAGTTATAGAAGCAAATGAAGTTGACTACTATGAACATTGGTTTCCATTTAAATTGAAGAATAGTGGGGCTCGTCTTTTAGTTGTTTACCCATAACTAGAACTAGTAAACAAAATGAGGAATTAAACACTGAAATTAGGATAAGTAAATGAGCTCGAACCCTTAAGGACTTTGGGTTTGATTTTTATGCTTATACCTTAGAAGAAGATCCTCAAACTCTTTAAAAAGCCTTATCTTCTTTAGATGCCAACTTATAGGAAGAAGCCATAAATGATGAAATAGACTCTCATGAATATAATAGAACTTGGCATTTAGTTGACTTACCTACTGGTTGAAAAACCATAGGATGTAAATGGATACTAAAGAAGAAATTAAAACTCAATGGTACTATTGAAAAGTACAAAGCTCGTCTTGTGGTCAAAGGGTATAGGAAAAGAAAAAAATGTAGATTTCTTTAATGCCTTTTCACCAATCACACGAATAAATTACATACGTGTACTTTTCTCTCTTGTTGTTATCCATGATTTAGTAGTACACCAAATGGATGTCAAAACTACTTTCTTAAATGGTGACTTAGAAGAAAATATTTGTATGAACCAACTTGAGGGCTTTGTTATCTCAGGTCTAGAAAATAAAGTTTTTAAACTATATAAATATCTGTATGGTCTAAAACAAGCACCTAAGAAAGTCTTGAAAAATTTGATAATATAGTTATCCCACATGAATTCAAAATGAATGAAAGTGACAAATGCATTTATTATAAATCAGAAAATGACATTTACACTATTATATGTTTATATGTGGATGACATGATTATTTTTGTGTCAAATATTCATGTTAATGTGAAAATTTTATTATGTGCTAACTTTGATATGAAAGACCTCGGAAAAGCGAGTGTAATCCTTGGTATGAAGATTACTAGGTCTGAAAAGGGAATTTCTCTAGATCAATCTCATCACATTGAGAAGATCTTAAAGAAATATAATTACTTTAACTGTAAAACTGTATGTACTCCTTATGATCCTAGTGTAAAGTTGTTCAAGAACACCGGGGACGGTGTTAGATAAACTGAGTATGCGAGCATCATTGGTAGCTTACGTTATGCTAATGATTACACTAGATCAGACATAGCTTATGTTGTGGGACTACTACGTAGGTTTATCAGTAGACCTAATATAGAACATTGAAATGCAATTGAAAGGGTCATAAGATACCTTAAGATAATTATGAACCTTGGATTATATAATAAGAAGTTTCCTGTTGTTCTAGATAGATACAGTGATGATGATTGGAACACTCTATCAGAAGACTTTAAAGTAACTAGTAGTTATATATTTAGCATTGCTGGTGGAGCTGTTTCTTGAAAGTCTAAATAATAGACAATATTGGCTCAATCTATGATGGAGTTTGAAATTATAGAACTAGCTACTGCAAGTGAAGAAGCAGGCTAGTTAAGAAGTCTATTAGCTGAGATCCCTTTATGGGAAAGATCGATACCAGCTGTCCTGATCCATTACGATAGAACCGCGGCTATTGCAAAGATTTAGAACCATTTTTACAACGGCAAGATACGACAGATACATAGTACGGTTAGAGAATTTCTCTCTACAGGAGCTGTATGAATGGATCATATATGTACTGATGAAAATTTGGCTGATCCTTTGACGAAAGGATTAATAAGAGAAAAAGTTTTCAAAAACCTCGAAAGGAATGTGACTGATGCCCTTAGAATGAAGAGTCACTCATGATGGTAACCCAACTTATAGACTGGAGATCCTAAGAAATAAATTCAAAGGGTAATAACAAGTCATGAAGTGATATGAGATGAATCATGCTATTATAAAGTCACATTCTATATTGTTAGAAGCATGAAGTCCTGAAGCGATAGAAAAAATGAGTTAATTATTAAACTCTTAATGAGTTCTATACTTTATGTGGAGTGGAGTACGTAGCTACATGAGTATTCTTGATAGACTCACCTATGTGAATGTGGAAGTGTGGCCGCTTCCTATGGAAATTTCTTGGGCAAAAATTTACTAGAGCGTTCACTATACTGGGATACACGTGCATGGCCGTAAATCATGGGCTTTTCGAACTACACCTTGGAAAGGTTTTGTGTGTGATGTTGTTAGAGATACAGTTCAAAACTATGAGTTACTCTAGTATATTCTAAAGCATTAACACTATGCAAAGGTTCAAGTCGATAGACACCTTTTGCTTATGTACAATCTTATATTTTTAATTGATCGTTTGCTCGATGAAACTATTTTTATTTAAAATTCAAGTGGGGGATTGTTGGAAATGAATTTAAATAAAAAAATATTTTTTATTATTTTATGACCGTTATTTCATAAATTATGTAACTGTCATTTTTATAATTATATGGCCGTTATTTTTATGACCGTTATTTTTATAATTATGTGACTGTTACTTTTATAACCGTTATTTTTATAATTATGTGGTCGTTACTTTTATAATCGTTATTTTTATAATTATGTATTCGTTATTTTTATGACCGTTATTCTCATAATTATGTGACCGTTACTTTTATGACCGTTATTTTCATAATTATGTGTCTGTTATTTTTGACCGTTATATTCATAATTATATGACCGTTACACATATTGTTTTAATTATAAATAGGGGCAATAGCCCTCAGTTTAAAAAATAACTTAACAACTCAAAAATCAGTTCTACGGTTTTCATAACAAAATCAAAGAAAAGAAAATTCAGAATTATTTTCTCAGATTTTCGAGCAATATAAATATTTAAGAGGTGTAGTATTCCGGACTTCATCAGTGCAATGAAGTTCCGAGACAGAAAAAAAGATTCTGGGCTGTTTTATCCTAGGGACGACGAGGTTGTGTTTGTTTGCACAAGTTTGGGCAGAGCCGCAAAACTTCTTAAAGATAGCGACCTAATCCGCGACTCAATCCAAACAGTATATTTCAATATATCGATAATATTGTTCTTACATAATTTTTTCATATATTTGTTCCAACACTGACTTACCATAAAAAGAGTTTTTTTTTCTCTCAAAAGAAAGTCATTATCTTTGTTTCCGATGGCAAACGATTTTTTTAGACTAAATTTCTTTTTAATGATTTGAACCTATCACTTCAAAAGGTCTCCCGTACAACTAATCGACTAGCTTGTTAAACTAAGTGTAGTGTCATCCCTTTTATCTCCATTCAACGTAGTTTCACATGTTCCTTTATCTAAATCCCAAATTCTTGCGTGAAACGCAATTTGGGTCCTTTTTTAAACAGGAATATCCTTTTTTTTATGAAAATAGTAATACTTTTGTTCACTTTTTGATAGAATTATATAATAAGAAACATACATATCACATTATTTGCACACGTTAACTTAAGTAATAAATAATTTGTTAATTTACCAAAAGGGCTTTTATAAGCATGATTCTCTACGAGGACTAGTAGTGTATTTCACCCCTATTTGAGAGGTACTATTATGGGGTTCAGGAGTTTGATATGAAATAGAGGATTGCTTTCCTTTTTTTAAGGTTTTGGAGTTTTTCACTGTTGGGTTTTTTGTGAAATTGGCAAAGCTTGGAATTTTAAGTATTGTTTCTTCGTCTTCAGTGAGTCTAAAAATTACATAGATTGTGGTTGCCCAAGCATTAAGTTTTGAGTTTGTTTCTAGTATAGTAACTCAGAGTTTTTTTTTTAATCAGTAAGATAAATATTATTATTCAATTAACAAAACTGTCCAGCTAGTATTTCCTAAATAGTGTAAAAAGCGCCAACCAATGCAAATTTAAGCAACAAGCCGAAAGACACCACCTCCTAAGCAACAACTACACTAGACACTGTTGGGAAAAAACGCAAATTCTCGATAAGCCAAACTTATGAGAAAGCAAGAATATAAAATAACACACAAATTTGATAACGGAGTTCGGCCAATCTTGTTTACGTCTCCGGACCTACTGCAGATCTTTTTACTGAAAGAGTAGAAATTACACAAGGTGTTTACAACACTCACAACCCACAACCCAATTACACTCAAGAAAATTACTCTCAATTTTCTCTCACAAAAGCTTTGCTCTCTAAGCTTTTCTCTCAATTGGAATGAAAACTTTTGATGGTTAATTCATTACAATTACACATCTATTTATAGAAAAATTCACTCCTTGAATTACTCCTTAAATTAATGGTTCCTTGAATTGCTCCTTGAATTAAGCTCCATGTTTTACTCCTTGTTTTGTTCCATGTTTTGCTCCATATTTTACTCCTTGTTTTGTTCCATGTTTTGCTCCTTAATTTGCTCCTTAAATTAAGGAGCTTTATAACAATAATCTCTAACAATCTCCCACTTGAAGACTGGTTTCAATCTGTCTTCACACCTCGATCAATGCAGCAACTTTTCTAGTCTTTGTTACTCTAGCAGACCAACTGAAGTTGAGCACAACTTCAGTTTGTCAATAATCACCACCTTTGTTAACATATCTGCTGGATTTTTGCTTCCTTGAATCTTCTCCAGTATTAACACATCATCTTCTAATAGAGATCTGATGAAGTGATAACGAAGTCCAATATGTTTGGTTCTAGAATGAAATGCTGAATTCTTCGCCAAGTGTATTGCACTTTGACTATCACTATGCAGAACATTCTTCTCTTGTTTGAATCCCAACTCAGTTAACAAACCTTGAAGCCATATCATCTCTTTACTAGCTTCAGTTACTGCTACATACTCAGCCTCTGTAGTGGATAGAGTGACAATTTTCTGTATTTGTGACATCCAACTAACAGCTGTAGTTCCAACAGTAAATATATAACCAGTGGTGCTTCTTCGGTGATCAATTTCACCTCCAAAGTCTGCATCTACGTATCCTTGTACTTTTAACTCTCCTTTACTAAAGTACAAACACTTTTCTGTGGTGCCTCGCAGATACCTCAAAATCCACTTGACTGCTTCCCAATGAGTTTTCCCTGGGTTTGACATAAATCTGCTAACAACTCCCACTGCATAGCCAATGTCTGGTCTTGTACAGACCATTGCGTACATCAAACTTCCAATGGTTGAGGCATAAGGAACCTTAGCCATGAATTCTCTCTCTTCCTCTGTCTGAGGGGACTGATCCTTGGATAGGCAAAAATGACTGGCCAAGGGTGTGCTAACTGGCTTGGCATCGCCCATGTTAAATCTTTGCAAAACACGACTGATGTACTCTGCCTGAGATAATTGCAAGGATCCTTTCTTCTTATTTCTTGTGATTTGCATTCCAAGAATCTTCTTTGCTGGACCCAAGTCTTTCATGTCAAATTCCTTTGACAATTGCTGCTTCAACCTTTTAATATCATCCATATCTGAACCTGCTACTAACATATCATCAACATAAAGTAGTAAAATGATATAACTGGACCTATATCTCTTGAAGTAGCAACAATGATCAGCATTGCCACTCTGGAAACCTTCCTCAGGTAATGGTCACAAATTTTTTGTACCATTGTCTCGGGGCTTGTTTCAGGCCATACAAACTCTTCTTAAGTCTACACACCATGTTCTTCTTCCCCCTTTCTGAGAAACCTTCTGGCTGGTACATGTATATTTCTTCATCTAAATCTCCATGAAGGAATGCAGTCTTCACATCCAACTGTTCAAGATGAAGATCTTCGATGGCTACAATGCTCAATACTGATCTGATAGTATTGAGCTTCACAACGGGAGCAAAAATGTCAGTGTAGTCAACTCCTTCCTTCTGTTGAAACCCTTTGACAACTAGGCGGGCTTTGTATCTCTTGGAACCATCATGCTCCTCTTTCACCCGGTACACCCATTTGTTGTGAAGTGCCTTCTTTCCCATAGGTAACTCAGCTAGTTCCCATGTCTGGTTGGAGATGAGAGATTTCATTTCTTCTTTCATAGTAAGCTCCCACTTGTTGGAATCTCGAGTCTGACAAGCTTCATCATAGCATTCAGGCTCCCCTCCATCAGTCAGCAACATATAATTCATGTATCTCCTGTTAGGCACATGAGGTCGAGAAGACCTTCACAATACAGAAGCTAGAGTAAGAGGTTGTGGTGTGTCGGAATGATGTGTACTGCTTTTTCCAACAAGTTCCTCTGGCTGAGGACTTGTTACAATTGGTTCTGTTGCGGAAGTATCTGGGACATCATCTGCATCTGCAAATACTGACTCATTCTGCTCTGAGTCATTGGCGTCTATTTTATGCATGTCCTTATACATCACCCTTTCGTTGAAAATCACATCTCTGCTACGGATAATTTCTTCTTTTCGTCATCCCAAATGCGGTAGCCAAACTCATCCTCACCATAGCCAATGAATGTGCATTTCTTGGATTTGGGATCAAGCTTATTCCTGCCTTGATCACTGATATGCACAAATGCTACACAACCGAAAACTTTTAGATGTGATAGTTTCACCTCTTTTCCGCTCCATACCTCCTCTGGTATTCTATGCTCCAATGGAACAGATGGGCCTCGGTTGATCAAGTAAGCTGCCGTGTTGACTGCTTCTGCCCAGAACTGCTTCGGTAGACCTGACTGTATACGAATGCTTCTGGCTCTTTCTGTCAACGTTCGGTTCATACGCTCAGCTACACCATTGTGTTGAGGCGTGCCTGGCACAGTTCTTTCCATTCTGATCCCGTGCTCATAGCAGAAATTTTTGAATCTGGTGTCTTCATATTCACCACCATTATCGGTTCTGAGCTTTTTGATCTTTAAACCCGTCTCATTTTCCACCATAGCTTTCCATCTTCTGAAAGCCTCAAATACTTCAGACTTATGCTTTAGAAAGTAAACCCATACCTTCCGAGAGTGATCATCGATGAAAGTCAAGAAGTAGTGTTTCCCACCAATAGATGAGACGGTCGTTGGTCCCCAAACATCAGAGTGAATAAGCTCTAGCCTTTCCTTCTTTGGGATTCTGCAACTTGTCTGAAAGCTGACTCTCTTTTGCTTTCCAAGTATGCAATCTTCGCACATGTCTATCTCCGTAGACTGTAGACCTAGAAGTTTTCCCTTTGAGTGCATAATCTTCATCCCCTTCTCACTTATATGGCCTAGTCTCTGGTGCCACAGATTTGGTGTTTCATTGCTTGCTACAACTGTAATTGTACAACGTGTCTCCGCTGTCATGTAAAGAGTGCCACTTTTCTTGCCTCGAGCAACTTTCATTACACCCTTTGAAATCTTCCAATCATCACCATGGAAGATCGTAGTGTAGCCTTCACTGGCCAACTGCCCCACTGAGATTAAGTTCCTTCTGAGATCGGGAATATGCCTGACATCCTTCAGTTCCCAAACAAATCCGTTCAACTTAATCTTCACTACACCTTTGCCAATAATAGCACATGGTTGATCATCACCAAGATATACCTTTCCAAGGTTTCCGGGGACATATTTCTCGAAGAATTCTTTTTGTGAAGTAGCATGGAACGATGCTCCAGAGTCTAACACCCAAGATTCTTCCTTGCTCTCCAAAGAGCATATCAATGCATCATCTCCTCCTGAGGTGGAAGTAACATTTGCCTCTGCCTTCACTTGTTTGTCCTTTGGTGCATTCTTGCACTGATTTTTGTAGTGCCCAGTTCTTCCACAATTCCAACACTCGATATTCTTCGAGCTATGGGAATTATTAGGATTCCTGGATTTGGACCTCCTGTCTTTTGATCTACCTCGGTAGTCAGTTCTACCACATCCATTTCCTTTGGTTGAATTTCTTCCTCTTGACTCTGTATGCAAAACTGAAGAGGTTGACGATTCACCTGTCTCTCTACGTCGGATCTCTTCACTGAGAACCAAATCACGAACATCGTCAAATTTCAACTTATTGCTTCCCGATGAGCTACTCACGGTAGTGACGGTAGCATTCGACTTTCTGGTAGAGAAGACAAAAGTATCAATGCTCGTACTTCTTCATCGAATTCAATTTCCACTGAACTCAACTGGGTTGTAACTGTGTTGAGTTCATTGAGATGTTGAGCTACCGATGCGCCTTCCGTCATCCGCAAATTGAACAAGCGCCTCATCAAGTGCACTTTGTTTGAGGCTGATGGCTTCTTATACATATTGGAGATAGCTGCCATAAGACCCGCCGTAGTCTTTTCCTTTGCTATGTTGAAAGCAACATTACGGGATAACGTCAATTGAATAACTCCGAGGGCTTGTCTGTCTAGAAGATTCCAATCTTCTTCCTTCATAGCCTCTGGCTTCTTCCCTGAGAGAGGTTGATATAGATTTCTTTGATACAGATAATCCTCTATCTGCATTTTCCAAAACCCGAAATCTGTGCCATCAAATTTCTCAAGTTTCACCCTTCCTTCATCTGCGGCCATTGCTTCCACTAAAATATGACTTCCTCTGGATCGTTTCTGATTATTTCTTGCAGAAAATTGACAAAAATCACTACCAATAGCTCTGATACCAGTTGTTGGGAAATAACGCAAATTCCCGATAAGCCAAACTTATTAGAAAGCAAGAATATAAAATAACACACAAATTTGATAACGGAGTTCGGCCAATCTTGCTTACGTCTCCGGACCTGCTGCAGATCTTTTTACTGTAAGAGTAGAAATTACACAAGGTGTTTACAACACTCACAACCCACAACCCAATTACACTCAAGAAAATTACTCTCAATTTTCTCTCACAAAAGTTTTGCTCTCTAAGCTTTTCTCTCAATTGGAATGAAAACTTTGGATGGTTAATTCATTACAATTACACATCTATTTATAGGAAAATTCACTCCTTGAATTCCTCCTTAAATTAATGGTTCCTTGAATTGCTCCTTGAATTAAGCTCCATGTTTTACTCCTTGTTTTGTTCCATGTTTTTCTCCATGTGTTTACTCCTTGTTTTGTTCCATGTTTTGCTCCTTAATTTTCTCCTTAAATTAAGGAGCTTTATAACAATAATCTCTAACAGACACCACAAAGGTATTCAATTATAACCAAAAAACACAAAAAAAAAAACACCAAAACAATACAAACTGAAAAACATCAAACATGAAACCAAATAGATATACTAAAAAGAGCCCAAACTAAATCAATTAAGAAAATGCATTACTAATACAATGGAAATCGCTGAACACATTGCCTACATGATTAAGCCCTTGAGTTAGTTGAGATGGAGCCACAACTAGACCAACTTTCCTCACAATCGGCAGAAAATTGTTGAAGCTCCAATGTGCTCGCTTCATCAGTGCACCATGACTAAAAAACCAATCAATGATAGCTTGAACAAAAGTGGTTAAGGCAAGCAACTCCTACTCTACTGTGCTTAGAAACTCAATCTGAGGCACAAGGTTAAAATGTCCATAATATTAAGCATATTCTCCATGCCTAACAAACTCATAACAATTCCAAACTATTGAAGCCACAAACCTCAAAAATCACACTAGAAGGCATGACCACAAAAGATGGTGACTATGAATTGAAGATTGTTGTATAGCTTCTTAGTCAACAAATTGAAAAAGTTTCACATTGATTAGGAATGAAGGTGAATATTATATTTTATGCTATAAATAAAGCTCCCTCCTCTTTTAAAACATCCCAAATTTTATTAATCTTTCTCTCTTTTATAAGGATAATTAATTAGCTCAATTTTGTTCAACTAGTTGTAATTTTGGAGTTCATCCATTTAGAGATAGTGAAAGTGGTTAACGACGCCCGATGACATAGGTAACATTTATATCGAAACTCGTTAAAGTTTTGGTGTTTTTTATTTTTCTACTTTAAAATTTTTGTTTCAACATCTACTTTAGTTTATTGTAACATTATATTTCCTATAGCATTATTTTGTCGGGTAAGTTTGAGTTCTATTCATTTAAATCATAACTGAATAGTAACTACTTAGAATAGGAAAAATATACCCGATTTTTTCAACAATTGGTATCAGATTCGAAGGTTTCTACTTAGGAATTTGTTTGTATTCAGTTTGTTTTCTATTGGAATATAGTTTCTAGTTGTTGTAATATGAAGTAATGAAGGAAGAAAAATCTCCCTCAAACAAAGGCCAACCATCCACGTCAGGTAGAATAATGGTTATGAATGTAAGGTTCGAGGTGGAGAAGTTTGATGGAACAAGTCATTTCAGTAGGTGGCAAGGCAAAGTTCTATATGCTTTATTTCAACAGGGTTTAGACATTGTCATTGAAGAAGAGAAACCAGATGAATCATATGAAGTAGAGTGGAAAATATCAACCGATTGGCACATGGTACAATCTATTCATGTCTCTTAAGAAAACAAAAGTACACGTTCATGAAGGAAACATCCACAAGTAAGTTATGGAAGGCATTGGAAAATAAGTTCAAGAAGAAGAGCGGACAAAATCAACTCTATTTAAAGAAAAAATTGTTCCGTTTTGAATACCTTCCAAGTACCATATGACTACTTTTAATCGATTAGTAGCAGATTTGTTAAATATGGATTAAACTTTTAAAGATAAAGAGTTAGCCTTGATGTTGTTAGCTTCCCTTCCTAATGATTTTGATCACCTTATTATAAGCTTACTCATTAGGAAGGATAAAATTTCTTTTGAGGAAGTTTGTACTGCTTTGTATAGTTATGAAATTAGAAAGAAAGTTAAAAAATAAAGTAGGAATGAAGTAGTAGAGGCATTATCTATAAGAGGATGTCCACAAACTCAATAGAAAGAAAGGAGAGGGAGATCTCACTTAAAAGAAAGGCTTGGTAAAAACGAATGTGCCTTTTGTCATAAAAAAAGCTATTGGAAGAAAAACTGTCCAAAGCTGCAGAAGAAAGGAAAAGTTGTGTCGTTTGATGCATATGTAGCTGACAGAAATTCAAATTTAGATTTTGCATTGGTTGGTTTGTTAATAGCATCTCATTCTAGTGATTGGATTTTTGATTCAACGTGTACCTTCCATATATCTCCTAATAAGGAGTGCTTTTTTTAACTTTAAATAATTAGACGATGAATTTTTTTCATGGGTAATAATTATCCATGCAAAGTTTTGAGGATCGTTATAGCTCGTTTGAAGAATCAAGATAGTTTAACCATAGTCTTGAAAGATTTTTATTATGTCCCAGATATGAAAAAAAAATCCCATTGTTATGAGAGTCTTATAATCAAAAGGTTTCACTTTGACCATGCAAAATGGAGCATTGAAGGTTACCTATGGAGCACTTATGGCAATGAAAGGTGTTCGGAAGAATAACTTGTACTATTACCTTGGTAGTACGGTTATTAGGACAACATCAGTAATAATTTCAAAGGAAGAAAAAAAATTAGAAACTACCAAGCTATAACATATGCATTTGGGACATGCTGGTGAAAAATCTTTATAGATTCTTATAAAGCAAGGCCTGTTAAAAGGCGTGAGAACCGACAAGTTGGAATTTTGTGAGCAATGTGTATTGGAGAAGCAAAAGGAGTAAGCTTTAGCACTGCACTACATAATACAAAAGGCATTTTGGATTACATCCATACTGATGTATGAGGGCCAACAAGAACTCCATCCATGAGTGGCAAACATTATTATGTCACTTTCGTCGATGATTCTCGAGAAGAGTTTAAGTGTATCTCATAAAGAAGAAGGATGAAGTGCTGGGAAGTTTTCTCAAGTGGAAAAAGATGATTGAGATTCATATTGGTAAAAAGATGAAGCGTTTGAGGTCTGATAATGACAATGAGTACATAAACAATCCATTTATGAAAGTTTGTGAAGAAGAAGGGATAGTGCGACACTAAACTATTTGAAAAACACCACAACATAAAGGATTTGCAAAACGTATGTACTAGACTTTACTGGAGAATGTTTTGTGTATGTTGTCAAATTTGGGTTAGGCAAACAGTATTGGGCTGAGGTTGTGACGTATGCATGTCATCTTGTCAATCATCTACTATCATCTACTCTTGAAGGCAAAACACCTATGGAGGTATGGTCTGGAAAATATGCTAGAGATTACGATTTCTTACATGTGTTTGATTCTATTGCATACTACTATATAACAGAATCAAAGTTGGATCCAAAAGCCAAGAAAGGTATTTTTTTGGGATCCCTTCTGGTTTCTAAGGGATATCGACTATGGTTCCTTGAAATGAAAAAGAAATTCTTTAGTAGAGATGTTACCTTTGATGAATCTGTCTTGTTGAGAAAGATAACTGAGAAGATTGATGATATTTTTCAACAGGTGGAGTGAAATTTGAAAGTAGAATTGTTAATCTAGTTGGTTGAGATAAGACATAAGTTAATCCTCTATTGGCAGAAGATGAATAAAATGAATAAGAGGTTTTAACCCAAGAACCTCCACAGTAACAAGAAGAAATTCCAATTGACAGGCCACGACGACAAAATGTCAAGGTGGCTGCTCGATACAAAGATATTAAAGATCTACTTACTCAGTTTAAGAATATTGGGGCCTATGCACTTTCAGTTATGCATGATGATGTTCCTTCCATACATAAAGAATCAATTAGAAACTCTGAAGTTGAAAGATGGAAGGAAGCCATGGACGAAGAACTTATTTCCCTTCAGAAGAATAAGACATGGAAGTTGACACAACTACCTAAGGAATACAAGGTGATTGGCTGTAAATAGGTGTATGCAAAGAAAGAAGGATTTTCTAACAAAGATGGTGTTAGCTACAAGGAAAGGTTGATGGCTAAGGTCTATGCTCAAAAAGAGATAATCGATTATAATGAGGTATTTTCTCCAATTGTAAAACATTCCTCTATTAGAATTTTGTTGGCCTTAGTAGCACATTTGGAATTGGAATTAGTTCAACTTGATGTGAAAACCATGTTTGTACACGGTGAATTGGAAGAGAAAATCTATATGTCTCAACCAGAAGGGTTTAATGTTGCTGGTAAAGAGAATTAGGTTTGCAACTTGAACAAATCGTTGTATGGATTGAAGCAATTTCTGAGGCAGTGGTACAAACGATTTGATCAATTTATGTTGTAGTAGAAGTATACTAGAAGTACACATGATAATTGTGTGTATTTTCACAAGCTACAAGATGAGTCTTTCATATATCTCCCATTGTACGTCGATGGTATGTTAATTGCATCAAAGAGGCAAGTAGAAATTGAGAAGTTAAAGGCTCAACTAAGTCAAGAGTTGAAGATGAAAGATCTTGGAGAAGCCAAGAATATTCTTGGCATGGAGATAAACAGAGACAAGAAGAAGAGGAATCTTAGTTTGATTCAAAGTTAATATTTGAATAAGGTACTACAACATTTTGGTATGAATAAACAGAAGAAACCCATAAGTACTTCACTTGTTCCTCATTTCAAGCGTAGTGCTCAATTATCTCCTGAAAATGTAGAATGAGAATACATGGCAAAAGTACCATATAAAAATGCGGTTGGTAGCTTGATGTATTCAATGGTGTGTACGAGACCGGACATTTCACATGCGGTTGATGCTATAAGCAGGTACATGTATGATCTTGGTATAGGACATTGGTTGGTTGTGAAATAGATTCTACAATATATTTTAAATCCTATAGATATTAGTTTAGTATTTCAGCAGGATAATACTATTGGTCCATGTGCATTCGGATATTGTGATTCTGACTATGCAAGACATTTAGATAAGTGTTGGTCAACTATTGATAATGTGTTTACTCTTACTAGAGCACCAATCAGTTGGAAGTATACCTTGTAGTCAACAGTTGTTTTGTCTACTATAGAGGCAAAGTATATGGTAGTTACAAAGATGAAGCTATTTGGTTACGAGGTTTGCTTGAAGACTTTAGATTGGTCGAAACATATTAAGGTGTTTTGTGACAGTCAAAGTGCTATTCATTTATCAAAGAACCAAGTATACCATGCACTTACAAAGCACATTAACATTTGTTATCATTTCGTGCAAGAGATTGTTGAAAAAGGTGGCATATTAGTTCAGAAGATCAATACTATAGAAACTCTCGCATATATGATGACCAAGATGGTAACGACAATCAAGTTTAAACATTGTGTGGACTTGATTAACATCCTGGAAATTTGAATTGGCAATGGCGTCGCTGATTTATAGATTGAATAAATCATTTAAGAATCACTAAGTCGCTAAGGTGAAGATTTGTTGTATAGCTCCTTAGTGAGCAAATTGAAAAAGTCTCATATAGATTAGGAATGAAAGTGGGTATTGTATTTTGGGCTATAAATAAAACCCCCTCTTCTACTTCTAAAACATCCCAAAATTTGTAAATCTTTCTCTATTTTGTAAGGGTAATTAATTTAATTTGTTGTAATTTTAGAGTTCATCCATTTAGAGATAATGGAAGTGGTCAACGACGTTTGAGGACATAGGTAACATTTATACCGAAACTTGTTGAATTTTTGGTGTTTTTATTTTTTTACTTTAAAATTTCCGTTTCAATATCTGCTTTAATTTATTCTAACATTCTATTTTCAATTGCATTATTTTTTCGAGTAAGTTTGAGTTTTATTCATTTAAATCATAAGTGAATAATAACTACTTAAAATAGGAAAAATATACTTGATTTTTCCAACAAAGATCAAGAACAAAATCACAGCACAAAGAAATAAGAAATATGTCAATAGATTCAAACCTCTAGTGAAAGCCAAGGAAACATCGAACTAGAGACAAGCACAACAAGCACCAAAAGAAATGCAATGTGAAAGCAAGAATCGAGAACTATGGCGAGATTTTGAGAGATGAAGGCTAAGAGAAGAGAAACCCAAATAAAACACAACCAAGCACAATTCACTCTAGAGGACGATGTCTAATGAGTCTAGTGGCTTACAGAGAGAACAAGGAACCAATATCAACCAGAAACGCACCAAAAACTCTTATTATTCTCAAAAACGAAGAAGATAAGTTTATCAATTCATCATACAGAATCAATTTTTGTATCAAAACACCTATAGAAAAAGATACATATGATCATTTGATAAAATCTAATGGAATAAATGGCTAATTGGAGGAGATTATAAGAGAGCCTTGAATCCTAGTTTTTTTTTGGGAAACTCGGAGAGAGTTGGGTTACTTCAAAAAGTAGTGTAAATTGATACAAAGTTAAGAAATGGGAAAATGATGAAAAATATGGGAAGGAATAAAGCCTTGTAGCTTATAAAATCTCATTTTAGCAAATTGACAAATTATTTATTACTTTAAGTTATTATGTGAAAACTATGTGTTGTTTCTGTTTCTATTTCATATTATCTACTTTAGTTTATTTTAGCATTATATTTTCAATAGCATTATTTTATCAGGTAAGTTTGAGTTCTATTTATTTAAATCATAACTGAATAGTAACTACTTAGAATAGGGAAAATATACTCGATTTTTTCAACAATTGGTATCAGATTCGAAGGTTTCTACCTAGGAATTTGTTTGTATTCCGTTTGTTTGCTATTGGAATATATTTACTAGTTGTTGTAATATGAAGTAGTAAAGGAAGAAAAGTCTCCCTCAAACAAAGGCCAACCATCCACGTCAGGTAGAACAATAGTTATAAATGCAAGGTTCGAGGTGGAGAAGTTTGATGGAACCAGTCATTTCAGCATGTGGTAAGACAAAGTTCTAGATGCTCTATTTCAACAAGGTTTAGACATCGCCATTGAAGAAGAGAAACCAGATGAATCATATGAATTAGAGTGGAAAATATCAACCGATTGGCATGTGGTACAATTTGTTCATGTCTCTCAAGAAAACAAAAGTACATGTTCATGAAGGAGACATCCGCAAGTAAGTTATGAAAGGCATTGGAAAATAAGTTCAAGAAGAAGAGTAGACAAAATCGATTCCATTTAAAGAAGTTGTTCCGTTTTGAATACCTTGTAAGTACCATATGACTACTTTTAATCGATTAGTAGCAGATTTGTTAAATATGGATTAAAATTTTAAAGATGAAGATTTAGCCTTGATGTTGTTAGCTTCCCTTCCTAATGAGTTTGATCACCTTATTATAAGTTTACTCATTGGGAAGGATAAAATGTCTTTTGAGGAAGTTTGCACTGCTTTGTATAGTTATGAAATTAGAAAGAAGGGTATTTTTTTGGGATCCCTTCTAGTTTCTAAGGGATATCGACTATGGTTCCTTCAAATGAAAACGATAATCTTCAGTAAAGATGTTACCTTCGATGAATCTACCTTGCTGAGAAAGGTAATTGAGAAGATTGATGGTACTTTGTAACAGGTGAAATTTGAAAGCCGAATAGTTAATCCAATTGGTTGAGATAAGACAAAAGTTGATCCTCTATTAGCAAAAGATGAATAAGAGGTTTCAACCCAAGAACCTCCACAATAACAAGAAGAAACTACAATTGATAGGCCACGATGACAAAATTTCAAGGTGCCTGCTCAATACAAAGATATTGAAGATCTACTTGCTCAGTTTAAGAATACTTTGGCCTATGCACTTTCAGTTGTGCATGCTGATGTTCCTTCCATACATAAAGAATCAATCAGAAAATCTGAAGTTGAAAGATGGAAGGAAGCCATGGAGGAAGAACTTATTTCCCTTCAGAAGAATAAGACATGGAAGTTGACACAACTACCTAAGGAAAAGAAGGCAATTGGCTACAAATAGGTGTATGCAAAGAAATAAGGATTTTCTAACAAAGATGGTGTTAGCTACAAGGAAAGGTTTATGGCTAAGGTCTATGCTTAGAAAGAGAGAATCGATTATAATAAGGTATTTTCTTCAGTTGTAAAACATTCCTCTATTAGAATTTTGTTGGACTTAGTAGCACATTTGGAATTGGAATTAGTTCAACTTGATGTGAAAACCATGCTTGTACATGGTGAATTGGAAGAGAAAATCTATATGTCTCAACCAGAAGGGTTTAATGTTGCTGGTAAAGAGAATTAGGTTTGCAACTTGAACAAATCGTTGTATGGATTGAAGCAATTTCTGAGGCAGTGGTACAAACGATTTGATCAATTTATGTTGTAGTAGAAGTATACTAGAAGTACACATGATAATTGTGTGTATTTTCACAAGCTACAAGATGAGTCTTTCATATATCTCCCACTGTACATTGATGATATGTTAATTGCATCAAGAGCCAAGTAGAAATTGAGAAGTTAAAGGCTTAACTAAGTCAAGAGTTGAAGATGAAAGATCTTGGAGAAGCCAAGAATATTCTTGGCATGGAGATAAACAGAGACAGGAAGAAGAGGAAGCTTAGTTTGATTCAGAGTCAATATTTGAATAAGGTACTACAACATTTTGGTATGAATAAACAGAAGAAACCCATAAGTACTTCACTTGTTCCTCATTTCAAGCGTAGTGCTCAATTATCTCCTGAAAATGATGTAGAATGAGAATACATGGCAAAAGTACCATATAAAAATGCAGTTGGTAGCTTAATGTATTCAATGGTGTGTACGAGACCTCACATTTCACATGCGGTTGATGCTGTAAGCAGGTACATGCATGATCTTGGTATAGGACATTGGTTGGTTGTGAAATAGATTCTATAATATATTTTAAATACTATAGATATTAGTTTAGTATTTCAGGAGGATAATACTGTTGGTTAATGTGTAGTCGGATATTGTGATTCCGACTATGCAAGAGATTTAGATAAGTGTTGGTCAACTATTGATTATGTGTTTACTCTTACTAGAGCACCAATCAATTGGAAGTATACCTTGTAGTCCATAGTTGCTTTTCTACTATAGAGGCAAAGTATATGGTAGTTACAAAGGTGAAGCTATTTAGTTACAAGGTTTGCTTGAAGACATTAGAGTTGGTCAAAACATATTAAGATGTTTTGTGACAGTCAAGGTGTTAATCATTTATCAAAGAACCAAGAATACCATGCACGTACAAAGCACATTAACATTCGTTACCATTTCGTGTGAGAGATTATTGAAGAATGTGGAGTATTAGTTCAGAAGATCAATACTACAGAGGCTCTCACAGATATGATGACCAAGGTGGTAACGACAATCAAGTTTAAACATTGTTTGGACTTAATTAACATCCTGAAAATTTGAATTGGCAATGACGTCGTTGATTTATAGATTGAAGAAGTCATTTAAGAATCACTAAGTCGCTAAGGTGAAGATTTGTTGTATAGCTACTTAGTGAGCAAATTGAAAAGGTCCCACATAGATTAGGAACGAAAGTGGGTATTGTATTTTGGGCTATAAATAAAACTCTCTCCTCCACTTCTAAAACATTCCAATATTTATAAATTTTTCTCTATTTTGTAAGAGTGATTAATTTAAAAAAGTTGTGTAAATTGATACAAAGTTAAGAAATGGGAAAATGATGAAAAATATGGGAAGGAATAAAGCCTTGTAGCTTATAAAATCTCATTTTAGCAAATTGACAAATTATTTATTACTTTAAGTTATTATGTGAAAACTATGTGCTGTTTCTGTTTCTGTTTCTGTTTCATATTAAATTAATAGGTTAAAATGTTACTTTTTAATTAATATAAAAAGGGCACTTAAGTTTTTTTTAAAGAAAAAAAATGATTAAAATACAGATTTTTCTTAGTGAATGGGACTCAAAGCGCGTTTCATCCCAAATTGGGTTATACTTACATCATCATATCCACTAGGGACTTAACAATCGAAACTGGGGAAATTATTAGATACATGGTATGAGGATAGGGTTATTACAATATGGGTGTGAGTTTTATTAAAATATCCAAAGTAATGGTTTTAATGTATAACTGACTGTATACTAACACAACATATCTTAAAGTAATTATTAATTAATTAAACTTAATTAATCTATACTCACAAAATACGTTGGAAAGAGATTGGAGCCTTCTGTTCTCTCTAGCAAAACTTCTTTTTTAATTATTGGTTGTAATTTACTACCTTACATATTGTTAATTAGGAGTGATTTTATTTAATAAGCATGATGATTTAGGAATAATTATCATTTTTATAAGTATTAAATATATATAAATTTACACATATATACTCATTATTACGTGTCTATTTATAAAAAAAGAAATATATATAATGAATAAATTTTCAAATTACATAATTATTTTCAACCACTAATTAATATTGTGTGCATGTGCGATTGGCATTTCTCACCGTATAATAAGTTTAGATCTTTTACTACCATCGTTTTCATGGATAAAGAATCAAAGATTAAAGCCCACCGATCAGCAATCCCCATACAAAAATAAATTATTCATTTGTATATACTTAGAATTCATACCTTTAAATTACTTTTATTGATATTTTTTTATTCTTATTTTAAAATACATAAATATTTTTATTTAAATTATTGGTAAATATTTTTATCAATTTTATTAATAATTTTTAAGATAATTCAAAAATATTATTATTATAAAAATTAATCAAAATTTATACTATTACTTTAAATAAAAATATTTTATGTATTTTAATTAAAAATAAATGTATAAAAATATCAATATACTTCAAAGTGGCTAACCCTACATCTGCCCGTTAATTAAAATAAAATTGAAACTATGTCACGGTTAAAATCACGAGATTCTAATTTTTTTGTCATGTGTGTGGGGACTCAGCGTAGACACATAGGATTGACAAGTGACTTTTTATCATTTAGTTATTAATTTAATAAATTAATTAAATTTGTTTTAGAGAAATTAATTAAATAATTTTTTTAAAAAATTGACCAATAAGGTCTTACTGTAATACGTTGAACAAGATTGACCAACAAGGTCATACGTTGAAGATGGTCTTATATATATGAGAATAACAAAGAGATATTTTTAGGTAAAAATTGAGTTTTGGTATTGGTCGTATTTATTTATTCATCTTAAAATTTTGGAGTCATATATGTCTTCGCGAAGATTTCGTCACCATCGAAAAGATTTGATCCAAAAGCGAAACAGAGAAAGCTCCAAGTACACTAATCACCGCCCTCTGAAATCTGAATCACCACAATTTCAACTTCTTTAATTCAGGTTCTCTTTCTTCTTTTTACTTGTAATTTTGTTCTTTTATTTTTAATATATAACTTTTATTGTTTCAAATTGTGAAGAAAAGCTGCAGAGATCCAAATTTGATAGGCATTTAGATTTTATGATAATTTGTTTCTCCATTTGGTTTTTTATGGAGTATTTTGTATGGTTGGTTATATTTTTATTATAGGAATTATTTTCAGAGCTTAGTAAGTCAACTAAAAAGTAGCGGAGACTTGACCAGACAGGGGTTAATGTTAATTTGATGCTCTTAATTGTGCTTTTTATGATTGTAGAAATGGTGAATAGAAATGCATACTCTTTATGAGCTACAGAATCTGAAGGATATTTATATAATATTTGTTGTGCGATAAGAACTGGGTTTTGTTTGACTAATTTTTCAACTTTCAAATGATTTGTTATGCTTGGTAATTGGATCTTTAGGGTCTTATGCGAGCCATTAATTATTTTCTGTAATCCAGAATGAATTCAATGGAAGTTTTGTACGGAATCTCATGGGAATTTGCTAATAGTCTCTGCCTTTATTCTTCTGTGACAGTTTTCATTCATTCAGATTCTATTATAAGTGGGGTTTAATTCTTTTATGATATTTTCTATTGAAGTCATGTTCTGTGTTGTTTAATGCCTTAATAAGCATCTTTATAAACACATTTTGTTTGAGGATATTCTGGTGAGTGGATAAAGCTGTTTACTTTGTGTCTTTTTGTTTCCATCTTCTTTACAGTATTCTGTTGTCCCTTTGGTGTTAATGGGTTTGTAAGGGTCTAGTGAAGAATAAATCTATGCTCTAAGATAGAGTTATTTGTTTTAAAGTTAGGCTAAACTATGTCATTGGTCCCCAAACTTTTACTAAATTTACACATAAGTCTCCAAATTTTTCAAATTTCATACATAAGTCCATAAAATTTTAAATCGTTTGATTTAGTCCTAAACTTTTAAATCGTATGATTTAGTTTTAAAATATCACACATAACTCCCAAAATTTTGAATCACAAATATGTATTTTATTAGTAAAGCTAGTACTATGGGTGAAGTTTTAAAAGCTTGGGACTAAATTATACGATTTAAAAGTTTAAAGATCTATGTGTGAAGTTTTAATATCTTTGAGTATTAAGTCCTACGTTTTAAAAATTTGGGGATTTATGTGCAAGTCTAGCAAAAGTTTGGGATCAATGGTTTAGTATTGCCTTGTCTTTATTCCAAGTAACCATTTTATTGTCTTAAGGCCTTAATCCTTATTAGAGTTTCCTTTTTTTTCAATGTCTCTACTGTTGATGGATCAATGAATGAGGATTTCAATGTATTTTTGTTTTTCTTTTCAGCAAGTTTTCCTGTGAAATCATGTGTTGTCTTGCTGAAAATTGCGGGATGCATATGATTGTCTAAGGGTACTATAATCTTTGGTGCATTATGCATGTCTGGCCTCGTGGACACTGTTGATAACGTGAAAGAAGAACTTTCTTGTGCAGAAAGAACAAAATCTCTTGATGCCATTACAGACAATAACAGTGCTCTTTTATTGAGCAATGACGACGATGGTGGTACTTCTCAAATTATTGGATTTAGAGTTGGGGAACTCTTGCTTGCCAATGGAGAATCATATTATGGATCACTGCTTGGCAATGTCCCTGAGGGGAGGGGGAAATATGTCTGGTCCGATGGTTGTGTTTATGAGGGTGAATGGAGAAGGGGGATAAGACATGGGAATGGAAAACATTTATGGCCTTCTGGTGCATTTTATGAAGGTGAATTTTCTGGTGGTTATAAACATGGGACCGGAACTTATGTTGGATCTGATGGTTTAACCTATAAGGGGAGATGGCGACTGAGTCTCAAACATGGTTTAGGGCTTCAGTTTTATCTTAATGGAGATGTCTTTGAAGGATCCTGGATCCAGGGGACATCAGAAGGTCCTGGTAAGTACACATGGGCTAGAGGAAATGTTTATCTGGGGAATATGAAAGGAGGAAAGATGTCAGGAAAGGGAACTCTTACTTGGATAAATGGGGACTCATATGAAGGTAGCTGGTTAAATGGCATGATGAATGGATTTGGATTGTATACATGGAGTGATGGAGGCTGTTATGTTGGAACATGGACACAGGGTTTGAAGGATGGAAAAGGATCATTTTATCCAAGAGGCAGTCGATTTCCAGCTATTCAAGAACTTTACCTCAATGCTTTGAGGAAAAGAGGCCTATTGCCTGATATGAGAAAGTATAACCATTTACATATCCATCATGCTACTTCAATGGATATGGGTGATGTAAAAGTTGGGGAGAGTCATGGATCTCGTGGTGGCTCATTTGATAAGCTCTCAAAGAGGAACCTGTTAAACTTAGAGCAGTCCCGTAGCAAAAATGTTTCCTTGGAAAGGCGCTGGAGTCTTGAGGCGTCAATAGAAAAAGTGATTGGACATGATTCATCATTGGAGTTTTCTGAACCTGTGCTAGAAGGTAGAGAAGGAGATGCTGACACAAATATTCCAATCTTGGAACGAGAATATATGCAAGGTGTTCTTATCAGTGAGCTAGTGTTAAACAATAGATTTTCACCACAATTTAGACGAGCAAAACGACGGAATAAGAAATTGGTAAGAGAGGTTAAGAAACTTGGTGAAATGATTCTTAAGGGGCACAGGAGTTATGATCTAATGCTCAGTTTACAGCTTGGTATTAGGTAAATTTACTTCTATGAATTCTCATTTCTTTTTATTCTTTGATTTGACTGACTCAACTTTGACTTATTTTTTATCACTTAATATGTGCTTTCTTAAAGCAATCATATATTCTAAAAAAAATTTCCCTTTTTAAAATTGTCAGAGGATCTGAAGTAATGAATTCTTCTTTTTTCTCTATGCAATATCGATTTGTATGGCTTGTTATTCCTCCATGCTCATCCCCATCGACTTTTTTGTTAAAGAAAAAATATAACAATCTTATGCTCTCATGTTAGTGGAATAAATATTAAGACATTTATCTGTTTGGGAGAAATGTTTTGTTGTTATATGTGCTTCTGAACTTGTCCAATCTAGAGCTCAAAACCATTTTAAGTTTTAGCTTGTACATTATGATGTCAAGTAAAGAAAAAGAGCATGATAACTAAACCCACAAGTAAAAAGATTGCTATCCAACTTTCCACTTCATTGTTTTTGGGGAGATTAATGCTGATCATGCAGTAGAACTTGGTTAGATATACCGTGGGGAAAATTAGTCCAATACAAAGACGAGAAGTACGTGCATCAGATTTTGGCCCCAGAGCTAGTTTTTGGATGAATTTCCCTAAAGAAGGCTCCCAGTTGACTCCAACTCATCAATCAGAGGATTTCAAGTGGAAAGACTATTGCCCGATGGTCTTCAGGTTAGCATGCAGTGTAGGTGTTATGCTTGATACGTTTACAGCAATATTGAACTTATGTAAATGGAAAAGACTTTGCATTCAGCATTTTCTTTTAAATTATTTCTTCTCTATCCACCCCAAAAGGTTGCATTTCTTTTTCACCTTGTTAATGCACTGCACTTCACCATTATAAAAATTCTCTAGGAATTTGAGGGAGTTGTTCAAGATTGATGCTGCTGACTACATGATGTCTATTTGTGGAAATGATGCTCTCAGAGAACTTTCTTCCCCTGGAAAAAGTGGTAGTGTGTTTTTCTTATCTCAAGATGATCGCTTCATGATTAAGACACTCAGAAAATCTGAAGTAAAGGTTTGTTCCCAAGCCCATACAACATTTTAATGATAGAGCAAAGCATCACTCTTGCGTATGATTGTAATTTTCCATTTTCCCTGCAATTAGTGAAGTTATATCTGCTTCATCCCAAATCACTGCGGCCCTAAATTGTAGTTTCTGTATTAGCAAATGTATTAATGAAAACTCATGAAGTAGAAGCAGAATTAATTGATGCATAAAATATGTTAATGATAAAACTAAGGACCACTGTAGCCTATGATTGTCCTTTGTTGTTTCTTTAGTGCAATCAGTAAAGCTATACTTGCCCTTTAGTTGATACTTTCAAATGTGGAGGGCCTCTAGCTTTTGTTATCTGGCTTACAGACTGAATGGATAATATTAATTTTGTTCTCCTTCTTTAATTGAAGAATTGGTTAAGTACTGTGCTCTTGATATCACTAAATTTGCAATAACTATCAATCTTTAACTTTTTTTCTTTCCCTCCATATCATTTGAAAGAAGAGTGACCAAAAGTTATGATGCATGCAGGTTCTTTTAAGGATGCTTCCAGATTATCATCATCATGTAGGGTCATATGAGAACACACTGATTACAAAGTTCTTTGGTTTTCATAGAATCAAACCGTCAAGTGGTCAAAAGGTGATGAACACCAGTTTATAACTATGTTGAGGCTGAGATTCCTTTTATAAGTTTATTATGTCAGGAGCAAATTCCATTACGAATTATTATGATTTCCATAAACATCCTTTCTGAAATGATGATATACTATAAGTACTAAAGAAGCTGATATTTGTACTATACTTTCTGTTCCACAGTTTCGCTTTGTAGTGATGGGGAACATGTTCTGCACAGAGTTAAGGATACATCGGAGATTTGACTTGAAAGGTTCATCTTTAGGACGATCTGCAGACAAGATTGAAATTGATGAGAATACAACACTTAAGGATTTGGATTTAAACTACAGCTTTTACTTGGAACCATCTTGGAGGGAGGCTTTATTGAAGTAAGTAAAAGCCTCTTAAAATATGGCTTTCTTTTATTTAATATTGACCTTCTGTCATCCAATATAGTGCTGCAATCCTCTAGTTCCAACATTTTTTTGAAAAAAATACGTACTCTGAGATGCTATGATGGTGATTAAGATTTTTTGATTATTAAATTCGTAATTCTGATAGGTAATGTATAAATGCCACTCTTAATGTAAGAGCACAAGGATTTGGCCCTCCTAATTCCAGGTTGTTTATACTTCTAGGCTGTTAGGATGTTAGCTCTTGCCTGATTATGTCACACAAACAATGATGTCATTCTAATGTTTCATGTATGAATTCTTACGCAGACAAATTGAAATTGACAGCAGATTTTTGGAAGCCCAGCACATTATGGATTACAGTCTGCTGCTAGGTGTTCATTATCGTGCTCCACAACACTTGCAGTCTCGGATGTCCCACAGCCGTAGTATGATAGCAGATGGTTTGGGAATGCTTGCAGAGGATGGTAGTTTCATATTCTAGTGTTTTCTATTATATTGCTTATCATTTGTTTCATACGATGTTTTTGCGTGATGCCTAAACATCATGTTTTAAAATTTAATCATAATTCCTAGTGAAAGAAAATTAAGGTTTCTAAAAAAAAAAAATTAAATAGAATTTATGAGCAGAACATAATGCCTATTTGATAATGGTTAAAGTTTTCTTCAAGATATTAATCTAATACTATAGTTCTACTAGCTCTAAAAGCTTGGCATTGTAATTCATCTTATCAGAGAGGGTATGTATGCAGCAAAAGGAAGTCATAAGGATGGCTGGCATTTAGTGGCATGTGTTGTCAATGTTCTTTTTCTTCTCTTTTTTGCCCATTATATATATTAACATCTATGATGAATGTTTGAAATGCAAAAGGTGGTTTTCATTTCTGCTAGTGGATGCTTTTTGTAGCTTTTGCTAATAATGGTTTTGGATCTCTCTCACTAAATGATATGCGATGGAACTCTCAAATGAATTTTTTTTTCCCCCTCACATATTGCCTTATTTCTTGTAGTGCAGGCATATTCTTATTTTTTGTTGTATATTTATGTTCTGTCATGAGTTTTTCTTTGCTAACAAATGTCTTCTTTCATGGGCCTAGTACAATAACATCTGCTGCTTATGATTTATGTATATATATGTTTTGTCCTTTTGCTTGTACTGCTCCATCCTTTATGGTGGATTATTGGATTTTAATCTACTTTTTATTACGATGATAATAAGGTTTCTCTGTTTATGTTTCAATTTTCAGAGATTTTGGAAAATGAGGTCTCCAACTATCCACAGGGCCTTGTTTTAGTTCCTCGTGGAGCAGATGATAACAGTGTGGCTGTTGGTCCTCACATCAGAGGCAGCAGACTGCGAGCATCAGCAGCCGGTTATGAGGAAGTGGATCTACTTTTACCTGGTACTGCAAGGTATGGACTTTTTTATTCTTGAAAAGTGGCAGTCTTGATGTAGCTGAAATAGGCTTTATCTGTTTGTACCAGATAAAGCTGCTTTCATACCTTTGTATTATGCAAATAAAGTTGTCTTTGTTTAGTTTGTTGACTTGAACACCTTCATCCCGTGCAGTAGTAGAGGAACATGACCTCTTCATCCAATATAATTATAATAATGTAGGAAATAAGGCACCGAACACAAATTTTGGTGATACTTAAGGAATTTGAAACTAGTCATTCGAAGCTATGTTACATTAGTTAATTTTACACTCGCAGAATTTGATTTTTAACATCTTCACATGTTTTTAAACAGATTCCAAATACAACTAGGTGTGAACATGCCAGCTAGGGCTGAGCAGATTCCTGGAAAGCAGGAAGAACACTTGTTGGATGAGGTTTATGATGTTGTGCTGTATCTTGGCATCATTGATATATTGCAAGACTACAACATGAGTAAAAAGATTGAGCACACATACAAATCTCTTCAATTTGATTCCCTGTCCATTTCAGCCGTGGATCCTACTTTCTACACCAGGCGCTTCTTAGATTTTATCCAGAAAGTCTTTCCTGCAAATGCAGTATCGAGCTGACTGAGTTTTGAATATGTTGAGTCCTTTCATGAGTCACGTGCTTATATGCTGGAGACACTATGCTCTTTGGTGACCTTATTGAATTTCTCGTACAAGATTCCGAGGGAGGAATCATCACTAGTCGTAAGTACTGTTATGGTAAATGGGCTGAGAGAATTGAATATTTGATTGTTTTTGGTTTTTCACTTTTTTTTTCCCTCTAAATAATTTCCCATTAATTAATTAATATGCAAAGTACATAAGGTAGAAGTCGCTTGCTGAGGTAAATAAGTACTAGTAAAAGTACCTTTAGCACGACTACTACGTGTCCATTTGGCTAAATTATGGGCAGTTAAATTGATATTTCTAGGTTCAATTTAGCAGTAAACATATGAAACTTCAAATTACAGGAATAAAGTTTTTGCTATATCTATATATTGTTATGCTTCCCGGTAGATGTCAAAGTTGTCTTCAAATAAAGCTTTGATGACATTAGAATTTTCACCTTCAAGATGAACAGACATGTAGCACAACCAGTACAAAAACAAGAAATGAATTTATATTTATTGAAAGAGAACAACTAAATGGTTTGAATTCTGATAATTCATAAAGCAAGCTCTGTAAATAAAAAACCAAAATAAAGAAACAAAAGTTGCTATTAGGCGAGACTTTGGGTGAGTTTTATAGGTGTTATACACATGCAACCTATGGGCTTAACAGCCACCCATGCGCACAAGGCACTAGATACACACACGTAACCTAAGGCCTAACGGCTACCTATGTGTGCAAGGCACAATACACACGCACATGCAACCATGTGCGCAAGGCACTAACACCAAGTATTAGGCGCCAAAATCAGTTTGTTCAGTTACAAAGAAAAGAAAATAGATATTAATTCTTGCTCTCCATATCTATATCATAGTCCTTTTCTTCAATAGAATTCGAGCTTGAATTCATCGTCATTGATTTTCTTAACAACTCAAAAAGGACCATAGTTCTTGAGGTAGAGTTTGGAGAAAGTGCTTAATGACAGTCGATGCTTGTTGAGGTGTATCATAACTAGTTCCCCAACTTGAAATTGTGCGAGCTTGTGATGCTGATCAGCGTGCAATTTGTATTGTGCATTCATATTTTCAATGTGTTCCTTAATTTCTTGATGGAATTGTGCTAGTCAATAGTCCACACACTTGCAGCTTGACTTTTTGGACTAGGTATGGTTTGTAAATCAACACTAAAGTTGGGTACTTTGGTGTAGACAAAAGAAAATGGTAAATGGTTAGGGGTTCTTTTTGTGATGCTATTTAGAACAAACTCGACTTGTGGAAGGTATGCGTCCAATTCTCGAGGTCTTTCATGAGTTAAGGACTTCAGTTTAACCATCAGCCTGTGGGTGATATGTGCTGTAAAAGTTCAACGAAGTATCAAACCATCTCCACAGTTCTTTCCAAAAGTGACTCATAAGTTTCACATCACAATCAAAGGTGATGGTCTTGGGAATACCATGCCGATTGACATTGTCACTAAAAAAGATAATGGATATATTGTTGGCATGGTGGATATTTTTGTAGGGTATCATATGAGACATCTTAGAAAACCTATCTACTATCACAAGGATGGAATCTACTCTTCTCTTGTTAACTAGTAGCCCGAGGATGAAATCCATACTAAGGTCCTCCCAAATTGTGGTAAGAACTTGTAGAGAGAACTAGAGACCAATGTTTTGGTTGCCCCCTTAGCTCATTGATAGATAGCATATTTTTGCACAAATATGGTCACATCCCTTCACAAGTGAGGCCAGAAGTATCTATCTTCAATCATATGTATGGTCTTATCTCTACCAGCGTGGCCACTGAATCCCTCAATATGAAGTTTATGCATCAAGTAGTCTTTTAGGCTAGTTTTAGGGATGCATAGCCTGTTATCTTTGAAAATATACCCCTATTGTAAGTAGAAACAATTTCTAGGTTCATGATTGATGCATTGAGTCCATACGATGCCAAAATCTTCATTTGTGGCATACAACTTAGGAAGAGTGTCAAAATTGGTAATTTTAGCTTGAAGGGTAGTAAACATGGTATGGCTCCTTCTAAGTGCATCTACTACTTTGTTCATTTTTCCTTCTCTATGCTCAAATACATAAGTAAATCTTTTTAGATAGATACTCCAATGGGTATATGCTCTAGAGATGTTTATTTGGGAGTTAACTCACCAGAGTGCTAAGTGATCACTATTGAGAAGAATTAGTTCAAAATGAGATAATACTCACAATGTTTGAAAGCTCGGATCACAACATAAAAATCCTGATCGTAAGTAGACCATTTCTATCATGAATCATTCAATTTTTCATCGAATAATTCGATAGGTTTGCAAGCCTAAGACAACACAACGCCATACATATGTTTCAACTTTGAATACCTTGTCAAAATCAAGGAAAGACAGAATTAGGGTTATGTGTAACTTTTCTTTAATGAGTTAAAAACTACTCTCTTGTTCCTTACCCCAAGTGAATTACCCTTTCTTGAGACAGTTTATTATGGGAGCTACAATAGAGCTGAAATCCTTCACAAATCTCTTTTAAAACGTTGCTAAGCCATGGAAACTCCTAAATTTCCTGTATTGACTTAGGGGTAGGCCAAGATTTAATGGCATCAATTTTTTTTGTATCCAATGAGATGCCTTTAAGGATGATAATGTAGCCTAGGAAAAGAAGCGTGGTAGTCATAAACTTGCATTTCTTGAGGTTGAGGAAAATCTTGGGTTCTCTTCGCGTCTCTAAGATAGCTTGCAGATGCTTTAAATGCACTTTGTGGTTTTTGTAGTAGACTAGTATGTCATCGAAATACATAACCACACAAGTGCCATTAAAATACTTCAAGACGTGGTGCATTAATCTCATAAAGGTGTTAGGAGCGTTATACAAACCAAATGGTATGACAAGCCACTCATACAACTCTTCTTTAGTCTTAAAAGCTATCTTCCATTCATCATCATTCCTAATTCGAATCTGATGGTACCCACTATGAAGGTCAAGCTTGGAAAATACATTGGATCCTTGTAGTTTTTCAAGCATATCTTCCATCATAAGAATATGAAACCTGTAATTAATAGTTATTTTGTTAATAGTCCTGCTATTAACACACATCCTCATTGTTTCATCCTTCTTGGGTACAAGCAACGCAGGTACAACATAAGAGCTTTTTCTTTCTTGGATTAGGTGTTTGTCGAGGATGTTTTCTACTATTTTTTATAAGAGTTCATGATCTTTAGGATTCATTATGTAGTGTGGTAATTTTGGAAAATTGATATCTGGTATGAAGTCTATTTGGTATTGGATGTCTCTTAATGAAGTTAAGGTGTTAGGAAGGTCAGTATGTATGAGATCACTGTACGCAGTTAGCAGTTCTTTGACAACATCAGGATGGTATGATAAACAAGGTCATGTTCCTTAGCAACCAGCTCATTGTCAAAAGTATTGAGGCTACAGTTAAAAAGCATATTCTATTTTTAGGTATGCTAACCAGATTTGGAGGGGCTCTCTTTTGCAAGTAGTAGAGCAATCTTGGTGCCCTTCCAAGTGAAAATAATGATATTTGGCTTGCCTTTATAGATAGCATCCACATCATATTTCCATGGCCTCCCTAAGAGGATGTGACAAGCATCCATTTCAACCACATCATAACATCTTTGTAGAATTTTCCAATAGAAAATGGAACCTACAAACTTCTTGGACTTTAACCTCGTTTCCTTTCTTAATCCACCTTATTTTGTAGGAATGAGGGTAGGGATTAGTTATCGATCCCAAGGATTTTACAAGGGCTTTGGAGATGATATTTTCAACACTACAACTATCCACAATGATATCATATATCTTTTGTTGAACTGTGCATCTGGTTTTAAAAATTGCATGCCTTTTGGATGGGGTTTGTTTCTTTGGGGAGAGTAGCACCTTCTACACTATGCAATTGATAGCCTTGTCACCTTCATCTCCCTCAGTGGGTTATGCTCCATCCAAGTCTTCTAGAGAAAGTGGATCGAACTCATCATTAGAATGCTCAAACTCATTTACCAAATTAACTACACACTTCTGAGGGCATTCGTTGGATCTGTGGCCTAACTGGAAACATCTGAAACACTTAAGAGGTGGTGATTTAGCATAGGGATTGGGTTGGGTTTGTGGATTATTTAGGTTGTTGGCTGCCTATTTAGGAACAAATATTTTTTGGGTTGGTGTTGTTTCAGTTGTAGCTAGTGAGGTGAATTTTGGTATAAAGTCGCCTAAGTTTTTATTGGTAGAGGAATCACTTAAACGAAACCCAAATGGTATGGTTTTTTTGAGTCTGGCTAACTTTTTTTCCACCTTTAAAGCCATATTGTTGCCTTGGTTTATAGTCCAGAGGATTTGGCTTAGCTCTAGTCTCTCCCTAATAGGGGAATTCAGACCCTGAACATACCTGGAAGCTCTTTGGGGTTCTCGTTCCCATATGTTAGCTCGCAAGCCATGACTCATGAATTCTTCAGTGTATTCATTGACACTCATTTTCCTTTGCTAGCATTGGTGGTATTGTTGGAAGAGGAACTGCTTATAGTCAACTTGTAGAAACTGTTGCACCATTAGTTTTTTTCATTTTCTCCTAGAAGCTAATTGGTGACTTTCCTCTTAATCTACTCTCATTCTTCACATATTCCCGCTAGGTAGAGACACTTCCTTTAAGTTTGTAAGCCACTAACATAACCTTCTTCTCTTGTGGTATCTCTATGCAGTTAAATAAATTTTTGATAGCAATCATCTAGTCTAGAAATTCTTCTATGTGAGAATGACTAACGAAGACAAGTAGATCAATGTTGAGCTTGTAGTCCTGCTTTTCATAGTGTCAGGTAGTAGAATTAGCTCTCTTATTAACGAGTTTTCTATTTACCCATTCTGAGGTTCCTCCATCAAACCCTAAGTTTTTGGGATTCGGCCTTTGTGGTGTTGTAAAATCATTGTCAGAATCTAGATGAATGCGATGAAATGAAGGCATACATTAAATAATGGATGGTAGGTGTGATAAGTGCTCAAATGGTATGGATGAAACATCACAAAGAACTTCCTTTCCTTAGGGTTTCAGATTTTTTTGAATTTCACTCAATTGAGCTTGGATTTGATTAGTGTTATGTTGGAATGATTGTTGAGGGTCCCACAACACCTCTTCAATCCATTATTCAAATATGCCATCATCTGAATTATAGCACAAACTCTGGCTTTGATACCAATTATGATGTAGCATAACCAATACAAAAACAAGAAATGGATTTATATTGATTGAAAGAGAACAACTCAATGGTTTGAACTCTCATAATTCACAAAGCAAGCTCTGTAAATGGAAATCCAAAATAGTGAACAAAAGCTACTACTAGGCAAGGCTCTACGTGAGCTTTATAAATGCTACACACACGTAGGCTATGGGCCTAATGACCACCCATGTGCGCAAGGTGGTACATGATGAGCAAAATCGGCATTGCCGATCCTGCCAATACTTTGGTTTTATATTTATAAAACTCTCACAAGTGCACGAATCATTTCGTAGAAAAATGATAAGTATACTCCCAAGGTCGATCTAAGTAAGGAATATATGTGGTTTTTAATTTATTATTCAAACTTTTAAAAATGAAATTAAATCATAAACATCCTGTCAAGATATTTTGGGTTTTGTATTTCTAAGCTAATAACATAAAAATAAATATAGATACAGATTCAATAAACATTGATGCAAATTTTATCATTTATAATAGTGGAGTATTTATGGATATAATAACTAAATAATTATGCTTGCTCATATTATTTAGGTTATTAAAGATATGAATTGATATTTATTGATTCTCTCTTTTTTATATGAATACTACCTTTAGTGGGGTTAGATATTCTTTGTTAACTAAACAAATCAATTAACACCTATGGGTGGGGTTGATAACTCATTTGGTTAATTAAATTAATTTCTTTTTCTAAGAGATTGGAAATGAACCATTTAAATTCCACCTTTGGTGGGATTAGACAGTTTAAACTTTATTCAAGGTGTCCAAATTAAACCTAAGAATTTAGTTATCCGAGTACTAACTTTCAAGTTTTAAAACCACTACTGAAAACATGTTGTCAATACATTTTCAGATAATAATTCTTATAAAAATTTTTGAAATAGAGCTTCACTCTAACTACCGGGCGATTGTACCAACAAATAAAAGAGTACTACTCTAAATCAGACTGGAAAACTAAACCTTAAAATCTAATTTTTCAGATTTAAGTTTGTAATGAAAAATAATATATTTCTCTCTAACATTCTTAATATAAAATCTTGAATAAAAATAAAATCAATTCATTTTAGGGATTTTTACCTATTTAATATTTCACAAGCATAACAACGTTATTATTATATCATGTTTACAAACAGCCAACAAAGTTAAATTTAATCACAGACAAATTAAATATAACATGTAAGAATAAAGCATAAAAAATAACTGCAAAGAAATTAAAATCCTTATAGTACTTTGATGCTATTCGTGTTGCCGGAAAACCTCCAAACGGAATTTGCACTCCCATTTATTGAATCAAAAAGCAAATAAATTACAAAAACATAATTAGTTCTTCTCAAAAAGAGAAGAACTCTAAAACTAAGAAAATATAACTAAAAAAAACTAGAAAAACTAAGAAAAATTAAAAAAAACTAAGAAATGAGAGAAAGAAAGAGAAGAGAAGATGGGTTTTTAGGTGTGTTTTGAAGTGAAGATAATAGGGGTATTTATAGGTGAGGAGAGGAAGGAAAAGTGGGTGAAAAAATGATTAAAATTTGAGAAAATGTGAAGTAGTGAATGATGACATCATGGTGATGTGGGGCGAGTTGGCGTGCGTGCATGGGGCAGATGGGCGCAGTGGCGTGCACGGACTGGGAGCAGATGGGCAGCGGCGCATGCAGACCGAGTGTAGGCACGCGCGAAATGAAGAGCTGGCGCGCGCGGACTGGGCGGCTGCGTGGGCGATTTCCTCTTTTTTGACCCATTTTGTCCAATTTTTCCATATTTATTGACTTTTTCTCATTTATTTATGAATATATTTGTGATGTATTGCTTCCAGTATTCCTCTTTGAGTCTTTAAGTTACGTATTTAAGCGAAAATACCTAAAAAACAATAAAAATACTTCTGATTTTAAAAAGACAGATTTATATAAATATATGATAAAATCATATAAATATATATATTTTTAATCAATTAATGTGCATAAAATCATGATAATTTTAGTATTTTTTGAGCACTCATTAGTACAAATACAGCCTAAGGCTTAATAACCATCCATGTGCGCAAGACACAACACACAAACACAAACACACGCATTCGTGTGCACAAGGCACTAACGTCAAGCACTAGGCACCAGCACTAGGCACCAAAATCAGTTTATTCAGTTACAAAGAAAAGGAAAACATATATTAATCTTGCTTTCCATATTTGCATCACATCATTTCTTGAATGAGTCCATAAGAATTGAATAAACGGTCCACGTTCTCAAGTCTATTACCACATTAAGTGCAGTAGTTTGAATTAATTTAAATTATGAGATTAATGTTACTTTTTGTTAACAAAGAGTTAGAAAATAGAATCTTGAGTCCTTAATGGAGTTTAGAATACCACAGTTTTTTCCATAGATAAGTAGGATCCATATGTAGTCTTGATTGAATAATTGTATAAAAGATTGATTAGACACTAAATTTCCCTTAATGATCCAAAACCAAGAGTCAGCCTTTCCTTAAATAGTTGTATTAAGTCTTTGAATCATGTCTATAGCACCATTGAACCAAAATTGACACATTATTAATATTCTTCCCTCTAATTCTTTTATTTGCAAGATGATTTTTTTTCCAGTCAATTGTTAGGAGTAACAATTCGTGAGAGTTGGGCCAATTCGAGCTAGTTTGAACTAATCCAATCCAAATTAATCTAACCCTAACTCAATTAAAATTTAATTTAAACAGTAATAATGAGCCCAAACATAAACCAAATATAAGTGAATTGTCTCAAAATGGTGCAAATTAGTTCGAATTGTTAACTACATATTTGTTTAATTAATTGAACATTTTTTATAAATAAAAAAATATGTTTAGTGATTAGAACTCCTTAGCTCAATCAACAATATATATAACACTAAAAATGAGGAAAATAACATCACAACAATTAATCTTTTGAATAAATAATAAAATAATAACACTGAATGAACAACTCACATATACAACAAAGTCTATGGAGATAATACAAATCCTCACACATACTTGTTACGTTACAATAACTAGATAATAAGCCCACATCACGTGTGTCCCTCATAGCACATTTACTATAATGGTATGTAAAAGTATATATTCTATTCTTAGATCTATTTTGATAGATTTGACCACAATACTTTAACTTTTCTTGTGAAATATTATCATAAGTTGAAGAAAGAGTCTCAAATTGTGCCTATATCCATGATCTTATTTACATCTCTTTTTACTTCTTTGAATTTTGAAGAACACCAATGTTTGTTTCATCTCTCTTTGCTATGTGTTCCATTACATTAGTTATTTTATCTCCATCCAACTCTATACTGCTTCTTTGATTGAAATTGAGTCATGTTTGCAACTTGATAACCAAAAGCTAGAACACACTATATAGATTTACCATGTATAATAGATCACTTTAATTCTAGGTGTATAACAATTAACTCTCTCTCTTAGAGAATACATATTTACCAACACCACCTCATAAGTTATGAATATAATATAGTAATTACTAATATACCCTTTTCAAATCATAATCTACATATCTGTTGCTTTTACATTATTTCTTTCCTTTCTAGACTTTTATTTGTGGTTGAGTTTACTAGTACAAACATGAAAGAACGAACAAGTTATGATTTCTTTAGAACCCATACGAGTTTTGAGATAATGACTCTTTGCTTTGTTTTGAAAGAAAAAATATTCCTAATAAGAATTTCAATATAGTATTAGAAAAAAGTTATCTAATTTTTAACCTAGTATATAAGTTATAATGTGTTATAGTTTATTTATTTATTATTTTATTTTGGGCTAATAGATTGGCTCGAACCCAGCTTAATTTTTTCAGGTTATTTGAGCTATTATAAATTTGGCCCAGATTTAATTCGATTTGGGTTCTACAAATTGAGTTAAATTTGAGTTCTATGATTTGATTTTGATTTAGGACATGTCCCGATGGGTACTAGCTTTATAGAATCTGTATACTTAATGGTAATTCACAAGTTTGAAGCTGGGGAGGCGAGAGACAATGCGTGTAACCTGGTGTGGTGCCGGCAATCCCACTCTCCAAGGGCCTACACATAGACCTCTCTTTAGCAATAAGGGTACCTTTTGATGTTTGAACCAGAGTTCATGTCCTGATGGGTACCAGTTTCGTTGAATCTTCGTACTTAAGGGTAGATCACAGGTTCGAAGCTGGGTAAGAACGAAAGAAACACGTGTAATTTGGTGCGGTGTAGGTAATCCCATTCATCTGGGGTGGTTCAAACAATTTAATTTACAAGATTGATGTTTGCCGTTGTTGAGTCTATTTACTCTTGGTTATAATACCATTCAAGAGAATCAAGAAGATGAAAACCAAGAAAAGTACCTACACGAGAGAGAAGGAAAGGAAACTAATCGATATTGATATTGAAACTTATGAAAACAATTACAATAGAAAAAACATACCTGCCACTAACCTTTTACAGTGTAAGCTGGAACAGTTAGCAACATATCCACCATACACGTGTACGGTAGTGATTACACATACAACTACCTTTATCATATTACTAGCAGCTCGACAACCCATACATTACCTCATATATTCAGCTCAGTAATAAAGAGTGACTAAAACAAGGAGCAAGAAGTTTAATGAGGTGGTTTTTTGATGAAGGTATTTGTTGAGGAGTCCCACATCGACCAAGGACCAGCATAAGAGCTGGTTTATAAGCTTGGGCAGTCCTCACCCTTATAAGCACATTTTCAGGGGTAGAGTTAGGTCCAGGTGAATCAACATGGTATCAGAGCAGGACCCTTGGCGGTGGAGGAGAGCTACCCTACACTTACACCCGTGGCAACCATAAGACCACCACCGTCCGTCGACACAGTCGATGTGAGGGGGAGTGTTGAGGAGTCCCACATCGACCAAGGACCAGCATAAGAGCTGGTTTATAAGCCTGGGCAGTCCTCACCCTTGTAAGCGCGTTTTCAGGGGTAGAGTTAGGCCCAGGTGAATCAACATGGTATCAGAGCAGGACCCTTGGCGGTGGAGGAGAACTACCCTACACTTACACCCGTGGCAACCATAAGACCACCACCGTCCGTCGACACAGTCGATGTGAGGGGGAGTGTTGAGGAGTCCCACATCGACCAAGGACCAGCATAAGAGCTGGTTTATAAGCCTGGGCAATCCTCACCCTTGTAAGTGCATTTTCAGGGGTAGAGTTAGGCCCAGGTAAATCAACATGGTATCAGAGCAGGACCCTTGGCAGTGGAGGAGAGATACCCTACATTTACACCCGTGGCAACCATAAGACCACCACCGTCCGTCGACACACACGGTTGATGGAGTGAGTATTGGAGAGTCGCACATCGACTCGCGACCAAAGATAAAAGTCGGTTTATAAGATCAAGGCCCTCACCCTCGTGCCGCTCAAGGGTAAAGTTAGCCCAGGTAAATCAACACAGATCGTAGCCAGTGACCCTCAAGAAATGGAGGAGAGCTACCCTACACTTACACCCGTGGCAACCATAAGACCACCACCGTCCGTCGACACGGGCCGATGTGAGTGGAGTGTTGAGGAGTCCCACATCGACCAAGGACCAACATAAGAGCTGGTTTATAAGCCTGAGCAATCCTCACCCTTGTAAGCGCTTTTTCAGGGGTAGAATTAGGCACATGTGAATCAACAATATTGAAAAACTTAAAAGGAAGAACTTCTAGAGAACCACTCGAGCGAGAGCAACCAATAATTTAAAAATTAAAGTCAATTATAATTATTATTATTATTATCTTTTTTCTTTTTCTTTTTTGGTTACTTTGTGAGTCAAACATATATAATTAAAGATAGAATTCAAGTTTTTTTTTTCAATGCACATATTATGCGATTAAGATTGCAAAAAATACCCTAAAAATTTAATAAGTAAATTAAATACTTAAATACACTAAAAATCCATTAAGTCCTGCTGTCATATTTTTTAAACCCAATAGACTACTACTATCCAAATTTTTAAGACCTAACAATTTAATGTATTACTTGTGGTACAATAGAAGTCCATTAGGTTTAAAAAATGAGACATCATAAATCCATCAAAAAATTTAGTCTTACTTTACAAACTTAGTAAAATTTTAGTGTCTTACTCTACAAATTTCATAAAATTTTAATACTAAAGTATATAACTTAACACACAAAATTTACTAAAAACGTTCCTTGTGCAATCAACAATCTATCTCATATTTGGATAGTCACATCACAGTACACGTATAAAATATATTTACTAAACACCACTGACTATTAGTAATGATTTGGTAAGAAAAAACTAGAGTATTATAATTTACCACTAGTAGCAAAAGAAAAAAAACAAAAATGTTGTTATGACTAGTGTCAGACATACGACGGGTCAGCAAATGAGATATCGTGCAAAACTTTGAATCAGTCTAAAAATTGTAAATAAATGGTTTCTATAACAAGAAGTCCACACACCATTGTATAACTTTCTAAGAAACTTAAAAAGAAGCTTTATATCAGGGACAAAAGGAAGATACAAGATTCTGCCCCCCCCCCCCCATCCCATTACGGGACCAAGTTTTATCTCTGCTTCACTCTAAAAGTAGGAAAAACAGAATACACAATCTACTATCCGGCCCATAATTTGAGATTAGAAAATACTCTTTGTAACGACAACAGATAAAACCAAGATACCAGAGCTAGCAGATCATTATCCCATGCTGGGAGGAGGGGGAGGAGGACGAATACTCTGACTGTTTTGGCCATGAAAACCTTGTGGAGGGGGTGGAAGCCTACCCATCTGACTACCCAAAGTGAAATTTGCCATCGTGTTATTGCCAATTGGAGGTGGTGGGACAAGAGGAGTCCCACCAGGAGGCATAGGCCTAGGGCCATTAGCCATATGTGGTGGTAGTGGCAAAGATCCAGGTACAGGAGGGGGAGGAGGTCTAGTAGGATTTCCTAGACCCTGTGGGGGTGGGGGTGGTGGAGGTGGAGCTTGAGGAGGTGGAGGTAAAGGCCTAGGTGGCACACCAGGAGCATCCATGTCATTGGCCACAGGAGCAGATTGAGGCTTGTTGGCCTCCGGTGGTTTTGTTTTGAAGTATAGCTGCAGCTGCATAGTGATGAAAGACAAAGAACATGGTAAACAATTAGCACCAGTTGTTCATCATCCATAGCACAAATGACTACATCTAGAAAAGTAGACTCCCTCCAATTTAAGATTAGATAGTAGGTCACTGAATTCAATTAAATAGGTATAAAAAAGTCACTAAAACCAGGCCTTTCAATCAACATATAGAATCAACCTACAGACACCAGTTGAAACGGCCTTATTTTCCAACTGGTCGTACTTAACCTGGATCCTAAAGATTTTTTTTAATGACCTGTGTCCTAAAAATCTTGAATAAAGAAGTACAGAAAATGCAAAGCACCAAAAAAAAAAAACAAAGACCAACCGTGAACATTTTGGAGTCGGGATCCCAATGTGAAAAGAACTTGGCAGTTGATTTATCAATCTCTGTGCTTGGGACCTGGTTCAGAAAGTAGACATAAAGAGAAGGTAAATTGTCTGAAACATAACAAAAAGAAAATGAAAATCAGAGGAGGAACTGATGGTATAAAAGATTCACCTTAAATGCGATGATCTCATAAGGTTCAGCTGCACATAGAAGATACTGGAATTTTTTGTCAAATGGTTGGACCCTCTACATCAATCAAATGAGAAACATTAAATGAAAGGTTAGCATACAACTGTGATACCAAATAACAACTGAAATCAAATGTGCTTGCTGCAAATAAAAAGAACAACTTACCTGCTCATAAGATGACATAAATCTGTGTCTTGGCTTTGTCATGTCTTCAATCTCAGGGTACTCAATCTGCTTAAAAAATCAAACATAGTGTCTAAGCTCTCAATAAAAGCACTAATATATATCACAAATATATCATAATTACAACTGACATAGCAGTGTGAATATACTTATGTGAGTTGGACTGTAATAACCAATAACATTACGTCACATCATTTGATATTCATCTCAAATTTGAGATATATAGAATGTGTAACAAGAATAATAAGAATATGCACCTGAAAGAGAAGAGACCTCTGCTTTGTCTCTGGATCAAATTGTTTCGTTACCCGGTATCCAGGTCTACCAATTTTAACTGCATCCACGGAAAACAGATACATGCTTGTTTTATAGATATTAGATTAAAATATTTTTCTTCAGATGGCTCATTCTCAAGTGAAAAACGCCAAGACCATAAATAAAACATTTGCAATTTTGATCACTACCTGTTGGATAAAATGCATATGAAGTAGTATCCAACAATCACATCCCAAACCCAAAAGGAGTACAAAACTACTTCTCAAAAAGCACATTAACAAAACACTTAAAACGAGTAAATTGAACATAACCCATAAACAAAAAAGAAAAATGGACTAACAACATGCCTGACTTGCGAAGGGACACTTTACGCTTGTGGGGCTGAGGTTGAGCAGGAGCATCCTTAGCCTCACGGGCAGCTCTCTTAGCCAAATTGGTCTGATGCCGTTTTCCTTGTGTATGAGCCAAGTAATTACCCTCATTATTATGAAGAGTCAAACAGAGCTTACACTCATAGCTACACAAAACAAAACATAAACTAAACAAAATCAGAAACTCTGCCCTCAAAAAATCCAAATTTGAAACGAGAAACCAAAAACAAATACAGAGAAAAAGCGGCAGGAAGAGAAAGTTGGAAAACAAGAGTACCTTCCGAGATGGTTGCGCATAAAGTAGGGATCTTTGGCGAGATCAATGGTCTCAAGAGCGAGTCGTCTGAGACGCTCACGTCGGTCGATAGCTTCATTTTGAGCAGAGGCAGCTCCGCCACTTCCAGGCTTCGAACCCCATTCTCTATCCATATTTGCTTTTTCTCTTCAATCTTCACCTCTTCGATTTGGTGACAGACAGACCTAACGTTTTGAGTATCACAATCCTCTGTGCCTTTTATTGTTTATGAATTATGCCTTGAGGCGGCAGCATAAGTTTAAGGAAAAATTGGCTTCTCTTCTTCTTCTACCATTTTTTTTTTTTCCTGCTGTGATTCTATGGTTCTACTATTTTATTCATTTTATTTCTTATGCGGATATTTTTAACGATTTATTATACTATTATATTATAAACATTTATAAAAAACAAAATAAGAAAATGTACTCTCGTCTATTTTATGAAAAGACAAATGCAATTATTTTTAGTTATATACGTTAAAGTAGCTTAATTATTTTATTATTTTTTAACTAATTTAATCATTTTTTTTTATTTAAAAAAATAATAGTACAAAAATAAATTATCAAATTTTAAATTATTTTATTTTATTTTATTTTTAAGAAATAAAAACACTTTTAAAATTTATAACTAGAAAATAACACTCATTGTATTTATATTATATATTTTCACTATTAAAAGAATTTTGACACATCCATTCATTTTAACTATAGTCATTTAGATATGTTCAATGTTAAACGTTGTTTAATTAAATCTAGTTCATTATTATTGATATATTATTTTTATTGTTATAAATTTTAAAAATATTATTTTTATAATTTTTTATTTTTTTTATCAATTTTATAACCATTATTGTCTATTGTTAAATACAATTAATAAAATTTACATCTCAATAACAAGTGAAAAATTATGATACATAAATAGAAATAAAAATAAAAATATTGATCATTTATCTTTTTACTATTATTTTTTCAAAACAAAATAAATAAATAATTATATAAAAATATTACATGAGTTAAATTATTTTTTGATATAACAAAAATATTTATACTATCATCCATCTTTAAAAAAAACACTTAGTTAATTTTCATACAAATTTTTTAACAGATTAATATTAAATAAAAAAAACACATTATCTACGCATATTAATTTAAATAATAAATTATTTGTGTGAATTTAATTATTGAGCCAAAAAATTTATTCCTTCCCAATTTTCCATCATTTTCCCGCTTCTTTATGTTTGTGTTAAGTATGTTTTCTTTAATTAAAAATATATATATATATCGTGTCAGATGCATTTAAAGGACAATGAAATAAGATAACCCTTTTTAAGATTATGTCCAAGTCAAATAAAAAATAATCTAAAGGAAAAAAAAATTTGACAAATAAGAAGCACTTAATCGGTTCTTGATTCTACCATAATCGAGAGATATCTTAAAATATGAAGTAAAATAATACAATTTAAAATCAAAATTACTTATGTTTCGTATTAAGCTGTTTGACTTTGTTGAATTGGCTTGTCATCTATCCAAGTTCCAATTGATACATCTTCTCTAACACAAAAAATGATACTACTAATAAATTTAAATCAAGGCATAATATTAAATTTATAAAATATATTAAGAAGGTTTTCAATAAGTTACATGAACCAATTTTTAACAAGAAGATGTAAAATTTAAAATCGATTCACACGTTTAACTAACTTTAAATTTTATTTATTTTTTATATCCTCATTATCGATTTTCGATCACATAATACCATAAAAATCAAAATATGTTTAAAAGAGTTTTTAAATACTATAAATAATTAAAAAATTAAATATTAATTAATTATTTAATAATTAAATTTAATACAAAAATAATAATTTATATACAATACACATACACACACATATAT
The DNA here is from genome assembly GCA_033030585.1 of Hippophae rhamnoides. NCBI lineage: Eukaryota > Viridiplantae > Streptophyta > Magnoliopsida > Rosales > Elaeagnaceae > Hippophae > Hippophae rhamnoides. The sequence goes on along the minus strand of CM065430.1, from coordinate 68,778,848 downwards.
ATATATAATTTAAATTATAAATAAAGTAATGACGACTCTTTTGTTATGAATTTTGTGATATTCTCACTTTATTTTAGGGAGAGACAACTAGCTTGGTTTGTTGCTTAGAATTATCAGCAATGTCTCATTCATAATGACCATGAAACTTTCCAATGAGATGAGATGGAATTTGAGTAGAAAAACAGGTCCATACAACAATTCATTCTCTTAAACATCCATCAAACAAGCCCAAACTTCATAGGCATAAGAATAGAGAAATTAAAGCATTAAAGAAATTATCATGGTGTTGTCCTATACTATTAAATATCATCATATTCTTCTCCTGATTTTTCTTGTGATGTTATAATTTGAAGCATGTGCTTTGCCCATTCTTTTCGTAAATTATCAAAAATTTGCATATCATAGTCAGATTTGTTCCAACTAAAGAACTACATGTATTTAAATTCAAAATAAGAATGTAATATCATGAATTAAAAAAAACTTATATATGTTAAAAAAGTATATTAGTAAAAGATATTATCACATCTTTAATTAGAATATTGATATTTGAGGTGATTTCTCTCATAAATTTCATGCCAAAGTAACCACACATGACTCCATCATTTTGTTGTGGAACCTACGAAGAAAAAGTGTACATGGTTTTCTATATTTGAACATCTTTAATATTTAATAGTAAAATTCATTCAATTATTAATATTCGCTTGTACATACTATAACTTTATCCCGTATAAGCTTATATGATTTTTTAAGGGTAATGCCCCTACTCTTGTTCTACAGCTTTCATACCCTATCAAAGTTTAAATCATTTAGTTATTTACTAAATATTACAAAGAACAATGGAATTAATAAAAATAACTAGCTATAACTCTTACATTTCAACAACTGCTTTTGTGTCTTTACTCAATTCTATGGAAGTTGAGTCACAATACCAAACGTGATTGTCATATAGATCTTTTTTTTTAATTCTTCTTCTCGCCAGGATTATCAACATCCAATGACATTAACCTTGTTCAAACTTTAGTATCCAAGGGATTATCAACTTTTGATTTCTATAAAGTGTTAAGGCCCTATCATATAATTGTTTAGCTTTGATGCTAACATCATGCTCTTGATATTGATTAACAAATGATGATTCATAGAACATTACTAAATGTGATAGGTGATAACTTGAAATCAATAATAACATGTCATATATATATATATATATATATATATATAATTAGATAATATAAATATAATTATATGCTCTATATAAATGAAAGTTATTTACTCATTGATGACTCACCTTGTCCACACTTGAATTCTACTTAAATCGGTCATATGAAATTCAAATAGTTGCAATATGCACTCAATCAATATATATATATATATATATATATATATATATATATATATATATATATATATTTGCCTAATGTCTACGCAAGGAATTTCTCTAGGAAGTGGCACAACCCATTTATCATTTATGCTAGTCATGCTCACAACAATAGTCATCAAAGAGCCAAGATTTATGCTAAGTTTAAAGCATATTCATAACTATACTTTTTTCATGACATCTTCTTGAATGACTTAGTGCATGATAATTGTACACTAGACATATATTTTCCATGAAATACTTGCTTTGTATCTCTTAAATGTGTCGCACTTACTAATTCTAGTATAATAGACTAAAGAAAAAGTATTATATATGTTAGTAACAATAAAAGAATAATAATATAATAGTGGTAAAAAAATTATCTTAAGTAACAAAAATAATACCATATCAAAATTTATCACAACTTGATTCGACAGCTAAGCCACATATTGTCCAACAGCTTCTTGGATTGTGGTAGCATCAAAAGGCACAGGTAGTAGACAATAATAGAGTAATGATTTAATCAATTACTATTTGCCAATAATATTACAAATATTGATTGTGAATCATTCTATCATCACTCAATTGTAGTATCATTCCAATAGTAACATAGTCAGTAGATGATGGATGTTTCAACAAATATTTCATATTTTGTAAAACAATTAAGCATTATATATAATAAATAAAATATATAATTAAAAATAAAAATAATAAACTTTCTAAATAAGCTTTAAATCTTACTACAAATGATTCATCAAATAAAGGAGGAATCCCATGTGGGGTAGCTATTAGAAGGACATTCTCATCAAAATATTCATCATGTGATGGATGGTAAGAATGCATAGATTGTATTGGAGATATTGAACCACTATCTTAGTGCATCTGAATTCCTGGCATAAATGGAAGACCAATAGGATGACTATATCACATAGAGGATATAGGTTGGGCGCCATGAGATTTCATGGATGGCATGACTGGCATGGATGGTGGCATGCCTGTCCAATGAGACATACCTTTATTATAGTATGGTGCCATGCCTAAAATGTGTTGTGATTTATATTGCTTTAAAGTGGTAATCTCACTTAACATTGAGGCCTTAAAAATTGGATTTTTCTTCAATTTTATAGTACTTTTTCTTACTAACCATCTGAAGTCTTTGTTTTGGAATATTAAAGAACTCTATATAACCATCGTATTGGCTTCCTCCCCTAACACGACCAGGTTGCTTACGTCCAAATTCATGATATATCGCATCTTTCCCTGATTGTTCAATTATTTCACGCTTAGCTATTTGTTCTTGAACATATCTCTACAAATAATAAACAAAAAACATATCATTCATTATAATATCATAAGAACTTTGTATCAAGTTAAATTACTAACAAACTTATTGAGTTGTTCATCTCCTCGTTTAGTCATTGGTCTTGATTTCTTTGTTTTGTGGTGGGGGGGTCTTTGTTTCTATATACAATTCAGATAGGGTTACCGGTCTACCTAATTCAACTTCCTACATAAATTAAATAAATTTATTAACCATGACATCAACTGAAATTTAAGGAAAATAAATATAAAAATAATTATAAATTAACAACATAATAATACCATTTTTGTCTAAATTCAAGATTTGATGACCTCACAGTACGATTTGGAAGAATATTATGCATTTGTATATTCTAATGTTCTTTCCTAATGATTTGAAATTCATCTGTATATTTATAATCCAAAAAGTCTTTCCATACTTAGGGTTCAATCCATGGGTGTTTTTTAGGGATTTTTTTATAGTTCTTGTTCATTAAGTGGTTCCAAGTATAGAAACACATAATTTATAGCTAATTTGGAAGTTTTGTATTTCTTCCTTTCCTTATTTGCAATCTTGTAATACTTGTTCATCCAATTATTAGGGACTTTAAAACTATTTTGTAAAAAACACATTTTAGATGAGATATAGTACAAAAAAAATATAATATATGTAATTAATTATAAAACAATATAGACTTACATAAATAATTTCCTTACACTTTTCAACATCTTTAACTTTAGTCCAATCATTTATATTGATTGGTATACTTGACTTCACAAGTCTACCAATAGAAGATTTCAATTGTTGGTTGTTTTCTCCTAAAACATCATGTATATTAGCCCAACCTCTTATTTTCAAATGCCCCAATGGATCATTTGGATCTACAATATCTTGCACCTTAGGATCCATGAAATATCTGTAAACAAGGATGAAATAGAAATTAATTGATAATTTTAAGTCCAAACATATAAACAAGAGTTATTAGAATAATATATAATATACATTATGTTTAATTAGGTTGTTGATTATATATATTTCTTCATAATAACTTTGAGTCCATGACGAAGAACCATCATCATCAACTAGATCATCACATACATTAGACAATTTTTTTGAGAAATGACTAATATTGGGTAATGTATCAAGCATGTAATTATCTACTAAAGCATCACAATGGTATAACTCTTTTTGTGGAGGCATTAACACAACAGATCTTGTGTCAATTTGATCGCCCATGTAAAATACTTGTTTTACATAAAGTGATAACGTGAAAGGATCATCAGTGTAACTCATCTTAGATAAGTTTACAAGGGTAAATCTAAACTCATCTATTTTATATCCAACATTGATAACATATTTGACCTAATCACACAAGAATATTGTTTCATGGAAGAACTTATAATCGAGTTCCCAAATTTCTTAAATTATACCATAATATGTTCTATCAGAAAGTACATGATTACCATCTTTTGAACAAGCAAATTTCCTAGTTTATGCAACCATTTTCACACCACTATTTTGATTTACTCAAACTTTGTCCTGTGCTTATGTCATAAACCTCGCACAATTAATTGTGAAACTAGAATATGAATTGATATCAATTTTTGTCAACGTACAAGCCATTCTAAAGTTTTTGTTATTTTATGATTGAGTTTGTTGAATTCAACTCGAATCTATGCATATAAAAAAATGAAATGTGTTTAAAATGAAGTTTTAAAACATTATATAGAAGTACTAATGAATTCTTGTATGTGACACTTACATGGTTGCGAAACCAATTAAAGTTCTCACTTATGCTCATCATACAACATTTTTCTCCTTCTTCTTATAAAAAGATCAATCTTCAGTAAGTTTAAATGCATTTTGTAATGCTATTCAAGATATATCAATTAGGTATCGTTAATAGTTAAATAAATAATAATTTTATTTTAAATGAAAAGGTTGAAGCTGTCATCACTTACTCTATATACGGTTGTGCCTCATTATTTTTTACCAAAATGATTCAGTGTGCTTTTTCCAATCAAGTGCAATCAATAAACAATTATACTTCCATCGAGTATAGGGTTACCTACTTGGATTATGTGACGTTCTAAGAACAACTTATGTATAGGATTTCTAATTTCAATGCAACCATTAAAGTATTCAAAACAAAACTCAATAGCCTCTTCAACAATGTAACGTTCCACCATGCATCATTTAGGACAATTTCTATTATTTACATATCCTTTAAGAACTTGCATGTATCAGTTAAAAGGATACATCCATCTTAATTAAGTAGGGCCATACAATTTAACCTCTCAAACTAAATGAACACACAAATGAATCATTATATCGAAAAAAAGGAGGAAAATATTTTTCAAGTAGACACAAATTCTTTAACACATATTTCTGTAAAGAGTTTAACTCGCCAACTGATATAGATTTCTTGCATATTGTATTCAAGAATGAATAAAGATGAATTATTAATAATCGAACATGTTTCAGAATAATTGACCTAATAGCAAGTGGTAATAACTATTGCATTAAGATATGACAATAATATGATTTCAATCCATAAAGTTTCTTATCGGTGATAGACACCAAATTTCTTAAGTTAGATGAGTAACCATTAGGAACTTTCACACCAACCAAACATTTACAAAACACATCCTTATCTTTTGTTGATATTGTATATCATGCTGGTGGAAAGTATGTTCGATTCTTATCATTTTCCACCCTTGGTGCTAATTTAAGTCGTATGCCTAGTTTCTTTAAATCTAGTCTTGCTTTAATTCCATCCTTCATTTTTCTAGGTATATTAAGTAATGTATCAATCAAGATCTCATATAATATTTTCTCAATGTACATGACATCTAAGATTTGAGGAATGTGTAGGTCTTTCTAATAAGGTAACTCCCAAAATATTGATTTTTTATTTGAACAATCATGATATACTTATTCAGTAACATTTTCCTTTTCAACCCTTTTATTTGTTGACCTCATTCCTTTCCCTCCATCAGTGAGTATTCTTTTTTTCATCTTTTCATATCATTTGAATGTCATACCATTCAATTTCCTTAATATCTCAACACCTCGCAAAGGTCTTGGTGGATCTTCACCTTCAAAAGGTTTCTTTTGGTATCTAAACTTATGTACATATGGCAAAAATATTTTATGTCTTCTTTAAGACATTTTTCATCCATGAACAAGATAAGTTGTAGAAGTGCCATTACTACAAATAGGGCATCCCATATTACCTTTTGTTGCATGTCTTGATAAGTTCTCATAGGTGGAAAAATCATTAATTGTCCATAAAATGACCCCCATCAAGTTAAAGTATTCTTCTTTATGTGCATCGTAAACATTTACACCATCATTCCATAACGTCTTCAAATCATTTATTAGAAGTTGTAAATATATCTCAATATCAACTCTGGGTTGTTTCAGTAGTGAGATCAATAATGTTAACATTGTGAATTTTCTTTTCATACACAAACAAGGAGAAAGGTTGTATGCTACCATAATTAATGGCCAACAACTATGTCTACTACTAAAGGAACTATGTGGAAATTCATTACCCTCAGGAAACATATCTATTAGTACATTTAGTAATTTTGTGAATCACTTGTTAGAAAAACCATTTTTTTCCTTCACATTGTACAAATGAACCAATTCAGACATTTTAGTATATTTCTTACACTCTAGATACAAGGGTTTTTCGACATCTTTTAAAATTTTTTTAAAGGTTTCGGGATCATCCTCATGTAATTCATCTTCAACAGCATGAAACATATTGTACATTCTGATAAGATGTATATAATCCACTCATATTCTTATTTATCTCTTCTCTATAAGTATTATCAATATTTTCCTATAATAATACCAACATTTATAACTCAAAACAATACAACTACAGATAAGGTGATACTTAACCTCGCCAACATCATAAAATTTCTCGTTTTTAGATTTAACACATGGGCATTGAATCATACTAATTTCATTATTACGATTTCTATGAGTAAATTCGAAGAAACTTTTAACTCCAAAAATATAATCCTGCTCAATTCTACACTTTGATACCTAAGATTTATCAATTTTCTATTAATTACATTAAGCATATTAAATATGTATCCAACTAATATATTTAAGATATTATTATATATGAATTTCCTAATTATTAGAATATTTATCAAAACATTATATAAAAATCAAACAATGAATACATTCATAATAACATTAACAAATATATAACATTAACATTATATAATATATAATAATTTTTTTATACAAATGCACGTAATTAATAATAATAAATATTTTATACATATATATAATAATAAACATTAATAAACACATCATATATTATATACATGTATGAAAATATATTTTATATTGTATATATATATTTCATGTACATGTAAATAATTTTTAAAAATTTTAAGTTTAAAATAAATTAATATATATCAAAAACCTAAATATATTAAATTATCAAAATAAATAAATGAATAAAATGCCTTCTTCTCTTCTAAGCTTAAATAAAAATGTACAACCTATATAACACAAAAATTTATACACATAATATACATTAAAATAAAAAATATGAATAATAAGTGTAAAACAATTCATAGAAATACTTACAAGAGTAAATGAAGTGAGAAAATGAAGAAAAAAATGTGTTTGGTAAATGAGAAAATGAAGAAAAATGAGTATAAAAAATTTGAGTATTATGTTCAAAAAAATAGTGAATCTGGAAGAGAAATTGAAAAGAAAGAAAACCCACTAAACAACACCGGAAATGGTGGTTGGAGGTGGCCGAAAAATAAGAAAGAGTATAGGAGAAGGACGATCGGTTTTCTTCTAATAGTTGGAACATCAAACACGATTGTTTATAAAATGGGGGAGAAAAGAGATTAAAGGAAGAAAAAAAAGGTAGCGTCAGTTGAAACATAGAACAGACACTACATCCTATGTGTAGCATCAATCCTACATGCCAATTGACGCTAATTTTTATAATCTTTAAAGTCGGTCTATCAGCAGACTGATTTCCAATTCATTATAAGTCAATTTTGGGCAAAAACTGACTTTAAATGTTGACTTAATTGCCTTTTATTGTAGTAGTGGCAACTTGACTCTTAAGGCATGAAAGTATGTTATGGTTGTTTTCTTCACAAATTTTACAAGAATAAGGGATGCATGTTTTTCTCTTTTTATTAGGCCATGCTTTAGTATCAGTAACTATATTTCTCTTTTTCTTTAAATATTCTGAAGCAATTAATGCAAAGCTTGTCTTCCTCTTTTCTTATTTGGCACAACAAATTTGATATTGACAAACTAATCCCTAACCCAAAAATGTCACCTTCTTATAGAGTTCATAATTTATCTACATCAAAGCTCATAATATTTGTTCCTTAACAACGGATGTAAATATTTCTTTGGGTCCTTCTTATGCATCAATATGCACCTCCAAGGCATGTGCACATGTGATACCACTATGATCCCAATTTCTACAAGTGTAGTTCTTAGCATTAATGTCAACACCAACCACTTTATTCCCCTAATAAGTGACCTCAATCATATTGTTAAATTTAGAATGACATTAAGAAGAATTGTAAGAAAATCTTCTACCTTAATTTTGTATAATTTAATACAAGTTTTTATACAATACAAAGAAGTCTAATTTAAGTAAATAACTAAATTGGTTTTTACATAATTACAAGAATCTAATCCTATAATCAAGGGAAATCAATCAAGATTTTCTAATATGGTAAGTCAAATATGCTAATTTATGAGATCTTTTAATATGGTAAGTAAAATATACTAATTAATGAGATCTTTTAATATGGTAAGTCCAATATACTGATACATGGGATATTCCAATACTCTCCCTCAAGTTGAAGCATGGATGTCAACTATACCTAACTCGCTAAGGATAGAATAAAAAATTGCTTCTCCCAATGGCTTTGTGAAGATATTAACAATTTTCTATTTTGTAAGAACATAGGCTATTACAATGTCTCCCGTTTGAATCTTTTTACACATAGTGTGACAATCAATCTATATATGTTTGATGTTTTCTTAAAATACTGGATTTGTTGCCATGTGGATGGGTGCTTGATTGTCTTAGGAGGATCTGTGTTCATAGGAGACGATCATGCCTTGAAGATTGCTAGTATTTGTACCATCAAATTGAAGATGTTTGATGGTATGGTTTGCACCATCCAAGAGGTACTACATGTGAAAGGACTGAAGAAAAATCTATTGTATTTAGGACAATTAGATAATAGTGTGTGTAAAACTCATATTCAAGATAGGATCATGAAATATAGTGGAAAAGATAATTGTAAATTTGTACATACTTAAAGGAGAAACACAACAAGAAAGAGAAGCATCAATAGGTTGTCAGGTTCGGCAGAAGAATTAACAATGAGGTGGCATCGTAAGCTTTTCCATAGTCAAAATGAGGTTTGAAGATTCTTGTTGAACAAAAGCTTCTTCTAAGGCTCAAAAAGGTATCATTACCCTTTTGTGAGCATTGTGTTATTAGTAAGCATTGCACATTAAAATTCAGTAGTTATAATTCTAGAAGCAAAGCTATCTTAAAATTAATCCATTTTGATGTTTAAAAAGCACCAGTTTGGTCCTTAATAGAAGAAAAATACTTTATCCCTTTTATTGATTATTACTTTAGAAGATGTTGGGTGTATCCAATAAAAATAAGCTAGATGTATTTCCATTTTTCAAAATATTCAAAGCACAGGTTGAGCTTGAATATGAGAAGATCAAGTTTTTGAGGACAAACAATAGAGGAGAATATATGAGTGAAGAATATGATAACTTTTGTTAATAAAAAGGTATCAAAAGGTAGTTCATAGTGACATATACTTCATAATAAAATGCAATAGCAGAGCGGATGGAAAAAAACTTTGTTAGAGCAGACAAGAGCAATGTTGAGAACTATAGGGATGTCCAAGTCATTTTGGGTAGAAGCAATCAAATTGCCTGTTATATGATCAATCGGTCATCATCAACCACAATTGATCTGAAAATGCCAATGGAGATGTGGATTGGTAAGCCTATTGATTATTATCACTTACATACATTTGGAATTCCTATTTACGTTATGTATAATGCCCAAGAAACATGAAAGCTAGATCCAAAATGTAAAAAATGCATTTTCTTAGGGTATATTGATGGAGTTAAGAGGTATTGCCTGTGAGATCCCACTTCCTACAAAGTGATAATCAGTATAGATGTGATATTTACAAAAGATAAGGTACAAGGGAAAGAAAATGATAAAATTTCAAAAGAGAAACCAGAGACTACTACAGTTCAAGTTGAAGAAAGACAAGAACAAGAAGTTCAATATTCTTCTGAAGCAACACTAGAGCACGAAGAATAAGAGCAAGCTGATTTTCCAACTTCACAAGTTTGACGATCAACTAGGGAGAGAAGAGAACCAACTTGGCACTCATAGTATATCATGGAGGGAAATTTTTCATACTATATACTAACAGAGGATGGAGAGCCATCAACTTTCCATGAGGCAACAAAAAGACAAGAAGTTTCTCTGTGGATGATAGCAATGCAAGAAGAAATTGAAGTTCTTCATAAAAATATGACATGGAATCTTGTTCCACTAACATAAGGAAGGAAGGCCATTAGGAACAAATGAGTTTACAAGATCAAACGAGATGGCAATGACCAACTAGAGTAGTATCGTGCTAGATTGGTGGTGAAAGGATTCACACAGAAAAAGGTATACTTCCACGAAATATTCTCTCCTATTGTTCAACTTACAATGGTTCGAGTAGTCTTGGCAATGTGTGCTACAATTGACTTATACTTATAGTAGTTTAGAGAACTTTAAGAAGAGATTTACATGCTCCAACTAGAAGGTTTTGAAGAAAGAGGAAAAGAGAACTTGATTTATAGGTTGAAAAAATCTCAATACAGTCTCAAACAGGCACCGAGATGTTGGTATAAGAGATTTGATTCCTTCATCATGAGCCTTGGATACAAAATATATAGTAAAGATCCTTGTGTTTACTATAAGAGATTTGGTAAGGTAATTTTATTATTATGTCATTGTATGTTGACGACATGTTGGTAGCCGGCCCTAACAAAGATTATATTACATACTTAAAGGCACAGTTGGCTAGGGAATTTTAAATGAAGGACGTGGGACCAAAAACTAAGATTCTAGGGATGCAAATATATCGAGACAAAGATAATAGAAAGATATGGCTTTCTCAGAAAAATAATTTGAAAAATCATTTATGACGCTTCAATATGCAAGATTGTAAGTAAATTCCTACCCTTCTTCCTATTAATTTCAAGTTATCCTTAGGTATGAGTTCTAGCAAAGAGGTAGAGATGATGGAAATGTCTCAAGTATCATACATATCAGCAATGGGTAGCTCAATGTTTACATTGGTTTGCACAAGACCAAACATTGCACAAGTAGTGAGAGTGATTATTTGATACACGGTGAATCCTGGTAAAGAGCATTGGAGTACTGTGAAGATGATCCTAAGTTATGTCAAGGGTACCTAAAATGTTGCATTATGTTATGGAGGATCAAACTTTACTATCAAAGGCTATGTTGATTCAGATTATGTAGGTTATCTTGATAAGAGAAAGTCCACCTCAGGATATGTGTTTACTCTTGCTAGAGGAGTCATTAGTTGGGTTTCAAAATTACAATCTATCGTGGCTACTTATATGATGGAGGTATAATATGTCATAGCTACACAAGCTAGAAAATAGGAAATATGGTTGCAAATACTACTGGAGGAGCTTAGACATAAACAAAAGAAAATTGCTATATTTTGTGATAGTCAAAGCACTATGCATCTTGCAAAGAATCTAGCATTCCATTCAAAGACAAAGCATATACGAGTTCAATATCACTTTGATTATGAGAAGATGGAATAAGGAAGTATGGATATATAAAAAATCCATACTAAAGATAACCTAGCTTATATGTTAATAAATCCAATCAACAATGACAAATTTACTTGGTGTCAGTCTTCTATTAGCCTAGTAGATATGTAAGCAACATGAAGATGACAAGTGTACAAAGGATAAAATAATTACGAAAGTGACTTTAAGTGGGAGATATGTAGCAATAAAGCCACTTTTGTTGCTAAAAATATAAGAAGCAATTTTTCTTCTATATTAATTCTTTGAATAGTCAAAGATGGTAAATAATTTGTGTTGTATAACAAGTTGTGAAGACAGCTGGTATTCAAATTTCCTCACTGCCATTTTCCACCACATCTCTCCTCTATATATACATGTATTTTGTCTTCATAAAATATATCCTAATTTTTAAGACAAAATCCTATTTTGGGTGAAAAAAGAGAGTTTTTAGATAGAGAAAAAATGAGATTTTTCCTAAATATTGCATTTCCTTTTATTAGAGATAGTGTATTTTCTCTTATTATAAGATACGGTATTGTCAATTTTACTCTCCATATTTTAGAGAGAAATTTTTGTAATCCTTTTGCAATAGTGAAATCCTTCTACTATTTGCTCGTGATTTTTCTTCTAATTTATTTGGGAGTTTTCCACTCAAAATTTAGGTGTTCATTATTTTTCCTTTTCCATTTTTCTTATTTCTACTTCAGTTGTAATTGTCTACCCAATACTACAATATCCCAACAGGTCAAGTAAGAGTTCAAGTACATAATCATTGGGGATAATCTTATGCTGAATGCGATATGGGCGAATCTTTCTATCACTCAGTATCAAACAAGGACCTTGAGGTGCTCTTCCTTTACTCAAATGAATAATCACTAATTCCTTAAATTTAAAATCTTTCACTCTTCTTTTTTATCAACTTAAGTCTTATATTGAGTAATAATAACTTTTATTGATGTTTTACATTTTCAACCATAGAAACTACTTCATCAGCAATTTTAGAAGCCAATTGACTCTTAAAGATAGTTAGAAAAAAGACATTAGTAGGGAAATTGGGTTATTTAGTAAACACTATATCAAAAGGAGATCTACTTGTAGACTTATTGATCATACTATTGAAAAGCAAATTTAGCTTGGGGCAAAGCTAAAACCCTATGCTTCGACATTTCTCTGAACATTCATCTTAGCATATTAGTCAATGTTCTATATGACACCTCAATTTGGCCATCATTATGAGGATGATAGGTGGAACTGAATTTAAGGGTAGTGCTAAACCTTTTCCATAATTCTTTCCAAAAATGGCTAGTAAACTTGATGTCCTTGTTAGAAACTATGAACTTAGGAATACCATGCAATTTAACAATGTCTTTAATGAATAAGTGTGTCATATGGCTAGCATTAAAAGTTTTAGGTAATCCCAAAACACAACCTATACTTACATCTTCCCATATATGTTCATGAATATTTAGACGTGAGTACAAACCTATATTTTGTGTAGTTCCATTAACATATTGATAGACCAAAAACTTCTAAATAAACCTGGTATGTCCCGACACATGCGAGGCCAAAGATATTTAGTTTCCATTAGTGTTATTGTCTTATCTCACCCAATATAAGCTACAAGACCTCTAGAATGGTACTCATGAATTAGAAATTCCCTAAGGGATGTTTTTGGTAACATAATCTATTTCCTTTAAACAAGAAACCACCATTCACATAAAAAATCATCTCTAGACTATTTACACATACAATATTGCCAAATTCCTCTGAAATCTTCATTAGTAGTATACAATTCCTTGAATTCTTCATAATTCTTAATGTCACTTCTCACATCAAATGGTAAATGAACTCATCTACTTATTGCATCAGCCACAATATTTTGTTTAACCATCTTATATTTAAAAGTGAAGTTAAACTTTTGCAAATAAAAAGTCGACATTGAATGCATCTTGTTGATTTGTTTTTGTGAAGTTAAAAATTGGAGGGAATGATGGTTATAGTTTAGAACAAAATCCTTTCGAACAAGATAATACTCCTAGTGTTTAAAACATATCATAGAGGCATAGAACTCATGTTAATAAGTGGATCACTTTTTTCTTGTATCACTTACTTTTCAATGGAAAACTTAATTACTCTACTTTCCTGTTTATGCACTACTCTAATTTGAATACTCAAAGCATCAGAGTCAACCATAAAGACTAGGTCAAAATTAGGTAAAGCTAGTATAGGAGTTGTAGTAAGATTTTCATTGATGATGGCAAAGCTAGTTTCTTGTTTTGGACCTCATCATAAATTTTATTTCCTCATACAATCAGTAATTAGAGCCACCAAGCTACTAAAATTCTTAAAAAACCTTCTATAGAAGATGGAAAACCTATGGAAACTCCTAACTTCTTAAATTGTGGAGGGAGGTGGCCAATCTTGTACAGCTTGCACCTTACTTGGATCAACTGAAATCCTACTATCACTAATGACAAAACCTAAGAACACACCAAAATGTTCTTAAGAAAATCACATTTCTTGAACTTAAGAAACAATATATGTTCTCTTAACACTTGCAAAACAACACTCAAATGTTGTATATGTTTTTCAAAATTCTTGTTATGAATGAGAATATCATCAAAGTATACAAATTGGCCAATAAACTATTTGAGAACATGGTTCAGCAACCTCATAAAAGTTTTTGATGCATTTTTAAGTCCTAATGGCATAACCCTTCACTCATATAAGTTCTCTTTTGTTTTAAAAGTAGGTTTTTACTCATCCTGAGGCTTAATTTTGATATGATGGTTACCACTTCTTAGGTCCAACTTGAAAAAAAAATTGTAGACCTATAGAGATTGTCTAACATGTCCTCAAATCCTGGAATTAAGAACTCTTGTTTCACAATAATCTTGTTAGTTTCCTTGTTGTCCACGCACATCCTACCTATTCCATCTTTTTTGGAACCAAAAGATTTGGAACAACATAAGGATTGAGACTCTCTTGAATGAGTACTTTTTTTTGGTAGAAGTTCTTCCACCATGCCTTGAAGAATCTCATGTTATTTGGGACTCATTCTATTGTATGGAAGATTAGGCAGTCTAGCTTCTGATAGAAAATCTATTTGATGGTGGATATTTCTCAAGGGAGGAAGTGAGCTATACAATTCCCTTAAGAATGAGATCCTAAAACACTTGTAAAAGAGAGGCCAACTCTGATGGAATTTTAGCTCTACTAGCATCCACTTCCTGGACAATGAGAGTTAACACTATAATGTGCAATTTGATATCTTTTACAATTTCATAACCATATGCATTCAATAGAATAGGTATAGTAATAGTAGAGACAAAATCATTATCTAAGCTAGTTCCCTTGTCAACTTGAGGTACTGACATAAATTTCTTATTTTTCCAAACAAAAGAAAAGGTGCTATCTTTACTTTTATAAGTGTCCTTGTCAAATTTCCAAGGTCTTCCCAAAAAAACATGACAAGCATCCATGTCTCATATATTATTTCATCTCGATAAAATTTTCCAATGGATAAAGGAACTTTGCAAATTTCAGTGACTTTGTTGTCAATACCCTTCTTTATCCACCCAACCTTGTATGGTTTTGGGTGTTTCTCCACTGCTAATCCTATAGGTTTCAAATTCCCATTTTGATACTACACTCTCACTACTTCCACTATCGAAAATTACATCACACACCTTTTTATTGATAGTACATATTGTCACAAAAAATGACTTACCTCATAGAATGTCTAGGCTCCCTTAAAGCTAGCAAACTTCTTTGTAAGATGCCATGAAACCTCTCACCTTTATCAGCAATGATAAATGCAACTTCATCATATTCATCTTCTTATTCATCTTTAAAATCATCTTATGGTTCTTCCCTCATCCCACTATATTGATTCTTTTGCTCAGAGGACATTGATTGGACCTATATCAAAGACGATTACATTTAAAACATTTTGCAATGCCAGGTTTGACATAAGGGTTAGGCTTGGAAGGGTTGAAAGGCTACTTTCCAACATTCATAGGCAAAATATGGGACTCTAATAAGGAATTTTGAGGGCTTGAATTGAATGGATTTGGAAGAGAATTCAATTTATTGAAGTTTGATTCTGTTTATGACTTCTTCAAGCAAGGAATATGAGAAGTTTTGTTCGATTGAGCCTCATACTTGGTTGCCAAATTCATGGCTTCAGGAAAACTCAGTACATGCCTCAAATCAAACTATCCCCTTATTGGTTCCCTTAATCCACTAATAAATCTCAAAATCTCTTGAGACTCACTCTCATCTAAATCATTCCTTGTCCTTAGCTTTTGGAACTCATCTCTATATTTTGCCACTGTTTTGGAACCTTGTTGGCAATTATGGTATTGCATATAAAGAGTTTACTAGTAATTCGAAAGCAAAAATTGCTCAAACATCAATTTCCTCATCCAATCCCAAGAATTGATATTAAGTTCACCATGCTTCCTTCTTAGGGATTGAACTTTATCCAACCAAGCACTATCACCTCCTTCAAGTTTTTAGGCCACCATTCAAACTTGCTTCTCATCATAAACTTCCATATATGAAAAGAAATTATCCACAACTTTCACCCAATGCAGAAATTATGCTATATTAATCTAGCCACCATACTAGGAAATGTCATTTCTGATTCTGAAGTCTAAACTATCATAGTTCCTGGTTCTATTTCCAGTAGGTATTTGATTATGGGGTCAGGTTCTAACAAGTGATAATTAGAATGAAAATGTTGGTGATAAGATTGAGTATATGGGTATGGGTGATGTGAGTTTTTCCGATTTCTATGTGGACTATTATAATTTGGTTGGTCATATAAGGAATCAAAATAGGTAGTTAGATCTTGGGCAAGTGTGTGGCGTGAAAAAGATGGGTAAAATTGATTCCAGAAGTTAGTAGTAACTGGGTAAGAAAATTGTGTAGGGATTGTTTGAAAACGTGAAGGAGGTTCGAAGGTTAGAGATGAACCAATAGCCTCCACAAGTGAAATGGTTGTTGGTTTTGGAATTTGATAGTGTTTGTACCACGTCTAGCTCATCAGATGGCACAAGGCATCTCGGGATATCCATATTGGGACCAGGGGTAGGGTATTGATGCTCAAGCTAGTTTATATACTAGATAGGGCGGGCCCTTCCTAACACATATTTCTTTCGATCTCCCCATCTTTCGAACCTAGGACCTAGCCCTTAAGTAGATCTTAGGAAGCAAGCTGGTAAAATAGTATATTTGTTTAGGTACTGGGTAGGCTCTATGTTTCCCTCCGTTGAGATGCCTTGTTCCCTCCGTTGAGCTAGGCGCAGTACAAATAGATAGTTTCTAGGTTGTTTCTCAAGGGAGTCACGATAGTAGTGCACTTGTTTGGGTACTGGGTAGGCTCTGTATTGCACCGAGAAGGAGCTACGATGGTGGTAGTCAAAATGGTGGGTGCTGTTTCTTTTAATTCAGCAACCAGTTCTGCTCAAAACTGTGACATAGCTTGCCAAATTTTCTTTAAAAATGTATGAAATCAAGTCTCATGTCTCTTCTCCTAGTTGCGAAGAAAATTGAACAGTACACTACCAATGGATTCCTTCGAAATTTCGTGGTTTATTGTTTCATCTTCCATTGTCATACTAGAAAAAGCTCAAGGAAGAGCCCCAACATGATACCACTTGATTGAGAAGTCTAAATTTATCTCAAGCATTCAAGAAAATCCTCAAGAAAGGAATGGGTACGTCACCTCAATTCCTGTGGGAATACTTCATTAGCTTGAAAAGCACGTTAACACCAACGCGCTAAACCCTTCTTTGCCTAGTGTTTTTTTATCTATTTTGCATGACTTTGATGACACATGTTTTTAAGAGTCACCCAAAGAACTACCACCAATTAAGGGAATAGAACATCAAATTGATTTCATACCTAGTACTTCAATCCCAAATAGACCAGCCTATAGAAGTAATCTAGAGGACACAAAGGAACTTCAAAGGAAAGTTCATAAATAATTGGCTAAGGGGCATGTTAAGGAAACTTGAGCCCATATGCCGTGCTAGTGTTACTTGTACCTAAGAAGGATGGCTCTAGTAGAATGTGTATTGATTTTTGAGCCATCAACAACAATATGGTAAAGCATAGATATGTCATTCCTAGGTTAGATGACATGCTTGATGAATTTCATGATTCTTGAATTTTCACTAAAATTAAACTTAAAAGTGGATATCACCAAATTAGGGTGAGAGAATGAAATTAATGGAAAACTACCTTTAAAAAAATAATGGGCTATATGAATGGTTAGTTTACATCCTATTGTACTCTATATTTATATGTTGGCTTTCTGTATACAAAACATGGTACCAGTTTATTTTACTTAGTGTATTTGTTTTCCTCTATATAAGGTTGGTTACTACGGATTAGTAATGCATATATATTTAGGTAAACTTTATATGTGAATATGTTTACACATACCATTTTCAAGGTGATTAGTGAGGTCCATGGCAAGGTAGGGGTGAGGTTGGTTGTGGTTTGGTTAGTTGCTATAAATACTCTCATTTTCTCTTGTTTCTCAATTAAAAAAATATGCAACAAAGCTTTGTCAAATTTATATCTCATTTTTTAGTTTTTGGATCACTAGTACCTTATGTGTTTTTTGGTATTAGTTAGGGTAGTTGCCTCTGTGTATCCCTTAAGCATATCTTGGACGGTGTGTCCCTTGATGGCTTATGGTGGACTGTTAGTCCCATAATGGTGATTGGTTATTAGTGATTGAAGGTGGTCTTCATGGTTCACATTACTAGTTTGTAGTTTCTAATCACACCACATCGGTTGGTATTGGATTTGAAGGTAAGTTGGGTTTGTGCTTTGAACTAGGTCATTATGGAACTAACAAGTAAGAGCAGTAATAGGTAGGTCGAACAGAGGTCCCGATTGATAGAGTTCTTTCAGAGTTGTAACTAATTTACTATTTAGTGGATTGTTTACTACTGGGTTGTTGTCTTAAGCAACCCGAGGATGTTACCATATAAATAGGGTTTGGGTTTATCTCATTTTATCTATTGTTATACATGCTCGAATGTGTAGTTGGTACAATTAGAGTTTAAATGATGTATGTCTCTGTATACTAAAATTTAAATTTTGATTAGAAAGTTTTTACTATTTATCACCTGCTTTTTGTTTGCTGAATTTTATATCTACTATTGTATTATACTACTTATCTATGTTTATTTATATTGCAGTTGTATTATCTATTAAATGTTTTTATTTACATTCTTTGCAAGGTTGGGTTGAGTCTTTAAGGAGTCAATATCTCCTTAAACTGATTATGTATGGAGTTTTGAACTCCTTCATTGTAATCATGCATGTTCAAATTGTGTGCTAGTATAATATGTCACTTATCTACATATAAGTTTGGTGTGAGTCTCAAAGGAATCAATATCTCCTTAACCTGGATGTGTACAAGGTGTTAGACTCTTTAATATGGTTTACTATATATGTTTGTTTGCATACTGTGAGAGTACAATCATCATTTACAAATATGTTTCCACATATGAGGTCTTAGAATGATTGAAAATTCTTTTAGCTTTTCAATATGTATGCATGTATCACATGCTATATGTTGATTGCCATGTATGCATATTACTAGTCTAAACATGAGCTTGTGAGGTATACCATCACTAGTAGGTTTACTACAGATTGTTGTTTTCATATCTGCTGAATGTTTTAGTTGTGCGTTGAATTAAACATCTTGTTTTGTGCTTTCATGTGTAATTTGCTTAATTCACATTTGTGAGGTCGACTTAGCCAAATTGGTATAGAGTTGTAGAAAAGATTTCATGGGTTACCATCTCCACCAATCATCTAGGTCTGAGTAAACTATTTGAATTGAAAGAATAATTCACCTTCGTGTAATTGTTTTTACGTATAAAAATCTTGAGTTAATTATTCCGTTTAGCCTAACTAATGGCCTTAGCATATCTTTAACACTAAAATAATTTAAACTAATGGCATAAATATAATTATAATTTAAAATTTAAAATTAATTTATAAATCTTAAAATCAATGAAAAATTGATTAGCTCTAGATGATTTGTTTTAAAAAATTGTCTAAAAAATTTGTATGAAAAAGGATTACCTATTTAATTTTTATGGGCTTGAACTCATATTTCATTTCTTCAGTGCACTTAAAACATATGCGATTATGTTGCAATAAAATTGGCTGGATTTATATAATTTTAAATAGGACAAAGTGGAGTTTGTCTCGTTTGTCGAAAAAAAAAGTCTATGACATGTTAATTGATTTGTTGTTTTGAGAATTCTCCCGATTACAAACTCTCTTGAAACATTAATTGTAGTTGTCAAACCAGTTGCGCAGGATAGATTTTGAAATATTAATCTTCAGGAAATAACCTTCCCCACTTAATAAAATAATAATAATAATAATTCCCTACAAAATAGTTCAAACGCCAATTAACAGTACTAATCACTAGCTGATTTTATAAATTTAATTAATTAATACCATCCTATTATAAAACAAATTATTATTATTTTTTTTAAAAGAAGAAGTAGGAGGGTGATTGGGTAAGCCTATTTTCGAAAATTTATCATTAATATTCTTAAGATTTAGTATATTTTCATTTATATTATTTACGTTTATAAAAAAAAGCTCTAATGCCCTTGAAATTTATAGTTAATATTATTAATACATCTAAATGATTAACAAAATTAACTTTCATCCAATAATGTAATTTTCTTTTACATGACTCTGATATCAAATTATGACTAGCTATTTTATGACGCTAGTTGTTAATTACTACATATTATTTAAAGACGAACCTTTAAATTTCTTATTAAAATATTTTTTTAACATTATATTTTCCTTTTGCTTATTTTCATATAGACTTGTGGCTATATTCATTTTCTTATTTATTAGTTTTATAAATGTTATAAACAAATCTTTAATCATTTAATATCTTTAACTGACTTATAATTATAATTATCATTTCTAAATTTAATGGGTCCACTATGATCTTTCCTTTAGTTGTTCATTTTCTTTTGTTATGCTTAATATGTCTCGACTTGTTTAAGCCTTAATACTCTTCTAGTAATTACAGAACTCTTGCATTTGTACATGGTATAGTGTCCAAATTATACAAGAACCATGATGAGATTCTTAGCCACTCATAGTTTCTAAATACATAGTTACTAGATGAATAATTTTTAAATTATAGAGTTTTCTCTTGTTGAAGTTGTGTCCAACTAATGAAAATAAATGTTCTTTTTATAGGGTAAAGAATCCCTATTTACAATAGTAAAAAATAATTATTTTCTCATATTTTAATAATTTTTTTAACTTTTTACTTTTAGCTTTTCATTTCCTTGGTATGACATGTCGACTGAAGATATGGGTTCTACGTCTTTATTCTTCTTTGTTATTTTCTATTGATAGTCATTTTGATGAGATAGACGCTGATGTATCTTCATCTTCTCAATCTCTAATGCAGTAAAATCATTTGTAATCCTTAATGATTTTCTTAGCATAAAAACAAAACACCTTTTCCTCTAACTTACTAATTTACTCACCAACTTCTTTAGTGAGGGATATATTGTTGTAAGAAGTGATTATGACTTTACTAGTCAAATAATTTACTTTGATTTCAGAAAAATTATCATTTTTTTATAAATTCGTGATAAATTTGACATAACATCTCTCATCTTAGTATACATAGTTCATTTGTATTGAATTTATTTTCTAGAGATGATCTTAGTTTTGAAACTTCTCTATTAGTATTAGAAATCCCTAATTTATTAAAATGGTAGAGACTAACAAAATTTGCTTCATTCTTGTCCATAAATGAACTAAAAAAATCTAAGATAGATAAGCTTGTCGCCTACTCTGATCTATTTCTTGAAGTTTTTGATAGCTTTTTTGGAATTTTTAGGAAAATAATTTAATTCATTTAAATTAATTCTTGGATATATGTTCTCAATTAAACTTGCATGGAAAACTTTATAAACAAAAGTTGGATCAGCTCCTTTAAGAATATTAAATTATTGCCAATAAGGAATTCTTTTTCTGTGCTGTAAAATTTCATATCTTCGATATGCTCTTGGGTAGATTTTTTGTCTAAGTATATAAACTCAACTATTATGGTTTAATTAAATTCTTGTATTGGTCTCTTTCATCTTCAATGACCAATGTATTCTTAGGGGATGTTTCCCTAAATAGTATTGGTGGTCGTATTATTTTTACTATCTTTGAGAGAGAAATTTTTCTAAAAAGTAGTGGTGCTAGTACTATCTTTTATAAGGTCTTCAACATGCTAAGTGATTATGGTTGTTGTTGTAATGTAGTAGAGTAATTTTTAACTATATCTTCTGAAGTTATTAGTTTTGATACTATATAGTTGGCATAACTACCTCTAGCTTCTATTCTATTAGTGAAAGCTCTGTGAGTTATTTCACTAAATCTGATAATAGTTTTGCTTATTTTAGGCTCATTCTTGTAAATTCCTGGTTTTTAATCATTATAGACCACATAAGTCTTTTTCTAGTCTTCTTTTTCTATTTTTTTAGCCCAACTGAGTTTTTCCTTGTTCTTTTCAAAGATGTTAATCTTTTTTGAACTGTTAGGTTCTTCCTTCTCATTTTATATTCATTCTTCAGAAGTTTTACCTTCCTTAGAATGAATCTCTGATGTGAATTCTTCTTTAGAGTTTTTGGACTGTATTGGTCATTTTAAACTATTAGATTCTTCCTGTTTAATTCATGTCTCCAAAAGAGACTTCTATATGTATAAAACCTTGAGTTATTTTTGAAGGATTTTTATCTTTTTTTCCTTTATCTTGATCTTGATATCAATATGTTTCATTCCTACAAAAACAAAAGTAGTTAAAGGTGTTAATTCTCTTTTAAGGGCATATGTTAAACGATTCTTATTTCTTGAAAGATGTTCAACATCAAAATGGTAGTGGTTATAACATTGTTGTCATATAACTAATCTTCCTTGTTTATAATCACCTACAATATTAGTTCTTAAAAATATTAACCAAAATTCTTGTTATCAGTTCTGACAATAAATATGGAACTTATTACATATATTACAAATTTCTTAAGAGCTTTTTTGATAACTAAGTATTCATTTTTCATTACTATGATAATTTAATTATAGACCATGGAAAGATCCTAATGTATATCTACAAAGATATTCATCCTTGTCATCTATTTTTTCTTTTAAAAATGCTCTCCAATATTCATGTGAAGCATCAATTTCAATTATTATTTTATCATCTGGACCTAGATGGTATAAAATTGGTAAATGTTTTACCTGTACTCTTACCTTATCCATGTACAAAATATTTTATTTTGTCCATTTCCAAACATAAGCATTTTTTTAATTATATTTGTAAAAGTTTTCGCATTTCAGTAAGTTTCTTGAGATATGATTCAACATACGTTAAATATCCTAAGAATCTTTGTAATTAACTTTTGTCTTTTAGTTCTTTAAGAAATTCTTGAATGTTAAGAATCTTTGTAATTAACTTTTGTCTTTTAATTCTTTAAGAAACTCTTGAATGTTCTTTAGTATAAAGGGTTATATATTATGATTTTCATCTTTAATTTCTAACTCTATACTTAATTTTTTGTTGAGTAATTACTACTTTCTTATTAGAAAGTACAATACATTCTTCTAGAATACTAATAATATCTAAATAATGTTTATTTAATTTATTATTGAAAACCAAAATATCATCTATGTAAATATAGTAAATATTTTTTAATTTCTTAAAGACGTCTATATATCTTTGAAAAATACTTTAAGCTTGTTTTAATCCAAATGATACAACAGTCCACTCCAATTTTCCTTAGGTGCATTTAAATGTCATTGGTTTTTGAGATTCCTCGTCAAGTCTTATTTACCAAAATACACTTTTGTAATTAAAACTTGAGAAATATTTATTTCTTTTTATTAATGATAATAATTCTTCTTTCTTTGAAATAAAGTATCCATTATCATGGATTCTTTATTCAATGCTTTGAAGTTTAATACCACTTTCTTTTTTCCTCTTCTTTTTTAAACTTTTTTTCTACTAAGAATGTTGTACTAGAGTATGGTGAATTACTTAGTATTATGGCTTTAGTTCCAAAGGTTCTTGAATTTGATTTTCATACTCAATCTTATCTTTTAAAATATAAATCATAGGTTTTACTCTAATGAATTTGTTAGGGTTTCTCAGTTTTATGTTAGCAATCATTTTAGATTTATTTATTGTTAGATCTAAAGGATTTTTGGAATTTACTATTTCTAAAACAAATTTGATACATGTTAAGGCTTTATTTTCTTATATTTCATTAAGAAAAGAGTTTTGTTTCTCTTCTATATCTAATGAAACATTTTCTAAATAAATTTTTTTATTGTTGTTTTGTGTCTATCTCACCACATTTTCACTTTTTATATTATTACATAAAAGTTGAGTTTGATAAATCAAAGCTTTTCTTATTTTCGACGCATAAATAGTTTCACCATCTAGTATTGTTATACTTATTTTATCTAATTATTGTATAAAATATTGATATAAGTTCATAAAATTATTTTCTTTTAATAATCAATTCTTGTTTTTTGTTAATTAGGGTTGTTAATACGGTAGGACGTAACTCGAGACTCCTTCCTCGTTCCCTGTTAGAACTTAGAATTTAACTACCATCCACATTTAAAATCTTTGCAGGAACGGGGATCCCTAAATAGGGAGAGGATCCCTATATAGGGAGAAAGAATCCAAATAATATTTTAAATATTATTTTCATTTTTAAAATTTTTATTATAAATAAAAATTTATAAAAACAATAAACTAATAATAAATATTTTATATTGAAAAAATAAAATTTGGAGTTAATAAATAATAAAAATAAGTGATATTTATGCAAAATAGAGAAAAATAACATATATCTAAAAATAAATACATAATCCTTTTATATTAAACAATAATTATAGTATCTTGCTACAAACTAATTTGAAATAATAACGATAAATTACAATATAATTATAAGATTTTAGATTTTTAGAATTTAAATAAATATTTTGAATCATTTTTATAAAGAAAAAATTATTGGTGTTTTAATAGAATAAAAAAAATATAATGTATTACTTATAATTAATTTGAATTTAAATGTGATTAAATTTATAAAAAGTTAAAAATATTAATTTTTTATATATTCATTAAAATATAGTATATAATTTTTGGAAACGAGGTGTGGAATATGATTTATGTCCTTGTCTTGCCTCATGTTATAAAATACGAATCCCCATTTCTCATTTTTCATTCTCAATTGTATTGTCCCCATCCTTACCTCCAAACGGGTAATCCTCATAGGGATTTACTCTGTCATGAAAAAAAATTGACAACCTTATTATTAATATATGGTAGGAATATGAAATTTATTTCCTCCTACCATTATATATGTGCATTGTAAGACTTTATTAAGATTAATTGTAGTATTATTAGTAATTCTTATTATTAATTTTTTTGTGCTTATTTTTAGAATTATTTTTGGGAATACATATTTATTAGCTACACACATAAAAGCTACTGTATATATATATATATATATGTAAATGGTAACTTGTATAACCTTTAAATTTTAATCATACCTTAATATAAATATTTTTGGATTTGTAATATTATACAAATAATTCATTTTCTAATGAAGAACATTCATATTCTGACTCATTTATTTTATCTTCAATTTTTTAATAGATAAATATTATAAGTATCATCTATATCAAG
This sequence comes from Hippophae rhamnoides, assembly GCA_033030585.1. Lineage (NCBI taxonomy): Eukaryota > Viridiplantae > Streptophyta > Magnoliopsida > Rosales > Elaeagnaceae > Hippophae > Hippophae rhamnoides. The sequence goes on along the minus strand of CM065430.1, from coordinate 68,753,528 downwards.
TTCATCTTTTAGTTCTAATTCCATCTTAAAAGCTTCTTGTAAGATTTTTGTTTTATGTAGAAATTCCTTTTTAAATTTTTTTTATGTTGAATCTTATTAGGGTATTCATTAGCATAATGTCCTTCTTCATCGTAGATCAAACATAAGCATTTCTTTATTCTTGATTGATAATAATTTTTGTTTTATGGTAACTTATACTTTTTTCTCCTAATATATCATTTTCTATAAGGTTATTTGTTATACGTTCTCTTATATTTTTGAAATTTTTGTTTTTAAAATTTATATATTTTAAATATTCTACATTTTTTTTATTTTTTTATACTTTTGATTATAAGATTTTATGTTAAATCTATATTTTTATAATATTCTAAAATATCTTGTATTACAACAGATTTTATTATTTCTTCTTATTTGTTTATATTTTTATATTTCTTGGCATTTAATGATTATTTGATTTAAAGACTCTTAATCTCCCTGTTAAGGTATCTGATATAGTTTCTATACTTTTTATTCCATCCTTCTGTCATGATTTTATGTAATATTCCAAGTAATTTATGTAAAATATTTTCTTATAAGTTTCTTACATCAATGGTGGTAACTTATGATAATACATATTATATTCATAAATAATTGAATCTATATAATGCATGTCACATATTTTTCATATTTTTTAAATAACATTTGGCTTCCTTAATTTCATTTTCACTGGATTTAGTGAAATGTATACGTTTGTTTTCTCCAATAAATTCTTTTTTATATTTTACTTACTATAGTATTTAAGTATTCCCAATCTACTAAGACTCAACAAGTAGAAGGGTTTGATTGTGTGGTCGTAGAATTTTGTATAATTATACTTATATCACCAAACCAGTCATCTAAGGTTTTTTTCTTGTCCCTTATATAATCTAAATCTAAAAGATCAGATCTATAATTTTTGTAAAATTTGATTTCTGGTGGGATACTGCCTCTAATTTACCAGTATAATCATTCTTTTATTTTAAGTTGTTGTTTTCTTTTGTAAGTAAAGTCAGGTTCTTCTAAACTTTACTCATTTTCTTTCTTTTCTATGTTGATGAGATGTTCCTTCTTGATAAAAGAACTAATAATAAAATTGTTTTCATATGATTTTTTAGGATTATATTTTCTTATTCTTGAAAATGATGAGTCTTTAAATTCATATCTTTCTTTAATATTTAATCTTGCATTTTGTATTTATTCAAATATTTTTTACTAATGACTATTTTTGTGAAAAACATATTGAAATTCTTGTATTTTTATTACTATTCATTTTTGACCTTATGTTAAGTTTAGGATATATGTGATATTTTTTAAAATCTTAAAAGTATTTGTGATATTATTTCAAAGCTTAAGAATATTTTTGATAATTATCTGCTTTTTTATTCTCAAAAAGAATTTATCCAATTTTTTTTTGAGAAATTACAAAAAATAACATCTCAAAACTTTTAACAACAAAATTAATATCCTAATAATATTGAACGATATTTAATTAGACAATGATCAATACTGAACAAGTCAAAATTATTATAATTTAAATTGAACAATGCTTAAAAAGTAAAATGATGTGTTATATTTTTTTAATAATGATCAAAATGTATGAATTAAATATTATGGATATTATTTTTGTGACCACAAATATTAAGAGTGTTATATTTTTATTTTTACGCAAAAGTTTATTTAAGTTTCTTCAAAAAATTCCTTAAGTATGAAAGAAAAAATTGTGGTGATATATATATATATATATTTAAAACTAATTATTATAAAATGACAAATTTATTCTTATACTGTTTAAAGTTTTTTTCTGAACCTCCTAATAACCCAAATCAAATATAGTGTAGTTTGGCTTGGTGAACATATATCATTCTCCGGTGCTTCATCACGTATTGAAATCTACACTCGATTACCCTTTTTTTTTTTTTAAATAGTTCTTAACATTGATATTGAACTTATACTATACATTTCCGTTATCATTTTTTTTTAAGAAGTGTTCATAGTTAGTAAAATAGGGTACGCTTATTTTATATATATAATACATTTTTTTATATAAAAATATATAAAAAAATTGACTGAAAATACTAACACAGTTAAAATATAAATTGAAAAACCAAGCCAAAAATTTATTATTGTTATAAAATTTTTATTAATTATAATCTATATATTTAAATTTTATTATTATAAAATTTTTATTAATTATTTGTACGAATTGAGAAACCAAAATTTTCAATATAATTTTAAAAAAATTATAATTTAAATATAATTAGTCTTTATTTTATTATATATTATTGTATTATAAAAATAATAATAATAAAAATTTATTGTTAGAGATAAATTTTTAATTTATTATAATATGGAAAAAATATAACTCTTGCATATCTAATACTTTTTAAATTAAAAGAATGAGTTTTTGTTTTTGTAAATTTAAAAATTATTTAAAAAATTGTAATATTTTCATTAATTTGTATATATTAGTATATAATAAGAAAAAATGCTATGCTAATTAGGGAAGTGATCACCATATTTACGGTTGCAATGTTGTTGGCTCACATCATTCGCTATTATCTTTAAATTCTTTTGGTTCAAAAACAATAAACAAAAAAAACTTTTAATTACATTTTATGTTAATAAACAAATATATAAAATATTTATTTTATTATAATTATGCTCACAGTAACAAAATCATATCTTTATGTTCATTATGTATGAAACAAGTATATAAAATATTTACTTTATTATAATTATGTTTATAATATATAGATAACAATACAAACATATCTAACAACATGAATTTATATTGTTAAAATTATGTCAATAATATATGAATAATAATATAATTATGTTTAAAATTAGATATATTTTTATCTTTATTTATATGTTTTATACATAATTATAATAAAACAAACATTTTAAATATTTTATAAATTTCCTCCACATTGTGAGCATACAATGTAATTAACTCTAAATTAAAAAAAAATATAATTCATGTAAGTTGAATTATACCATTGTATTTATATTTTATCTTATTTAATATTTTAATTATTTTAGTTTTTTAATATTACCTCTTACATCTTTTTTAAATTTAAATTTTAAATTTAAATATAATGTATTATATTAAACTTTAAAAGTTAAGGAAATAAATCATATAAAAAATAATTTTTTTAATATGTTAATTCTTATTAGTATAGAACAATTTAAATTAATTTTTAAATTTAAACTTAAATTAAAAAAAATAATAGATGTAATATTATAAAAAAATTAAAAAACTTAAAAGTATTAAATCTGTCAAAATTTAACCATTCTTGTATTTAAACGTAAAACATAATCCATTTTTTTTCTTAAAATCATATAAATTCTCATATTCAAGCAACACAAGTTTCTCTTCGTTTTATCTATGTGGAAAATTCTTAAACCTAATTTATGCGATATAATTATTATTTATTATTTTTAAAATATATTTTTAATTAATTATATTATTGATTCATTATTAAATATTTAGTGTTTGTTTATAAAAAAGCTATTATAATGACCTTACATTTTATTTTATATTTTATTAACTTACAGCATTAATTCATCATATACAGCCTAACATTGATTAATAATTTCTCTAGTTTAATATTATCATCATTTTGTCTATTATTCTCTCTTATTCCTTTCCCGATAAACATCATATTTCCCGATGAACATGATTATTGTTTCTAACAAGTTTATATGTTCTAGTGATGATAAATAATTATTGCACTTCATGCAATCAAACAGAAAAACATTTCGTAATTAGTGCAAGCCACTTGATTATACTTTAAATAGATAAAGCATACAAAAAAAATAAAACTTATTTTAATCCAAATTTAAGGTTTTATTTTTATAGAAGAAGAAAATAAATTTGTATTTTGCTAATAAGTTGGAAACATTCTTCAATATTTTTAAAAATAATAATTATATATTCTCACACCTACACTCACATCTATATATAATAATTAAAAAAAACATATCTATACTTGAACCAAGTAAGAAATAGATAATTTATATATAAAAAAATGAAAATATGTCCATGAATTTTTATTTATAGGCTTAATTTATATTACTATGATTTTAGTATTTATATGATATTTACTTTAATTAAAATCCAAAATCTTGAAACTTAATACTTATAATAAGTATATAGTATTGTACTAGAATATATTTGAGTGAAAAAGTATTAAACTTAAATTACTTTTTGAGGAGAAAGTAAGGTCACTTTAGTAATTGGACGATATTTTAATTTAGGTATGTTTTGTCTATTTTTAAATATAATTAATTAAGTAATTTTTTTAAATAATAGATTTTTAAGGTTAAAATTAAATTTCTTTTAAAAATAAAAACAAAAAAAATTATCTCACTTTTGAAAAATACCATTTTTCTTTCTCTTTATAATTTAACTCATTATTTCTCATCATAGTCCTTTTGTTATCTTAATTTCTCTCGAATCCTTTTTTTAACTTTAAAATTATTAAATTTACAAATTATGAAATATAGTGTGCTTTTAAAAAAGAGAAATAAAGAAACTTATAATAAGAAGAATCAAATAAGAAATAAATTATTTTTATTTGATAAAAAAAGAGAAAAATAGTATTTTTTTTGTCTTGGACTTTTAATACTATTTTTATGAGTATTGTAAAAACAAATTATTTAAAAAAATTTACCTCTAAAAAATTACACTTTATTAATCTTATTTAAAAATTATTAAATTATATCAATAAAATTTAAAAGATATAAATATGTGATATCAAAATCGTGAGTAATATTTAATGGAAACGACAATATAAATTATTGTTAACGTAATAATATTAATAATAATTATATATAAAATATATATTTTTATTATAATAATAAAATTTATTATATCAATATTATTACCTTATTTTATTTTAAATCCATAGCACTTCCTCGGATAAACCGACAAAGCCGCAAAGGGAGGAGAGAGAAAGATAGGGAGAAGTATTGGGAATTTGGGACAAAGAAGGCTGTGTGATTTCCATTAAAACGGTATCGCATTTATGAACAAAAGAAAAGAATATATACGTTAGATAGTTCTCATCTCTCAGATAGCCGTTTTCTTTGGCTTCTCTCCCTCAAAAAGATTAGAAACAGATAGATGCTCTTTGCTTTTACTCCTCCTTTCGTTCTCTCTCTTTTCTGAGACCGAAAGCTTAAATATACATTACTTTCATAGTACATTATAGAGGGACAAGAGAGAGAAAGAAAAAGACCCATTACAGAAAAGTAATCATCAGATACGTAGAGTTTATTAGAGAGTTGTGAAATGGGTTCTTCTTCAGGCCAGAGCAATAGCTACGATCTATCTTTCAAGATCTTGTTGATTGGAGACTCTGCTGTTGGGAAAAGCAGTCTTCTTCTCAGCTTCATCTCCAATTCAGTTGATGAACTCGCACCCACCATCGGTAATTTATATGCCCATTTTCATTTTCTTTGCTTACTCACTAAATATGAATTAAGATGATCCAACTTTTTTAAAAAACTTTATTTTGGGTACTCAATCAATGAGATACTGTTGGATTTGGTATTTCTATCCCCCCTCCCCTCCCCTCTTCCTCCTCTTTTCATTTTCATTCTTGAACTACCCAATTGGATCTATACTAGATTTTATCATCTGGGCAGCGACTGTATCATCATTTTCAAGTCTTTAAAATCATATGGATTTTATAAGTTCCACTTTCATATAAATTTATTTGAACTTCTCATATCCCAATTGTGGTCTCTATTGAAAGGTTTTCTGATGCCTCGCATCTAATGGTTTCAGTGACCTTTATCTTGTGTTTTATTTTGATGTTATATTGAGTAGTGTTCAGCTTTGTGACCTATTTTTGGGGTCGTTTATTGTTACATATGCAGGTGTTGATTTCAAGATCAAGCTGTTCTCGGTAGGAGGGAAGAGACTAAAATTGACCATTTGGGACACTGGTAATAGATGTCATTGTTTTATTATTGTATTAGGCTTTGCTTCTAATTTTCTAATTTGTTTTTATCAACAATTGCTCATCATAAGTTATAACTGTACCAATATTTCATCTTAAATTTGGTTTTGAAGTTATATATTAGGACTCTGTTCAATTCATCTAAATACTAATTTAATAATTTGCTTTAAAATTCAGCGGCATGCACATATTATCTTATAATAGTTTGTGAAATCTTTAAAGGAGCTTGAAGTATGTGTGTTTGTGTGTTCTTTTTAGTTCAAGTTTGGGGTCAAAGTTCTTCTTGAGTTGTTAACATGCTAATGGTAGCTGAATTTTTTTTATTTGTATTTCCATTCTTTTGTTTTCTAGCTTTATCATTTATATGCATGCTATAAAATTGTTGGTGAAGATGAGAAAAAATATTTTCTGCTGCAGCTGGACAGGAAAGATTCAGAACATTGACAAGCTCTTACTACAGGGGTGCTCAGGGGATCATTCTCGGTAAGTGCTATCAAAACTACACTGGATCATGTCCAAAACATGTATGGAAATATCCGGTCTTCAAATTTGATTTATGGGATTCAAATCAACAAGTTTGAAATTTTCAAATAAATGCATAAAGAACGCCGGTTTGAAATTTATAGCTGGCCTGCCAATATACACAAGATTAGATATAAATTGTACTTAAACTGAGTAGTCAACCAGACATGGTAGCCACCTTCTTCAACTATTTTTTCCCCTCCTCACTATAATATAAAACAAAACAGCACTAGAGCACTAGAGATGAAGTACTAAGTTATCCTATGTTACACGGACTCTTTTAGAATACCAAATGTTGTAAATATTGTTATGTGTATTTGGGTATTGGAGGTGCCCATTATTATTAATTTTTTGTAAATTTTTATCAAATTAAAATATCAAGTACTACTACCCGTGTCAATGTTGTGTCACATGGACATGGGCACTTCACGAAAAAATTAAGAGTACATGTAACGTAGAGTTTACCAAAAATGTAATTTATTTAAAAGAGGAACATAGTGCTATGTTTTCCATAAATTATGATTCATACACTCATTGATGTTAAGATAGAAGGATCAGCATCAGGCTTTACTATAAATCTTGGAGATTATTGGATTGTGATGCATTGCAACAGAGTCTGTTGGTATGAAATTCATAGGATCATTGCACTTAGAAGATATGTTTAATCTCGTTGAATCTGAAGTCTTTTTGGTTATTTCTATTACCTATAATTGATTGACTTTGCATTAACAGAGATATCTCTTTGCTTTCTCTTATAGTTTATGATGTGACTCGGAGAGATACATTTACTAACTTGTCAGATGTATGGGCTAAAGAAGTGGAACTCTACTCTACTAATCAGAATTGTATCAAGATGCTTGTTGGAAATAAAGTTGATAAAGTAAGTTTCGGATTCAAACTTATGCTAAAAATATGATCCACAAAATTACATGGACTCAACACCAAATGTCTTAAATTTTTTATTCATATCCAGGTGTTGAACAAGTCCAATTTTCTGTAAATTTCTACCAGATTGGAGTATCAAGTGCTCACACCAATGTCTATGTTGTGTCACTTGAACATGAATGCTTTCCGAAAATTGAAAAGTTCATATAGCATAAAATATGATCAAAGAGTTCATTAATATAGCCCAAATTTTAATTCCAAATTGGGAATATTTTAAATTTGGCAGACTGGTATTTATGATTTTATTAGTTTCATTTGCATCTAGGGAAAACCATTGGAAACATACAAAATCATGAAGGAAGCATTTCATTTTCTTTTGAAGGAATACAAAAAGCTTTTTCAAAAATGAATAGTTGCAATCTGTTGTAAAGAAATTAACTGCACATTCCTGTAGTAATTAAGATAGGTTTGAGAAACTGCAATAACTGCTTTTACTTGCTTTATGATAATTTCAGTGATCTGTTCATTGTAAAAGTTCAACAGATCACAAATCTGATGTTCGAAACAATATTCTCATGTCTTTTTTTCAGTCAAATGAATCTTTTGTTGACTTTCTACATCCTAACTGTGCCTTTCATCCTTCGGTCTATTGTTTCTGCCCTGTGTTCTATTTCTTTCAATCTTTTTGCATATGCTTGGATCTTCTCAGAATTTTATATGTGATTATAGTAACTAAATTGAAATGAAAATATGTGATATCAGGAATCTGAAAGGACTGTAAGTATAGAAGAGGGTATGGCTTTTGCTAAAGAACTTGGGTCCTTGTTCCTTGAATGTAGTGCTAAAACTAGAGAAAATGTGGAGCAATGCTTTCAAGAGCTTGCACTAAAGGTACAATATGACCAAATCTATTCCCCATGTTACTTGTTTTTTGTGAGGTAGCCGTGTTCAAGCAAATGAAAATGAACACCCACTATCCTTCATTCATTCTCTTTAACACAATTCTTACTATTGTTTGATATTTCAATAGATAATGGAGGTTCCGAGTCTCTTGGAGGAAGGATCAAATGTAAAGAGAAACATTTTAATGCAGAAGCAGGAATGTCAACCACCTTCCATCACTAGTTGTTGTTCATAATTGCATCGATCGATTTGAAGGCTTGGCATACAAAATTATGAAATGCTTGTGTATATGTAAATTTCTTTTCTATTAGTCCGACTTGTTCTCCAAGTTACTTAACAACCAAACATGTAATAGCTTGTCTAAATCTTGGACTTTTTATCTCATTAGTTGTGCAAAAGATATCTCTTTCAAGTGAAATTTCTTAGTATAGACTCTTAAGCTCATGAAAGTTAAAAAGGAGCTTATGATGTGTTTTGGTTGGATGGAATGGAAAGAAATTAGAATTGATTCTTTCTATTTGTGTGTTTAATTAGTCTGAAAAATGAGTGAGGAATAGAATCGATTCTTAAAGGAGAAAGAATCATAATTCCTTCTTCCCTTTTAGGAATCATGATTTCATTCCTGATATGATTTTATTATTCCAACCAAACCCTACGCGACGCGATTTCTTCTCCAACACTACTCTCAGCCATCACCTGGTCCTCCACAATTGGTGGTTTCTCCGATCTTTGAGGTGAGTTCTCATCCTCATCCCTTGTCTTCTCTCTCCTTTGTCTCGCAACCCTAATTTCTTCGCAAGGTGTTTTCTTTTTTGTTTTCATTTCTCGCTTCTGAATATATTATTTATTTCTTGATATTGTGCCTTTTCTTCTGAGATTGTTCTCTGTTCTGTAATATTTATTTCTATTTTGAATCGATTCCTAATTTTGTTCTCTGTTATGATATTGTGCCTTGTTCGTCTGAGATTGTTCTCTATTCTGTCAAAATTTATTTCTATTTTGAATCGATTCTTATTTTTGTTTTTTGTTCTGATATGCTGGTATCTGATATTCTTTGTTCTTTGCTTTGAATTGATTCATTGGTCTCATGAACCCAAACACAACATTAATATGAACATTACGTCTCATGAACACGATTATGATATTATTTCGAATAATAAAATTATTTGTTCTTTGCTAAAGTTTTCTCACTTATTGGCATAAACTATCAATTGGTGCTTTTAGGATTAATTTTGACAATTTCATTGTAGAATATATTCTAATTTTGGCATAAACTAGAGGGGGATTACAACAATCAAAGCATTTGTTAGTAGATGAGCAAGTAACACACCATGTGAAAAATAGAGTTATAACTGATCGACTTAAAAGATCTGAAGAGATAGTAAGTTTAATTATTTTTACCACCTCATCTATCATGAATGTGTTGATATTATTTGATTTCCTTGTTGTTCTAATTATTGCTTGGTTTTTCTTTTAAGTTTTATAAATACATTCACTAATTTTCTTGCTGTTACAATACGTTATACTTTTTTGTCCATAAAATATACTAAATAACATCCATAAAATTTAGAATCAAGTATATATTAGGATGCAATGAAATAAAAAAAAGGATTACCAAAAGTGGACAAAAATTGTTCAAAGAAATTGCTAGAAGTGGAGACTATTGATTGGAAATTGGTGGTCCAATTGAGGTTATGAGACTGTTGATAACTGGTGGAGGCACTGGGTTGAGCTAGAGGCATTAGGCTGGGAATAGAGGAGCGAGAAACATGAATAGAGGCACAAGGTTGGGATGAGAAGGAATAGAGCTAGCTAATGGAGAAACACTAGAAATGTTACATGAAACTAGGGTTGGGAAGAAACAGAAAGAGGTATGATGGAGCTGAGTACGATTAGAGGTGGGTGGAGCTGAGGTCAGTTGCAATGGAAAATACGAGAGAAAAGGAAATAGAAGCTATGAGTGAAAGAGAAGAAAAAAAAGAGAAGCTGCAAGGGAAAGAGAAGAAAGGAAAAGCAAGTTGTGCATGAGGGAAAAAAGAAAAAAAAAAGAGCAAAGCTACGCACAAGAGAAAAAGGAAAAAAAGAGAGGAAAAATTGGGAGAAAAAAAGAAAAAAAAATGATAGAGAAATTTGATGTGGTGTAAAAGAAAGAAAATATATTAAATTAATTCAGATGAAAATTAAAAATTGTAAAGTAATTTTTGTATTTTTTAAATGAATAACATAATATATTATTTGATTTTAGTTTTAAAAATGCTAAGACTCTATTGTCATTTAATAATCATGACTATATAAGTTTGTTTATATATATTTATCTTTTGTCGTTTAACTTATAGGCACGATTAGTGATAAAAAATGAGGTTATATGTACACAATATGGTCACAAATTTTATTAGATTGTGACCAAAACTCTAATTCCTCAATTTTAAAAAATACCATGGTTAAATATTTTAGAACAAAAATTACTATTGTAGTAGTGTTACTTCATGGACTAAATCCTTTATTTCTTCAATTTCTTCTTTTAATTTTGTTACCTCTCTTTCTTTTTTAGGAGTTTTTTATTGAGAGTCTATAAACATAAACCTTTATACATTATTTTCTTTTTCTCATATTGATGATTTTTCTTTAACATCTTCATTCTTCAAGTATTTCAAAGACTATAAATATTTATGATTTTATTACTTATCTTGAATTTTTTTATCTAATTATATGAATTTATTTTGTCCATATATTGAACTATTATGATTATTTATTAATGAATATCCTACAAAATAGTACACCAAAAATAGATGATTTTTTTCTTTCATTAAATCTCTTCTTTCAAACTCATAAGCTAAACTTGATACTTGGTTTAAGTTCTTATCATTAATATTAGTGATAAACTTCTAATTTTAATTTTTTTATATTCTAGATTCCATAGATCATTCTTAATAAAACATCTTTTCGATTTGTTATTCTATTATCTACCGATGCTAATTTTATTAGTGTACAAATTCTTTCTATAAAATATGCGTTTATTAACATTTAGATTTTTCCTAAATGGATATATCCATTTTTATTTTATCCTTCTGATGAATTTTTAATAGTTTATTAATAATAATTTTGTTGTCAACTATATCTTATTTTTACATCTATAATAGTAATATTCATTTCTTTATTATTTATCTCATAGTAAATCATGTATTTCCTTAGAAATATTTTTCTTATTCTTAAGAATAATGAATTTTTGAATATATATCTTCCCTTAAGATTTAATTTTAGTTTTTGTATTTTTTTAAATTTATTTTTACTAATTATCGTTTCTTGTAAAAGAATCCTAAGATGTCTTGTGTTATTATTTCTATTATTTTTAATTTTTTATTATTTTATCATTTTTAACCATATATGAAAAATAATTTATTTTTAAAAATTACAAATTCTTGTGATTATTTTGTAAGGCTTAAAAAAACGAGGGATGTATTTAATAATAGATCGTAGAAGTAAGTAGAATAACCTTTAAGAATTCCAACTTTCTCGTAACAAACGTGTAACTTAGCCCACTCCAGACTTAAGCCCAATATACATTACTGAGGGAAGGAAAATTCTACTTACACCCCACCAAATCTTCTAAATACATACATTTAAAGTATGTATTATTTTAAAGATTAGGTATGTAATTAGAGTCTTGGGATGTAGCTAGAATTTTCCCAAAAGTAAATGATCATTTTACCCGACTCAATACCATTGACTCTCTTTGATTGGTTGAAAAATATTGAATATAAAAATTAGGTTATATTTACAAAAATATCAATGGATGAATTATTTTTGATCCATTTATACTATCCCTTAATAAAAAGTTTTATTTATATTATATTATTAATCTCTATTTAATTACTTCACATATTACACTATAATTCATTATTTTAAATATATCATTTAATTATTTAAATAAGCTATTTTAAATGTACGACTGATTTGTGATGCAATTAGATAAAGACTATTAAAATTATAAAAATAAAATTTTATGAAAATAATTCTAACACTATTTTTATAAATATTTTCCTAAATTCATGTACAAATTACATCAAACTTTAGGTCACTCATGTACGATTAAATAGAGAATTTATGACAAACTTAATCACGCTTTTATAACATTTTGTACCAAATGTACAAAAAAAAAACACTAATTAGAGATCAAACTACTAAAATAACAAGTACATTTGGTAACTATATACATGTTTTATAAGTTAGCACTAGAACTTCTCTCAATTGTGATAATGTTTTCATCACATGATTGAAATGCTACAAAAGTGGGGTTTAATATTAACAGAATGTCAAATTAGCTGATGATCAGAGACATAAGTTGATCAGATACAAATAAAACAAATTTCTAATTTTAAATAAAATATGCAAATATGATGTACAGTAAATCCTCGTAGGAAAACCTACCTCCTTTTGTTTTTTTGTTCTTTTTTTTTTATGTACCTTTAAGAAGTTAGTTTTACTTTTAGAGAGGTTTCTTTTTCTAAATATATAAGTACATCTCCGATATTTTTGTTTTATTTATATTTTATTTATTAATTATTTTAAATAAAATATATATTTGTATTATTTACTTTAACTAATTTAATTTTATCGTAATTGTTTTATCTAGATATTCATTTATGGTAATCTATATCATGTTTATATCAATAAAATTAGTGTTTTGTTGTCAATATAGACATTTATCTATATCTATAGTATCAAATCAAGAAAAATACAACAATATCTATCAAGATTTTATATTTTTAAAAGATCAATCAATATATTAATTATAGTAATCAAATTGTCGATTAAAAAAATCTTATAATAAAATAAAAGATAAAAAAATTTATATATATATATATATATATATGTGTGTTTGTGTTTAAGATGTTTTTTAATTTTGATTTAATAATTTTTAATATATATATATATATATATATATATATATATATATATATATATATATATATAAAAAGTGAATAGATTACGCTAAAGAAGAATACAATATCTATTAAGATTTTATTTTTTTACGATATCTATCGATATAGCAGTTATAATTACTAAATAGTCTATTAAAAAATCTTAAAATAAAGTAAAAATTAAAAAAAAAGATGGTTATATATATATATATATAAAGTGAATGTATTAAGCAAAACTAAAGTGAATATTGCTTAATATAAAGTGAATATATTACTGAAAATGATAAATTGCGTGGCTTTATAACGGCCACCCAGAATATACACATAACAGAACGCAAGAAAATTCAGATAGAACCCTCATAATCTAGCTTTAATGTGACTTTCATATCTTTCTTTCCTTTTTATCTCTAACTGCAGCTATGAGTATTGCTTAGAAAGTCTAATGAATTAAAAACTAAAAAAACACGTACAACTTCTTCTGTCCACTCCTTCTCATCATTTAATTTCTTCCTAAATTTGGAGTTATTATCTTCTTTTCGTCACAAACACATGTTTTGTTTCATTTTATTAGTTTACGTACGTAACTAACTATTAAAATACTGCAAACCCATTGAGTACTTAAAGCACTTTAACATCAACTTTGCAACCATGGACAAGTAACCTATTAATTAGTGTGATATTTAATCAAAGGCAACGTACAGTTGATTTTTTGCCCTCTTTTTTTTTTTGTAGGAGGGAGGTTTCAATTTCGATATGTTATATATATATGAAACTCTATTTTACATAGTTATTATATATATGCTTACAACATTGTTGTGTATGTACAGAGAGAAATAAAAAAGAGGGGTGAGAAAGTTTGACAAGATAGAAATAAAATTGAACATTATATGTTTATAAAGAAAGAACTAAAATGAAACAGCTTAAACATTACAAAAAAATGTGTTGAATAAGAGAGTTTAATCCAAATGTACCAATTTGATAAATTTTCTTTCCTTTTTCTAAACATGTGTATTTTTTTCAATATTGAAAAAAAACACTATTTACATATGATTTATGCATAGAAAAATTATTGATTGGTTCTGAAAATTGACATGGTAGCACATACTATGAACATAAGAGAGTTTATATGATAGGCATAAAAAAAGAAGAAAATAAAATGCATAATTTTTTTTATCTGCTATTGATTGGCATGTCCAAGATCAACTGTAAGAATCGATTTTTAATTCAATTAATGAATAAATGTTTATAATCTAATTTATACAAAATAAAAAGAAAATTGTAATGATTAAAAATAGAGATAATATGGTGAAAATAGTCTTGGATCTTTGTTACCCCCTAGTTTTTGTTGTTGGTTGTCTCTGGCTGGTTCTCGAGTTCTTCAACATTCCCCTTCAAGTTGAAATATGTGTTAATTATTCCTAACTTTTCGCAATATAACTTGATCGGTTAGGAGTGATTGATACCCAAATCATCCAAAATGTATCGTAATCAAGTTACTTCGCAATAGGCTGCTACCATAGAACAGTATTTTATTTCTGCACTTGATCGTGAGACTTTGTTTTGCTTCTTAGTCTTCCAAGAAATTAGTGAGTTTTTAAGAAAAATACAATATCCTGTGATTGATCGTCGTGTGTCTATGCATCTAGCCCAATATGCGTCACAGAAATCATTTAGCTATAATGAACTAGCTACTAAGAAAAAGAGACCTTGTCTTGGTGTGTTCTTGACATATCGTAGCACTGGTTGAGCTGCTTCCAAATATGTTGTCATGGTTTGTCCATGTATTGACTAAGAATGTGCACAACATACAATAAGTCGGGCCATGCGATGGTCAAGTATATTAATCTCCCAACAAGTCTAAAATAGGATGTGGGGTCACTGATGAATTCTCCTTCAACCTTGATGAGGGATAAATTTTGTTCCATAGGTGAATTGGCAGGTTTAGTACCAAGATAACCTATGTCCTTCAATATTTCAAGTGCGTACTTGCGTTATGACAGAACAATTCTCTTCTTGGATGGTGAAATTTCTATGCCTAAAAAATACTTTAATTTGTCGAAATCCTTTAGCTTGAATTGTCGCATGAGATGATTCTTATTTTCTTCAATGTCTTATAGATTGTTTCCTGTTATGATTATATTGTCTACATAGACAAGAAGAGCATACAAGAAATCACCACAGGATCAAACTAATAGTGAGTGATCATACTTGGATTGGTTAAAAATGGCTAGCTTAAGTGTTGTTGAAAGCTTGATGAACCATTATTGTGAGGCTTGTTTGAGTCCATACAAAGATTTGTGTATTTTACATACTTGTGTTTCCCTTTTTCGTCCGATTAGAATGTTGGAGCTCATAAGGCTTTGGTTTCCCTTGTATCAAAAATCCAAAGGGTTTTTAAATGAAAAACACTCGCACATGATGTGTTACCTGAAGGAGTAGTCATTTGACTTGCCATGCTACCTGATTTGGCTTGATTGAAAAGTGTAAGGAGCTCATGATATTGGGCAGATGTAAGATTGTAGGATGGTTTCTTTATGTTGGAGATGCTTGCATGAAAGTTAGTATGGTAAGATTTTGAAGGGAAGCCATAACTTTCATTTTTCTTGTCTTGAATCACCTTTTTCTTTTGGTACATATTGATGGTATGTCTATTGAAACCATAGAAATCACATTTGAGGTGAGTTCGATAGCTTTTAGAATTGTGGCTGATATTGTTGCATCGATCGTACTTGAGATGTGAGTTCCTTGGTGTGTAATTCTTATAAGGATATTGTGGACGACTATCCTTGGTGACAAGTGTGATAGCTTTTGGCATTTTTCCTACAGTTAGTGTGGAGATAGCTCTCTACTTTTCATCTTAGACAATGAGTGAGCATACCTTATTTACTGTAAGTAAAGGTTCTATGAGCAAGATTTGTCCTCATGTTGTTGTGTAAACTGCGTTATACTCCATGAGGAACTTTATGGTTCACTACTTTTGTTGGTATTATTGTAGTTCTTTTTCGATGTTTCATCCACAATGTGGAAGTGGACATAGTGCATCTCGAGTATCCCATAGGCCTTTCAACTTGGTGTAATATTCTCCAATGCTCATACCTTCTTGTATGCAGTTATAGATCTCTTGCTCGATTTGAAATAGGTACACGTTGTTGGTATGTGAAAAATGTTCCTTTAATTCTTCCCATAACTCATATGCGGTATCATTATATATGACATTTTTCGTAATTTTAGGTGATATGATATTGAGAATCCATCATTTGACAAGAATGTTACAGCGAGTTCATTGTTTGGTTTCTGCCTCAAATCTTTCTGGTAGTCTCGTGATTGTGTCGTCAATAAATCTATCTTTGTTTTTGGTGGTGAGAGCCATAAGCATCGCATAACTCTAAATATGATAGTTTTCCTGATTTAAGGATTGAGCTACTAGAACCATGCCTGGTTGGTATAAGTAATACAGATATAATGAGTGGCTAGGATCATCATACTATTTTGGTATATTAGGGCTAGTATTGATAGTTTCAGACATGATTGTTGAGTAAAAAAAATTAAAAACGAGATAAGGTTTAGTATATTTTAGACGATAATAATTGTTTATGGAAAAATAATGAACTGAAATGGGCTGTTTTTTATAGGAAATAGATCAAGGATTCCATAACCAAAAATTTTAGTTCGAAAATCGATCGAAAAGTGGATAAATTGACGTTTGGAATGATTGAATCGGTGGCTGGAAGATTGAACTGGTTGCTAGAAGACTGAACCGGCGGTTGAAGACTGGACTGGCTAATGACGCATCGTTTTCTTTGTTGAACGACATGTCGTTTGCATCATCTTCTTCAAAGAGCACGCATATAGGCACATGTGACTCCAACAAAGCATGTATGGGTGCGTTAATGATCGTCTTGGCTTGAAAAAAATTGCAGATTGCTCGAAATTTTATGGAGATTATAATGGGATGAATTTAAAACTATGGATGTCATTCGAAATTAATTTTAAAAAGAAACAAAATTTGGAAGAAAAAAACTATATTTGGGGTTGGATTTTTAGAGAGTTTTTTCCTAAGCTTTGATACCATGTAAAAAATGGTTTTTAATTCAATTAATGAATGAATGTTTATAATATAATTTATACAAAACAAAACAAAAATTGTAATGATTAAAAATAGACATAATTATGGTGAAAATGATCTTGGATCATTATTGCCCCTAGCTTTTGCTATTAGTTGCCTCCAACGGGTTCTCAAGTTCTTCAACTTCAACTAATAATTCTTTTATATATTAAATATTTAAATTGCTAAACATAAGGGAGGAATTTAACAACCGAAGTATATGACCACGTAGTTAGTTGTAAGATTTAAAAAATCGACGATATGTCTACAATATAGTGATATTGTTGTTATTTTGCACATTACGATATCGCCACATAATATTCATATCTTTTAGATAAATTGTTTCAAAATTGTCAAAGATGTTGTCAAATTATCATTATTGATGGCTAAATTGTTGTAAAAATATCTTATTTTAACAAAACTATCTTAAATATTATGAATATTGTTGCTAAAATATAGTTAAAATTTCGAAAGAAGTTGACAAATATCAATTGTGTATGATGAGGTTAATTGGTCATAGTCAAGGATGGACATAGGTCATTTATGGAAGTTTACAAATTAAAATCAACTTATTCGTAAAAAAATCCGAACCGATAACCAATCTACTTGGTCGATCGGTTATTTCAATATGAACTTATATTAATTATCATACTATTATCTGCGTAAAATTTAAACACTCTAATTTATGTAAAATCATCAAATTCAAGTATTATATCCAAAGTTAAACATACATAATAAACAAACTTGATTAACTTACACCCAATAGATAAAAGTTATTATTATCGTAAGGTTTAATTCTTAAATTACGTATAATTAATATTAGTATATTGTTGAATCAGTTCGTTTTACATAATTTTTTTCTATAAAAAACCTAAATCAAATCAATTTATTTAGTTTTAAAATAATAGAACCGAATAGAAGTTACTGGATATAAAAACCTAAATCAAACCAATTTATTTAGTTTTAAAATAATAGAACCGAATCGAAGCTACTGGACTATCAAAAATCGCCGTAGAAGTTTCGATTCATGTTCAATCAATTTTTTAATATTTATTTTCATCCCTAATTATAGTGTTATAACAAATAGATTTATCTATTTATTATAGTTAATACTAATAGATTGTAGATCAACTTAATTATTTCAAACATTTTAACTATTTATTCTACGATGATTTGCAACAAAAAAATTTATTATATAATGTTTTAATTAATTCGACAACTTGTTTATCAATATAAATATTTAAAAAAATATGTATTAAATAAAATTTATTTTAAAATAAAAATAATATATTTGATTATTTTGATGTTTTATAAAAAAAATCCATAATTGTTATAAAAATATTCTAATTTTCATGATTTTTTTACATTATTCCAATCAATAATGATAATATTTTTGATATTTTTTATAAAAATTATAACTCGATATCTCAAAAACATTAATTAGTTATATATTAAAATTTGGATTTACTCCTCTTCTAACTTCAAGTCTGTTAATATTCAGTTCGGATTACCTATTGTTTGATTAAAAATCAATAGTTTACAATACTAACGCTAAAAGATGGAACATAATTAAAATCCCAAATTAATATCACTTTTTGAAATTTATTTTACACCATATATAGTAAACACTATAGCCACGTAGATTGCACTATATATATATATATATATATATATATATATCCACTAGCTGTTGTTGGTAATATTTATTATTATTATTATTTTCTGCTAGTGGCTGTTCTTGGCATGAGTTAATAAAATTTGACGTAACTACTACTTATAAATAGGTTGAAACCTTAAAGTGAAATTGTGGATTATGAACAAAAGAAAAGATAAAAGAGTATCGAAATGTTGGTCCCCAAATAAATGCAAATTAGTATCTCCAAATTCAGTATTAATTGTATTTCACACAATTATCTACTCGATCACTACAGATATATATACTTACATTTCATTGTCATATTCACGTGTAATCAAATTGCATTCACACAATTTTACTTTTAATCCTTCTATATATATTAAGGTTTCAATTACGATATTCCACCTTTATCATTATATTTGTGAGTAATGAACGCGTGTGTAGTGTCTTTGCTGTATAAATGTAAAGTGAAAGATACGTACTGTATCCACTGGCCGGCTTTGCTTGCCCATCTGTTTCTAATATTTGTCAGTTACATGAAAGAGACAGACTACAATTAGCACAGCTAGCTTTTAGCTTTTTTTTTTTTTGGCAAACCAAACAATACAACCTAATCCACCTCTTTCTTTTGTGGGTTTAATTCAATGAAAAAATCTATGATATAACTTCTTCAAAAAGAGTTTTCAAATAAAAAGAGTTATCATAGATTTATAAGTGTAACGTAAACCCAACGTTTAGCTGATGTGGGACTTCAATACTCTCTCTCACATCGATTTTCGACTAGGGATATAGAACTTCTCTCACTTACATCGGTGCAGGATTCATCCCTTACAATCGGCCGGGTACCGACCGAGTAACCTGATTTTGATATAATGAAAAAATTTATGGCCTAACTTCGTCCAAAAGAGCTCTTAAAGAAGAAAGGATATCATAAACTTATAAATAAAGCGAAAATCTAACGTTCAATCGACGTGAGACTTCAACATTTACTTCTATCAATTAAAAAAACTATACCTATATATATATATAACCTTTTCTAATTAATTTTTAACTTTTAATTTCTTACTTGATAAATTCATAGAATTATAAAAATAAATATTTAAACAAATCAACAATAAATAGATAACATGAAAGTGATTAAATTGTTAACTTTGACGGACGTCACAATGTAGAGTACAAGTCACTTTAATATATACAACATATTAAACAATTATGTTTCAGCTATGTACGCAAGAAAGGTATGATTTGAATCAAACAAAAAGTATAATAATAATAAAAAAAAAAGTATGACATTAAAAGAATGAATGTAAAGAATTAACATGCAGTTATTGAGTAAAAAATAAAATTGATTTCAATACAATTAATTCACAATGATTTTGGGAGATTAAATCCCCAATTAATATTAAAAAAAACATTATCTTTTCATCAGTAGTGACAATCCACCAAAGGAGATGTATGAGAGAAGGCTATGACTTGTTTCTTTGCTGCAAAGGGAAATTTAGTTTCCCGGCGATCATCTTCCGGCGCCGGAAGATTAAGATCTAACTCTAACATATTTCTTGATTTCTTCAATTCATCAGACTCAGGATTACTAGAAACCAAACTCAAACTCGAGGTTTGAGTATTCATAAACGATCTATGTCTCCTCATATGACCACCTAAAGCTTGCCCAGATGTAAATTCAGCACCACAAATTGAACACTCGTGAACTTTAGGCTTGGTTTTAATAGTACAGCCCAAACCAACCCTATTTGAAATCTGTAAAGAAAGGTCAGTAATAGTACTGTTCCGATAAAATTGATGATGATTATGATGATGACCAATAAGATTATTATCTTGTTCCATAAACGACAACAAAGCTTTCTTGTTATTCCCTTCTGAATTAAACTTTGGTTTTTTGTGACTAGCTCTATGCCCACCAAGTGCTTGAAAAGAAGCAAAACAACGATCACACGTTTTACATTGATAAACAAACAACCCACTACTGGTACCACCACTCTTGTTATGATTACCAATAACAGAAATTTCATGATGCGACTTTTCTGATTGAATAACTAACTTTTCGGTAATTGGATTTTTTCTTATTTTGGGTGAGTACTGACCTTGAGCCAAAAGAATCAAACAATTCGCCATATCTTCTTCTTCCTCTGTAGAAGTAGTAGCAGTAGTAGTAGTAGTAGTACTAATTTCTGTGAACCCACAATTTGTTGAAGTAGTAGATGAAGAATTTGAAGTTATTAATCCTTGATATTCTGTTGAAGAAGTTGAAACAAAATTTGCAGAAGCAGAAGCTATGGTTAAATCAAGAGGAGAGACTGGTCTTTGACGTTTTGTTCGCTTTCCTTTGATTATTTGTGAGATATCTTTGGAACCCAGAAGTTGATTATTATTATTATTATCATCTTGTTGAAGTTCCATGATCATCATATGTAGAAAGATGAGTAGTAGTGGTGGGTAATGAATCAAATTTGAAAAAGATCAAATGGGTTTTTAGTAGAAATTAGAGAGAGAGAGAGAGAGAGAGAGAGAGAGAGAGTAGTTTCTAAATTTAAAAAAAAAAAAAAACAAATAAATTAAATATAAGGCGACCTCGTGAATAGTAGAGTAACCGTGAGTTTGGTTAGCTAAACAAGGTCGGCGTTTCTAGCCATATATGATTGGAAGTTATATATAGAACATTTGAATTTGATATATATATATATATATATATATATATAGATGTGTATTTTAAGAGAGAGAGAGAGAGAGAGATGCAATGTAAGTATGAGGAGGCGAGGAAAGGAGTGAGATTCGGTTGGCTTTGAAGCAAACTACCACACCGATTACTTTTTTCCAACGATTCCTTTTCTGGAAGATTGGTTTGCAAGCCTGGAACCACACAATTTGCGTTTCTTCTATAATTACCTTTTTTTATTTTTTTTATTTTGGGTTTAAATATTTTCCCTATTTTTCTTTTATAATTCTTACTTGTGTCTTTGTGTATAAATTTACTTTTTTTAGTAGTATTAATCTCGATCTTTGTGGTGGTTAAAGTAGAGTTTCTTATATCTTCATCAGAAACCTTTATTTTTTTTACTAGCTAATAAAATTAGAAAGGATAATATTATATATATTTTTATTATTTTTGTAATTATATGAATCAAAATTATTTTAAAAAATTTTAAAATGATTTATTTTTCTAGATAGCAATTATACGTGTCATAACACGAAAAATATGGTGCAAAAGTGTGTACAAATTTTTGAATTCTAAGCATTCCTCTTGATAAAATAAATCAAAATTTTAAAGATATATTTTAGGTATCAATTCATGTAAGTAAATCATTGAAAGAGATTACATAACTAAGAAAATGAAAAATGAAAGTTATAGAATATAGAGAGAGTGATGCAAAGTAATGTATCTCAATCGTTGATTAGTATTATTGAGTAGTTAATTTATTTATATCCGTTAGGAGCTCATATTATTTACAAATCATTTTAATAGATGAATAATAGAATATTTTGCATATACACTTCACACTTCATATGTGGAGGCACTTACATGCACTCACATTACCATTCCTCCTTAAACTTAAGGCTTTTTTAGGATTGTGAATTTAATCTTCAAATTTTGAAACTGTTTTGTTAGAAGAACCATAGTCATTATGTCACCCATATGCTTCTCACTTGAACATATTGCACCACTCATATGATCACAATAAAGAATAGGTGATTGTAATTACTTCACCCTTAATTCTTTGAACAACTTTTGAATCCAAGACACTTTTGTTATGGCATGCGCAAGACTTCTAAATTTTGCCTCTATGTGAAACTTAAAGCTGATAGAAGCTTAGAAAGATATAAAAGTACAGTGGTTGTAAAAGGATATGATAATACTTATGGCATTGATTACATAGATACCTTTAGTCTTGTGGATAATCCCTCTATCATTAGAGTGGTGTTAACTTTAGTTCTTTCAAAAGGATGAATTGTGAGGCATCTTGAGGTTAACAATACTTTTCTAAATAGGGATTTGTAAGATGATATATACATGACATAACCAAAGGGGTTTATTGACAAAAACAAGCCACACTTTGTGTGTAAACTCAAGAAAGCTCTGTGTGAGCTTAAACAAGCTCCACGAGCTTAGTTTATCAAGTTAAACAACTGTTTAATGCAGTGGGATTCAAATGTTCTAACATCTATGCTACTATACAATACTATAAAATGATCTAATTATTTTTCTCATATGCATCGATGACATAGTGGTAACAAGAACCAACTCATCTCTTATTTAATCTATGGTGAGAAAATTGAATGAGGTTTTTTCCTTGAATGATTTGGAAGACTTAAGCTTCTTTTTAGGAGTAGAAGTCACTAGAATAGATGAAGAGTTCCATCTCTCTTAGGACAAATATATCTTACAACTTCTTTAAAATCTCAACTTAGAAATACAAAGCCAGTTCCTACACAATAGATAATAGGTGATTGTAGTTACTTCACTCTTAGTTCTTTGAGCAACTTTTGAATCTAAGACACTTTTGTAGTGACATGCGCCAGAACCCTAAATTTTATCTCTATGTTAAAATCAAAGCTGATAGAAGCTTAGAAAGATATAAGATTATAGTGATTGCAAAAGGATATGATAAGACTCATGACATTGATTACATAGAGACATTTAACCTTGTGGTTAATCCCTTTATCATTAGAGTGGCGTTAACTTTAGCTCTTTCAAAAGGATGGATTGTGAGGCAGCTTGATATCAACAATGCTTTTCTAAATAGGAATTTGAAAGAGGATATTTATACATGAGATAACCAGAGGGACTCATTGACAGAAACAAGCCACACTTTGTGTGTAAAGTCAAGAAAGCTCTCTATGGGCTTAAACAAGTTCCACGAGCTTAATTTATCAAGTTAAGCAATTATTTAATGCAATGGGATTCAAATGTTCTAACATCTATACTACTATATAATACGGGAAAAAGATCTAATTATTTTTCTTATATACATCGATGACATAGTGGTAATAAGAACCAACTCATGTAAGCAAATTAAATGAGGTTTTTTCCTTGAATGATTTGGAAGATTTAAGCTTCTTTTTAGGAATAAAAGTCACCAGAATAGATGAAGAATTTCATCTCTCTTTGTACAAATATATCTTATAGATTCTTGAAAAAGCTCAACTTAGAAATACAAAGCCAATTCCTACACTTATGATTTTTGCTAAAACATTATCCAAACTCTCAAGTCAGACACTAGATGATGCTAGTCAATATATAATCAATGTAGATGCCTTGAAAAATTGCATATTGACTTGGCCTAAAATTGCATACCTAATAAACAAGCTATGTCAGTTTCTACATATCTTTATTTATCTTCACTGGTCAACAAAAGAATGAGTATTGAGATACTTTGGTGGAACAACTAGTTATGGTGTGGTGTTTCACAAAAGTTCTTTGAGCATCAAAGTTTGTAATGTAGATTGGGCTTTATACCTTGATGATAAGAGAAACACTAGAGGATTTTTCATTTTTTTATAGAATTGATTAGTTTCCTATCCTCTAGCAAGAAAAAGGTTTTGTCAAGGTCTTCCAATAAGATTTGATTGAATCTTTATCCTTTTCGATAAGACATTTCAAGTAATTTTGTGTCATAGAATATAGATTTAATTCATGATTATCTTATCATTTGCATCTCACACATCGAATTCAGAATTGGATTCAAGAATTTATTTATCCTTTATTGAATCACTTTTAGTGAGTTAAACTACTTTCTTAACAAATCTTGAAGGTGGAGCTATTGTACCATCAACGAAATCCTTGCAAGCCATAAACTCAAACTACATGTGTCAATTTTTAGTGCCATATTAGATAGTTCATATCATCAATTTTGATCGAGAAGTTTGGATTAATTAATATATTTTGCAAGGAAAATAATGAACCTAAGGAAGAACTATTGGAACTAAGCACTACATATTCATTCATCATTGGAACCCCTTAAGTCATAGCTCTAAAAACATGAAAGAAATTTATAGAACTGAGAAAATGAAGAATGAGAGTTATAGAATATAGAGTGATGTAAAGGAATATATCTCAATTCTTGATTTATATTATTGATGAATTAATGTATTTATATTAATTAGAAAATGATATTGTTTACGAACCTTTACAATAGTTGAATAAGAAAATCAATTACACACACTTCACATACGTAAGCACTTACATGCACTCACATTAACAATTATAAGAATGGTAAGCAATTTGAGCTACAACTTATAACCTGAACCTAACTTGATCTAGTATAAATTGTTTAGTTAGAAATAACTTTTTTTTGTTATTTATGAATATATTTAGCTTTCTTATCATTATATACTAAATTAACAAAAAATAAATTTTATTTTATAATATTAAAAAATATATAAATTTGTGCCAAAATTAGGGATGGATATAGATCCGTTAGGTCTTTTTTTTTGTTCGAGAAACTAACTAAATCAATCTAGTCAATTAGAAAATATTACAAACTAAAATCGACCTATGCATAAAACATAACCAAATTGACAACCAAACTACTTGATTGATCGATTAGTTATATTTGGACATATATCAATTATCATACTATTATTTAAGTAAAATTTAAGAATTATCATTTCAATAAAATTATTAAATTAAAGTATTCTATTTAAAGCTAAGGATACTTAATAACCAAACTTAGTTAACTTATAAATAAATGATAAAAGTTAATAGTACTACAAAATTTAATCCTTAATTTACATATAACTAATACTAATATGTTATTTTTTAAAAATCTGTTTGATTCGGTTTATGCAAGTTTTCTTCTATAAAAAAACATAAACCAAATTGATTTATTTGGTTTTAAAATAGGACTGACCGAACTTATTGGATCACCAAAAATCGACCTAAAAGATTTAGTTTTTGTCCGTTCTGATCGGTACGATCGGTCTTTTTATATTTATGTCCATCCATCGCCGAATAAATAACATAATTACACACAACACAAACAATCACAATGCACAAGTTTCCACCCTTGTACCCCTAATTGTGAGTTGTATACTGAGGTAGCCAATGTTTAGTGAGGTAGGGCTTTTATTTTATTTTTATTTTTTTCCTTGATTTTTTTTCATGGTCTTTTAATAAAATGTAATAATGGATTGCAAGTGTATTAGCTATAAAATTAGGGAGGCTTTAATGAAGCAGTTCATGTGGAGTTGACCCACCCACTTCATAATCCATATTACTTGTAGTATGGACAACAACCCAAAAATCACGCCGGTTATATGAATTCAATTATTTTATTGACATTTTTTAATAACTCCACCCCAATCATTAGGGTTGGCTATATTTATGAAATCAATGATACATAATATTACTACTAGCTATGAAAAAACAAACATACATATAGCTATCTTGCAAAGAATCAGAACACTTTATTGGTTAATTTTTCCAAAGCATTGGAGTATGTATTGTACATGTCACTCATTTTTGCTCTTTTGTATTATTAAACAAAGGTGATTAGCTCATACATTTATCTATAAATGATAAACTAATTCTTCTCCTTAATAATAATACAAATCATTAATGCACTTTATGCATGTGTTGTTCAATAGTAAGTTTTTCAATGCGAGAATTATAAAATTATGAACTATATATTTCAAATATCAATAAATGTTTAAACAATATAATTATTTAATATATATATATATACACACATATACAAAAATCACTTCTATAAATCACTTCTGTAACTCTCATGCAAGATGAGTTATATAACACGGTAGAACAAAAAATAATTCATTTCTTAACCATGATGTAATAAATAGGAAATAAGATTGCAAATCTAATTAGATCATACAACATTAAATTAATTTATGTGAATTACCTTTTTGATTTTTTTCCATATAAAATTTCTTTTTTTTTTCCTCAAATTTCCACTTAAAAGGGAGAAAATCTTATTTACCATATTATCACAAGATCTAACTGATGTTTAAACGAATGCACTTAATAGATTCTTACACTTCTTTTTTTTACTTCGATCCTCTTATTAGTTAGTTGAGATGAGGAGGAGAAGTCTTATCCACTTCACAAGTTAATATTATAGGTGTTATCATTATGTTTGAAGAACACTAAACCAACCACTTAATTATGTTTTATATTAACATAAAATAATCATTTATAAATGACCAAGTGGGAAAATACAAATATTACAATATAAGTTGAATTTATTTTTATATATTTGATAACTAATATATATACGTGAAATATGATCATTGGTTGTATATTATTATGTAATTTTTTACACTTTTATATATCAAAGTTCGAGATTTAAATAGATAATTTTTTCTCTTTACTCTTGTAATAAATATTAACCGTTAAGATGAGAAAGTCTAAAAAAATTAAGTAAAAATTTGGTATTCTTAGAAACTCAAGCCTAATTTTAAACCTAAAAGACAACTTATGAGTTAGAGGATTACCCAAACTTATAAGGAGCATTGTTGCTTTACTTTTAACCAATGTGTGACTTAACAGATATAATTGATCATCTATTTATATATATATATATATATATTGATTGAAAATCATTGATAGCTATAAAAATAAATTAATATTTTAGGTTGCGGCATAGTGGCATCTTAGTACGTGAATGAATGTCAAAGCAAAGATACAAATAATAAAATATTAAATAAATAAAAATTGGACGGTGACTAAAATGCAAGGATCTCCTCTCTAGCTCTATTGCTATAGAGTGTGAGGTAGATTGAGTGAAGCAAGTGTAGAATAGTAGTGGGGATATTCTTGGCGTGAGAAATATATGGGAAGAGGGTTGTGAGGGGCACGTAATAGTTATCAGGCCAGCATCAGCAGTTGTTAGTGACTTAAAGTAAAGCATCAATATATTAATCATTATTTTATATATTATTCTTTATTATAATCGATCTCATTTGGATTTTGGTTTATGAATTTAACCTCATAATGATTTTCTCCGTTATTTCTTTTTTGTTGATCTTTAATTAACTCAACGTCTATTCTAATTATAAATTATATTATACTAGTATACTTCTCCACCTCCTCGTTAGAAGAAAAAAAACTTATACCGGAAAAAAATATATGAAAATAATATTAAAAAATCTATTAAAAATTAATACCCATAAAAATTATAATAATAAAAATAATATCTAATAATATTGAATTGAATAACATTTAATTAAATAAATTTCAAAATAAAATAATCGGTTAGACTTTATTTAATAGTAAAAATATATGAAATTGATATAAGAAATGTTACTTTTGTAGTTATAAAACTTAAAGATTTTATTTTTGTTATTTTTTTCAAAAAAGAAAAAAGAGAGAGTTAAAATAAGGGTGAATAATAACGAAGTCCTATAGTACTAAAAAAAATACATAAAAATCCTATATTATCAAGTGAGGTATAAAATCATATAATTATAAAAAAAATGGACATTTATCCTAAATTAACTATTCATATTTTTTCTTCTTCTGAAATTAGTTATGTGCTAATTAAACACATGATCATTTTAAGGGGTATTTTTTTATTTATAAATTAATTAAAAAATCAGTTCATTTTTAATATCAATAAAGCTCAAATATCAATGATTAATTTGAGATATATTTACACATTTTTTGAAAGCGACATGGAGCAAAGTATGTGAATGTGTTTAATTTGTTCATGGGTTCATTGTCCCCTCCCACTTCACAAGTTCACATGTCGATTCTTCTACTATATATTTTCCAATACTAAAATTAAAAATACAATCTATTTTGTGATATTACTACGGCAAAGCTAATTATTGAGATCCATCTAATATTACTATAAACTAATTTTTGGTTTCACTTTTTTTTTTTTTTAAATAGTCAATTAGTGAATTATTCACACTGTAAAAGGGAATGCATGTCTCAAAAGGCTCCAACATGTTTAAGAATCGTTTTTGTTTGATTAATTAATTTAATAAAAAAATAAAAATAATTTTTTTTAAGATATCAATATTTGTCTTCCAATATTTATAACTTAATAATTAATCAATTAATTAATTAATTAGACGACTTTTTTTGCAGCCCACATGGCCATATGGGTCGCTGTCCTCTCACATCCTCTACATACGGTTTCGGAAAAAGTAAGCATTTTAATTGAGGTTGGAATTTGTTATTGGATAAAATAATATCTCACAATAAACAAAAAAAAAATAAATCAATGTAATATTTGTAAATAATATAAAATTTATTTTATGATTAAATTTTTCATACACTAATTATAAGAATTTTAATCAATAAATAGGATAAGAAAAAACTAAGAAATTTCAGATCAAAAAACAATTACATGGGTTTTGATAAAACAAAGAAAATTGTTCAAAATAGAAGTTAAAATATAAAATATTCGATTAAACGATACATACTTTGAACAGACGTGAATAATAATGCATTTTTTTTATGCATTATCATTCACGATATATCATGTTATTCACGATAGAGATTGGAATTTGTTATTGGATAAAAGAATAGCTCACAATAAACAAAAAAAATAAATTAATGTAATATTTGTAAATAATATAAAATTTATTTTATGATTAAAAATTTCATACGCTACTTATCAGAATTTTAATCAATAAATAGAATAAAAAAACTAAGGAATTTCATACCAAAAAACAATTACATGGGTTTTGACAAAACAAAGAAAGTTGTTCAAAATAGAAGTTAAAATATAAAAAAAATATTAAAAATATAAAATATTCGGTTAAACGATACACACTTTGAACAGACGTGAATAATAATGCTTTTTTTATGCATTATCATTCCCGATAGAGGTTGGAATTTGTTATTGGATAAAAAAATATCTCACAATAAACAAAAAAAATAAATTAATGTAATATTTGTAAATAATATAAAATTTATTTTATGATTAAATTTTTCATACGATACTTATCAGAATTTTAATCAATAAATAGGATAAGAAAAAACTAAGGAATTCCATACCAAAAAACAATTACATGGGTTTTGACAAAACAAAGAAAGTTGTTCAAAATAGAAGTTAAAATATAAAAAAGTATTAAAAATATAAAATATTCGGTTAAACGATACACACTTTGAACAGATGTGAATAATAATGTCTTTTTTATGCATTATCATTCACGATATATCATGTTATTCACGATATTTTCCAATTCTTCGTTATTGCAATAACATATGCTTTAAAAATACATTAAAAGGACATGAGTTTAGTTTTTTATTGTTAAGTGGATTTTTCATTCACAAATAAGACTTTAACCTGATATTTTTTTATTTTATTACGAGACTTCTTATTCCATTTTGGCTACATATCACTAGCAACATGATTTTGAATTTATTTCCATGTAAATTGATATCTGAGTATATAATATATTATTTAAAAAATAATAAATTATTTTTTTACAACAATATACATTGCTTGCTTGCCCCACTAGTCATTTTTTAAAATTTTCATATGAAAGTATTTTTTATTAAAATGATTGCGAAAAGACAGAGAGGTGAACTATACATGGTCAGTAGTAGTTGCCAATTGGTTAGATAGAGAGTTCAGCTACATTGCAAAATGAAACAAAGTATTCAAAAACAATATATTTAGCTTGATGATATGATTGACATTAGTGACATACTATCTAAGGAGTTATGTTATATAAAGTAAATGTGAAAATTTTATATCTAAAATTTGTAAAAAAATGTCAACAATATTTCTGATATTGTGTTTATGTTTGGTCTGTCTTTCTTGTAAGACAAACTAACTTATAGCTAGTTTAGTGGCTTACATGAAGCATAAGAGTATAAGTTATTAATTTTTGTTTTGTCAACTTCTTATATCTCTATTTTTTTCCTATAATATCTCTACTCATTTTTAATTAAATGGTAAGCATATTTTAAAAAAAATCCTGATATATCATGAATAATATTAAATATCTTTAAGATTCGATATAAATATGATTATGTAATATCATTACAACAAATGTGATATTTTATGGCTTTTTTATAAGACATTTTGTTAAAAATATCACATGTTATAAATTAAAAATAGTATGGATATTTATTTTTAACTAAAATGATAAAACAATCTTGATAATATATATATATTATCAATTTAAATTTATGTGATTATTTTATTAATATTTGTATGTTTGAATATGTATTTCTCTATTGATTAAAAGATGCAATATATTATAAGTTAAATTTAATATTTATTAATCATCATAATACTTTCATTTTGAGATATAGTAAGAAATATTAAAGTTATATTAATCTAAAAAATATGAGTAAGTTAAAACAAAATAAATAATATATAGTTATATTATTTTTTTTATTGTTATTATTAATTTTACTTTATTTTTTTTCTCTTCCATTTATTTTCTTTCACTTTATATTCAAATCCTTTCATCTTAAATCTCTAATTTCTAAATCTAATTCCTAATTTTCTCTCCTTTTACTCTTTCTCAATTTTCTTTCTTCCATAGTCAATAACTAATTCAAAATATATTAAAATATGTAAATTTGAGCTCAAAAAATACTTACAAAAATAACACAAATAAACAAATCAAATACATACACAACATAATACAATTGACAACTCTATGCTCCTAATCTATATTACTCTTAATTTGATGTTTTTTAATCTCACTGTCAAAAATTTATTCAAGTAAATGACGCAGTATTCTAAATCGTGTGTACCACATGTTCCTCCAAAGCTAATACTATGAAGAAGGGTAGAAACAAAGCTTGATTAGTGTACAATCATATTGTATATGTTGGTTATTAGAAAAGTATGACTAAGCATTGGTTAGTCATCTGCCAAGTTGATACTGTGCCAAATCAACATAAGAGTCGATTATAGTGAGACGTAAAAAATAGACATTTTTTTTCATCATATTTTTCTTGGTATCTCTCATTTTCATCTCTCGTATTAATTGGTATGTCAAATTGGTGCAAAATTAGCCAATAATTAATCTTAGAATGGTAGGGCAAGTAGAAAAGAAAGTTTGGTACTAAGTGAGTGCAAGTGGAGTGTGTGACGTTTTTCAAGAAACAAACCACTTTTAGGAAGTTGCAACCAACAACACCTTCCTCCAACTATCAAATTGAAGATAACGACCCAATGCCCACTCTAGTACACTCTGTTTCGAGCAAATTGAAGATAACGACCCAGAAGTAGTGTGGAAGTTTCATGCATAGACTCACAACTTTTCCTTGAACCTAATCAAATTTCGAGCAAGATCAAGTCACACTAGATCACTCAAATCTTTGAGCAAGCTAGGCAGGCTAAATTTATATGACTACTTCAAACTTTATTCAAATTACTATCCCAATGTCATAAATAAGGATATCATTTACGACTAACACGATAACATGATGTATTTGGTTGGATGGAACGAGAAGAAATCATAATTGATTCATTATATTTGTGTGTTTAGTTGGGTTGAAAAATGTGTTAATAATAAAATCGATTCTTAAAGGAGAAGAAATTAAAATTTTTTCCCCCCTTAAAGAATCATGATTTCATTCCTTATATGATTTTATTGTTTTAATTTTGCCCCTCGCATAGCATTATTTTTCCAATTTTGCCCCTGATATATATAAACTAACACATAAAGAACAATCGTATGCCTCCCATTTTTGTCACCCATGAACCGAACCCTACGCAACGTGATTTCTCCTCCAACTCTACTCTCAACTATTGCCTAGTCCTCCACAGCTGGTGGTGTCTTCGATCTTCGAGGTGAGTTCTCTTCCTCATCTAGTGTCTTCTCTCTCCTTTGTCTCGTAACCCTAATTTCTTCACGAGGTGTTTTCTTTTCTGTTTTTCAATACTCACTTCTGAATATATTATTTGTTGCTTAATATTGTGCCTTTTTCCTCTCAGATTGTTCTCTGTTCTGTAATATTTATTTCTATTTTGAATTGATTCCTATTTTTGTTTTCTGTTCTGATATTCTTTATTCTTTGCTTTGAATCGATTTGTTGGTCTCATGAACCCAAACATAGCATTTAATAAGAACATTCTTTCTACGTCTCATGAACACGATTCTGATATTGTTTCTAACAATAAAGTTATTTTTTATTTGCTAGTGTTTTCTGACTTATCGACATAAACTATCAATTGGTGCTTTAGGATTAATTTTGATAGTTTCATTGTATAAGATATTCTAATTTTGGCATAAACTATTCATTGGTGCTATGACTCCAGTACATGCATTAACACTACAGTTTATACTTCTAGTTCCAGTACATGCATTGATTGTTATAAGTCATATTTATGATATTATGTTCTATAAAAAAAGAAAAAGCCAAAGTTTCTTGACTATGAATATAAAACGTAGGTATTTGTTGTCAATTTTATAAGTATGTCGTTGTTCCTGATTAAGTTTGCTTGTAATTTAAGGTAAAATGGATGGATATAGCTTGAATATGGAAGAGGTGGATGCTATTGTTGTATACCTGATGCATATAATATATATTGTAAAATTCTTTTTTGAGATGGTGGTGGATAAAAACATGACAATATCTTTAAGGAGACAATTGTATGAGTTTGATTTTTTTTTCAAATAGGAAAATTGTACATAGATTGTGCTATGAGAGAGACATTACTAGTATTAATCAACATAGGATGAGTATGAGTGTTTTTACCAATTTGTGTGCAATGCTTGAAACTAGAGGGGGGCTAAAACAATCAAAGCATTTGTTAGTAGATGAGTAGGTAGCCATATTTCTTCATGTAATTGCACACCATATGAAAAATTATAATTGATCAATTTAGAAGATCTGAAGAGACAGTTAGTAAGTATTTCAACAATGTCTTGCATTATATCATACGGTTGCATAAGGAGTTACTGAAAAAACATGAGTCTATTCTTGACGATTGTGACGACGATAGGTGAAAATGTTTCAAGGTAGATATAATGTCTAATTTCTTTCTTTCTTTCTTTTTTCTTATTATCATGTAATATTTTTAATAATTTCATATTTTACCTTACTTATTGGTACTTGGGTTGCTTAGGAGCACTTGATAGTACTCATATTAGGGTAAGAGTTCTTGTAGGTGATAAGTCTAGGTATCGAAACCGAAAGGGTGAAGTTACCACAAATGTTTTGGGGGTTTGCTTTCTTGATATGCAATTTATTTATGTTTTACCCTGTTAGGAAGATTCAGCAGCTGATAATAGAATCTTAAATGAAGCTACATAGAATAAATAGATTTAAAGTCCATCTTGGTAAGTAATATGTGAATTGATCAATTTTTTTAAAGTCTTGGAATATGAAATTGAATTGTAAAATATATTTAATATACAGGGCATTATTATCCTGTAGATGTTGGACATACAAATTCCAATGGATTTCTTATTACATATCGTGGTCAACGTTATCATTTGAGCGAATGGAGAGATGGTCCACAATCTTGCAATCCACGTGAATTTTTTTAACATGAAGCACTCACAGGCTAGGAATGTGATTAAGAGATGTTTTGGTATGTTAAAGAATCGATGGGCAATTCTAAGAAGTTCAACATTCTATCCCATTAAGAATCAAAACCGAATAATTATTGTTTATTGCTCGCTACATAACTATATAAGAAATGAGATGTCATATGATCCATTTGAGGAAAATTGGGAAAATCTAGAAAATGAAGAGGATGAGGATGATGAAGATGCAATAAGAATTTTAGACTCTACACATGAATGGAGTGTATTTAGAGACAATACGACATCAAATATGTACAATGAATGGAGTGTATTTAGAGACAATACGACATCAAATATGTACAATGAATGGAGGGAAAGGAGACGGGGATAATGACAAATAATATTTAGTTGTGTAGTAGATGATAATGATTGTTTAGGTTAATGAAAGTCGTGTTTTCTTATTTATTTTAATTATGGTTGTAATGAAGAAATTATTTAATTGAAATTATGTGTAATATTGTAAAACATTAAGCTACTAGTCATATTCTTACAATTTTAAAGTTTTTCTTATTGGTTGTTAGGTTCGTCAACTTTAATATATTTTTTATTTCTATTTTATTAATAAGTGGTATATTTTTTTGTTCTTACTTTTTAATTTTAGGATGTCATCTTCACAAAGTTTTACCTCAAGATATTGAGGCACTAGACAAAATAAAACATTTTGAATAGCAGCGTTAGATGAAAAATTAGTTGAATGTCTTTTAGAATTACACAATCAGGGTTCATATAGAGGTGATGGTGGTTTCAAACCTGGCTATTTAAATGTTATTGAGAAATTACTACTTCAAAAACTACCAGATTGCACTATGAAAGCTAAACTCCATATTGAGTCTAGATTGAAAACATTGAAAACTCAATTTATTACTATACATAACATACTAACCGCTCAGAATAATAGTGGATTTGGGTGAGATCCTGTGAATAAACTTATAGTTGTTGAGGCACCTGTTTGGGATGCATATATAGATGTTTTTTTTTGTTATTCTCGTTTGTTATGAACAAATACATTATTTATGTTTAGAAATTAATCCCTTTGATTTTTAATATTTTCAATTTGACATATTTTATTTTTTGTTATAGTCACAAAGAAGTTGCTCATTTTAGACATAGATCATTTCCTCATTATGAAGACTTGTCTATTGTATTTGGTAAAGACAAAGCCACAAGAAAAAATGCAGAGATTCCAGATTATGTTTTAGAACTTGATAATGAACGGGATCAAGAGATAATAAATGAAACTGATCCATTACAACAACACATAGATGTTATCGATGAGCAAAACTCAAATGTTTCATCTAAAAAAGAAAGAGAAATATTAAAGTTAATGACTATGAAAATTCTATTGAGAGGGTAACTTCAATACTTGCAAAAGAGATGAAGAATGTTGGCGGCTTTTTAAGTCGATCCAACACAAAAGAAGGAGAACAAAAAAACCAAATGAAGTTGTACAATGAATTACAAATGACCACATCACTTAGCAATGAAGAGCTTGATGTTGCTACAATCCTTCTTATTGACAAACCCGTAAGAATGAATGTATTTTTTAACATACTTAATGACAACAAAGATGGTTGAATTATAAGCCTTCTTAGACGTAAAGGTGTATTATAATAAGTTATGAATGTGTTATTAGTATATGAATATATGATTGTAATTATTATATTAGCCTTGTTTTGATATCAAACTTATTTTTAGGTTTTATTTTAATTAGATTAATATCAATATTTTGATATCGAGTTTTGAATATTTTTCTTGTATTTTAATATTTAATAGACTATATACCAGCAGGAAGTTCTATAAATTGTTTTGACTGTTATATCATATATAAAACTAGCAGTTGAATTAAAACCAGCTTCTGAGCAATTTTGCATCATATTGAATTCATTAAAAAAAATAGATTTGGCATATATCAATTTATAGGCTAATAAGCATTGGATTGTTTTGGTTTTTGTGGGAATAATGATAGAAACACAATAACTCTGCTAGAAAAAAAAATCTCCTTGTTGCTTGCTTTATATTATCTCCTCAAGTGATATTTACTTTTCTGGAATGCTGATATTGGACACAAATGCTACTTTTTCATATATATTAGATTTGGTCTCTAACGTCTATGAACTTTTCGTTTCTAACATGTTGCAGAACTTATATTAGATTTGGTCTCTAACATGATGCAGAATTTTTCGTTTCTAACATATATCCTGCTTGCTTTATATTAGATTTGGTCTTTACGAGAACTTTTAGTTTCTCTTTTTAATTCTCAAAAAAAGAATTATATTTACTTTTTTATGATATAAAAAAGTAAATATATATTTTTTACTTAAAAATTAAAAATAAAAATTATTATTTAATTTATCCGACAAAAAAATAATAATTAAATAATATTATTTTAATTTTTTTAAATATAGTAATATTCTGTAATTTAATATAGTTTTCATTTCATTACAGTGGTAAACCAAATAATATAATACTGATTCATTTTCTTATTTTAATGATCAAAACAAACAATATTATTTTCTTTCTATTCACATTCTCATTTCGATTTCGATTACATTCCGTGAACCAAACGCAACCACAATTTGTAAGATCATCGTCATGTCACATGTGTCATTTTTCATGATCTAAATAATAAATCAAATTCAACGTACATGCACATCTCCTGTGTTACCAAAGACAGCAAATAGAAAACGAATAAATTGGAAATCATCTGTTGTTCAACAGAAAGAAGCCCATAACGTATAAAATGTTTGAGGATTAAATCTAATTTATGAGTGTGTAAGTTCAAATTGTATTTAAAAATAAATAAATAAACTAAAGGTTGTCCAATGATATATTACAAGAGTGAAATTTTTAGAGAAGCTAGAAGTGTAATAGTTGCCACAACCATATATATATATATGGAAAAACTTTCCGTCACAAATTTGTCATTAATCACAAGTTCATGCGGCAAAAACCTATTGTTTGATAACTGGGCCCCCACAAAGCTAAACCACTAATAAACTGCTATATAAGTTGAGATTTGTTTAACTTGATAATTGGTACAAATAACATTGCTCTTGCAAGACATCCTTTTATTCCAACTCTTTTTTTCTTTCTTTGTAAAATGCAATTTCATTCCAACTCATACAATTATGACTTTCAAATCAGTTCGTTAAGTGAATAGGAAATAGGAAAAAGTACGCTAAAAATCCAAGTACAGGATATTAAATATTTTAAAGAGTATATATCCAAAAATTTTACAAAGCAACACCTAGGAAGGGAGGACCTAACTAATTTTGCACCTGTTAACGGAAACGACGACTTTGAAGGACGACAAGAACAACCTGAAAATTTGTATATAGACACTTGATAGGTCATACAGATAGTGGGGTTCTTTCTTCTGTAACCATGCTTGGGCTTCTTTCCTGGAAACCCAGCATCTTGTTCAACGCACTAACATAGGCCTTGACACTTGAAACTACAATATCCATTCCAGCCCCAATTCCACTGCCAAACAAATTAAGTAGAGAATTATTACTACATTGTGTATAGAATAAAGTGTGACAAATGATGCACTACTACAACATGTATATTACCTAAATGTTCGTTGAACTGTTTCCCCAGTTAAAGCATGAGTAGATGTGAGACCATTATCCTTCCGAATCAGGACCCGGGTAGTACCAATTGCATCAATACCTTCAGTGACCGCATTCATTGAGTACTCGAGGAGTGTTACTGGCTCCTGCACAAAAATAGAGAAATACAACGCCTTTGTAAGCTAGAAAACATTTTGAGCAGACTTCCATGGCAGTTGATAATAGCATCAGCACATATTAGAATTTAGAGCTTAAAAAGTCATATACTACAGTAGGTGTCATAAATGTTTTTCTTTGTCTCTTTTTAGAAAACAAAAACCTGTGAATAACAGGAACCGATCAACTGCTTGACCCAGAAAGATTCAAGCTGAGGAGGCAATTTTGGAAACTTATATGTCATCAAATGTGGTAAAAGTTATGCAAAGAGTTCACTTATAAAATCCGACCTTCACAATTAGATCAACAGCTTTGTAAGCTGAATCCACTGGACCTGTTCCAACAGAACATGCAACATGTTCTCTCCCATCAGCATCAATGAGTTTAACAGTTGCTGTTGAAAGACCAAGCGTTCCACATGTAACCTGAGTGAAGTTCAAGCTTTTCATTGGTTATATTTCATTATCTTTACAGATTAATCACAGACCAAAAAATTTAAATATAATAATACATAGGATGAGGCTTGACCTGTAGATCATGAAGCTTCCACACTACTTCTGGCTGCAATACTTCATCTGAGACAAGTGCTCTGAGGTCAGCATCAGTTACTCTCTGGAACGAAAAGGAGAACCAAGGCAAGCCTCATCATTATGATTGACACAAAAATACAAGTATACTGCAATTCTTAATTAATATGCTGTGAGTGATTATTTTTTTTTAATAAAAATAAACTCATGTTAGCCTAAACATGAAAAAAATTGAAAAATATACAAGAAAAGCTTTCTGATTAGTGATTACCCTTGAAATGTTTCATATTCCTACGAAAAAACATATTTAAAAAAATGAGTTGGAGAAATATGTACTTCGACAACTAAAAAGATAGACTGTACATCAAGAGTGGCAGAGAAAAGGCATGTCCATGCAAATATAAGAAGGGAAATTGCATCTCGTATAAAACAGCACAAATAGAACAAATTACAAGAATGATACATGTGATTGCTAATTCAAGATCTACTTCTTGACAAAAAAAAATAGGACTAATTGAAGATCACCTTTTTCTGCTCGGCTACTGCTTTGAAACGCCAGAAGATATTCTCAAGTTGTTCATCTACAAGCCCATAACCAAGCTGTTTTGCAAGAAAAGTGAACACTAAAACAATACTATGTGCTTTTAATTATTTTTTTGATAGGAAATGCTGCTTTTAATTAAAATCACATTCAGCCCACATTTTCTGAGTTAGGTCATAATTGAATCTAGCAATGGAAAATAGAGGCACACCCCTCAATAGCCACAGTTATATGCCTAAAGGTGCGAGAAAGACCCACCATTTGGAAGGTCTAGGCATGAGCCTCAAAATCTGCAGAAAATACTAGCCCCAAAGCACACAACCTCGGAAAAAAGCCTTGAGATAGCCTCAGATAGTTTTTAAAACCATGGTCCTCGTTAATATCATATTTCATTTTTTTTCTTTTGGCATCATCCAAGTCAAATATTATTTACAACAAAAAATAGTCAAATATTATTATATATGTATATATTCAATACTATTAATCTTAAATTATTTAGTAATGAAAATGGTCCGAGAGCAGATTCAATTTTTGATACTTCGAATATAAAATCAAAGTATTCATTTTCATTGAATTGCACAAGTAGTTACATTCAAATTATTTATTTATTTCTCTTAATTGATACCTCTCAAATCTCCATATATTAGGATACTATTTGGGAAACAGATTTCTATTTCAATGAATGGCGTTTATTTACACTGCACATGTATATAAAAGCTTCATTTCGAGGAAACACAAAAAAGACAAGAAAAAGAAGTCTAAAGGCAACCATATATGCCATATAGAAATAGGAGATTATTGCACACCTCTTCTAGTCGCTTCCTCAGAGCATGGCGTCCACTGTACACAAGTCGGAAACAATTAAATAAGTCAATACTCATTGTACTAAAAAAATGATAAGAATAAGGAAAAGAATTTTCTAGCACACAGATGTAACAAAAGAAATCATTAGAGGAAATATTTGAATGAAAGAAAGAAATTTCACAATCAAAAACCAGTTTCCTCTTCTAGCACAAGCACCCTATGCTTTTTCCCCACAAAAAGGAAAAAAGGAAAAGAAAGAAGAAGAAGCACCCTATGCTTCAAGATAATATCCGAAAAATTGCTAGCAGGAACTGCTCTTTCATATTTTAAGACCAAAAAGCTCAATATAATTCATTCCTGAGCACCGAACACTGTTATAATATATTAAAGAAAAAGTTTAACACACCTCTCAAATTATATGAATGGGGTCTACTAGAAATATTTTTTTAGGAAAACAATATAAAAAATCAGAAATAAGGTGAAAAGGGAGGGCCATGAAAATAATAATAATACCAAAATGACAGCGAGAAGAGGGATGAAAGTAGGAACCTAAAATTGCATAATTTGATTTAAACATGGTCTGGAAAATGTTATAAATAAAGGGCCCTGTTATACTGCCCACATTATAAACCAATAAATCTAGCCAATGGAAAGTAGGAGATAAACATGAAATCTCAACCATTTACAAAAGAATGTTGTGACAAGGAACTACGAATTAAAAGGACATTAACACAATTAATAATTTAAACAAATAGCATATCCCTCTTATCTCTAGAATAAAGGTTCCATATTAGAGGAACCATATTAGCCCCATAAGACCAGGCCAGCTATCTTATATAGACTCTTCATTTTTTTGCGAAGCACCCATGTACAAGTAATACAACATGGATATGGGTGAGGGTACTTGACAATCCAATTTAGTGAAAATTTACAAAAACAAATGATGTGTCCAATACTCTGATATATATCAAAATGAAAGAATTCATTTAACATAATAGACCCGTAGTCTTCCTTCAAGGAAAATCAAGAGGATATGAACTAAGATTTTTTATTGTTAATTTATCGCAGTTATGAGTACATGTAAAATTTGGTAAATAATAAAAGAAAATAACATAAGGAAAGACATGCATAACAATTGATATATGAAACTAACAAGTCAACCAAAATTTGGCATAGTAAGCATAACTCACCTGAGTTTTCCAAGGACAATACCAGCTTCATTGGCTCGTTCAATCCCAATATCTTCAGGGGCTATGATTTCATACGTACCTTTGTGCTTAAGCATTCCATCCTAGAGAACATAAGAAGTTCAGAAGTCTATTTTTTAGTCGAACAAAAATGCAAGCTAACATAATAAATGGAAAAGAGGAGCATGAGATCAAGAAACTCAATAATAGATGGGGACAGTATTACAAGCTATATGAATCAACACAGCCATGCCATGCAAAAATATCAAATCTATCATGTACAAGCAATATTAGGCCAATTAAATTCGATATATGTAGGGATTGCACATACATAATAGAATAGTATTTTATTATAGTTTATTATTATTGTAATTGTTTTACCTCATTAGAGCTTACAACTTATCAGATTATCTAACATATCTTATACATAAAGGATCATACCATTGTACTCCAAAAATCTGAATGACCTGATTCATTATTGTTGAATATTGACTTATCCTCAAATCACTATTTTCTCGAATCCTTAACTTGTCAATTTAAATTTGTGAGTTTCTGAATTTCTATTTCTCTACTTCCCCTCTTTCCATTTTACAACATCATAAGTCACATGGCTATAATAATATTGTATTGAAAAGAAATGGGTAGACTCATGCGTGAAAAAGTTACTTGTTAGTTAGGAGGTTTCTAGGAGAACGCATGGTTTCCCTACATCAA
The DNA here is from genome assembly GCA_033030585.1 of Hippophae rhamnoides. Lineage (NCBI taxonomy): Eukaryota > Viridiplantae > Streptophyta > Magnoliopsida > Rosales > Elaeagnaceae > Hippophae > Hippophae rhamnoides. Next base: position 68,711,581 of record CM065430.1, on the reverse strand, counting down.
TATTTTGCAAGGCATTGCAAGTGATCAACGGAAGTGGAAGCTGCACTCCTCCCCAATGCCGTGCATATTATGTTGCCTAACTCCCCAATTACATGGCTATTAACCCATCCACATGGCCATTTAACTGGACGTCAGCTAACATAATGTGCCCATGAGACAATAGATCATTTCTGCACTATACTATTTAAGGAATTTTTATCTATTTTTATTTCCAAATTCCAACTCATTTTCAATAGAATACATGTCTGAGGTCCACTCTAAAGAATTAAAAAGGACAAAGAAAAAGGTCTCCTGGTATATATATATTTAGATAAATGCACCAAAAAAGTTCACGGGCCACAGAACTCTAGAAGAAACACAATATGTCCATACCATAGCAAGAAGAATTCTTAACCAGTTCAAACTTGCTAAAGCTGCTATCAACTTGTACATGATCTTCATTCTATAACTCTTATAAGTTAGAGTTGAACAGAACGAAAGCTAAAATGATGACTAAACTGAATACAGACGCACCAACCTGATGGATACCACTTTCATGAGCAAATGCATTAGCTCCAACAATAGCCTTGTGTGGCTGTATTTGTAATCCCGTGTACTCTTCCACCTGAAGGCTCAATATAGTTAGTAGGTAAATCCATGCATAGCAAACACAATTAAAAGGAGAAAACAAACATGAACTACAATAGTACCATCTTGCTTGTCAGAAAGATGTGCCTTGTATTGATTCCAGTACGAAGCCCACCAAGTACATGCTCCCCACGGCATTTCAAGGCCATGACAACCTATATATTTATATGTATAACAAAAAGCTCCCAAAGATCATTCAAAGACAAAGAAGACGAAACAATATGAAGGAGCACCCAAATACAGATGCTTAAACAATTACTAAAAAAAATTAAAGACAAATAAAAGAAACATGTAAGTTGTTTCCCTAATATACGTGAGGCACAGTAAATTCAAATGATAGAGAACACCAACCTCTAATGTAAATTAAAATTATGCCCATAGGCTCAGACCATAATGAATTGCTGGCATAACAATAGACAAAAAGAAACAGTAGGTTATAGCAGTCAATGCTGCGTGAAGCCTTGGACATTATTCCCGTTCATGTACTCTCATGAAAAGATAATGATAGCAGAAACTAACGGCATAAAACCCTATAATAGTTGAAGCATTTATTTTCCTGAAGATTTTGCAAGCTAATTGGCTAAGAACAAAAAACAAATGCATCAAATTACACCAGAAGCTAGATCCATGGATGAATTTAATCACGTTCTAAGCATTAGTTGAAGATTATGAGTTGTTTTCAGTACAAAAAAATATATACTGCTCAAATCAATGTAAGATCTTGAAGCATAATTTTCTGATTCACCCAAGGACCCAAGAATTTACTGCACTCCCAAGCAACTCAACAGATGGAAAGCTATTATAGATGAGCTACCTGATCATATACTAAGAAAATCCTTTAAAGTGTGTTTCTATTAGTTGACAATGAAGAAGAGTTTATTTTAACAGTCTCATATGTCATGGGAAGTAAATCAACACCAACAGTAATATAATAAAGTTTGCATGATTTACCTTGGAATGTTATATTAGCGGATCTTGTGAATTATTGTAAGAAGTTTAACCTGAGAATAAAACTCACCTCTTCTAGAGATGCATTCCCTGCTCTTTCACCAATGCCATTGATTGTTACCTCGAGTTGCCTTGCACCTTCACATGCCCCCTGGAAGTATATGATATGAGGTATGTGCTTTCTTATCATCATAATAACTAAGGCCCAAACACAACCAAGAAAGCAATTACATACCGCTATAGTATTTGCAGTAGAAAGCCCAAGATCATTTTGGCAATGAGTTGAAATAATGACATTTTCAATTCCAGGGGTATTGGCCTTTATGTCAGCAATCAATTGCCCAAACTCTCTTGGCACAGTATAGCCAACAGTGTCAGGGATGTTCAAAGTTGTTGCTCCAGCCTTTATCACTTCTCCCAAAATCTCATACAAAAACTCCCTTTCAGACCTGGTATTTGTGAGAAAATAAAAGACTTCATTTCTTAAAGATTTACAGCATAAGTTTATCATTCAAACTCATATTACAACCACACTAGTAAGATGCAAACAATAATTAAGAGAGCTCTCATACAACCATACAAGCTGATAATGCAAACAAAAGAAAGTTTCAAAATGGATAATATTGCTATACGTCATAAGTGCTTGAAAAACTCAGGATGTAAACGAAGAAAACTAAAGCCTTCTATTTTCTAACAAAACTATGTCTGAATTGACATTTCATATCAAATTTGAGATGAATTTATAAAAGCTGGAGAAACAACTCTAAACATCCTTGACATTGTGGGTTATACTATGCCAAAAGAATTTAGGCAATTGATTACTAACATAAAGGTCAATACCCCTGGAATTGAACTTGGACTTTCCACCGCTTGCCTTAATGTCAGCAATCAACTGCCCAAAATCTCTCCAAACACTATTAACCCCCGAGTCAGTCATTTTGAGAGTTGACTCTCCAGCCTTTACAACGTTACTGAAAATATCATACAAAATATCTCACTCATATCTAGTAATTGTGAGAATATATGAAACTCTCAGTTTCATCGCAGTTAACATCCCGACTTTAAATCACTCAAATTCTCACTATTGTGACTAATACCAATACCACCCAAACTAGTTACTACTTGATTCAAGAATCATGAATCCATGGGCCCATATATCTGATCTATTTTCAACCAATGCATTACACAGGAGCTAAGCTTTTCTTTTAATTATTTACATATTCGTTTTTACCATTTAAATGTCATTTATTACTTTACCTTTTATTTCTGTTTATTTCCTAAGTCTTGCCTGAGTATCACGAGTTACCAAAACTACACATTTTTGAGTAACTGTTTTCCAGCTGGAGGAGGCTCTCGTATGTGAGAGTCCACTTTTTGCCATCGTTTTTTCCTTGTAACAAATTCTCTAAATTCAGCTTCTTTTTTCGCTTATGAATATAATGGTCTAAACCAGAGTAGCTTAGTTCCTCAACCTAGATTATCTTCTACCTTAATGCTTAAAAGACTCCTACGTCAATTTGATATCAGAGTTCTTGGATTTTCCTAAACTCCTATGGCAAAGAAGGTAGATGGTGGTCAACATAACATAGACGAAGATCCTGTTGCGAAAACTTTGGTGGATTATTTACATGAACAAGATCATAACAATAAGACTCGCTTTCGAGTTTTCATCGATGATTCGCATGACTCTCACTCATTTTCTAGTAGAGTTGGTGAAAGAACTACAAGGCTCACCAACTAGTAGCTCGAAACAACCCATCCAGACACTTATCCAATTGAATTCGACCAACCCAAACCATTCAACAATTGATTTAATACCTGGGTATTCATTCATCCAAAGAATCTAACATTCAATCCCAATTAACCACATCTTTTCGACCTTGTCCCAATGATTATCAAAATTTTAGAACCAAAAATGAGATACGACCCTATACTAGTTAACTTAACATTGGAGAATTCTGATATTGGGTTAAGGTATTTGATAATTTCTTGTAATTTATGGATTTTTTATGATAAGTAAGTTAAAATGGTGGCGTACAAATTAAAAGGAGCTATTAGTGCATGGTGGGATCACATACAATCTACTAGGAAGAGAAATGGTGAACTTCCAATCAGATCATGGAACTGGATGAAATGACATATGTATGATCACTATTGTCAACAAGGCTTAAGGAGTGTGGCTGCCTACATTGATGACTTTCAAGAATTAAGAGCTTGTAACGGCTTGGATAAGAGTAAATCTCAAGAGCTGATGAGATATACCACTAGTTTGTGTGAAACTTTAAGAAGCCAGGTGGATGTGAAAAACATTTTCAATTTTCTAGAAGCTATTACACTTGTTACAAGTTATGAAAATCAACTCAATAGATCATCTAAGTTTCCATAAAAGAAACAGAGTCCAGAAATAAACCCAGGTAAATTACCTTACTCTTCTAATATAAATACGACCCAATCATCCTATAAACCTAACCCTAATTCTACCAACTATCCAAAAAATCCCAACAAACAACCTATTACCAATCCTAAACCCAACCCTTATTCTAGACCTACAATGGTAAAATGGTTTAAATGTAACCAACCCGGACCTAGAACCTAGATCCAGTGAATGTCCTTTAAGAAAACCTGTCAACATTGATGATGGAGTAGATAACTTGAAGGATGGATTTGAGGATGCAGATAATGATAAATTGGAATAAGCTAAAGTTAAAGAGGGTGATGCGGGGGAAAGATTCACTTGTATCATATAGAGGTTGTTGTTGTCTTCCAAAATAGAGAAACAACCTAGAGACATACCTTATTCAAGACAAAATGAACTATAAACAAGAAGGCTTGTGATGTTATAGTGGATGGAAGGTAGTGAAAATGTAGTGTCAAGGGCCTTAGTGAATACAATGGGTTTGAGTACATAGAAACATCCTAGACATTACAAGATGGGGTGGATTAAAAAGGATTCTGTAGAATTTTTGAGATATTATCTTTAATTAGTCCTAGATTAGTTGTTGTACAAGCTGTAATAGTTGATTATGTTCCTAGATTAGGAGTCTATTTGTCTAACTCCTAATCCTATTGATATTGTTGTACATACATTTGAAATATAGATCATAGAAAATAAAAGTAATATTCAGTTTTCTCTAAAAAAATTATTTATGGTATTAGAGCATTTCTCCATTTGAGTGAAATAGAGCATTTCCCAATTGAATGAATCCGAGAGCCAATATGATATTCATTAATGTCAGTTCCATTTGAGTGAACCCGAGAGCTAATTGGTGTGAACCTAAGAGCTAATCTCTACCCACCACCTCCATCCCCATCATCTTTGTTTTTTTTTGTCCTTCATAGCCTTTGGTTCCATGCTCTGTCATCTCCGTTGACCTCATCTCGTGCGACCTTAGCCATCAGTTTCACGAGACTTCAATCATCAAGTCTCGCAAAACTTCAACCACAATCGTGAACGACTTCCACCACTATTCACAATCCAGGCACCACCTGGTTAATCTCTCACAAACATCACAGTTCTTCATGGACAGTTCTATTTTTGAACAATCACGACAGCAGAACATCAACCCAACCATCTACAAGACCGTTTCCCATTCTATAGGCACCCAATCACCATCGTCCTCCACTTCGACACTTCCTATTTACCCAGTCGTCGTCGACCTCCATCTTTGAGTTAACTACCAACATCCAACTACATTATTACAACACAGCCTAGTCACCACTTTCACTCATCACAACAGTCTGAGCATCAATGGCCACAAGAAAACCTGTCATGAGCAATTCCAATGGAAGGTCTACCAAGAACAATATTTTGTCCATCACCAATCACAAATTAAATGGGTACAATTATCTTCAATGGTCCCCATCCGTCATGATGTTTATATGCAGAAAGATGAATGACAATTACCTTACTAAAGTTGCAATAGCCCCAAGCAAGGATAATCCAAAATACAGAACATGAAAATCCGAGAACAATATGGTGATGTCTTGGTTGATAAATTTCATGACGAACGAGATTAGAGGGAGTTTTCTTATCTACAATACTACCAAAGGAATATGGGACGCCACCAAAGATACTTATTCTAAATCTGACAATACGTCTGAACTAATTGAGACCGAAAACATCATCTATGATCTTCATCAAGGGGAGTCATCAGTTACCTAATACTTGAACTCTCTCACTCGATATTAGCAACAATTAGACCTCTTTGAGGTTCATGAATGGAAGTATCCAACAAACGGAAGCGAGTTTTCAAATTTTTGATGGGACTCAAAAAAGATCTTGATGATGTGCGAGACAAAATTCTATAAACAAAGCCCTTACCGAGCCTTCGTGAAGCCTTCTTCGAAGTTCGCTAAAAGGAGGGTCCTCAATTTTCCATTTTAGTGACTGGAGAAGGGTCCATACTAGCTGTTCGAGGACACCAACAATCTCAAAATACAGACAATTGTCCCCAAAAAGGAAGACCTTGGTGTGACAATTGCCGTAGCCCTAATCACACTAAGGAAACCTACTAAAAAATTCATGGCTAGCCAACTAATTGAAAGCCATCCTCCGCATGACACACCAACAAAGAAAGCCATGGAAATATTGCCTCCACAACCCATGGAACTGCTTCACTTGAATCTTCCCTGTTTAGCAAGGAATAGATTGATCTTCTCCAGAAAATATTTGGACAATCCTTGCCAACATCATCTGCAACTTTGGCTCAATCAGGTAACACTCTCAACGCTCTTAGTGTAAAACAGGTTAAGAAACCATGGATTATTGATTCAGATGCTTTAGACCACATGACGGGTGATGCCTCTCTTCTTAGCAAAAATTTCATATTCCTTTATTCTTAATTACATCCTTATTCTAACCCTTAATAGTAATCTCTTATCAATTACTAAACTCACATGTGATAAAAATTGTGTGGCTATTTGTTCATAATCTATGTGAATTTCAGGATACTAATCTCTTGTTCATAAGACTAAAGCGATTGAGATTTGCATCATTCCTCTTTCCATTGGAAAATACTATCAAGATGAAGTGGATTGTGATGTTATTGAAATAAATGCTTGCCACACTCTGTTGGGAAGACTTTGGTAATCTAACAAGGATACAATCCACAAAATAAAAGAGAATACCTATTCCTTTGTGTAGAAAAACAAGAAGATAGTACTAATGCCCCAACAAGTAAAATTTGAAGGAACAATTGGCAGTAGTCATTCAACTTTAATGGTTTCTAGTATCTCCAGTTCTGAGTTAGAGAAAACTTGGAAGAGGAATTCCATAGTATATGTGTTGGTCTAAAAGAAAGTCATCCCTATACTCCTAAGAACAATCGTTAGTTGAACTCATCACTACAAAAATTTAGGTATATTACTCTAGAAGAATTACCAATAGGGTTGCCTCCCCTAAAAAACATACAACACAAAATAGACTTTGTGGCTGGGTCAAAACTTCCTAATTTGCCACATAATAAGATGAGTCCAAAGGATCATGATGAACTTCAAATTATTGTGGAAGGTCTACTGGGAAGGAAACAAGTTAAAGAGAGCATTATGTCACGTTTCGCTCAAATTGTCCCTAAAAATCCAAAATAAATGGTGCTTGTCCAAAGGATCTAGACTTTTCTACAAGAGAAGGCTCTAGAATGGCCTAGAGATGTCTAGAATAAGCTAGAGTTGGATGGACTCAACTCAAGCCTTGAAGACCCTAAAATGTTCTAGAGCACCTTGTCAAACTATTGTCCCAACAATTTAAGTCCTTGCGGAAGGTTCATAAGGGGTTGGTGCGGAAATATGAGGGACCATTTCCTATCCTCAAGAAAGTCGGTAAAGTGTCATACAAACTGCAACTCCCTCCAAAGCTTAAAATCTATCCGGTCTTTCATGTAAGTATGCTAAAACCTTTTCATGGAGACAAGGAAGACATGAGTAGGGGAGAATCTAAGAGGACGCCTACCGCAGTGGTAACCTCCTTTGACAGGGAAGTAGACTCAATTTTGGCAGACCGCTTGATCCAACGTAGGGGTGTACCAAGTTATTGGGAATACTTGATCAAGTGGAAAAATACCCCAGAAATAGAAGCAAGCTGGGAACCTGAAGATTCTTTGTGACAATTCAAAGATGACATAGAGAGGTTCAAGCTTGAAGGCGCGACGAAAGCGTCGCGAACTTGAGTGGGGGAGGGTGTCACGTCCCGCTCAAATTGTCCCTAAATATCCAAAATAAATGGTGCTTACCCAAAAGATCTAGACTTTTCTACAAGAGAAGGTTCTAGAGTGGCCTAGAGATGTCTAGAATAAGCTAGAGTTGGATGGACTCAACTCAAGCCTTGAATACCCTAGAATGTTCTAGAGCATGCTGAAAGGTGCTAGAATGGACTAGAATATTCTAGAACGTGGTGGAGGGTTCTTGAAGGATGTAGAAGCCGCTGGAAGCTTACGGAACATCCTAGAACTTGCAGGAAGAAGCTAGACACTCCTAGAAGACTCTAGAGTTGGCTAGAAGGTTCTAGAACCTTGTGGCATGTTGTACATAACACTAGAGGATTCTTGTACATTCTAGTGCTAGAAGGACCTAGAAAGATGTGGCATAGTCTTAAGCTTGGTGCCACACTATAAATAGACCTATTGGTCTTCATTTGTATTTATCTTGGAAACTCTCAACTATCCTTGGAAATCCTTGGGAATTCTTAGCATCTTGTAACATAAACTCTCTCTAGAGCAATACAAGGCATTCTTTGCAAACTCTTTCTATTCTCTTTGGAGTTTCATTCGGATTCAAAGGCAGGCTTAGTGCAACGGACGGTGCTAAGTGCCGCACGATCGATACTTGAAAAATTAAGGTCGTGACAGTTGGTATCAGAGCCTCAGTTAAAGCATTTCTACCTTTGGCATAATGAAGAACGTTGCTCCATCTACACCAAGCGTCGATGTTCCACCTATGGAACGTGGCCGTGAGGAAACCCGGAAACCCGAAAACCATCAAAAGAATCTCGAGCCAAGTCGAAAGACATACTTTCTAGCTTAGAAGCACAAGTGGGGAGTGCGCAGGACAGCTTAGGGGAGCTGTTTGACAGGGTGGACAACTTAGAGGAACGTTGCAATGGCTTGGAGGCCGAGGATGTGAAGATCCATGCAGCGGTTAAGGTGTCCCTCAACGAGCTAGACGGTGGGTTAAGGCAAGAGATTGATGGGTTAAAAGCTGAACTTGCCAAGGTAAGGGATCTTGTCCAAAGATAACTTGCTAATGTCTTGCTTAGAGTTGAGGATATGGGTGGTGATCTAGCTCTATGTAAGCGGGCTATGGTCGCGGGAACTAGCATAACCACCGTCATTGAGGCTAAGAGGGTGGATGTTCCCAAGCCTAAGACCTTCAATGGTGTTAGGAATGCTAGGGAAGTGGAGAACTTCCCATGGGGGTTGGAACAATATTTCGAGGCTACTGGCATAACGGACCATGCTAGCAAGATCCGAACTGCTGCCATGTACTTGACTGACACTGCCATGTTGTGGTGAAGAAGGAGGCGTGGAGATGTGCAACGAGGGGTTTGCACAATTGAAACCTTTGAAGATTTCAAAAAGAAGTTCAAAATGCAGTTCTTCCCCATAAATGCTGAGGAGGAGGCAAGGGGCCGATTGCGACGATTGAAGCAAACGGGTAGCATAAGAGACTGTGAAGGAGTTCACAACCTTGTTGCTAGAAGTCCCCGACACATCTGACAAGGATGCCCTATTCTTATTCATGGATGGTCTCCAATCATGGGCTAATCTGGAGCTCAAACGACGTGGTGTCCAAAACTTGTCTTCGGCCATTGCGACTGCAGAAAACTTCATTGACTACTCCACAAACAAGGAGAGCCCAAAAGCCATAGATAAAAAGTTTGGTGGAGGAAAGAGTGGTGGAGGCCATGCCAAAAATCAGGGTTCCAAAAATCCTAAAGATAGCTCCTCTTTCAAACCACGGGACAAGGGGAAGGAAAAGGAGGATCGTGGTGCCTCAAAGCCCTGTGTGACGTGCTTCATTTACGACGGACCGCATTGAGCACGTGAATGTCCGAAAAGGAAGGCCTTGAGTGCCTTAGTTACTTCCACTCATGACCAGGATGGAGGCGAGTCGGACACAGATGCAAAGATGGGTTCTTTGCGCCTACTTGGTGCAATGCAAAGCGCCCCAAAGACCCCTAAAGGCTTGATGTACGTAGATGCAACCATCAACGGGAAGGTCGCCAAAGCCTTGGTCGACACAGGTGCATCTCATAATTTTGTTTCGGTGGAAGAAGCAAAGAGACTTGGCCTGAAGGTTGTCAATGGAGGGGGTTCTCTCAAAGCAGTTAACTCAGCAGCACTGCCATTGCATGGAGTCGCTCGAGGAGTTAAGGTCAGTCTTGGTGCTTGGACTGGCCAAGTGGACTTATCAGTGGCGCCTATAGATGACTACTCGATGGTATTCGGCATAGAGTTCTTGAACCAGGTTAGAGCTTTCTTGGTGCCATACTCAAACTCTATGTGCATCATGGATGGTTCGAAGGCCTGCGTGGTACCGACAGACAGGACCACCAAACGCACAACCCAAGCTCAAATCAAAAGGGGATTGAAAAGGGACGAAGAGAGTTACCTGACCATCTCAAAAGAGTACAACGAGGTGGAGTCACCAAAGCCGAGCTTGCCGACAGACGTGCAAGTTGTCCCAGATAAGTCCCATAAGGTGAGGTTTGAGGCATCACCAAAGCCAAGCTTGCCAACGGAAGTGCAAGCTATCCTAGACAAGTCCCATGGGGTGATGCATGAGGCCTCACCCAAACAGTTACCTCCAAGGAGGGAGGTGGACCATGAAGTCAAGTTGGAGCTCGACACAAGACCACCAACAATGAGCCCTGATCAGGTGGAAAATCAGAGGCACGCAACAGAAGCGTGGTGGTTGACCCAACAAGTGGAAAGACGGAATTAGCAACCTTGAGTAGGCCAAGTAGCCCTTTATTGGAAAGGATCAAAGAAAGGTTGGAGCATGATGCCCTTGCTCAAAACCTCCTTGCCCTCAATAAGGAAGGAAAGACTAGGCGATTCTGGCTGAGTGACAGACTACTCTATGCCAAGAAGAATCGTATCTTCGTGCCAAAATGGGGAAGCTTAAGGAAGGAGCTTATCAAGGAGTGCCATGATTTCTTATGGGCTGGGCACCCAGGAATGAGGCGCACCCTTGCTTTGATCAAATCCATCTACTATTGGCCTCAACTGCGGGACGATGTTGAAGCTTATGTAAGAACTTGTCTTGTGTGCCAACAAGACAAGATAGAGCAGCATACACCCGAAGGTCTACTAGAACCGCTGTCGATTCCAAAGAGATCATGGGAAAGTGTCTATGGATTTCATCACTTGCTTGCCAAAATCAGAGGGCTTTGGCAGCATTATTGTCGTCATCGACCGCTTCAACAAGTATGCAACATTCATACCTGCCTCAATGGACTGCACGGCAGATGAGACGGCACGTTTGTTTCTCAAGAATGTTGTGAAGCATTAGGGAATCCTTTCTAATATCGTGAGTGATCGAGACCCACGGTTCACAGGGAAATTTTGGACAGAACTATTCAAGCTATTGGGATCAGACTTGAATTTCTCTACAAGTTTTCATCCCCAAAGCGACGGGCAAACGGAGCGTGCCAATGCATTGCTGGAGTTGTATCTCAGGCACTTTGTTAGTGCCAATCAGCATGATCGGGCTAAGTTGCTGGATGTAGCCCAATTCTCCTATAATTTACAAAGGAGCGAGTTTACCACGAAGAGTCCCTTCGAGATCGTCATGGGGCAACAACCCATGACTCCCCGTGCCTTGGCCACGAGTTATGAAATGAAGAGCCATGTTGCCTTCAAGTTTGCCAAGGCGTGGCATGAACAAGCGGAGTTGGCCCGAGCCTACCTGAATAAGGCGTCTAAAAAGATGAAGAAATGGGCTGACAAGAAGAGGAGGATGGTAGAATTCCAGGAAGGAGATTTGGTCCTTGTCAAACTATTGCCCCAACAATTTAAGCCCTTGCGGAAGGTTCATAAGGGGTTGGTGCGGAAATATGAGGGACCATTTCCTATCCTCAAGAAAGTCGGTAAGGTGTCATACAAACTGCAACTCCCTCCAAAGCTTAAAATCTATCCGGTCTTTCATGTAAGTATGCTAAAACCTTTTCATGGAGACAAGGAAGACATGAGTAGGGGAGAATCCAAGAGGGCGCCTACCGCAGTGGTAACCTCCTTTGACAGGGAAGTGGACTCAATTTTGGCAGACCGCTTGATCCAACGTAGGGGTGTACCAAGTTATTGGGAATACTTGATCAAGTGGAAAAATACCCCAGAAATAGAAGCAAGCTGGGAACCTGAAGATTCTTTGTGACAATTCAAAGATGACATAGAGAGGTTCAAGCTTGAAGGCGCGACGAAAGCATCGCGAACTTGAGTGGGGGAGGGTGTCACGTCCCGCTCAAATTGTCCCTAAATATCCAAAATAAATGGTGCTTACCCAAAAGATCTAGACTTTTCTACAAGAGAAGGTTCTAGAGTGGCCTAGAGATGTCTAGAATAAGCTAGAGTTGGATGGACTCAACTCAAGCCTTGAATACCCTAGAATGTTCTAGAGCATGCTGGAAGGTGCTAGAATGGACTAGAATATTCTAGAACGTGGTGGAGGGTTCTTGAAGGATGTAGAAGCCGCTGGAAGCTTACGGAACATCCTAGAACTTGCAGGAAGAAACTAGACACTCACAGAAGACTACAGAGTTGACTAGAAGGTTCACAGAACCTTGTGGCATGTTGTACATAACACTAGAGGATTCTTGTACATTCTAGAGCTAGAAGGACCTAGAAAGATGTGGCATAGTCTTAAGCTTGGTGACACACTATAAATAGACCTATTGGTCTTCATTTGTATTTATCTTGGAAACTCTCAACTATCCTTGGAAATCCTTGGGAATTCTTAGCATCTTGTAACATAAACTCTCTCTAGAGCAATACAAGGCATTCTTTGCAAACTCTTTCTATTCTCTTTAGAGTTTCATTCGGATTCAAAGACAGGCTTAGTGCAACGGACGGTACTAAGTGCCGCACGATCGATACTTGAAAAATTAAGGTCGTGACAATTAGCTCTTGTGTTGTGCCAACTCTACTTGTGCCAAAGGAAGATGGAAAGTTATAAGATGTGTATAGACAGCAGAGCCACCAATAAGATCACTATCGAATATCGTTTTCCTATCCCAAGACTTGAAGGCATGTTACAAGTTAGTGGGATCACAAATTTTCTCTAAACTGGACCTAAGGAGTAGGTATTATCAGATTAGATACATCCAAGAGATGAATGAAAAACGGCCTTTAAAACAAGGGAAAGTCTATATGAATGAGAAGTAATATCTTTTAGGTTGTGTAATGCAAATATGTTTATGAGATTAATGAATCAAATCCTAAAACCATTCATTAGGAAATTCATGTTGTCTATTTTGATGACATCCTCATATTCAGTAAGAGTGAAGAGAAGCACTTAATTCACTTAAGGTCTGTTTTTTAGGATACTAAGAGAAAACATATTTTTTTCTTAATCAGAAGAAATGTGAATTTCTTACTTGTCAGCTAGTGTTTCTAGGAGTTGTGATCAACTCTAAAGGTATTTCAATGGATCAAAAGAAGGTTCAAGCTGTAGCTGAATGGCCAACACCCAAAAATGTGCATGATGTTAGGAGTTTCCATGGGTTTGCAACCTTCTATAGGAGATTCATCAAACATTTCAGCACTCTAGTGACACCTATAACCATTTGTATAAAGCATCATTTTCATTGGGTGCAAGCAGAAGAAAACATTTTTCAAGTGATAAAAAAAACTTACAAGTGTACTAATATTAACTTTACCAAATTTTGATTGGGTGTTTGAAGTAGAAACTGATACTTCAGGGGTTGAAATAGAAGTTGTTCTACTTCAACAAAAGAAGGGCTATTGAATACTTCAATGAGAAACTCAATGAAGCTAAACAGAAATGGATAACCTATGAACAAGAGTTCTATGCAATCATATGAGCTTTAAAACATTGGGAGCACTATCTCATCCAAAGGGAGTTCATTCTACACTATGATCATCAATCTTTATAGTACAACAATTCACAGAAGACCATGAGTAGAATGCATTTTAAGTAGGCTCTGTTCTTACAGAAATTCAATTATGTATTCATACACAAAGTTGGGAAACACAACATAGCAACTAATGCCCTTAGTAGAAGAGATATGCTATTGACTGTGGTTAGAAATGAAATCACCAATTTTGACATTCTTAAAGAACTTTATGGGGATAATTTGGATTTTGGAGACATTTGGAGAAAACTTTTGACCAAAGAGTACCTTGAAGATTACATTATTTAGTCTGGTTGTTTATTTAAAGGAAACTCTCTAAGTATTCCCAAAACTTCACTAAGGGAAATGTTGATTCAAGAACACCACAATGGAGGGTTTGGTTGGTCAGGCAGGCAGAGATAAAACAATCATAGCTTTAGAAGGTAACATTTTTGGCAAAAACTCAAGAAGGATATCACCAAATTTGTGCAACATTGTCCTATTTGTCAGTCTACTAAAGGGACTAGTAACAATAGTAAATTGTATTCACCACTTCCTATTCCTTACAACATTTGGGATGGATTCAATCATTATGGTAGTAGATAGGTTCTCAAAAATTGCTCATTTCACAACATGGAAGAAGAATTATGATGCTAATTTGGCAGCTCAAATATTTTTAAGAAATATGGTCAAATTACATGGGATCCAAAGTTAATTATTTATGATCGAGATGTGAAATTACAAGTCACTTCTGAAAAAAACTTTGAAAGAGAAACACTTATCTTCAATTCAATTTTACTTATCATCCCTACACTGATGGACAAACTGAGGCCTCAAAAGAACTTTTAGTAACCTGATTAGGTAGGTGGTTCCAAACAAAAACAATGAGACGTGGCTTCGTCACAAGTTGAATTTTCCTTTAATAGGATGGTTAACAAATCAATAGGGGAAAATCCATTTGACATAGTTTATACTAACCCCCCAATTTCCTCACTTGTATCACTATCTTACCCAACTTCAAAAGTAAAACAACTGCTAAGACAGCTTTGGAGATTCAAAGTACGTTGAAGGATGTTACTAAGCATTTACAAGTGTCAAACTTGAAGTATAAAGGGACAACTGATAAGAAAAGATAATTCAAAGAATTTTCATAGGGGGATTTAGTTACAGCACATTTTGGGAGAGAGAGGACAACTATTGATACTTATTCCAAGCTCCAAGACAGGAAAATAGGACCTTTTTGAGTGTTGCATAAGGCAAGAAACAATGCATACATTTTGGACCTTCTTGATGATCTCAAAGTGTCTTCCACATTTAACATTTTTGATATTTTTAAATACTATCCCCAAATGAATGGGTTGCATTGTTGATAGACTCTGGAGAGCCTGATTTTCAAGGAGAGAATGACGAAAGAGCTAACCTTGTCTTTTAATTATTTACATAGTCGTTTTTACCATTTAATTGTTGTTTATTGCTTTACCTTTTATTTCCTTAAGTCTTGCATGAGTATCACGAGTTACCAAAACTATACAATTTTAAGTCACTATTTTTCAACTTAAGAAGGCTCTCGTATGTGAGAGACTCCACCTTTTGCCATCGTTTTTTCCTTGTAACAAATTCTTTGAATTCAACTTCACTCTTCGCTTATGAATATACTTATCTAAGCCATAATAGCTTCGTTCCTCAACCTAGGTTATCTTCTATTTCAGTGCTTAAAAGACTCATACATCACATATCTCATGATAACAAATTGTGACCAGTTTTTCCTTTCAAAGACACAAATTCCTAAAGACTTCTCAAGAACCAAAAACTATAAGCAATTAAGTAACATGCTAACACAAATTAATGTCATTTGAGAGTAAAAAGAAAAAAATTTATTGTTCGCGTATCCACAATATATCATAAGCAATAATGTCACTGCCATTAAAAGATTACAAAAAACTATAAATATAAGTGATTATAATATGCGCATAGAAGACATAAATACATTCCTTTTAGTAAAAGCTTCTAGGGAATTTGAGAAACTCAAATGTCAAGGCAATGTTTGATAACAATTTCAATTTCTAATTTCTAATTCATTAGTATTTAAATTAGATTACCAATTTTTAAATTTTGTTAATGAGAACCTACATAAACTATTCTAGTTCCAATTTTCCAAAATATATATAAACTAATATGTAGAGGATAGAATGAGCTAGTATAATATAAATTAGATAGTCATTATACCAAGAATGTGATTGATTAGTATTGTAAGCATTACATTGTAAATGTATTATAACTAAGCTAATGCAAACAACATTACATTCACTGATATTCATTCATCATCTTCTTCATGTGATTGAAGATTTGAATGGTATCAGAGCATTCTTGATCTTGGAAAGCTTGCGGTTATAGCATTCGGAATTTTCACCTTCACCTTCGTTACCTTGTACACCAAAGGTGCATTTTCAACTTCTTACCTTTTACTCCAGCTTTGGTTCCTCATGTTGAAGCTCAAATGATTGGTGGTCAATCAGAAGGAAATGGAAAGGAAATTACATCTGATTTAGGATTAACAATTCTTAATTTTCTATCTCAACAAGACTTGCATTTGATTAATTGGGCTCTGCTTATGGCATCCAATATTTTCTTCAAAATTTTCTTCAAAGACACTTCAATAAAATCAAAGTACTAAACAATTTGATGTTATTTCATCTTCCTTAATCAAGAAATCTGGTAATTCCTATATTGTTCTTGATTCTCCTTTTTTATCTTTTGTGCTCCAAATTGACACTCATATCTTGAAAAAGATTGAAATGAATGTGTCTCAAAGATGATTTTCGACTTCCATTCTTGTGTTCTTGATGTGTTTCATCGAAATAATGATCATACTTTGCATCGATGAGATTTCTTCCTTAAGAAATGAAGAAAGAAAGGAATCCGTCGAGTTGAAGATCACAACTTTTGTGGAGCCCTTATTGATTTTCTTGATTTTGATTATGAATGTTATTGTGGGAATTTGACAAGGGAAAAACCCAAAATGTTTTACCTTTCCAACTCTCCCTCCCTTTTATCTTTCTTTTCTACTTTCCTTCACTTTCTTGGGAATTTTCTTTTTCAACTCCATACCCTTTTTCCAACTATTCTATTTTTTGTTCATAATCTCAACTTCTTTATCCACCCCAAAATGTTTTACCTCTCCAACTCTCCCTCCCTTTTATCTTTCTTTTCTACTTTCCTTCACTTTCGTGAGAATTTTCTTTTTTAGCTCCATACCATTTTCCAACTATTCTATTTTTTGTTCATTAATCTCAACTTATTTATCCACCCCAAAATGTTTTACCTCTCCAACTCTCCCTCCCTTTTAACTTTCTTTTCTACTTTCCTTCACTTTCGTGAGAATTTTCTTTTTCAACTCCATACCCTTTTCCAACTATTCTATTTTTTTGTTCATTAATCTCAACTTCTTTATCCACTAATTCATACTCTTCAATACTCGTAGCTTCACTATCTTCAAGAGTTTTGAACAATAATAATAACGAGAAGTCCAAATTGACGAGTTACTCTATTTTTCCATTTCCAACTTATGATCCATTAGTTCGGAACCTCTTTGAAGCCGAGAGAAAGTTTTGGAAGTAAGCTTATAAAGAGGGCTATAAACCTTGCTTAGATTTCAATATTGGGTATAGAAAAACTTCTTTAAAATTTTGAGAAGCTAAGGTTACTGATGGTTGTGGTTCATGGTGGACTTAACTGACTAAAGAATCAAATTGTTGACACTTTCTTGGGCAAGCCACGTCATCCTTTTACTAATTATGGTAATAAGAATATCAAGAAAAATAATCTTGATAGGTCTATATGTCAAATATTCGACAAACCTGGGTATGCAAATTCCAATTTCAATTGAGTTTTGAATTTTGTGAATTAATCATATCAGTGAATTGACAAGGAGAATGTAGTTACACCAGGTTTAAAGAATTGTTAATAAGTCATTAGAGATGGGTTGTCGGAAGCTAGTGTGAGTCCTTGCAATAGATTTAGTGTAAATCATTTTGTAGATACTAAAATTGGAGGATCAACATTTGATAGTATAAGTAGGAGACATGTTGATCTTCTGAATTATGCAAGATTTTCACATATTATAATTGTTGTTCATGCCACTGTAGATAGAATTCTCTTGGTGTCTTCAACAACTAATTTAGGAATCAAGCCAACAGGTATTGGAGTTATTTTTAGCGATGGCAAGGGAGGGTATCATCATGCTATGTTACGTGAACATAGAGAGATTATACTCTCTACTGATGCAATTGATAATCCACAACCACTTATGCTTAGTTGTATTGGTCCAAGACCTTACCTATCATCTGTGGGAATTCCTATCGTCATCCTTATGTTGGGCAACATCTATTTCATAATCCTCAACATGGGATCTCAATTGTGCCCCCTCATCAATTGGAGCATTTTGATTTACCCAAAAAAGTTGTGGGCATTATAGACCTCAGGTGTATGAAGCAGCCTCCATTTTGGCCCTTTAGTGTCTCATTCTGGTTCTATATTCATCAGCCCATCACATCTACCTATTTATCTCACTGACTATACTCACGGAGAAAATTGTTGGACCACTATCAATTGATTATATGAGACTAGCCTCAACAGATGTAAGAGTGAATCCTATAGTCAGGTTCAATTATTTCAGAAATCCAATGAATTTAAAGGGTGCATCAACAGCACCTACAAGATTGCAGATGTGCTTCAGAGTAGATCTATGGAGGAATTCAAGTTCAAGGGTCTGTATGGAAGTAGAAATTTTAGCTCTGTTGGGCCTGAATTGCTTCATGATCCATCTAATGAAGTGTTGATGGCTGAGTTCGGCTGCTGTACAGTAATCACTATATGGCCTTATCATGGAGGTTGTGTTGTAGGAAAGGTGGTTGACGGTGAATACCCAGTAATTGGTGTTCATTCTCTAAGAGTTGTTGATGGATCAATCTCCATTATTGCACCAGGTACAAATCCTCAAGCTACTCTCATGATGCTTGGAAGGTATATGGAGCTGAAAATCATAACCAGTGAGTGAATGGAAGTTAATTGAATGACCATTTGTTGTTCTGTACAAATTGAGGATACCAATTAACCATGTTTGCTTCTACTAAATTTCACTCTCTCAAACTCATGATTCCACTTAAAATCAAACTCATGGTTTTGCCTAACCATTAGTTTGACGGGGAACTTAAGACTATATAGTGTACTAGCATGCAGAGGATAGAATAAGCAAGTATAATATCAGTTAGATAGTTTACCATACCAAGAATGTGATTGGCTGATATTGTAAGCATTACACTGTAAATGTAATATAAATAGCTACAAGACAGTATTACATTCAGTGTGATTCATCATCTTCTTCATGTGATTAAAGATTTGTAATACAAATAAAAAACTGGAGATTTCAATGTTCTATAACCAATTTATAATTTCTGACCATTCATAATTATAATATTAACAGATATCCGAGAATATCAAAAAGATAAAATTTGAAAAAGATTCTCACAAATTACAGACCTTCCAGCATCTTCTGGGCTGAACTCAACATCTTCACACCCTAAACTCCTAGCGAACTTAACCATGGTTCTAGCAATCTCAATCACCTCCGCCTTGCTCTTTCTCAACTTATACTCCATGTGAATTGGACTGGTGGCAATAAAAGTATGAATTCTAGGTCTGTTAGAATACTTAACAGCCTCCCAAGCAGTCATAATATCCTTCTCATTACACCTGGACAACCCACAGATAACAGGCACATATCCATCTTGATCAACAGCATTTCCAACCTCCTTAGCTATCATCTTCACCGCCTCAAAGTCGTCCTTAGACGCGGCCGGGAATCCAGCTTCGATTATATCAACTCCGAGTTTCGCAAGCTGCCGGGCAATGTCGAGTTTCTCTTTTGAGGTGAGTGAGGCGCCAGGGGACTGCTCTCCATCGCGGAGAGTAGTGTCGAAGATGCGAACGTAATTGGGATCCGAAATGCGATTGGGAATGTATTCTGGGCGAAGAATTGGAGATGGGTTTTGTGCTTGGGAGCATAAAACTTGCGCTTGTCGGAGGGGTTTAGGGGAGGTTTTGTGAAAATTTAATGATGCAATTTGGGATGTGGGTATAATATTGGGGTTGAAGGTATGATAGAGGAAGTGGGCTTTGGGTGGATATCTGTAGTTGAAGCTTGTGGGTTGAATGCGGGTGGATGAAAATTTGGGATTTGTGAACACTGTAGTCGCCATGGAAGAAGAGAGGGATGAGAAGAAAACCGAGGAAATGACAGCGGTAGGTTTAAGCGGAGGGATTTATTGGCTGTATTGAGTAAAACAAAACGCAAATCGGAATTGAACCAAAAAAAATTCAACGCAAATCGGAAAAGAGAGGGGGAGAGAAATGTGATCTTGTCAAATATGTGTATATGCCTTAAAAAGACTTTATGTTTTAGTATAAAAAATACAAAATTTAACTTTAAACTTAATAGCACATTTTTTAGCGGATTTTATTTTAAAAAATCCAAAAATCTCATTAAATAACCTCAAATTGCTTTTGGTGAAAAAATTTAAAAATTTCTCAACCCAACGATGCTTTCTAAAGATTTATAAATCTGAAAAAAAAAATTCAACATTTACTTATTAATAAAACCAATATTAATTTACTTAATTTATATAATTAATACTACTAATCTGATTTTGAAAGTCTTTTGCCTGATATAGTGGAGAAAAAGAGAGAGGATCATAAAAGAGAAATGGAGGGAGCGTAAAGAATGAAAGAGACGAAGAAATGCAAATAAGAGGGATTTGATCGACAACTTGTTTGGAGATTTACAATTTGCTTACTTCTAAACTAAATCACAAATGAGCCTCTTTTTTAATATTCTATAAGATATATTCATTTTAGACAAAATTCTAAGAGAAATTAAGAGTTATAACCCTAGAGCTTATGAAATAAATGTTCTTCTTCTTTTTTTATAGATTTTGGTTATATTGCATTAATATTATATTTTTTAAATAATTTTCTTAAACTAGTAAACTGACCCATCAAAATTATATGTTTTAACTTATCTAAAAAAAACACAATTATCATAATATTTTATACTTATCTTCTACCTCTACTAATGAGCTCAGAAACACAATCAACTATAATCACCCTTAACAATAACATCAACATATAAACTCCTAGTCTTAATCAAAGGCAATTGAGAACCCTTAATCTTGATGAAAGATCATCAACCAAGATCTATCTACCATCAATTGTTCAACATATCAAAACAATAAATAAAGCATAAAAAAATTCTCAAAGAAGATGAACAAAAAGATTTAAATCCTTTTTTCAAAAGCTTTCAAAAACTAGGCAATACAAAAAACGTTTTTTTCATGAACAAATTTGAATGAACTCAAATACAAAAATTATAATAAAAAATTATAAGATTTAACAATTCTTTTAGAAATCTAAGGACAAGATTAAGTTTTATAATATTTGATTTGAACGAACTCGAATCCAAGAAAAGAAGTAAACTATGATACATGAGGACACACTTCACACAAGCAAATACATGTAATTACATCTTATTACAATGCATCTCATCAATAATACATACAAGATTAAGTACTTGACATTATATAAGAAAAATGATGATAATCATGCATGTTAAATCTGAATTACAAAAATAGTGACTATAAAGGACAACAAAACTTAAATATTATAGAATCAAGATCATATCACATCATTTTTCTTGTAGATACTAATCGGGGGCGTTCGTAGTCCTACTTTGTAATGTAATCTTTTTAAAATGAATCGTATTACAAAACTTCAAGTAGTTGGTTACTCATTATAAAAAAAATAACAATATAAATGTAACCAGTTATGCCTTTCAAAGAAAAATAATGTAACATGTTCCATAATTTATTACATTTAAAAACAATTATAAAGTACAAACTATTATTCAAAAATTATACATGTTTTATCATCACAAATTACTAAAATTAGGCCTATAATGTAAATTTTAAGAAATTTGTAATATATGTAATAAGTTTTAGACTAATTTTCAGAATTGATAACAATAAATTTTATTATTTTTTAAGAACTAATATTTCAAGTGATTATAAATAAGAAAGATTAGTCATATAATAACAATGGTTTAACCACTATAATTTTGATTTATAACATCCTTTAAAAAACAAGAATAGTTTAACGAATGCTCTTATAAGAGAATCAACACCATTACCTATTTTGTTCTTGCAGAAATGAAACATCTTTATATCAAGATTGATAAGTGCTATTTAATACAGATTTTTGGATATGAATTATTTTACATTTATATATATTTTATTATTATAACGAGCTAAAATTATTTATTTTATATTTAATGAAAAAATATTAATCTTCTAGATTTTTATGAATTTTTTATGATTTTATTTGATAGGTGAATGTATTGAGAAAAGAAGGTTGATGTACTTAATAATGCAATCTAAATTCCCCACCTCTATATAGCTCTTACCTCTCACACTCTTAATTTCTATATATATCCTCTAAGTAATAATCTCATTAATGCATGATTTGCTATCCAATAGTCATATTCCAACATAAAACAAATTAGTTTTTCTTAATAAAAATATAAAACAATGTCCCATAAAATAGAAGAGTATTAAAATTCCTTGAAAATTAAGAGAAAAAATAGAAAAATATAAAAAATTATAGAATAAAACTAGAGGCAACAATTGGGAAGAAAATCAAGAAATTGAAGAGTATAATTAAAGACAAAAATCTTAAATTTTTTTCTCATTTCTTTATTGTTTTCTTGAATAATATTCTTAATTTATTGTTTTCTATTAGTAGTTAATTTTATAATTCATGGTGGGTGATTTCAAGCCCTAGATATAGATTGCAATATTTAATAAGATCTTCAATATTGTATTCATTTATTCTTTTTGATCTTATATTAATTCTCAATTTTAATTTTTATATAAAAAAATATTATATAAGTATACAATTAAATAATCAAATTAATTAATCGTTAATTAATTTAGTTAAGTTGGTAATCAATTTAAATAATTAGTGATAAATTTTATGCAATGAGAATTAATACTCAAAATAATTATATGAAGCTTATGTGTTTAACCTTAATCCAATTTTTTTCTTAAATTGATAAATTAAATTTAGAGAACTTATTCTAGGTTGTCTATTAGAAATTTTTGGATTAAGAACTTGTTTAATTCAAAGAATAGGTAAAATGATATGGAGATTTTTACTTTAATGAATTTCTTTAAATTGGTATAATCAAATAATAGGATATTGAGATATGCTTTTGTTTATTTTGCAAAGCATGTAGAGAATGATCTTCCAATCATTATTTTATTCGAATCTTAATCATAATCTTTATTAATTTTTAATTTTTAAATTTAATATTCAGTTCACAAAACCAAAACCATCATTTTAATAAATAATAGTCAAATTTTAAAAAAGGATACTTACTTGCTATATATTAATTTACGACATCTTAAACAATTTAAAATCACGTTTAAAGTAACTGTGTATCTAAGTACATCATTGGAAAATGAGATAAGAATTATTAGGAACAACTCGAGGCTTTATACCTAGAGTGGTCTTTTTTTTAGACAGGAATTAAAAAAAACTTAACAATTCAAAACCAACATTAGAGTCTAAAAACTCTAAAGAAGATTTCACTTTAGAGATTCATTTTAAAAAAGGTAAAACTTATAAAGAAAATATTTGAAATGAGAAAGAACAACCTAACAATTTAAAGGAGAGTAACACCTCTAAAAGTGGAAAGAAAAGACTCAATTGAGCTAAAGAAGTAGAAAAAAAGATCAAAAAAAGACTTATTTGATTTATAATGATCCAAAACTAGAAACTTACAACAACTAATCTGAAGCAAGCAAAGATATTATCGAATTTAGTGGAATAACTCACAGAACTTTCACTAATATAATAGAAACTAAAGGCAGTTATTTCAATTATAGAGTACTAAAATTATTAATTCTAGAAGATATAATTAAAAATTATTCTGTAATATTACAACAACAATCGTCGCCACTAAGTAGGTTGAAAACCCAAGAAAAAATATTACGACCACTAATACTATTCAAGGAAATATCCTTTAGGAATACATCGGTCATTGAACATGAAAAATATCAATATAGGAAATTTTACACCATGAAAAAGAACTCTCTACTTGCAATAAATTTATTATTCTTGAAGGAGTTAATTCAATTTTTATTTATAAAGATTTCCACGAATGTTTAATAGAGAATCTATATCGAGAAATTAATTTAAATGAGTTATATTAATTTTCTAATTTTTTTGAAAAGACTATCAAAAGCTTTAAGAAGAAGATCATTACAAATGACAAGTTTGTCTATCTTAGATTTTTCAGCTCATTTATGGACTAGAATGAAAAAAGTTGTAGTAGTCCCAAAACCAAGGGTACATCTAGAAAAATGAATTCAATATAGATGAACTCTATATTCTAAAAGGATAGATATTAAGTCAAATTTATCATGAACTTGGAGAAATTGATAATTCTTCTAAAGTGAAGGTAAACTATACGACTAGCAAAGTTATAATCACTTCAAATAGCAATATCGTCTTCACTGAAGGTGAGAAAATCAATAAGTTTGAAACAAATTTTAGCAGTATCAATATAAAAATTTATCATGAAATAAGAAAGGCGTTTTATTTTTACGCCAAGAAAACCACTAAATATCATAAATGCATTTAATACATTAGATATCGAGAAGATGAAGATACGTCATCATCTATCTCATACAAAAGACTATAAATAGAAAACAACAAAGTGGAATAAATATATAGAATCCATATCTTTAGTCGGAAAATCATGCCAAGAAAATGAAAGGCATAAATCCAAAAGCTAAAAAATAGAAAGTTAGTTGAGATTCTCACTATTGTAAACAAATATTCCTTGTCCAATAAAAGGAACTCTCGTTCGCATTAGTTAGACACAACTTTAACAATAGGAAACTCTCAACTCTAAAAATTATTCATCTAGAACTATGTATCTAGAAACTATGAGCGACTAAAAGCTCTTCAAGGTTCTTAATTGGCTTTTAAAATTATAATAATTATTAATTATATTAAAAAAATAGAGTGCAATCACTCTTTTCCTATTCTCTAATAAGTCTAAATTGGACATCATACTATGTGTGAACGCAAGAGGTTTTCATTAGCTATAGGGTATAAAGGTTTGAACAAGTTAAGGCATATTAGGTGTAGCAAAAGTAGATGAACAACGAAAGGGATGATCGTACTAGACCCATTAAATTTAGGTACGATAATTACAATTTTAAGTCAATTAAAAATCTTGAATAATCAAATATTTATTTATAACACTTATAACCTTAATAAACAAGGAAATGAAGACGAACAAATTAGTCACAAGTCCGTATAAAAATAAATATAAGAAAATTATAAAGATAAATCAATGTTTTAATAAGAAACTTAAAGGTTTACTTTTAAATAATAATATATAAGAAGTAACAATTAATATTTCAAAACAACTAACTATAATCCACTATCAAAGTCATAGGAAAGAAAAATACACAATTTAATGAAAAATTAATGACGTTAACTATTCAAGAATATTAGTGATATTAACTATAAAAGTTGAAGATATTATAACTCTTTTTATAAAATTCAAGGGAATATATGAAAATATGCTAAATGTTAGGGGATCAATAATAATTTCCCATTTTATGGGTATTATTGTTATTGTTATTAATTTTTAATTTTCATATATTTTATTATATGTTTTAGAAATAATTAAGCTAAGTACTTTAAATAAAAAGATTTAAGAAATTAAAAAAATTAACACATCTAAAATTTATAACAATAAAATAGCACGTAATAATATTTAATATGGTCCAATTGGATGGTGTTCAAGATTGAACGAGTCTCAATGGTTGTATTTCCATTTGAATGGTATTGAAAATAAAATATTGTGTCATATTTTTTTAATAGTGAAAATATATGATATGAATATAAATAGTATTATTTTTATAATTATAAATTTTAAATATATTATTTTTATTTTTGTCAAAAAATAATTGTATAATATTAACAAGTTAAGATATTTTATGTCTGAATAACCATCTCTCTTTTAATATACATGCCCTAATTAGCTTTTTATGGTTGCTTTTTATTTATTTATTTACTTTTCACGGTATCATATAAACTTTATAGAATTAAACAAATATTAAAACAATATATAACAATGACCTACAAAACATGTGGATTTTATTGGTTTCTTTTTAAGGTTGCCTCTTATTTTTATTATTTTATTTTTTTGCTGCTAAACGTTTTAACTAAATGACTAAAAAAATGTTTCTCATAATTTGTACTTAATTATTACCTTTACTTTGAACGTTTTTAACCATCTAGTGATAATTATCCCTATATGTTGCAATATCAAATTAAAATTAGTATTTTATAATTGAGTTTGAGGTTTTAATTTAGATAAAAAAAATATCTTATAGTTATAATTATTATCTTTTAACATTATTTAATTTTATGGCAAATGGTTATTTAAGATAATATTAGGAGCAAATATCTCATTAGTTATATTTTTAGTATTTAAGTAATGTTGATCATCAATAAAAGTTACTAAAAATATCTATATTTTTGAAAAATTAATTGAAAGGCTCTAGTCTCTTGATTACTAAAGAAGTCGTGGTTCTCTCAAACAATCATAAATTTATCAATTTTTTTTATTTTTTTCATTTTAATAAAATATACGAAATGAATTTGTATTATTTAGTATCAAAATTGTATCCTGTCACAAATATCTGAATCTATAGAGGAATGAAACAAATGAAGAGGAAAGAGCAACTGTGGGATCAGTGTTAATAAAGTTGGAAACGTGGTAGAATATTACAACATCAAATTATTATTTTATATTTAAGTTTCAAGTTTTGATTTACTTAAAAAAATATCTTATAATTATAATTATTAACTTTTATATTATTGTTTTATATTAAATGATTATTTAAAATGATATTTAGGAAATATCTCATTATTTGTTATGTTTTTAGTATTTAAGAAATGTTGATTATTAAAAAAGTAAAGATAATAAACATATTTTTCGAATATTAAATGCGAGGCTCTAGTCTCTCAAATATTAGAAAGTTGAAAGGTCATCGTTGCGAAGAGCCATAAATCTATAAATTTTCTCTTAGTTTTTGTTGTTTTAATAAAATGTATGAGATAAGTTAGTATCATTTGATATCAAAGTCGTACATCACGTTAAAAATATTTACATTTATGAAAGTTGCATTTAAAAGACTAAATTAAGGTGCCCCATTAACATTAAATACTAATAGATGAGTGAAGCTATCGAAGAAAGAATAATGGCTATTGTTGGGTTAGTGTCGATAAAGAGTAAACACTGTAGACGTCAATTTTAGAAGCGTGATAGAATGTTATCAAATTGTTATTTATATTTTAGTTTTAAGTTTTGATTTAGGTAAAAAAAATATCACATAATTATAATCATTGTTTTATATTATTAATTTTATACTAAATGTTTATTTAAGATTATATTTAAATGATATTTTAGGAACAAATTCACATTAATTGTTAAGTTCTTAGTATTCAAGTAATGTTAATTATATAAAAAAATTGAGAACGAAATATATTTTTGAAACATTAATCAATAGGTTTTACTACCATGGTTCCCTCGAAGAACCATAAAATATATCAATTTTTTTAGTATTTATCGTTTTAATAAAAGATACTAAATGTGTTTGTATCATGCTTAGATAATAGCTTTATTGATATTTGCTCCATTTAATATACCATGGATCTAATCAAAACAGATTATTTTTTAATCAAATCAAATCATGGTCAACTTATAAAATTAACAAATATAATTGAATTAGGATGGATTAAAACGAATTGATCAGTGGATTGATATAGATAAAATCGATCCAAATCTAAATATTTTAAAACTATAGTTTTAGAGCTAAAAAAATCACACATTTTCAATATACTTTTTTTAATTTTTACAACTATTTATTTGAAAATTTTAGGTTACAAATAAATTCTTAATTTCTATTTCTTACAATTTTCATAAACATGTTTATTATTTTTTAAAATTTGTTAAACCAAAATTTAACTATCATCATATTCATAAGTATTTATTTCTTATTATATTTATTATAAACAATATTATTTTTTCTAATTTTTGAATAATTAACACAAATTTTATTTTTCATTTGTCAATAAAAGAAAATGTTATTAGTTTTATTAAATGAATGTAATAATTATGTTCAATTTAAAATTTTAAATGAGATGAGTAAATAAGGTAAAAAACTTTATTATAAAATTATTAAAGTTTTTTAGAATTTATATGATTATAACGTAAATCAAAAAGTTAAAATATATTATTATACATAAGTAAGAATTTTTTTTAATCCTACAATATTCGATCTAAAATATGTTATTCAATACATCAAATAATACTTTATTTTTTAAAAAATGGAATAATTTGGATGAGTCATTGATATCCATCAACCAATGGATCAATACATAATACGATCCATTTGATTAATTGATCAAAATAGATAAAATTCGATTGAATTTTTTGAACAATTGATCGGATTCGATCGGATCATCACTATATCATATCGGTTTTAAACTATTTTCATCTCTAATCATGATCTTTTTTTTTATCCAAAGAGGAATAAATGAAAAATTACAAACCGTCAAATAACCGCCAGCTCAAACTCTCTCTTATTCTTAATCTGGATTTGGAAGAGTACATCTATTTCGACTACTTGAACCCATGCCATGTTTCTTCCCCAAGAAGACATCAAAAAGGCCCTGAGACCTTTGGAGTTGATACCCCTGGACGCGACAAGCAATTAAATTAAGATGATGAACACCATTAGCAGACTGGATCTCTTCATCCACTTCCACTACATCACTCTCTCGCTCAGACTTGATCAATTGGAAATGAGAAGCTGCCAAAACCAAGATCCATGAAACATATTCTATTAAGGAATATCAAATCAAATCCTGAGTTAAAAGGGGAATAAATGTGAGTATCATAGTTATTGCACATAAAAATTACTTTAACTTGTACATTTATAGTTAATTTTATATAAATATTATTTATATTGTAACACTTTACATAATTATTTTAAAAAAATAATAATAAAAGATAATTTTGATTCTATCAAGATATAAATTTTATAGTACAAAAAGTTGGGTAAATTTCAGTGTGTTTAATATTTCTCTAATTCATTAATATGTTGAACTGATTTTTTTTTCCATCACAATTTTTTATGCTAATAGTAATAATGTCACTACTTGAAAGATAACTCACATTTTTATCCACACTACATATTATCATGTGCAATAATAGTTTTGAAATTTTTAAAAAGTGTTTTTTTATTATTAATTTTACCGTTTCTCACTCAATAGTAATAATTAAGTAAAATTATATTCAAATTTATATATCCAAAATATTTCCCAACTAGTATATCTTATAAACTTGAGTTGTTGTACCTAAATGATACAATCATCTTTTAAGTTATGTATGTATAATTTATAAGATTAATTAGAATTTCAATAACCTAAATGATACAATCATCTTTTAAGGCATGTATGTATAATTTATAAGATTAATTAGAATTTCAATAGAAGATGTGTGAGTTATGAAATATTATTTTAAAAAATAATATTAAAAATGAGAAGAGAGGTAAACATTTGTACAAACTTAAGTTGTTTATGTCGCAATTATAATATATTAATGACAACTTAACAATAGTAAATTAAAATGTAATTAATTATAGGATATAATGAATAAATTATATTATTTTAATGAATTTTTATATAAATATATTATTATTTTTTATCAAGTAATTTAAACAATTAAAATACAAGTCCTTAACAAGGATAAAAGTTAAATTTAATACAAAATAATTTAAGAAGAAATAAATAATAATAAAATTCAAACAAAAACTTATTTAAATATATATTTTTATTTTTAATAAGAATAAAAATTAATAAAACATTATAATAGTAGCTATTAAAAATGAGTATTTTGTGAAATATTTTTATATTAATTATGACTTTACTATTATTAAATACTCGTGTTTAATTGCACTTAATCATTTGACAAAAAAATAATTATTTTTTACAATAAAAAAATCATTAAAATAATATAATTTATCCTTTATTAATTCTTTTTTACAAAACTAAGAAGCTAAATGATATTATTTCTAATCTAAGTTACAAAACAATACAAATTACCTAATTTAAGATACTTATGCAATATTTTATAACACAATTTAATGCTATAGGGATTTTATATATGAAAATATTGCTATGATATTAGCAAAATTTGTTTTGACAATAGTGTTACTTAAGTTATATATTATTGAACCATAAATTTATTGACATAAAAAAAATTTGAATATATTTTTTGATATATTTTGTTTTATTCTATTTTATTTTCTTTTTATATCCATTATTTTTAGTTTAAATATTATTACAGATTAAATATTGGAAATCTCAAGTCATTAAATGTCAAGTTTTCTTTTTTTAAGATCTTACATCTTATCAACTTAAATAATTACACATATAGATTGAAGAACTAAAAGAGATATACATAAATACTCGAAAAATATTTACTTTTGTACTACATTGTTATCCTTCCTAAATTGAGATACACTTAGAAGATTCTTGGTAATAAATGGTATGTGTAACATATTTTCAAAATAAATGATATATCTTAATAGCATGTAGGAGAAATAGATGACATACCAAAGTTAACAATCTGAATTCCAGTATCATTGCCCACTTGGAGTTGTTCATTCCAACAAACTCAGTTTTTACAACCAAATTTAAAGGATTTATAGCGACATGATGAGTGGCACCATATCAGGAAATAATGTTGGATCACATACTGGATTAAAATATGTCACATGTGTAGCAAATGATGTTTCTTGTGTTTGAGCTGACATGAAACCTTATGGATAGCCCATTTCTTGGGAAGTAACTTGAGAGTTTTGTGCATAAAACTCAATTTGTGGAGCTACCTTAGTGTCTTGCATTTAAGTCATGGTAGTGTTTTGCACATGTTGAGTATATGAACTCATGATAGCCAACCTAGCTTGAGCTTAAGGATGATTGACATTAGAATATACATTGTTATAATAAAGTTGTTAAAAAGGTAAAGCATTTTCAAGATTTATAGGTCTCGATTGAGGGATAGGTGTTTGTTGAAACATTTGTTAAGGTTGGTTTTGAAATGACTGATAGGTTTGGTTATTTGGTTGACTAAAGTTAGAGAAGTTGTTATCAAACCTATGCCAACACTTGTTAGCATAGTGGCCCAACCTCCCACATATTTGGCATTGAGGTCTTGTATTCTAAAAATTCCTTTTGTTGTATGTTTTGCAACACACAGAAAAACGTGTAAGTATACACCGTCACAAGTAATAAAGATTTGTAAGTAGAGTATCGTTCCCACGAGGATTTGTTACTATAGTTTGTTGAGTACTAAAATTGTATCTCTCTGATTTTATCCAAAACAATCGTTAATTAAGAAAAAGTTTAAAAATAAAATAAGAGAACTCTAGGATTGCAATTTTTTCACCAAATTAATCCTTTCCGATCATATTATTTTCTTTGGATTTATATTTTTAGTACATTTAATTTGTCAATGAAAACTTCTTTTTTTATTCATACATCTCTTAGAGCTCATACAAACACACCTAGTTAAATTAATTCACTATATCTACATGAAATTAAATTCACCAAGATTCATTAAGTTCTAAGTTTTCAAATGGCCACACATACAATTAGGGTATGTTCCTATCCTTCACCATACATGTCATTCTATTTACGAGCAATATACAAAAAATGCCTTTCTCAAGTTTATTTTTATGTCACATATCAGTTAATTAATCTTCCGATAATTAAAAGCATTAAACACAGATAAAATAAACAACTTAAAACAGTCCCATAAATCATTCAAAAATATTTAATTCAAATTTCATAATTTACGCTACAACTGCTGATCCTAGAACAAATGTATTAGTTAGTAGCGAAATTTAAAATTCCAACACAACAAAAATAAAACATTGCAGAGAAAGAAAATTAAAAGAAAATAGATAAGAAAAAAAAACTCTTTCACGATTCCTCAAGGAAAAAAAAATTTCATCCCTTTTCTTCTTCTTCGTTGTCTTAACTCTACATAATTTCCCTAAGAAAATACAACATAAAATGTTAAATCAATACTACTGCTTGTTTGTGTAACATGCGAACAAGAAAAAGAAACGAGAAAAATTAAAATGTTACAAGGAAGAAAAACTTGCGAAGCTGCTAGTTTTCTCCACTAAAGTTTGGAGAGAAAAGAAAGAAAGAAAAATGTTGATAGAAAAACTAACTCAAAGAAAAGAAAAATTCTCCTAAATACGTGTATCCCAAAAAACATATATCCCTTTTTTTTCTTTTATTTTATTTTTATTTTTTTATATTTTTTTTATCATCGATGGGAAACAGATTATATGGGGCGGACACGCGTAATAAACACACTACTGCAAATTTTTGAATTTTTTTCTTTTACGCGTACCACGTGTCACCCATGTGATTATTTGAGAAGCTGTGGTGACACGTGGCGACTTTTCATTGGGCGAAAGCGCAGCGCGTGAAAGAACGCGTCGCCACGATTTCTCCGGAATTGGAAATGGGTAACGGTGGAAGTGGGCGGGTTACGCGTTTTATTTCACGAAATACATTCCACGTGTCACCGTGTTATTCGTTGGAATATTTATGAGACACGTGGTGGTCATTTTCCGTTTGAAGAGTGAGGGTGCACGCCGACTTGGATGGGCCGCGTCACGCGGGATTTTACACACGAGCGGTTCGGTGCGGCTGACTTGGATAGGCCGACGATCCAGTACGGACCGTTGATCGATCCCGGACGGTCGGCCCGATCGCCTCGGGGAATACTCGCGCGGCATGTGGGTCCCGCTACGATGCCTACGCGATGCGTGGGGGCCAACGCACGTCGAGCCACGCGAAGATTCTACGCACGATTTTTGCCTCGTCTGGTTGTACTCGCCAAATGCGGACCGTTGAGTTGATGATCGAGCGGTGCGTGATGAGAACGTCGTGATTTGTGCGAGTGCGATTCTTTTCTGCGTAGAAAATTCAAACTTTTATTAATTATATTTTGACCCACATGAATTTAATCAAATTACATTTTGCAACTTTCTTAAATTACGAGTTAAGCCACTGCTAATTTTAAATTAAATTTTTAAACTTTTAATAATTATAATTAAGCTCAATTTAATTTAAATTATATTTTTGATTTTATAAATTATAATTAAGAAACTATATTATCATAGATTATATTTGTGGATAGAAATATGAAATTAAGTACATTTCGATACAAATTATTTAATTTTATTAAAAATGTATTTTTAGCAATAAAGGAAAATATTAATTTATTTAACAAAAATTAACTAAATATTAATAGAAGCATACTGCAATTATCATTACTAAAATTGATGAAAATAACTATATAAAAATCTGATTATCAACGCTTGAACTTAAGTTTTTGCTAGTCCTCGAGCAAAAGGATGAAAATAAAACAAAGATAAATGCATTTCAAAAACTTGTTGTATGTTTTGCTTGCCTGAGAAAAAAGCGTCTGATATACGGTCCAAGTAATAAAGATTTGTAAGTAGAGTATCGTTACAGTTGATTTATTCTTATAGTTTGTTGAGTACTAAAATTGTATCTTTATGATTTTATCCAAAATAATCGTTAATTAAGAAAAAGTTTAAAAATAAAATAAAGAGAACTACAGGATTGCAATTTTTCACCAAACTAATCACTTTCGATCATATTATTTTCTTTGGATTTATATTTTTTAGTACATTTAATTTGTCAATGAAAACTTCTTTTTTATTCATACATCTCTTAGAGCTCCGTTAACACACGTTAAATTAATTAACTATATCTCTATGAAATTAAATTCACCAAGATTCATTAAGTTCTAAGTTTTCAAATATGCCATACAATTAGGGTATATTCACATCGCTTAAATACGTACATGTCATTACATTTACGAAGCAATATACAAAAAAATGCCTTTCTCGAGTTTATTTTTATACCCACAATCGTTTTGATAAAATTAAGTAAATAATCAAAAAGCATTAACGCAAATAGAGCGAGCAAATCGAAACGTCTTATAAATCTAAAAAAATAATTAAAATTAAGCGTCGTAAATTTAGATCAAATGCAACCTTAGAAAAATTAAATTACTTAATAAAATTAAAATTAAAATTACAACTGATTCGAGAAAAATAAGATTAAGAATGAGGAAAATTAAAACGCCAAGCTTGAAAATATTTGGCACGCATGAGAACACAAAAAGCCAAAAAATGAAACCTGCGTGTTACGAAGTCAAAGCAGAACAACTACAAAATTTCTAAACTAAAAAAATCCCAAACTACATCATAACATCACTATTTATAGCTAAAAAATACATAAAATATTACATTTTTATTTTATTTTTTATCAAAAAGCAGCGTAATAATTTTATCGAAAAACAAAAATCACGCGCGTATCGATTTTGGTATCGAAAAACATTAATTAATTCACGCGTGAAACGAGGGGTGCGATCTGCATTTTTTAATTCATTGTGCGTACTGCCAGGTGTCAAAATGCGATTCGTTGCAAAGATTCGAGACGCGTGGCGTACGTGGGTGGAGCAACAAACGCGGTACCGGCGCGAGCAGCGCGTGATTGAGATGGCGAAAGCGACGCGGTGGAAACGAGGCGTGATCGGCGCGGTGCGTGCGTTGTAAGATACCACGTGTCGAACATGATTTGCTTAAATATTAGTGGGGCACGTGGCGGATTCTTGTGCACATGGCGAGGATGCCGTTGCTACCATGTGGCCGCGTCACACACGATTTCTACACGGCGGCTCGGTGCGCGGCGCGGCTTGGATGGACGTCTTCCGATCTAGGCAGATTCGAGATCCGATGGTCGACGATGCGCCTCGAGGAAATCTGCGCGGCGAAGCAAGTGGGGCCTCTTCGGCAGCCAGGGCATACGCGACACGTGGGGCCTCTTGGCCGCGGAACGCGCGAAGATTCTACACACGATTTTTGGCTGGAAATGGTTGTACTCGCCAAATGCGGGCCGTTGAATTGATGATCGAACGGTGCGTGATGAACGTCGTGATTTGTGCGAGTGCGATTCTTTTCCTGCGTAGAAAATTCAAACTTTTATTAATTATATTTTGACCCACAAATTTAATCCAAATTACATTTTGCACTTTCTTAAATTACAGTTAAGCCCTTTGCTAATTTTAAATTAAATTTTTAAACTTTTAATAATTATAATTAAGCTCAAATTTAATTTAAATTATATTTTTGATTTTTATAAATTATAATTAAGAAACTATATTATCATAGATTATATTTGTGGATAGAAATATGAAATTAAGTACATTTTCGATACAAATTATTTAATTTTATTAAAAATGTATTTTTAGCACATAAAAGGAAAATATTAATTTATTTAACAAAAATTAACTAAATATTAATAGAACATAGCAATTATCATTACTAAAATTGATGAAAATAACTATATAAAATACAGTTATCACCTTTCTCTTGTCATATTATAATTCTAAGAGTTGTGAAAATTAGTTGGTTTACAGTATATGTTCCATGTTTGATCAAAATTACTAGCCAACATTTAAGGTGGATATCGAGGTGCTTAAGGAATTTAGGATGGTTGTATATTATTTTAATTGGCCTGTGGATAAAATGGCTTAGAGCCAAATCCATTATTCATATGAGGAACTATCATCTGAATTCTATTTTTATATTATATCATATAAAGAACCAGAATATTCACTACCATTCATAATAACAAGATTTACACCACCATTTACTCTTTCAAGATTTATACTTGGCAATAAAGAAACACTCATAGTCTTTATTTCAAGTCTACTCTCATGACTGAGAAACTTGTTCAACACTTCTTGAAGAGTCACATGACTTTCTTAAATATTTGACACCACTGAATCATATTCCCCATCGAGCCCATTAGATTGTTATGATTTGTTCTTCTTTGGATACATTACATCCAACAAAGATCAGTTGTGAGGCAAGTGTTCGCACACGTTGCACATACTTACCGATGGTTAATCCATATTTCTTCACATAACTCATCTCATCCTCGAATTGCATCATTTTAGCTCTTGAATGTCGAATGATATAGAAATAACCCTCAAGAAATAATCAAATATCACAATTGGTGTCATAGTTTAAGACCTTATTCACAATCATTTGAAGAATGTCATTTGATCCAATCATTTGATCTTGATGTAATCATAATTTTTTTTCTAGATTTATCATGCCATTTGCATCAAATTTCTCATGACACTTGACAATGCCATCTACATAGCCCTTTAAGTCATAACTTTTAAGAATTTTCATTGTGTGTTTCTTCTATACATTTTAATTATCTTTATCTAATTTGATAATTGATACCTAATTCTAAAAAGTGATCAATTCAAACTCAATCAATCTTTGATTAATCATCCTTTAGTTGCCATTTATTTCTTGATCAACATTTCTTATGTTTGCATTTGCTTCTTAATATTCCATTGTTCTTCAAATTATGTTAGCTAATAGTTCTGATACCATGTGATTTTTCTTGAATGTATGAACTTTGTTAAGAAAATTAAACTTGAATAAAAGACTTTGGATGAAAAATACCTCAAGAAATTTATTGAATTACTAATGCTATTTTCTATTCTTTTTCAGCATATTTTATTTTATAATATGTTATATTTAAATACTATACATACTATAATTATATTACATTATTATTTTAGCTTAAAAATAAATAAATATGTTTATAATAATTTAATAATTTTACGAACATATTTCTTATTTTTTTTAATTTTTTTAGTTGTGACTATAAATAATAATATTTGTTACAAAAATATCAAATTTAAATTTAAATTTGTGTATGTTATGTTTTATATGTGACAATAATTCATAAATAATTTTTAATATCAATTTGACATTATTTGATCTGAAAAATTTGATAGGTTCATATTCATATTGGTACGAATTGATTATAATATCATTAGATTAAATTCAGATTGAAAATCTTCAAATGCATGCGGATCGGATTCGGATTGGTGAAAAATAGTCAGTTTCAATCCGCTGCTCGCCTCTAGTATACACTACAACCGTAGATCGTAAGAAGGATATTTTAGGAATAATTGTACCTAGGAGTAAGTAAATAATCCAATTAATCTACTTAAACTAAAAAATCCAATCTGATTTGTCAGATTCAAATTGGATTGGATTGATAAATTTTATAATCATATCAGATTCAGATTAAAAATTATACAATCCATTCAAATTTGGATCGGATTCGGATTGATAGATTTTATAATCCGTTGTATCCGATCTGGATCGAATTACTATTAAATTATAAATAAATGCATATTTTATTTTATAATATGTTATATTTAAATACTATACATACCATAATTATATTATATTATTATTTTATCTTTAAAAATAAATATAAATTTTTATAATAATTTAATAATTGTACAAACATATTTCTCATTCTTTTAACTTTTTTAGTTGTGACTATAAATAATAATATTTGTTACAAAAGTATCAATTTAAAATTTAAATTTGTATATGTCGTGTTTTATATATGAGAATAATTTTTAAATAAATTTTAATATCAATCTGCCTTATCCGATCTGAAAAATCCGATATATTCTGATTCAGATTGGTTTGTATTGATTATATCATCGAATTAAAAATCTTTAAATTTGTTCATATTGGATCAGATTTAGATCGATCAAAAATAGATAATTTTAATCCATTACTCACTCCTAATTGCACCTATCGCAATTGGTTTCATTGTTGGCGCTAATATTTTAACGAGTGGGACTTTTAATGGAGTATCCATGAACCCGATTGTGTCTTTCAGACCTACTTTGGTGAGTTGGAGTTAGGAGAACCACTAGGTTTAATGGATAGGTCCACTTATAGGTGGTGGACTTACTGGGCTCATTTACAAGTTTGTCTTCATTAGTCACACCACAAATTTCTAATGAACCCTAATTGAATTCGAGTTTTATTTACTTTGTGAACACTCATTTAAATTACGAAGAGGGAGATTTAAGTATTAATTACTTAAAATAGTATTCAAATAATACTTTCATTTTATTTAGAGCTTTGGAGTTTACTTTCTTATCCCCAATTGTCTTTATTTATTTTTAGATCTAATTTTCTCATATAACTCACTAATATTGTTAATTTTGATTAATTTTTTTTTAATTTTTATCTATTAATAATCTTACATAATTATCATACGTATTATGTCTTACACATTATTCTTTTAAAAAATATGTATGTAAAGCTTACGTACTCTTTCAAAAATATATATGTGAATCTTACGTACATTTAAAAAAAATATGTATGTAAAGCTTAAATATTCTTTTCACAAAAAGCTTACATATGTTTTTAAAAATATATATGTAAAGCTTATATACTATTTCATAAATATATATGAAAAAAGTTATATTTTACTTCATAAACTACAAATTTTATGCTTTATTTATACTATTTAAATAAAACTTACATTTTTTAACAAATCTATTTTATTTAAATAAAAAATTGAATTATATTAACTAACTTTGAAGTAAATTTACCATAAATAATATTAATTTTATCCTTATTATATATGGCATATCTTTCATATAAATTTTAAAGTTTATAGTTTAGAGTTTAGATTTTAATGTTAAGAGTTTAGATCTCAAATTTTAATGTGTAAAATTCAAAGGGAGAATATACTATGTATATTGAACAATGAAAGCAACAATATATATAATTTTGCGCTTGTAATTGAATAAATGAAATAGCAACTTATGTTTTCATATCCTAATATATGATAAATGATAAGTCAAGAAGAAAAAATTAAACTAATGTCTCCTAAAAACTAGGATTGT
This sequence comes from Hippophae rhamnoides, assembly GCA_033030585.1. Lineage (NCBI taxonomy): Eukaryota > Viridiplantae > Streptophyta > Magnoliopsida > Rosales > Elaeagnaceae > Hippophae > Hippophae rhamnoides. The sequence continues at coordinate 68,672,873 of CM065430.1, read as the reverse complement.
TCTACTATGCAGTTACAAATTAATCGACATCCTTAAGTTAAAATAAACCCAAACTTTAATCACCTTCTCTAAATTGATGTTTGTAACATCAATTCACACATGAATTTGAAACAACACCCATAGTCTCACACATCTTCATAAAAGACATATAGTTTTAAGAGCTTTTTCATTGTGTCTACAACTTAATATTTAGAATGACAATGAACAATTTTCATAACTACATTGTTTGTGAGCTTTCGAAGAAAATGAAAATGAACATCTATGTGTTTGCTGCAACCATGCATCATTAAATTCTTTCAGAGTTTTATAATTTAGCTTTATCACAATAAATTATTGTACCATTATGTTAATCATGACCCAATTGCTCCAAGATTCTCTTTAGCCATATTACTTGATTGGCACTAGAGGTAACAATTATGAATTTAGCTTCTATTATGAATTTGATAACTACAAGTTGTTTCTTTGAAGATCAAAATATTGCTCTTAATTTTTCATATCCTCCCTTGTTATAGAACAATACAAAATGAAAAAAATACATTTCATGTATCTTAATGCTCTTTTTGTTGCTTGCAGATGAAGTTCAATTGAACTCTCCATATACCTACTTATCAAGCTTACTACAAAACATCATGTCAAGAAGTGTAACAGTTAAATGCATTAGACTACTTACTATCTACTTGTAGAATGTTAACCTGGGAACAACATAGTTGTTAACTGAATTGCATTTATTTATTTTGAACTTCTCCAACATTTTTTGTGCATATTTCTTTTGACCAACAAAAATTTCATCTTATTGTCAAGAAAATATCTTAATCTTTCAAGATTAATCACGTCTAATTCATCCATCATATATTGTTTAAACTTAGTAAACATGTGATCATCATTGTTAGTAAAAATTAGATCATTAATATATAAGCACACAATTAAATTTTTAGGTATTTTTTTGCTTGATAAACAATGTGTGTTTGTATAGACATTTCTCAAACCATTGTTGCACAAAATAAATTTCAACCCATATAATGCCCTTTTATTAGTTTATACACTTCTACTAATTGCCAACCCATATAATGCCCTTTTATTAGTTTATACACTTGCTACTAATTGACTCTCTCTTAAGATAAACTAGTGATTGTTAAACATAGAGTTCCTCACTAAACCCTCCATGTAAAAGGAACTTTTCATGTAAAAGGTTAACTTTACGTTCAAATGAAAGATAATGTACTCTTTTTGTGGTGTTTGAGAGATTAAAATTTTAATTTAATGTAATTAGATATTTATAATATTTAAATATAATACATTATATAATAAAACATTTATTTATTTAAAATTCTAATAGTAATTTGTTTCGAATTGAATTTAATCTGATTATAAAATTTATCAATTTAATTTCAAATTTAATTTAAATAAATTATATATTTTTTAATTTAAATATAATTCAATTATAAATTTCATTAATACAATTTTATTTGAATCTAAAATTTTAAATTAAGTTTTTTAATTTAAATGAATTATTAAATTATATATAAATGATATTTTTGCCCAACCTAAATCTTGGGACATCTGTTTGAATTTTAAGGAGAGCGACCTACGCATTTTGTTGTTTTCGTGAAACGAAAACCAAAAAGTAGACAAAAATAATGTAAGGGGCGGTGAAAGTTCTTCATTTCAGTCCTGAAGTTGGGGGAAGCAGAGCACGTGAAACTATGGATAAGACTGAAAACCAATTGGTGTATTGCTTTTATATGTAATTAAATTATAATTGATTGACATTATAATATTAGTTATATAATTTAGTACAATTTTTCTTAAATTATAATAAATTATTAAATTAAATATTATTTTTATAAATTAGATCCATCTTTTGTCATTATTTTATTATTATTATTTTTAATACCTCACTTTTCACCTTGCTTAAATTATTCTTTAAGGATTCATACTTCATAAGTATTTTAGTCAATGTACTCTTTAAAAGTTGACACTTTTTAAAAAAATTATTTTAATACCTTAATTTAAACATTATTACTTATTTTAACTATTTTAAATAATACATTTTATTATTAAAATTACTTAAATAATATATTTTTAAAAATATTTTTAATTAACATCTTTTTTATAATATAAATAACTAAAAGATATTACCCCATTCAACAATTTATATTAACATGTGTATGTGTAAATTATGCCTTTTTATTCTACACCACTCTATATAATTTGTTATTATGGAAAATAACAATAATTTTATAATATTTTTACTAATAGCATATTAGTTTCAATTTTAACAGTATTATTATTAAAATCAATTTTGATAATGAATGATCAAAAGTCTTAAGCATATTAATTTTTATATTAAAATATTAATAAATATTTTTTTGTTAAAAAAATATTAATAAATCTAATAATTAAAACAAAATGTAATAAATATAATTTTTCTAAAAGTTTGATTAAATTAATATTTTTTAAAGAAAACAATCAATCAAGTGAAAGAAAACTCATCCTCTCTTGTCTTTAAAGAAAACTGATTATAAACAAACTATCCAACAATAGAGTTATACATGAAGCAAACCGACTGTGTTTCTAGGCTTCCAATTTTCCATAATGTCATAACCTAAATTGTAATTATTTTCATGAGAAGTGATAAGAATATTCTCTATTATATTTATATTTTTTGAATTTTTTTATTCTTCAATTGAAACTTGTAAACTTTAATTTATTTAAACTCATTTCATATTTTTTAAGAAAAATTAACTTATAAAAGAAAATAAAATTTACACATATAATTATAAAAATAAATTAAATAATAAACTAGAATGTAATTGAAAACGTTACTAAAGTTATTCCTATTATAATGAATTTTTAGTTAACCATGATTTTATAAGTGAAGATATTGTTGCTACTAGAATATATTTTAATTAATGATAATTTTATTGAAAATAATGACTCTATGCAAGGATAGAGTTATAAAAATATTTTAAGGATATCAAAGTGTAAATTCTTTTTATACTAAATAAAGAATCGTATTTAAATATTTAAAAATAAAAATATATCATAATATAGATTTAATAAGAGGCTAAGAGTTATGATCGACTCTTTTCAAATAAAAACAAAATTTTCATGTTATATTAGAAGAGAGATGTAGAATTAATACATTATAACTTATAATAAAAATTGTCTAACATAAATAAAAATATTAAAATATATTAATTTAATAAATATTAATATCATACATGTATAAGTGTTAAAAACTAAAACTAAAGAAATGTATTAAAATGTAAAAAATAAGATTTGATTTAAGATTTTAAATTTGAGAGTATATTTAAAAATACATATTGTAAAACAAAATACTAACAAATATAAATATTTTTTGTTTGTGCTTCTTACACATGTTTTCTGATATTGATAAAATGATCCAGTTTTGTAATAGTGATAAAAATGAATGAAAAATTATTAAAAAATTATTAAAAATTTCATATAAAAAATTCAAATAAAATAAAAATTATTAAAATAAAATGTGAAAAAATATAATATTAGAAAAAATAAAAATTTAGAGTTAATTAAAATATGAAAAACATTAAAGATATGAACGAAATCTTAAAATCTTTAGTTTTAAGTTTATCATTGTAATTCTTTTTATTTTTATTTTCATAATGATTAACACTAATATTTTATTTTCATGAATTAAAGTTAAATATATGAAATATTTTTAGTTATATTGTGTTTACTTAAAAAATATTTTATATAACATATACTATTATAATTTTATGTATGTAATTAATTAATATTTATCAAATTTATGAATGAAAATACATGTGTTTAACCATTAAACTCATAATTCATTTATATCATTTTTATCTACTAAATATTATTGATACATACAATAATATATCAAAATATACATATAAAAAATTTAATCTACCTACTCCATATCTAATTTTCCATCCCATAGTTATCACTTGGTTTCGATATTTTAATGATACTTTTATTAAACAATATGTCCATATTTGAACATATTTTTTAAATTATTACATTAATAGTCCCATGATTTAGTAAAAAATATAGCAATGATACAATTTTTTTTCTAAAACCTAATTTATAGCAGGATAATTTTATTTTTATAAAAATATATATTATTTTATGTCTTTTCTCATATATTTTTGTCCATTTCATTAAGAAAATAATCTTATACAATCTAGCAACTATGTATATTAATAGTCATATAATTTAGCAAAAAGTATAGCAATAATACAATTCCTTTTTTTAAAAAAACTTACTTTATAGGAAGAAAAGTTTACATTTATGAAAATATTTATTATTTTATATCTTCTCGTATATATTTTTATCCATTTCATTATGAAAAAACCTTATGCATTCTAGCAATCATGCCCACATCCACCCTCATATTTGTCTTATGCCTAACACTATCAAATATTTTTGCACATTAACCACCATTTAATGTTTGCTGTACAACAATTCAAAAATATATATTTTATCAAAACTGAAGTTATGTAATTATTAACTTATTTGAAAACATCATTTCTTCTGATAACAACAATTACCATTAGCTCATTTCATCCTATCTTCTTAACTTTTTTATTTTTTTTATTACTTTGTGTTCGATCAAATCCATTTTCACCTTATGTTTAATATAATATAAAGTAATTGTAAATGATGAGGAGATAGCGTAAGTTGGTAGTGGTGATGGTTATAGGCAAAAATGGATACTTCAAATGAGTTAATTGTGATCTAATTATAGATTCATAAAAAAATACAGTTTTAGATTGTTATGTAATAAATGATAAAAGTTTGTTCGTTGGTTGATGAAGAAATAAAGTGACATGAGGGATAACATAGAGAGGATAACGAGGTTAAGAGTAATTAATAGAGTGGTATAAGATTTATTTTTTGTATCCATAAGTAATAAGAGAATGCATAAAATAATAAATATTTTCATAGCTATAAAATTATCCTTAGTAAATTAGTTTTTTTCTCTTTAAAATTGGACCATTAGTGTTCCTTTGTTAAATATAAAAACTATTAATGTACTAGTTTAATAATATAGAATAAAATATATATCTTTTATTTAATAAAAATATTATTAAAATATCAAATCCGTTATCAATTTATCTAAAGCGTAAATATCTTGTCCATCCACCTAAAGCAAGACTATTGTTTTCTTGGAAAAATTTAAGTATAATATTGTTTTTTCTAATATATCAACTAATTAGGTAAATTACATAAATAAAATATTTAAATTTAAAATAATAAAATAATATTTTAAAAATATTAAATGTAATTCAATTAATTAAAATGTAATATTTAATAGATTTAAATAATTAAAATTAAACTTGAACGTCATTAATTGGAAATCATTCAAAGTCAAATTTTTAATAATAATTGTTTTTATAATAAAAATATTTAAATTTATCACAAAAAATTATTTTAATAATTATAAATAACCTCTTAATGTCATAAAAAGGGCTAAGGGAGAAAATCTATTAATATATGGAGCATTTACTTAATAAAAAATGTAATAAAATAGTATTTTCATTACAAATATTTATAGAGTTTAAATTTTAATATTTAGGTGTTATTTTAAAAATTAATGTCTAAAATTTAGTATAGATGGCTTAAATAATCAAAATTTAGTTAAGATTTAAAATAATTATTTTATTACATAAAATATTATTTTACCAAATAATTTTTAAAATATTACTTAAATAACGAAAAATTTCCTCATTTCTTACCTTTTCAAAACAATGACTAAATAGTATCTTTCATAATATAAGAAGCTATATCACTCCAACGTAAAATTTATAGTAACTTATGTATGTGTAAATTATACCTTGTTATTTCATATAATTTGTTATTACGGTAAATATCAATAATTCCCTATTAATTATTTAATAACATAATAATGGATGATTAGAAGAGTCTTAAGCATTTTATTTTTAGATTAAAATATTAACAAAAACTAATAATTAAAATAAAATGTAATAAAACATATTTTTCTAAAATATTGATTAAATTAATAAAAAATATATATTTTTAAAGAGATGAATTCAAAAATGAATTTATGAAGTCAAAAACATATTCCTATCCTCAAATAAAATTTATTATAAACAATATATAAGTACCCAATACTAGAGTTAGATTCCTCCTGACACAAACTTTTAATGACTTCTTAAATGTTAGTTTTGTATTAGTGTCGGAGTTAACTTCTTGTCTAAACACTGATTTTATCGTGTACCTATTATACATATATCCTTAATTACTCTAGACGTATTTATATTTAAGTTAACATACGTATTAATTTATCTTTAAGCTGTGACTTACATGTAATCAAGTTTCATTCACCAAAAACTTGTATTTTTCTCAAGTTTATAATCTTTGTTACGAAGTTCACATATGATCCCTTCCTTCGTAGTTAGTATTGTGTCATCCATTTTTGTACCTATGAACATGCATGTCCTTTGTATTTGATCAAACCCTTGCCAACACACATTTATCATCATTAATCGATGATGCATCATTGTTTGTGCAACTCTACCCACTTGGCATAAACATATGCATTTCATCTCATGCAATCTCTCTAGTGGAAATTAATGATGCTTAATATTAACTATTCTATTTCATAAATATTATCTTTAAAATTCTTTGTATCAAGAAGACATTGTTATGCCCTTATCGTATAACGAATGCTTGTCCCTTGGCCACTCTTTAACACACGTTTACCTTGTTTAGCACACTATGTCAACAAATGTTAGGGAAGTTGACGAAGAGATTAACACCATGCCTTCTCTTAAGAAACTATTAGAATATTTTTAATTTTTTTAAGAGAAAATATCACTTTATACTTATAAAAATTCAATAATTATTATTTTTTAAATTATCATGATACACTAGACAATGTAACTTCAATAAGTTCTCTTTTATTTGTAAGATTCAACCATTAACTTTAACAATTTAACATCACACATGTCATGCACGTGCCCTTCATTGTTAAACTCTGTTAATCAACTCATGTAATTTAATTTTTATAAAATTTAACCATATTTTTATAATAATTTAAAATTTTATATTAATTTATTTATATCTTGTTATTGTATATATGCCTTTTGTTTTGATTAATGGTATTATTTTTATTTTATTATCATAAATATGTTTTTTGTTTTGATTAATGATATTAGTATAACTATTTTTTATTAATTTTATCTACGCATTAATGATATCTTAATTGATTATTTAAAAATACTTTTTTATTGTTATTTTAATTGATTATTTAAAAATGATTTTTGAATATTATAAATATATTAAATCTGATTGTTATTTTAATTGATTATTTAAAAATGATTTTTGAATATTATAAATATATTATTATATATTAAAAAAAATTTAAATTAAATAATAAGTTGTATGAAATCAATATATTTTTAAAATAAAATTCGGTTAAGATATTAGTTTAAAAATATGAATAAAAAATGATATTAAAATTAAATTTTTGTTAATGTTAAGTTAACGAATTCAAAATGATATTCATTTTAATCGATTTTAATAATTATTAATTATAAAATTATAATTAAAATTAATTCTTTTCGGTAGCTATTCATCTTTTCGAAAAAAAATATTAATAATTTAAATATATTAGTTAAAAATTAGGATAAAAATAATATCAAAACAATAATAATTGATGTACCCGATACTTACCAACCCCGCTATTCACCCTGCATTTTCTCCATCTCTCATGACTCATGTCCATGATTTGGCTCATATAGCCGGAGTGGCCATATTCAGGCTCCATTTCGTCTCCTACCATCTTAACCAATCCATTTGCTTTTGGGTCCATCTTTTTAGCTTATCTTATCCTTTTGTACTATCTATACCCAGGTTTTTCTATTTTTTCCCCTTTTTTGTTATCATTTTTGGGCTACTTTAATCCATAGTTGCGGTTATACCATCAGATTCTCTTTGAGGCTACAAAGACAAAGGATTTGAGGAAAAATGGAGATCGGTTTCGAGCCTAAGATGCCCATTAACGAGAATCCTCAAGAAAATGACCACTCTTTGAATGAGCTAGGATCTGGGAATTTCGGGTCTTGCTCTATTTTCCCCATTTTTGAATATTTATGGTTTTTTTCTTCCTGTCATGGGTTTTAAAATGTTTCTTGATTTTAAAAAATTTGAAACATTGAAGGTGCTCACATTATAGAAGGAGGTGCAAGATCAGAGCCCCTTGTTGTGAAGAAATATTTGATTGCAGACACTGCCATAATACATCTAAGGCTAAACTTTTCCTCTGTTGAAATTGCTTTTCTATGTTTTTTTTATTTATTTATTATAGTTTGATAATTGATGGTAAAAACAACTGGGTCGATCATAGAGTGATAAGAATTTCTTGTGAAACAGAATTCAATAGATGTTAATCCTGTGGATCGCCACGATGTTCCTCGCCATGAATTGAAAAGGGTATGTTTCTTTTGGTTTTCATGCTTACCTTAGTTTAGACTTTAGGGATTTCACTTGTTAAATTGATACAATCTACTTTGGGACACTCCATAATTATTCTCAACTATATGAATGGGTACTCGAACTTACATCCAAGAGGGATATGGGTCACCACCAGAATACTGGATGATGCGCTTTAGGGATTTGACCTGTAATTTTGTAGTTTCTTGTTTTTCTTTAATTTGTGGTGGCTGTAAAATTCGTTAGAAAAAAAAAGGAAGAAAAGATTCTTCCACCAAGTGGATCTTGAGAAAAATATTGAACTTAAAACATCTTTTTTATCCTTGTAATTTAATAAATAAACAAGTTTCTTGCTTCATTTTTTTACTTTTTTTTTCATGTGAAACAGAAATAGGAACAGTTTTTTGCTTTATGGTAAGAATAAATTCTGATCAATTATTTTTTGCCTTGTATTTTGGTTTTTCAGGTTATTTGCTCCTTGTGTAACACAGAACAAGATGTAGGTTTCTATGCCAGAGGCTCTAATGGATATGAAATTGATAAAAATGATTAATTATGCATTGGTCTTAAAGTGAGATCGATTTCTTTTTTGAAGGTTCAACAACATTGCTTCAAATGTGGGGTTTGCATGGGGAAGTACTTTTGCTCTAAATGCAAGTTCTTTGATGATGATGTAAGCCTCTCATCTATTTTTGAGATTAATTTCTAGCTCTGCTTTGATTCATTTACATTATTGAAGTTTGCGTCTGTTTTGGTTTGCTAGATATCGAAAGATCAATTCCATTGCGATGAATGTGGTATCTGCAGGTGCAACTATCTCTTTTATCACTTGTTTCCTTTTGTATATTATATCTGCTAGAGTTCTTATATTAACAGTATTCACATGATGGCCATTTGTTTACGTGTTCGTGCAATTTCAGAACCGGCGGAGAAGAAAACTTTTTCCATTGTAATAAATGCGGTGAGATTTCAAACCCTTCAAGTTCTGTTATTTAAAGGGGTTTTTAACTACAATGTTTATTAACTCCAATATGCATATACTTTTTAAGGATGCTGCTATTCAACAGCATTTAAGGATTCACATATTTGCGTGGAAAAAGCAATGCATCATAATTGTCCTGTTTGCTTTGAGGTTGTTTCTTCAGATCAACTTGAAATGCAAATAGTTATTTTATATAGTTCATCGAGCCTTATGATTTATATTATTGCAGTTTCTTTTCGATACAACGAAGGACATTACTGTCTTGCCTTGTGGACACACCATACATTTGGAATGTATTAGAGAGATGGAGCGACATTTTAAGTAAGTCCATTTTGAGATTTAGGACAATCTGCTACTGACATAGTGGAAAGAGTTCATTTCTTTATATAATGTTCTACAAGGATAACAAAGTTTAATAACTGTATAAATGTTGAAGGTTCTCTTGCCCAGTTTGCTCGAAGTCATACCGTGATATGTCAGGGGTGTGGGAGAAACTTGACAAAGAAGTAAACATCTTCTGACTCATCCTTTATATCAAACAATGCTGCTAGATATTTACTGTTTGCAAGTTTACTAATGTTGTTATCCTTAATCAAATTTCAGGTTGCTTCCACTCCCATGCCTCCAATATATCGAAATAAAATGGTAAGTCATATGTGATTGAAGTTGCGACTGATTTTCTCATAGTAATTTTTATTGGACATTTATAATCTTGTCAAAATTGAATAGGTTTGGATCCTTTGCAATGATTGTGGACAATCGTCAGAGGTGAATTTCCATTTCTTAGCACACAAGTGCTTGAAATGCAACTCCTACAACACAAGACAGACACAGGGAGAGCCTGCCTCATGCTCTTCAAGCATTGAAGAGATGGTAAAATGAATGATATCTTAGAAAAATATCATCTTTTTTTTATTATCTATGAAGCCTATATAAGGGTATAAATAGGTTATGGTAACTTTTCATTAGGGTCTAGATCTGAAAGTACTCAAAGCAGTAGTAATTTTTTTACTAGTTTTTATCTAGTAGCGTAACTTGTTAGCAATACATAGCACTGAGCAAGTGCAACTTGGTCTGAGTTGACGAGAAGGTCGAGGAAATGGTATCGAAGATTTAGAGCAACTGTGTATTGGGCTTCATCAGCGATGAGCACAGTGAAATCTACGAACACTCCTCTCATGGTATTTTAGATACTGAAAGAAGATACACAATAGACATAGAGCTTAAGAGCAGAGTGTTTAATTATTAGGCAAAAAGGTCAAGTCAATGGAAGCATGAGTAATTAAGCAATCAATTTATTCATTGGCCTTAGCAGGTCTTCTAGAGGTCCTGATATGGGCGCTCTTCTCAGCGTACAAGGTTAGGCATGTAAGCTAGAAAATGCATCTCATTGAGACCCCAAAAAGAAAATGGATAAAAAGAGAAGAAAAACTACATTCCATAACTAGTATTGCAATTTAGCAAGTGGAACCCAGGAGCCAAAATGATTTACATTTCTGCCATTGAGAGGTTGCAATGGTCTGTAATTAATCTCTGCAAACTGCAAGAACAAAATAAGAGTACATTTGAGAACCCAAGGTACTAAACAAGATCTTTTTAAGAAAAATGATCAAGAGGTTAGATTTTCTTATTTAGGCACATACATCATGAACTGCTTCCTTCAATAAGCTAACTTGTCTCTTTGAAACAGTAAGGATCTGAAAATGGTTCATAAAAAAAAAGTTAGTTTTTGGGTGCCTCAAAATGATATATTGATAGGTTGGGGTTGATTAAAAAAAAAAGGGTTTATATATCCATTTGTTCCCTAACCTATATAAGATATTAAAATTTAATCCTTAATTTTCTAATTTAGACAATTTAATCCGTAACATTTCTAAATCGGACAAATTTAGTCCAAATTTTTAATATATGTCAAATTGACTTAACGGTTATATTTAACAATTTTATTATTGAAACGTTGATGATCAAATTATAAATTTGGTTAGATATTAAGAATTAAATTATGTTTTTTTAAATAGGTTATGAACTAAATGAATTAAAAAGTTAAATTTGATCAGTTAAATTTAAAATTTTGGATTAAATTTTTTAATTTAAAATGATATGGATTAAATTGTGTGAATTGGAAGGCTAGTTATCAAATAGTAATATCTTAAAAGTGTATGATATCAAAAAGATAAAAAAAAAGCCTAAATAAAATAAACCTTGGTATTAATGGTCCAAATAACTCCTTCAATGCAAGGAGGGACTGTAAGGGAGCCAACATATCTAAAATAAGTGAAGCCAGCCATTCTTATATGAATAGGATCAATCACTCCTTGAGGCTTTGATCTTTTTGAATCAGCTATATGCATTATATCCTCTGTTAACTGAAATATCAAAACAACTGTTGACTTTCTATACTTATTATTATAAGAATCATCGAATATTATTTATATTCGAATCCCAGCTCACAATATATTAAAAAAAAAAGATTCATCAACTATAATTTTTTTAAGCATTAACCTTAGAGAGAAAGCGATCGGGTTGGCCTAATTTGTATAGAAGGGCAAGTACAGCTATTTTGCTTCTTCCATTAACGGGTTGGCTCGTATGAACCATATGGAGCTCCAAGTCAAACCTGATATCCAAAGAAGAATAACAAAGAAAGAATGGATAAAATAAAATAAAATCCAATATATGATGAAAATTCAATCATTTTAGAGAGAAGAGAAAGAGACCTCTTTCCATTGATTGCATGTTCAGAGGGTGAGTGCCAGTGACATTGTTTAAGGAAGTAAGCAATGCCATCAATTTGAATTGAACCAGCATTATCTACCCATTCAACCTATAGCATTATTTGTAAACACATATTTCAAATATTAGTTTTGGTAGTCCTTTTCTTCCTTGTAATTGTATAATTAGTCCTATCATGAAGTAATTTTATTACAAATAGTTCACACTCCCAAATTAATGATTCTATATTTATTACATAAATATATCTTAATGTTTGTTGAAAAAACAAAATATTACCACAGTTTTGAAAATATTAATAGTAGCTCTTACTTTTTTTCTTCGTCTTTTGTATTTGCATAAAGAGCAACAGAAATCTTGAAATTCAATAAGGATATTATTGCTATAAAAAATAACTGAAATGTATATGATTGCAACGTAAAATTAAACATATATTTTTTAATATCATACAAGGTATTTTTAAGAAAAATTAAACATATATATTTTTAAGAAAAATTAAAATACATGTTTATTTTTATTACAACGTAAATAAATATATATGTTTTTTAATATCATACGAAAATAAATATATATTTTTTCATTTATAAAAATTAAAAGTAAAAATTATATTAAATAATTGAATTATTTATAATACGGAGAGTTAATTTCCTTGTAAATAAGAAGTATTTTAAAATAACTAAAGTTTGATAAATCAATTAATATGTCATTTATCGTAAATAACAAGTATTTTAAAATAACTAAAGTTTGATAAATCAATTAATATGTCATTTATATAATAAATAAAAACAACCAAAAAAAAAAATAGTTATAAATTTAAGATTTCACAATAACAAGTTAAAAGTGAAGTAAAACATCAATTATTATGTTTCTGTACAACATATGTCAGAAAAAAATAAACAAATTGTTTAATAAATTTTATAAGGGTATAAGAACTATGAGTTGAGGTTTATAAATGTGTGCTATATGATATTAGAGTACTATTTAATTTATTTCCAAAAATATCATATTAGACTGCAGTTGGAAACCCTCATATAGGATCACCCCTGATTACTGTAACTAAAAAATTATCATAACATATTATCTAAAATTGGAAAACTCTATCAAGCCATAGCTTCATAAATTCTCGTGGGTACCTTAATTTAATTGCGAGTTTCATGTCTAAAAATTAATTCAAAAATTGATATGTTAGTAAGTAAAGTTCTTATCATGTTGAATATAAATAGAATTTCGAACAATTTAAGAATGTGAATTCGAACTCAACCTTGTCATTATGTATGTTAATATGAATGTGTAATCATTTATTTTAAGAAAATAAATTCATACCGCAATATCATGGCCTCTATTAGTGAAGGTTGCATTAGCTGGCTTATAGTTGAGCCTTAGGGCACCAAATTTAGGTATCACATTCACAGTCTTTGTCAATATATTAATAGGAGACTGCAACTTTCCAAGCTTACATGTTTCCCACTCTTTTTTCACTTCTCCCCAACGTCCTGGTCCTTTCTTACTCCATTTGTTGTAATCAAACTCATGTTGTTGCTCTGTTTCATATCCATATATAATAACATTAATTATAATTATGTTAATCATAATTATCAAAATAAAAATTAAAAGAAAAATTTGTATAAATTGACAAAAGTAAAAATATTTGAATGTACTCTAATTAATCATAGAACATTACCAACTTCTTGAGACATAATGGGTTTTGCCATCTTCAAGTATAAGAAAACAAATAGAAGAAACCATGAAAATAATCCAACTTTTCTTTGGTTCTTCATGATTCACAACTTATAGTAGTCCAAAGAAGAAATACTTATATATATGCATTTAGAAGATAAAGTCTTAACTTCTTAGCGTATTTGATACTTGTATAAAATTTCTTAATTGAGTTTTTATATAGGATCAAAAATAACAATGCAAATTTGGAGATATTGAAAAAAAAAAAAATTTTTGAGAAAAAAAGTATTACTGAAATTGCTCAAGTGACATAAGGACAAAAGTGTCTCTATCAGTCTTAGTTGTTAATACAATAAAATTTAGGGGAATAAGATTTTTTCTTTCATCACTACTTTGTCATTTGGGAAATTGATAAAATCATTAAAATTAAAAAAACAAATCTGTTATTATGTTTGTATTAGTTATTATACCTTTCTTGGAAGATTAAATCATCTATTTATTCATATATAATGAAATTAGTGAGATTTATTCAAGCATTGTGTACTACATAAAACATTAGCTTTTGACTGCTTGTTTGTTCTATTAGTTCCCTGATTGTTGTAGTTGTATATAATTTAATAAGATAGATAATCAAATTATTAAAATAACTCTTAAAAGAGATATCAACCCTTTGTTATAATTGATTTTTTAATGCGAGAGGTGTTGTCTTCTTCTTATCAAGTTGGAAGATACGAATATTATTAAAAAAAAAAAAAAAAACTTGCAGATAGGAAGGCTCCTAAAAAGTAGGGATAAGGGTGCATGCCATTTTGTTCATATATATATATAACTAGTGAAAAAAAGTGACAGGTGGTCTCCAGATGTAACACGTCTTTGCAAAGTTTTGGGGTCTTTACTTTTACTATATTGTGTCAATATCATTCAACAAAAATTTAGCACTAGATCGAAACTCTTGGAATGTAAAAACATAATGAAAATCGATTAAAGGGAAAAAGAAAATTGTTAGTTTTAACATGAACTTGGGAAAGTGGGAAGGTTGTATGAAAAGTTCATGGCCTAAGAATTTATAATATGTAATAGATATATGGGCTCGCACACTCTAGCCTAAACCAACCATAGAACATATACGTGCTAGTTAGAGTGGATAAACCAGTCAATGAATCCATACTAATTGAGTGTAGTTGTTTTCATAATCCAGCACAGTAAATCTAATTTATACAATTAAAGCATTGTTATTATGAAGATCAATGACTGCTATATCGAATCAATATTCAAGTATGTATGCTGTCTTTTTCACATGTTATGTAATTAAAACAAGATATTATTTCGCTGCCTATATAGGATTAAATATTTTGACATAAAAAAGAAGAAATTTTGGTAGAAAACAACAGTCTACATCCCTATTATTAATGAATTCTAATATCTGCAACTTGGGTAGGTTTTATTATTTTTACTCCCATCAACTACATATCCTTTGATTATTCAAAAAGAAGCATCTTATATAACAATCTGATATGCATATCGATCGACTAAAATATATAAGCTAAAACTTCTCTCTCAGTGGCTCAGAAGAGACAATTTTGCCATTTCATTTGATAACATATTGAAACTTGTAGGAATAATTAATCCATTTAACAATTGTTTTCTTCAAAGATATACAGTATTCCAGGTTTGACCGGCATTCATTTTTGAAAGAGGAGTTGGATGGTGGATAATTTAGGTGCCCGTGGCAAGAAGAGATTGTTGGGGTTGGTCTAGTTTTTCCATAGCCGCCCTCAATATTAGACACCGATATAATCTAAAACATGTACAAAAATGACGACCTTTGTGTTGGGATGCGTGCTCCATGTTCAAAGTTGTGTAATGGGTTAGATCTCATCAAATATTCAAAGGATAAAATGAATGTTTTCTCTTAAAAAGGTATCTAATCTGTATTCAATATTTTTTGCTTAATTTTCATTGATATTAATGTCAGCCTTAAATAAGTCAAAAGCCTAGTACATAATGAATACAATTCTACTCACGTAATACTCTCCTATAACTACCCCACTCAAACATGATTGTTAAAAACATGCATACATTGACTATTAAAATTACTCACACATAATTATTGAAAACATGAAAGAAAAATACATAACTAACTGCTGAACATAAATGCCCTTACTTCTTGCCATTCACCCAACTAAGGACTCATGTATTTGAGGTTTGGCTTGTCCATTCTTTATAAACGTCATGGCCTATTAATACCCCTTCCATTATTTGGATCCTTGTCCTTAAGGTCCATTTGTGGAAATTGGTTTTGTAGCTTTTTTGTTGGTTCCCAAGTTGCTTCCTCGGTTGGAAGGTGTTTCCATTTCACCAAGCTTTCTTCAACAATTTGTGTTCCATGTTTGATCTAGTGAGTGTTTAGAATAGTTTGAGGTTTCAAGATAATTATCCCTTCATCGGTAAATGGTGGTAACTCGCTTTATGTCGTTCCTAGAGTTTCATTGTTGGCCTAGTATCGTTTAAGTAGTGATACATAGAACACTGGATGAATTCGTGCCTCTTCTGGTAACTATAATTTGTATGTCACTAGGTCGAGCTTGTCTAAAATCTAGTAGGGTCTATAAAAACGGTGAGCTAATTTTGATGCACCTGTTTGAAGATAGTTTGTTGTCGATATGGGTGTAGTTTCATGAGTACCATATCGCCTACCTCAAAGGAAATGTCTCTTCTCTTCTTGTATGTTGGAATGAATGGTGGTAACCTACCATACATTGCTTGAAAAGGGGTCATCTTTGTGGATATGTGGTAGGTTGTATTATACCAGTATTCTGCCCATAGTAAATAGTTGCACCATCACTGTGGCCATTGGTGAACAAAACATTAAAGATATTGTTCAACGTAGCGATTGATGATTTATGTCTGATCATCCATCTGTGGGTGGTATGTAGAACTGAACTATAATTTGGTGTTTGATAGCTTGAATAATTCCTTCCAGAAATTACTGATGAAGATCGGGTCCCGATTAGTGACAATTGATTTAGGCATGCCATGCAGCTTGATGACACCTTCCACAAATCTTTCTGCTACTGTTTGTGGAGTAAAAGGATGACTTAAAGTAAGGAAATGAGCATACTTACTCAGTTTGTCGGCCACTACCATGATGGTGTCTTTTCCTTGAGAATCGGTATGCCTTCAACAAAGTCTAACGTGATGTCATCCCATACCTGGCATGGCATGGGTAGGGGTTGAAGAAGCCTAATTGGAGCTAATGTCTCAGTTTTTACCTTTTGGAAGACCTCACATCCTTTTATGCAGTCTTGTATTGATTTATGCATCCCAGGCCAATAAAATTGTTGTCCTAATTTCTTGAACGTCCGTAGAATGCCTGAGTGACCCCTTATTTTGGTGTCATGCATTTCGTGTAATAGTTGGCTTCTTAAGGATGCATTGTTTGGGACAACGACTCTCTCTTTTGTATAGTAAGAGCCATTGACACCATGTATATGATCCTCTAGGTTGGATTGAGATTTTTTGGGCTTTAGACTAGATGTATTGATCTTCTTCGGTAGCCTTTTTGATATCTTCCCATAAGCTAACCCGTGGAAAGAAAATATGGTTAAGGAGTGGACTACCTGGTTAAAATGCATCAACTGTAGAGTTTTCATGGCCTAGTTTGTAATGGATTTCGTACTCATAGCCCAATTGTTTAGCCACCCATTTTTGTTGTTCTAGTGTAGTTATGCGCTGCTCTAAGAAAATTTTGAGGTTGCGTCGATCGATCTAAATGTAAAACTTTTTTCCTAGAAGGTAAGGTCGCCAGATGCGTATGGCTTTAATAATAGCCAACATTTCTTTCACATACATTGACCAAGATTGCTTAGTTACGCCAAGAGCGTGACTCATGTAAGCCACTAGTCTGCCTGTTGAGACAAGACTGCCCCAATTCCTTCCCTGGTTGCGTCTGTTTCAATAGTGAAGGCTTCATTGAAATTTGGCATGGCTAATATAGGAGTAGTTGTCATGGCTTTTTTAAGAGTAAGAAAGGCAGTTTTCTACTTCTTTGTGCCACCCAAATTGGCTTTTTTTGAGAAGATTGGTGAGATGCCAAGTGATAATGCCATAATCCATGAAAATTTTCCTATAATAGCTAGTCAATCCTAAAAACCCATGCAATTCTAAAATTGTAGTAGGGCGAGACCAGACTGTTATAACAACAATTTTATTTTGATCCACTTTCACGCCCTAACTAGCGATGATCTTCCCCAAGTACTCCAATTCTTGCT
The DNA here is from genome assembly GCA_033030585.1 of Hippophae rhamnoides. NCBI lineage: Eukaryota > Viridiplantae > Streptophyta > Magnoliopsida > Rosales > Elaeagnaceae > Hippophae > Hippophae rhamnoides. The sequence goes on along the minus strand of CM065430.1, from coordinate 68,654,753 downwards.
GTCCAAATGCACATTTTCTAGCCTTAACAAAGAATCTATATTGTCTCAATTTATCTAAGGTCTGTCTTACATGCACTATATACCGATCCCAATCCAGACTATAGACTAAGATGTCATCAAAGAAAACCATTATGAATTTACGAAGGTGTTGTCGAAAGATGGAGTTCATGACAACTTGGAATGTGGATGGTACATTACATAAGCCAAATGACATGAAAAAGTATTCGTAATGTCCATTGTGTATGGGAAAAGCATTTTTATGAATATCACTTGGTTTGACTCGTACCTAGTGGTAGCCTATCCTAAGATCAAGTTTGGTAAAATAAGCTGCTTCATAGAGCTCATCCAACATATCATCTATGGTGGGTATTGGAAATTGGTCTTTGATGGTTACAGTGTTGAGCGCATGATAATCTGTGCAAAAGTGGAAATTCCCATCTTTCTTCTTTACCAGTAGTATAGGTGAAGGAAAAGGACTAGTGTTGGGTCGCACAAGTCTAGATTGTAGCATATCTTGCACCCGCTTCTCAATTTAATTTTTTTGATAATGTCTATACTTGTAAGGCCAAGCATTAATTACTTCAGTACCTTCCTTAAGGGTAATGCCATAGTCAACCTTCTTTAGTGGTGGTAAATTGGTAGGTTCTATGAACAAATCTGTGAACTCCTGCAATATCTTTCTCATGCTTGGGTGAATACACTATTGTGGTTCCCTATGGTCAGCTTGTAGACATAAAGTAAATAGAGCATGGCTAGGACGGGTCTCTTTAGTTATTTCTTCCATTAACACTGGTTAGATATGTTTCCCATCAATGCCTACCAACCTCTTGATTTGATTTTACCATATGAATTCCATGGTTAACTTTTCCAATCACAAATAACTGAACCCAATTGCTCCAGCCATTATATTCCTAACACCATATCTAAACCAATCAGCGGCAAAGCATAAAGAGTGAGAGAAAAATGAATTATTTGGAGAAGTATGTGCACATGCTCGTATCTCCTTTGATATTGTAGATGATTTCCATTAGCAACTCATATAGTGAATGGATCAGTAGGAATCACAGGTAAGTGAAACAGATTAGCCACTTTTACACTGATAAAATTATGGGTAACCCACTATCAATGAGCACAATAGCCTCGAGAGACCAAATCTTAGGTGTAGCTCATATGGTTTTGGAGAAGGACCATCCGGGTAAGGCATGCAATGAGATTTCTAGTTTAGTTGGAGGGTTGGATATAACCATTATGACTATTTCATCAGTAACCTCTTCACATATTAAATCTTTGGTGCTTCTTTCAAGCAGCAAAAGCTGTGGACCTTAGAATTTATATCCCATAGTGAACTTGTCATTTCAATTGAAACATAGACCTTGAGCTGTGGATTATCAAAAGGAACTTGTTAAGCACCTCATTGGAGATGGTATGGTGGTACGTGTAGGAGCAAATAAGGTCATCTATATTTGGTTGTCTTATGGTAGTCTTATGAATTTCCTCTGGCGGAGGAATTGGTCATCTCTTATGCGTGCAAGGCTGATGGCTTCCTTCAACGTTTTTGGATTGAACATTCGAATAGCTTTAGCGATGTCAAGCTTGAGACCACCCACAAAGATCCCAACCAACACCTTTTGTGTTCACCCATACACACAGTTGCCTAACCTTTCAAATTTCTTTTGATAGTCCCTTAGGAAACCCACTTGTTGAACCCTTGATAAAACTTCATCAAATTCCTCACATTCAGGAGGTCCAAATCGAGCCCACAACTCCTCTTCAAAAATTTCCCATGTCATTGTTCGTCTATATTCCTAGTGAGCTTGGCGCAACCATTGCCACCACTGGTTAGCTTCAACCTCGAGATGAAATGATGCCAAGGGAATTTTTTGAGCCTTTATGGTGCCTTGATACTCAAAAAAATGATCAACCCTATTAAACCATTTTGTCGTGTCATCGCTGGAGTACCTGGGAAACTCCAGCCTGGCCACTTTGGACAAAAAAACATGTCTACTTTTGTTTATTTCTTTTATGATCTACTCCCTATTGAAACAAAGGTGGCCAATTCGATCATTGTTGTTGATGTTGGACCCTTCCTTGTTGGACATCAAAGCTTTGGATAATTTGGTGATGATTTATTCCGGTTGGTGTAGTTTGTCAATAACGCCAAGTTCCACTCTACTCATGCCATTTTGAAGTCCACCAAGCCCTGCTTCTAAATTCTCTATTCTTTCCTTGTTTGTGTTCATTGTAATACAGATCTGATACCAATGTTATATCCTAGCAAATATTAAAAGGATAAAATAATTGTTTTCTCTTTGGGTGAGAAAGGTACCCAATCTAAATTCAATATTTTTTACTTAGTTTTCATTGATATTAATGGTTGTCTTAAATAAGCAAAAGCCTTGCATATACTAAATACAATTCTACTCATACACTACTCTCTTATAACTACCATACTCAAGCATGATTGCTAAAAATATGCATATATGAATTGTTGGAAATAACTCACACCTAATTACCCAAAACATGAAAGAAAAATACATAACTAACTGCTAAACATAACTGCCACTCCAGTAGCCCTGACTTCCTGCCATTCACCTTACTAAGGACCTATGTATTTGAGGTTTGGCTTGTGCATTCCTTGTGAACATCGTGGCATATTATAATGTTTTTGGATGATAATTTCTTATGTATATTAGTTATAAATAGTAAATTGAGTTTTTATTCATAATTATAATTTATATATTTAATCTTAGAAATGTTAGTTCATCTAATTATTATCATACTAAGTGTGAGTGAGACATTCATAGAATATAACATCGCAAGATCATGGACATAAATAAATAGTTCATAAATGATAAAAAAACTTAACTAGTTGGTTTTCTTGGTCACAAGTAGATAACCAGTGAAAGAATTAGACTAGTAGGAATTCATTCTAATTTAAGGATCATCTAAAATGAATCATATAAGGAAATATTTTTACATACTAAAAAATATGAGTATTAAAATTTATGTCTTAAGGATAAAGTATTCATTTGATTGGTGAGGTCTTAGTGTTCTTTAGGATCAATAAGCCTCCCATGTTGGCATACTTGTTATTGAGGTGAGTGAAATCTGGGGCAAACATGACTACATTTATGGATCTATAGATTTAAGATACACTCATGTGCAAAGTTCCATTGTTGGATTGCTTGAATCCATAGGCATGGATACCCATACAATATCAAAACATATAATTGAGAATCCTCTCCCTAATCACACATTTCATCACCTTGTCAAAAATTTCCTTTGTCCATACCGTACTCCAGCTTATTAGTTTCCATCACCTATTCACGATTGAACCTTGGGATTTAATGGTAAACTTAAAATTCCACCTATAGATGTTTTATGTCCAATCATTTTAGATAATGATTGCATCCTTTGTATTACAATTCCCCTACAATATCTAATAGAGAGGGAGATATCCTCCTTGCCACTGCCACGTTGACATCACTAACTAGCAACAAACAATCCAACTTCTCCATCATCTTTATCCTCCCTTTAACACAAACTCATTCCTTCACTAATCATACAAAAAAACCTATGCCACCCTAGTAACAATTGTCCCCCATTCTTTTTTTCATATCCCTAACACTATCACATTCATTTATTGGCTAATTATCTTTCATTATTTGCTGCACAATAATCCAAAACTCATTCTTTATCAAAATTGGAGTTAAGCCACCAACAATTAATCTATAACACAGAACTTCATCTCTAACTACCATTACCACCACCTTATTTCCTCATTCTCCTTAATCCCTTGATCCTCTTTCGATCACTTTAGGTTTGATGAAATCTACTTTTAGAAAGCTATATGTGGTCAAAAAAGTGGATTTAATTGAACTATGGTAATAAAAAAGAATCAAGAGAGTTATTGAGATCGAATGTAATGAGTTGGTGGTAGTAGTGGTTAGGGACAAAGATGAGTGCTTCAAATGAGTTGGCGGTAGTAGTGGTTATGGACAAAGATGGGTGCTTCAAATGAGTTTGTGATAGCCTAACTAAAATTATTTTTATATTAAATATAATTTAAAATTTAATACATAATTTTGAAACTTTTTATTTAATCCCGTAATAATATACAATTATTATAATTAATGCTCAAAAGTCTTTTGATTTTCTCTTTCAAATTTTCATTAAGAATTTTAAATTGTAAGTTTATTCACATAAAATCAATGTAATGTGATAACATTAACATGCATATGTCATGCCATATAGAATAAGAGAACATGCCTACATTAAATTGTTCAAATAAAATATATGTCATATGCATATATATGCATCATAATTATTTGAATATTTTGTAAAAAACATGTTTTGCAAAATTAAGGAATGTAAAAGTGCATTAATTTAATGGGATTAAACTAAATACAAATAAAATACAGAAATGTTTATGAAACCCAAAATTTATTTATAATTGTTATAATTAAGAAGTGTTTGGTTTAAATGGAATATTAATGTAATTTAAAAGTCACTGTGAATTTAAAAAATTAAATTGCAAGATAATAAATTTTGGATGTTTTCAAAATTAAATTAATTGATTTTGAAAATATTGAGTGGGAGTGGGAAAGTCTGACAACTTATCTTCGGCTAACACTATAGTGCACACTTATGAAAAAACAATTGGGGCCTTGTATCATTGTAGATCGATTTCCCAAAGGAAGATGTTCAATTAAGGTTAGTAACAAACATGACTTTTGTTGGGACATTAAACTAATATGGAAGACAAAAGATTGACTTTAAGAGAAATTGTCTTTTGGAATAAGTATTGGGATCGGATATAGTGGATTAAACTTAAAAATTGCAATGAAGAGATTAATTATATTTGAACTAAGGGTTATAAGTGTTTTATTAATATGGATATATTAATCGTTATGTAAATTGGAAATGTCTTGTACAACAAAAGTGCTTAATGACCAATATAGAGTTGGCATCTAAATTCTCTAGTATTATATATCTGTTATCATAGTAATTAAAATTAATTGCATACTTGCATACTTGCATAGTTAATTATATTTGAATTATATAACATGTTATGAATCATTTAAGTTGAATGTTATTTGTTTATTATTTTAACAATAAGACAAATCCTATTCGATAATAATAAGTTGACCAACGATAACTTTAACAAATGGAAAAGTAACTTAAATTTGGTTTTAATCATAGAGAATGTCCATTTTTTCCTAATTGAGGAGTGTCCTTTAACTCCAACGGCCAATACCACTTGAACTGTTCGAGAGGCATTTGACTGTTTGCTTTTTACAAATAATAAAGCAAAGTTCTATCTTTTAGTTGCGACGGATGATGTGATATTGACTTAACATGAGAAGCTTGAGACTACTTATGAGATAATGGAGTCTCTACGACTTATGTTTGGTAAACCATTAGAGCAGGCTAGGTATGAGGTGGTCATGAATGCTAAGATGAGAGAAGGCACCTCAATTCACCAACATACGCTTAAAATGATTATACATATCAATGATGCAAAGGTTAATTAGGCGTTTATTGATAGGGAAACTCAGGTTGGAATGATCTTGGAAACCCTATCCCTTAGTTTCTTATAATTCAAAAGTAACTACTTTATAAACAAGTTGAGGTACATTTTGACTCATCTATTGAATGAGCTCACCACTTACTAGTTTGTAATGGATAGTAAGAAGGCCATTGGTGAAGTAGATGTTGGTATATCTCAACCTTCCACTAGCGAGACATGAAAGAGACCAATAAATGAAAAGAGAATGCCTCAAAAGCAAGTGAAAAGAGTAAAGGTTGGTAAAGGCAAGAAGAACACTAAAGGAGCATAGAAAAATTGGTTCCATTGCAATAAAATGGGCATTAAAGGAGGAACTATCCTTGCTACCTAAATGAGGTCAAGGACAAGAAGAAAGAAAAGAGTAGAGTGATTTACTAGTTCTTGAAGCTTGTTTAACTGAATATGGTTAGTTCCCTTGGATAGTTGATTTAGAGGCCTCTAACCATGTTTTATTTATATGTAGTTGACTAATTTTCCTATCAAGCTGAAGGATCAACGCTTTACCATGCATGTTGGGAATGAGGACACTTTTTTAGATAAAATGGTGGGAGAAGTGTGACTTTAGTTCAAGAATAATAAATATTTAATATTAGATATTGTTTATTTTATTTCAATGTTTATTAGAAATTTGATTTCATTTTCAAGGTTGTATGAACAATTTTATAAAGCTTCATTTAGTAATAATGTTGTGAATATTATAAGAAATGGAATTGATGTTTGTATTGCATTTTTTAGAAAATGACTTGTATGTGTTAGACCTAAGATTGACTCACTACGTAATACTAAAATGTTCAGAATTAAAAACCTAAACCTAAAAAGCAAAATCTTTCTCCTAATGACGATATTTACCTATGACACTTTAGACTTGGTCACAATGGCCTTGATAGAATTCAAATATTGGTAAAAGAAGGCCCTTTAATGAGCTGAATGTTGGAACACTTTAAGTGTGTGAATCTTATCTAGAAGGCAAAATGACTAAGAGGTCCTTCATTGCAAAATGACAAAGGGTCACCCAATCGTTATAGCTAATATACTCTAATAGTTGTGGATCGATAAGCATTAAAGCTAGAGGTGGATATGAGTACTTTGGTCCTTTCATTAATGATTACTGTAGGTATGGGTATAGGTATGTTTACCTAACACAGTGAAAGTTCAATTTTTTTGGAAAGTTTATGGAATTTTGTATTAAAGTGGAAAAGCAATTAGGTAAGTTAATAATGGTATTTTGATTAGATTGAGGTGGTGAATACCTTGACATTGAGTTCAAAGATCATTTACTAAAACATAGTATTATATCACAACCTACAATACCTGGTACACTATAACAAAATAGTGTAGCTGAAAGGAGAAATAGGACTTTATTTGATATTGTTATGTCTATAATGAATTATTCATTGTTACCTACATTGTTAGGTCGATATGTGTTGCAAACAACCATTTACTTGCTAAACATTGTTCCTTCTAAGTCTATTCCTAAACCACTAGTTGAGTTTTGGAATGGTTGTGAACCTAGTTTGCAACATAACTAGATATGAGGGTGTCAGGTATATACGCTGAAAGGAAAGATAAAAAAATTGGAATCATGATAAGAAGTATGTCTACTTATGGGATATTCAAAAGAAACCAAAGGTGGCATGTTTTATAATGTACAAGAGAATAAATTGTTTGTATTAACAAACATTTTATTCCTTTAGAGCAATTATATGACAAATCACAAACCTTGAAGCAAGGTGTTGCTTGAGGAGTTTTAGTATGATGGGATCATATAAACATCGACTATTAAAGAGGATACTCAAAAAATCAAGAATACCACGATTCATTATCAAAGTCTGCCACAGTCTTGACATAGTAGGTGGGCAAATAGAATGCCAGAACTCTACATAGTGGCTGGTAAGGCATAAATGATTGTGTATGACAATCATATAGATGTAGTTCAACTTCATTTGGGAATTGTAGACAAACCTAATAAGATGTGACCTATTAGGTGCAAATGGATCTACAAGAGAAGTGTATGGGAAAGTAAAGAACTTCAAGGCACGACTAGTGGTAGTGGTTTTCACCTAATAAAGGAGGGAGTTGACTATAAGGAAGCTTTCTCCTCAGTATAAATGCTTAAATCTATTCGGACACTCTTGTCCATTACCACATCTCTTGATTATGAAATTTGAAAAATGGAAATCAAGATTGCATTTTTGAATGGTTATCTTGAAGATACCATCCATATGATCCACTTAGAAGGGTTCATGGTCCAAGGCTAGGAGCAAAGGGTTTGCAATCTTAAGCGGTCGATTTACGGACTTAAACAAGCATCAAGGTCATGAAACATTTGATTTAATGAAACCATGAAGTCTTATGGTTTTATGAAAACCATGATGAACATTGTGCATACAAGTTAATCAAGGATGTCAAAGTGATATTCCTCAATACTTTACATGGATAATATTTTACTTATTGGGAGTAGTGTAGAATTGTTATCCGATCTAAAGCTATGGTTGGCTAAGTAGTTCAAGATGAAGTATCTAAGACATGAAAGCTATATTATTGGCATATAGATCATACATGATCATACGAACAAGTTGTTAGCTCTATTAAGCATCATACATAGACAAGGTGTTTTCAATATTTTTTATGTAGAATTCCAAGAAAGGAAATCTGCCTTCCAGACGTGGAATCATTCTATCCAAGGAGCAATGTCCTTAGATACCTTAAGAGATAGAGGATATAAGACGAGTGCCTTATGCATCAGCAGTTGATAGTTTGAAATACACCATGTCATGTACTAGGCCAACATCTATTAGGTTATTGGTATAATCAATCGCTATTAATCAAACCTAGTCATGACTCTTTGGGTTATGATTAAGTGCATTCTCAAGTATCTACAAAAAATGAGATATTATATGTTGGTCTATTCTGGTGGTGATTTGATCCCCATAGGATACACAAACTTTAACTTCCATTCTGACAATGATTATAGGAAGTTCATGTTCTAGTAAATGTTGACTCTTGGTAGAGGAGCCATAGTGAAGAAGCTTTAATTAGGGTTGCATCGCTGATTCCATTATGGAAATTGAATTTGTTATAGCTTGTGATGTAGCAAAGCAAGGGATATGGCTCCATAAGTTCTTGACATATTTGAGAGTAGTTATAAATATAGATCGATCGCCCACACTTAGAAGTTCTTTTAGCTTAACAATGGGATAGTTGCTAATTCAAAAGAACTTAGAAGCTACAAGAAAAGGGAAGTGTATAAAGTGCAAGTATCATTTGATCCAAGAGATTGTGAATTGAAGGGATGTAACTATGTTGAAGATTGGTTCTGAAAATAACCTTGTTGATTTGTTTACAAAGGCATTACTTGCAAAGAGCTTTGAGGGTTACATAGAAGGGATGGGGTTAAGAGACATGTCCCATTTGTTTTAAGGCTAGTGAGAGATTGTTAGGACTATATCCTTGAAATGAAAATGTGTTTGTATTTTATTGTTGAAATTAGAATAAATAAAAGTACATTAATTTATGTGCATTAGTTTTATTTAATTCATTAAATAAATATTAAGAAATCTTAGATTATTTATATCTACTAAAACTCAATATATAAGAGGATTGAGTTTAAGAAAATAATATATATAGTTCACGATAATTAATTAAAGTATGGGATCTTTGATGATGTCACTCTTATGACCTATATCCATTGGAGAATATAGTGACCCTAATTCAAGTTAACTAATATAGGGATATTTATTAGGGGGTATTTATGTGTGATATAGATCATATAGGATTGGACTAGATATATTAGAAACATTATCAACATCAGTTTACTTATAACTGTTTATTTGTATCATCGATGATCATGTGTAAGACGATCTTAATCGTGAGTGATTTAACTAGCCTCTTGTCATAATACCTTGGTATTTGACTTACTCGTCATGCCTCATTGTTGTTGGGTTAAGATGTCTTGTATCTTGATATCCTAGTGTTTATGGTAAGTTGGGAGGTTATCTCACAATATGATTTCATTTGTTCTCATATGTCAACTATTAGTTCCTTTGTTTAGTGATTCTAGAGCTTTAATGAATGTACACATCTTATGATATGGTCATGGTGAAGTTCTTTGAAAGAATTGTAGGTATTCAAGGAGAAATGATAATTAGATGGGTAAATTAGACATTTTGACACTCTAATTATGAAAGCATTGTGGAAGATTGTATTGTAACTAATGATTACACCAATAGATTACTCACTCATATTGAATTTGAGTAAATGTTAGCTATGATATTAGAATTTTGTTTTAAGTTTATAATAGAGTAACATTGAAATTAAATAAAGTTAATAATAAATTAAACTCAAATTTAAATTTTCATCGAATCTTAATATGTTACATAAACAACGGCACAAACTATATTGTACTTTATGATGAAATGGTTAATAATGACGAATCATTTAATAATCAATACATATATTTATTAATGTCGTTAACATAAATATAAAAATAAATATGTAAGACTATTTTTAAAATGTTATAAATCAATACTTAATTAAATATTTCATATTATTTGGTTAGATTAAATAATAAATGTTTAATTGTTCAAAGGGTAAAAATGTTATTTATATTTAATAGGGTGTAAAGTTTGTGATTTTTTTTTATAATTTTAATAATTTTAAATAAAATTTAATATTTAATTAAAATAAATATTATAATAATGATTAAATATGAATTTAATTATTACACGTAGATAATTAAATTTTAATATCACTTATAAAATTATAAAAAATAAAATTATTTTCTTTATCCAATAAGCCTATTAGATTTGTACGATTTTAATCCTTTAAGACTTATTGCATAAAGAAAATAATTTTATTTTTTTATTAAACATAATTAGATTTATTTAAGGAGTTTGAATTCACATAACATGCTATTGAATTAAAAACTTAAGCACACATTCATGTAAAAATTTTAGAGAAAATTTTGAACACCAAAATTTGAGTGAAATAATTTTACCAAACACAATTTTGGGAGACAATTATTCCAAACACAAAGCAAGAGAAATAACTTTTCTTCCCCTTCTTCTTTGGTACTATAATGGAGAATGAGAACTGCTTGATTGGTCATACTTAAATGAGAGTCCATGCTTCTCAATTCATCAATTGCTAAAAGAAAAGTTGGAAAGATCAAAGATAAATAGTTTGGATCCTATATTTGTTTCAAATTCAACAAATTATGCTAATAAAATCAAAATGTTCTTGATTATAAAAACTTTTGAACACCATACACAATGTAACATAGGGTTTATCTGGCATTGCATTGAGGAAGTATAATATTGAACAATATTAGAAAGGCATGCATGCTGCTCAACTAATGCCAAATTAATAGAAAGTAAAGAAACTTTCCATTGATTAAAAAGAATAATGAAATTTATTGCTATATATAATGCAAAGAGTATAATTGCTAAAAAAAAAGAAAGAAAATCATATATCCTAATTTTACTCAACTCCATTTGCGAGGGACACAAATCTCATGGAAGCTTCCTAGTAATAACGAAAAAGAACTAGTTATTGTCATCTGGAGTTTGGCCATACAAGTGAATCTCTCTATTATTTATAGGTTGAACTGGCCTTGCATTTTCTTCCGCGTACTGTAATTAGAATAATACATAAAATCACGTGTTAGATATATAATAGATTGTGACGTCACATTGTTTTTTTATTAAATATATTTTTAAAATTAAAAGATTAAACACTATTTTCACTAAATGAAAGATACCTGTTAACGTTTTTTGTTACATAATGCGAAGTGTTCACGATATAGTTAAATCCAATTTTGAGTAAAAAAAATTAAATAGAATCAAACTATTTGATTATTAAAAATATTGAACCTAACAGTTTGATCATTTGATTTTATTAAAGGTTTTCAACGGTTTGATTTTGTTAATATTACATAAATATGATACATCTAATGATACATCTTTGATTAAAAAATGATAAATATAATCAATAATTTATCAAAATTGATATGAAAAATTTAATATATTATTAAAATAGATACGGTTCTATCGATTTAAAAATTAATATAATTAGACTAGATAGTTTAAAAAACGATTTTAATTAGTAAAAATCAGATTATAACGTTTAATATATAAAACAATTTTCTACCTTTATACTCTAATCCAATTGTTTTTAACTATTGATGTATATATAAATCTTAATTTCTTTTTTTTTTACTTTTATTAAATTAATGTGCTGTCTTTATCAACCTAAATTGCTTTATCCTTTTTACTTTTATTATTAAATTAATGTGCGGTATTTATTAATCTTAATTGCTTTTTCCTTTTTCCTTTTATTAAATTAAATAATTGAGAATAAAAGCTGTAATGCACAAATTAAGATTGGTAACTTACATCATGAACAGCAACTCTAAGTAGGTTTACTTGTTTCCTTGAGACTGTTTCTATCTGAAGACACCAAGAAATTAGGTAAATAAGGACCAAATTAGATTTTAGTGTCTAAAATAAAATATATATTAAAAAGTGATAAAATTAAGGGTTTAGATTAAAAGATTAATAACCTTTTTATTGATAGTCCAAAGGACACCTTCAGTACATGGAGGAACAGTAAGAGAACCCATGTATCTGTAAAACTTCTTCCCCCTAAACTTGATTCCTTCAGGATCAATGACTCCCTTAAATTTCTCTTTCTTCTCATCTTTCATGGATTCTATGTCTTCCATAATCTGAAAAATCAAAACTACCAACTTTTTAATTCATTTTTTTTAAAACAGATAATATTTAGAATGATTTGAATACGTAATTTTAGAATAAAGAAAGAAAAGAGATAAAACAGAAAAAAAAACCCACCTTGGATAGAAAACGATCTGGCTTTCCAGTTTTATAGAGAATACCAACAACTGCAATCTTGTTATTAACTTTGGGGTCTGAACTAATGTGAACCATGTGCAACTCCATTTCATACCTATCAATTTATTTAAACATGTGTTACAGGTTTCGCTTTTAAATGAAAAAAAAGTAATATTTTTCATTAATTGAAAAAAGCTAGCTCAGAGAAAGAGACCTTCTGCCATTGATGGTATGTTCAGAAGGTGAGTGCCAGTGCAATTGTTTAAGGAAATACTCTGTTCCATTGATTTTGATTGATCCTGCATCACCCACCCATTGAACCTATTCACGAACAAACAACATATGTTATGTATCTTCCTAGCAATATGTTTGATCTTATTTGATATAGTAATTAACCATGAAGTGGTGTTTTAAATTTTTGTATTCGCATGTAAGAAAGTAATGATGTTTGGTACAATGTACTTACTGTGATATCATGACCTCTATTCTTGACAGTGGCATTAGAAGGCTTGTAATTTCTCTTAAGCTCACCCAATTTTGGGATTATTTTAACTCTTTGATTGGACATATCAATGGGAGATTGCCTTCCTCCATTATTACAATCAGCCCATTCTTTCTTCAGGTGTCCCCAGTGATCTGGTCCCTTTTCACTTCCTCTCTTATAATCAAACTCGCTCTCATCCTCTGCATATATATTATCACCTTTTCATGTTATACCAAACTTTTTTATAAGGACAAAAAAACGTTCTGTAACCGCAACACACAAGAACTCTGTTTGCCAGCAGCTCTTTCAATAATCAAAAGCACAATGTGATTTCACGAGAAAAGCAAAAAAATTAAAAGCGCTTTTCCATCAAACTACTTTGGATTGAAATCACTTTTGATAAAATCACAAGCAAAAAGAGTAATGATTAAGATGACAAGTTTGATAATACTTACCAACTTCTTGAGCTGCAACTGACGTTAACACAACAAAGATCAGCAGAAGAAGGCAGGATATAGGGATGGATTTGATGTGATGCTTCATGGTGTTCAAATAGTTGGAGTCTAAATCTGAGGAGGTAATGGGTGAGAAAATGATAATAATAATAATAATAATAAGAAGAAGAAGCTATGATACGAGTGTTTTCTGATAAGAAGAAGAAGCTATGATACAAGTGTTTTCTGATTTGTGCGTATAAATAGAAAAATGCAGATGTTAAAAGAAGCTTCTTGCAAGTTTCTTGGGGGTAATGTTCTGATGTATGAAATGGGGACTTCTTCAGTGTTTAATATATATAGACTTTTCAGACTGGAGACAACTACTAATTAGAATCATTTCACACGCTTCTTGCATCTGTGACTTTTGAGTTTTGCCTCAACCGACCAAGCAGGGTGGTTGTAAACGGGGCACGGGCAGGGGTAGGGCGGATTTCATATTTATTGAATTTTTGTTTCAATTTTTGCTTAAAATTCTTGTTAAAATATATTAAAAATCCAAGAAAGAATGAAATTTAAGTGGTATTTGATTTTTTATTATTATAAAGACAAAAGTACTCAAAATTATGTAAATGATTATTATTTTAATGATAAAATGAAAAATAAATTTTAAAGATAATAATGAAAGTAAAATAAACAATATTTATATGATAATAAAAAAATAAAATATTTTAATTTCTTAATATTTTAAATTGGGCACTTCTAATTTTATTATTTATTAAAGTTAGATACTGTAATATAAAAATTATTATTTCTTATAGATCTATAAATATTTTATTTTAATATTTTTAGTAGATTACAAATTCTCATAATTACGTGAACTTATTTTTTATAAATAATTATAATCTTATTATAATACTAAAAGAATCTTATTATAAATTACTTCTAAATAGTATAATATTGAATTATTTAAGTGTTGTAACAAGTGCTACGATATAATCATTTAATTTTTTAAGTGAGTGTATTAATCATATAATTTAAAAATATGATTAATAATTTAAAATTTTAAAAAAATTATATTTTTTCATAAATAAAATAAAAATTATATATTTTATTAATAAAAAATTTAATAATCTTTTTCTTCTCTCTACTGTTTTTCTCTCGCTCATTCTCTCCTATCCACTTTCTCTCAATTTCCTTTTTCCTATTAGTCATTCTCTCTCACTTTTTCTCTAACTCATTCTCTCTCCTATTTATTTTTTATCTCTCAATTTTTTTATTTTTACTAATAAAATAATGATGACAAAAAAAGAGAAAAAAAGAACAAAAGAGAGAAAGAATAGAGAAGAAGAGGGGTAAAGAAAGAGGGAGGGAGGGAGAGAGAAGGAAAAGAGGAGAGAATTTGTTAATTTTTTTATTTTATTTAAAAAAAATCATAATTTTAAATTTTAATTATCTTAATTGATCATATTTTTAAATTATAAGACTATTAAAATTTTATAAAATTTATAAAATTTATTTAAAATTTTATAAAATTAAATTGTATAAATCAAATAATTATAGGATTAGAATGACAATACATCTTACATAGTACAAAAAGATTATAAAAAAATAAATATTTATTTAATTATTAATGATGCTTAAAAAAATTTAATTTTAATATTTTTAGTGTAAATTAACTACTTATAACTCTTCCGATGGCTTTGGAACGTTTTTCTCCTTGCTTTCAATCATAGACAAGACCATCATAGACAAGACATTAAGTGAAGTATTTATTCCAAAATATTCTTAATAAGGTCAAAACAATATAATTTTTACCCTTAAATGTAATTCATACACTTCAATGATTGAGATTAAAAATTAGAGTTAAAAAACAATAATACTTTATACATAGTAAACTTTCTTGATTGATTCTTGATTGATTTAATTATGACATCGTAAATAAAAAAATCTATTTTAAAAATATTATAATTTGTTCGCTTGAATTTCGATTGATGTAATTCCACCAAAATTAATACATTTATACATAAAATAAATCTTTTTTATTATATTTATTCTAAGATATGTCAAATAACTTGTTTAAAATGGTTAAATAACTCTATTATTATAAAGTTATCATGCAATACTCATATATAATGTCCAATCCTCTAGTGGTTTGACTCTGTATTTTGATAAAATAATTGTTGAACAAATTGGAGTCTTGAGAGGTTTGGTTGATTCAGTTCACCTCTAGAAACTAAATACTTGATGTACCTTTGTTGCCTTAGGTGTAGCTGATATCCCTTCCTATTAACCTTAATTCCTAAGAAGAAATACATGTGCCCTAAAACCTTGAGTGATACCTTATTATTCAATAACTTGATTGATTCCTCTATATAAACCCACTGCTACCAGTAATATAATATCATCCTATTTATGAGCTTCTTTGAAATTATTTATATCAGCCGTTTGCTAGCTACTGTTAGTAAAGTAAAACCAAATTAAAAAATTATAAAAAATAACATCGTTAAACCTTATAATAATATAAATAACATTATAATAATACTAAAGGTATTTAATTAACAAATTTAATATTTAACGGAGTTATACTATCATAATTTAATTTAAACGAAACTCAACTAATATTATCCAGTATTTAATGTAAAATAATATATAATTTTTTTTTAATATTTAAAATATATGAAATGGTTATAAGAGTTATTATTTTTATGATTATAAATATTGTATTTAATGTTTTCGTGAAAAATATTTTATTTTTTTAGAGAATTTTATCTTTTGATTAGAACTTAAGAATTTTTTTATTTGAAACAACAAAAATAAACCAAAATGGTATTAACACTCGACTTTTAGGCTTTTATACTAAAATATTTATTAAAAGAAATCAATAATTTAACATAATTATATTTTTTGCTAAATTATACATACATATATATATATATATATATCAGTCAGTGATATATTAGTATTATATATATATATTTTTTTTGCTAAGAACACGGGTCTAGTGACATAAAATGAATAATGGAAATAAAAATATGGGAAAAAAATGTCATCACGGGTTTACTAATTATTATATTCCGTTAGGTTCTTTAATTATTTTTTAACCAATTTATTTCATTAATTTTGATAAAATAAGTCATAACCATTTTAAAATAAATAAATAAATCAGCTATACAAAATAGCTAGCATATTTATGTGGAATGTAGGTAAAAAAGAATAAAAAAAATACATTTTATATCTATTTAATACGTTTTTATTATTAAAAAAATATGATAGATTATTTTATTTTAAACACATTTTAAATTTAAATTTAGGGTGTTATTTTTTTATTATAAATATTTAAGGATTATTTTTTATAATTTTTTTTTAAAAAACAGCAGTATTTTTATTTAGTCAGGGAAAAAAAATTATTATACATGTTTTTTGCGCAGTATACTTGCAGAGGCATCTAGAAGTGAGACTGAAAAAGGGGATATCAAAATTCTTCTCCGCCATATATGAACAGCTAAAGCTTGTAAATAATTTCTAAATCTCATAATTTGTTTTTTTTTCTTCTATAAAATGTATCCACATATACGTGTATGGTCATTGTTAGAAATGAATTCACATATTTGTTCTAACAGTCATCAACAACAATTATGAAATATTTAGCACCTATGGTACTAACAATTGGCCAGCCTACCAGTCAACGTATAATAGTTCAAAATGTTTTTAACAAATCACATGAGAAGATCTAAAAGGTAATTTTTGAGACTTAGACATAAAGCAAGCAGAACAAAAAAAAAAAAAAAAGAAACAAAGGCAAAAGGTTTATCACGTTTATTGAAACTGGAATTCACAAGCCTAGGAAGCAAGCCATGTGAAAGGCGTAAAAGCCTATTGTTCCACATAAGTGACTTTATTGCAGGAAAAACAAACTTAGGCACAGTACTAGAGGTACTGTCAAAAGAAAAGGAATTATCATATGAACAGTGACATGAAAAGAACTTAAAGACTCACCTTTTAGCTTTGTTAAGACCCTGTCAACTGCTAGTTAAGCCATCACCTTCTGAATGAGTTCTTCCTTCACAAAGTACTTAGTGGCATTAAATTAAACGAATACATTAACACTCTCTAAGAAGTTAGTACGCCATCCATACTAAGCTAAGTTCTCCCCTTTCTATTAGCTATATTAGCTAGGTGGGAATGTAGCCTAGCTATCTTATAGCTTGGTAGTTAGATGTTTAATAATTCTTTTATGGTTAGAGCAAGTTAGGCTATATTTATTTGATTTTCTATTGCTAGTTGTATGTAGTATAGAATCTATCTCATGCTTCCTACATGTAGCTTCCCTTCCTTTCAAATAGTGCATAAGCACTAGAGTCCATGAGTCATCCATTTATAACCTCACTTGAACCATATGCAAGCATTGTAGTTGGTGAGCCATTAAGGACTTACTAATCAAAAGACCTTACAACTTGAAGCATTTTTTGTTGGATAACTAGTTTTTTGGCATTGACATAATGTCCATTATCACTTAAACCACCAGTTTCACTAGGCTACTTGTACTTGGTAGAAAATCATGAACATTCCAACCTACACCACCAAAAGGGTCATAATTATGACCACTAGAAAGAGAGAAATAACCTCCATTCTTGGAACTAAAAGATCCAAAATGAGCAGCATTAGCGTGAAGTGAATGATGAACACTAGTTTGAGATTTTTTAGCTACTAAATGCCTCTCATATAATATGAATTCACTATAAAAATCCTCCAAAGTAACCTTATCATATCTCATCAAAAGAGACATAAATGACATAAAAGATCATACAAAAGAGACATAAATGACACAAAAGATTTATGATCTAAGTCAAGAACTCCTATGAAGTATAAGATCAAATCTCTTCGAGATACAACCTTGTAATTTGTTGCAAGATTGTTAGCAATAACTTCAAACATAGAGGAAGAGTGTGGCATTGCAAATAGGCACTACGAGACCATTGACCAGCTAGGTGGCTAGATGACTAGGCAACCCCTACAATTCGACTCTCGATGCTCAGGCTTTGACGCTTAGGTACTCAGTTAGGTCCTATCGGCTACAATTGTGGCCAACAATTTTTGGCCATCCATGGATCCCGAGATAGGATCCAGTGAGTAGGAATTTTGTCTTATAGACGCTGCTATGTTTTCTAATGTGACTTATCCAAACCTTGAAATCTTAACTTTTTTTTCCAACTCTAACTTTTTACCTAAGTCCATTATTTATAAATCCATCTTTTTCTTTGAATCCATTTTTTCTAAGCTAATCTTTTTCCCTTAACTCTCACTTTATCTTGGAATTCCTAAGTTCTTGGGAGGTTTTCATGATCCTCTTAAGTACCTTAAGAATTTCTCTAAAAGTGGGTGGCTTAGACTCCATATTTTATGAAATCCCACTTTTCCTTGGGAAATTTTTTTGAAAATGAGTGGTCTGGACTCCATCTTTTAAGGATTTTCACTTTATTACTCCCTAATTTCTTGGAAGGATTTTCTAGTTCTCTTATATGCCTTAGGAATTTTTTCAAAAATGAAAGGTCTGGACTCTCACTCTCCTCACCCCTTACCTTAGCTTACCTTTCCCAATCCCTATGTCTAAATTCTAGACCATCGTCGTTGTGGGTGTTGGAGTGGTTATGTCTTGGTTTTGTTTTTCACACAATACTAAGTCCATTAAGACAACAAGTTAGTATCATTACCTTGATTCTGGATCATGGTTGCTATGAGTGGTTAAAGGGTGTTAAGCCCGCTTCTTTCCCCATAGAAAATGATCCATTGAGGCAATGTAATACACTGTCTTGATTCTGGATCCCATTCTTTATAGGCATTGTAAGGATGTTGGTCCCACTTCTATTTCTATAGAGGAAGTGATCAATTGAGACATTGGTTTGATGATAAGTAGGTCACTACCTTGATGTTGGAATACTATTACTATGGGTGTGGAATGAGCATTAGGTTTCATTTCCTTTTCTACACGTAAAGTAAACCATTGAGGTAATGGTAGTCAACTGTGATCCTGGATCCTAGTCACTACGGGTGTGAAATGGATGTTAAGCCTTGTTTCTTTTTCTATAGAATGTGATCCATTAAAACAATAGTATTCCATTCCTTTGTCACTACCTTGACCTTGAATTACTATTGTTATGGTTATGGAAAAGGTGCTATGCCCTATTTCCTTTCCCACACAGAAAGTAAACCATTAAGGAAATGGTTTTCACTATCGTGATCCTGGATCTTGATCATTGCAAGTGGAATGGGTGTTAAGTCTTATTTCCTTTTCCGTAAGATGTGATCCATTAAGACAATTGTCTTATGAAGCTTGTTTAGATCCTGAACTATAGTGGTTGTGGATGGAAGAGGGCATAATTATGCTTTGTTGTTCTTATAAGACTTTGTGCATTAAGACATTGCCTAAATTCTAACGGGACGATAATTGCTACATGGTTTTGTGGAAAGAGAGGCCTTCTTAATCAAGTAAAGGAAAAGTATAACTCCTAAATTTGATCGGGTATGGCTACTAAGTTTGAGGAAAGATTGTGATCTCTCCTAAGTCATAGTAGTGCATAGTAGTATTCCTACCTTAATGCAAAGTTAGGATTGCTATAGATGTTGACTAATTCTCATTTGGATGTTATAGCCCTTTTGGATGCCAAGGATATGTTGGGTGCTTGGAGAGTTAAGTTATAGACGTTACATAAATGCCAAGTTTGCTAAGTTGTTTAATTTTTATTTTTTGTGCTGGTATTGATATGGCTACATAGGACCTTACCTAGCATTTTATTCGATAATAAAATGCAAGTGTAAAGAAATAAATCATTATATGTTCAACCTCTTCCAATTGAACCCCAATAACATCTTCTACCCTTACTGGATGCCCATATTTTAGTAATTTTATGCTACTCGTATTCTCCCTAGATGATTGTAATTCCAATTTATGTTAGGAACTTTAATGCTAGGTGATAAGTTGATGATCTACCCTACAAACATGTAGGAATTGTTGTCCTCGGATGCCATTGTGAGCTAAGGGGTAGTAAACTACCAGAAAGTTGATCATAATGGTCTTGGTGGCATGACCTTCCCCAATAGTGACTTAAAGTTCCACACTTTCATTTATGATGAGAGGTTTTCTAGAGAAACCATACAAGGGAGTGTTGACTAACTTGAAGGGAAGTTGTAGCTTCATCTACTTTCAAGCTTGCTTGAATGAAATGTCAATTGAGCTCATAGTATCTACCAACATTCAATAAATCTTATTCTTGGCAATCTGTAAGGTTATGACTAGAGCATCATAGTCGGGATGCACTAGTGGAAACTTGGGATTTATGAATCCTCTAATCACTCCACATAAAATATCAATTATAGTTGATTGGTTTCTCCATCTAAATGATTGATTATATGCTCTTATATACTTAAGAATCTTTGTTAAGCATTATTTTGGGTTATATGCAAATAATAGCACTGTCATGCTATTTCTTTCACACATCAATTATGTACATGTATTAAATTAAACATTCATCAGTCATATTTCCATACTATTTCAATTTATGTGATAATAATTTTATGACTAATTCAAAATCTACTTTGTCAAGCTAAGAAATGAATCTCAAATCATATTATTATTAAATTTGTCATAATTTTGTTTATTTTTGCTCCGTTTGACATCTTTTTACCTACAATATGCCATATTTGAATGCAAAAAATATCTTTTAAACAATATTAATCTCAAAATGAGATAAATAGATGGTTTGAATTGACCAAATAACTATATTTTTATATAATTATCATATATCACATTGGTTATATTAATTATATTCGTATTGGATTGAACTATATTGAATTATATTATAATTTTTCTATACAATGTTTAGAGACAAATTGTATAATATATCGGATGAAATGATTATAATTATTTTTATAAAATAATTTACATTTAAAAAATAGTTTTGTATTATAAAATTTTCTTTAAATTAATATTTAATTTATTTTCTATATTTTTATTTTATTTTAAAAATAAAAAAATATTATTTTAATTTAGTATGAAATAAAAAATTAAGATACACAATTTATTATTAAAAAGACAAAATCAGTTAAGTATATATTACATTTTAGACCCACATTTTCTCATCATATAAAATTTCTAACTAACTATATAATATACTTTGATTTCATAAACAATCACATAATTATATAGGATTTATTTTTAATACTCAAATGCAGCATTTTGTATTTTTAAGATCTTCTCATTACGTCATGGTTTACATTAGTTTGTAATCATTTATTCAAATACTTTAATTAAAATTATTTTCTAACTATTGAATTGTAGATTTTTAAAAGATACATGATAACAACAAACTTAATAAAATAATTAAAAACTTTAATGTTGAAAAATAATCTTAAATTCTTAATTATATATAAAATATGTCACGCATTGCGCAAAGTTAGCCTGTCAGAGGATTGAAGTTTACCGCCATTGTTTATTTGATTTACACAACATTTATGTGTCACAAATGCATTTGTCACGTACAGCTTAGCAATATTGACTTTCTTTTTCACAAGAGTATCGAATTGCTTGTACGGCCAACATAAATCTTAATGATACAAAATTTTTCGTTTAGAAACTTTTTTTTTTAAAGTAATTTTTAAATGGTCAAAGTAATTTCATGGATATTTGATAATTAATTGGTATGAAAATTGTTTCTAAAATTTGGTAAAGTAATATTTATATTTTTAAGATAGATAAGTAATATTCATCTTTTAAGAATAGTTGATACCTGTTTTCGTATTGAAATTCACGTCTTATTTTATTATTTTCATAGCTTATTTATTATTAATTTTAAAAATTATAAAAATATAAATAATAAGAACATAATATTTATATGCTATATCAATTATACAACTTACAATAGCGTGGAATAGTATAATTGCATAAAAACATAATATTCATACACCGTATGGGATATTTTACAAAATATTGTATCAATCAATATTAAACAAGAATAACAAAGTTAGATACTTGTATAAAAGTTTTTTTTTTTTAGTTTTCAATAAACAAAAAGAGTTTTTTAGAAGGAAAACGAGTTTAGAGTAGTATTTTAGATTCTATTAGTAAAACTATAGCTTCGATTATTTTGCTATCAATAAAAACTCAAAATGTGTATGAGTTTTTCTTTTCAATTTTTTTTTTGATAATATAAATATATATTAAAATTTAACAGGAGTGAAAGGGCATTTTATTTTTTTTATTTTTGCAAGAAAAATGCTGTTTATGGACACAATCCGACTTGATGTATTATTTTCGAAATCATCACTAAAATTTGAATACCAAATTCGTCATTCATCACCTTGAATAGGTTAAAAATGGCCACTCTCCTTAGATTTATTATTTGTTTAAGAAAACCAGCTTGAATAGTCTCAAGATTGACTCTTAAAAATGTGTATTTGACTTGGTAATTAAAGTTTGTTAAGCAACCATGGCGGGTGAAAAAAATAATCATATATACACGTTTAGAAATAATTCAAAGACTTGTAAACGCTCCATTATATATGGAGTTGGATATAGGAAAAATTTACAAGGATGTGTAATATATTTATAACATGTCAGAGAAAAAGATTGTGAATTTTTTTTAAAAAATTATTTTTTCGTGAATAATGTTTCAGCCATGATCAAATATGAATAATTCAAGGTAGATTTTAATATTGGTATAACTCTAATATATTTTAGTATTTTTTATTTTATTTGTTTACGTTGAATTTTTTTTAATTAAAATTACTTTAAAATAAAAAAAAATATTTATGTCTTAATTTATTTGAATTCATTTCTATTTTTCTGTCCCTTCTTCATTTTCAATTTATGTATTTAATTCCGTTTCTATATGTTCTCTTCAATTTCTGTTTCTATCCGTTCTCTTGAGTTTCAGTTTCTGTATTTAATTTTCGTTTATATCGGT
The DNA here is from genome assembly GCA_033030585.1 of Hippophae rhamnoides. NCBI lineage: Eukaryota > Viridiplantae > Streptophyta > Magnoliopsida > Rosales > Elaeagnaceae > Hippophae > Hippophae rhamnoides. The sequence goes on along the minus strand of CM065430.1, from coordinate 68,631,456 downwards.
TTTCTTCAGTTTCTGTATTTAATTTTTTGTTTCTATCTATTTTCTTCAGTTTCTATATTTAATTTTCATTTCTATATGTTCTCTTTAGTTTTAGTATTATTTTCCTATACAAGGGAAAAAAACAGAAACAAAAAGAAAGCATAGGAAAAAAGAAAAAGAAAAACAGAGTAGAGATGAGAAGAAGAGAAAAGGAAGAGAGAGAATGAAAAGAAAAGAAGAAAAGGGAAGGGAAGAAAAAAATAGACAAAAAGAGTTAATTTCCTCCTATATAATTTAAACACTTATAATTTCGTTAAATAATAAACTGTAAGGTAAATTTATTATTATTTAATCGTTGCATCTTATTAGATAAGTTTTCGTTGTTCTCTAATATTCACGATAATTAAAAAAATTATCTTAAGGAAAGAAAAAAATAGGCACATTACATAAATAATTTTTTTTATCTAGAGTTAAATTTATTCAATAGAGTTCAGACACTTGAAAGTTTGTGGAATAATAAACTGTAGTGTAAATTTATTATTATTTAATCGTTATATCTTGGAGATAAGTTTCTGTCATTTTCTAACACCCATGGTAAGAAAAAAAGTTAGCTTAAGGTGTGATACACATGTCTCGATTTTTTATTCTATTTAAATTTTATGTTATATAAATGTTGTATTTATAATATATATATATATATATATATATATATTTAATTTTAATAAAATAATTTTATTCTTAACTTTTTGTTCATGTATTATTTTCTACAATCTTAAGATAATTTTTTCCCTTCATTTTTTGGACAAAGAAATACAAAAAAAAAACAATTTTAAACAAATATTTTGAGACAAACATATTATTCATAATCGATTATATTTATCTATTCTACGTACATATTCTACCACCATTATCGTTTGATTTTTATGTATTTCTATTAATACTCGTCATTATTTATTAATATTACCTTTATCTCTTGTAATTAATTTATTAATTCATCTGTTTCACTGTTTTTGATGTTTCCCTGTTATTTACAGTTTCTTAATTTTCTTTACTTTGTATTAGTATTTTACTTTTAATATATATATATATATATATTTTTTTTTCTTTATACATATTTTTTATGATTTCATAAATTATTTTATTACTAAAATTATTTAATCACTATAATTAATAAAATTACAAATATGAATATAAATTAACATATTTCTATCATTTATTTATTGAATATTTTTTTTTGATAAACTAAAACTTTATTTTGTGATATTTTAAAGCATGGGTTGCTATTTTGTGTATTTAACAAAAAAAAAAGTAAAGAAAAGACACTACTATAATACATACATATAGTCTCGAAAATTTAGCATCAATTTTGATAAAAATCAAGGCCATAGAGTTTTGAACTCGGTTATTTAAAAATCGAGATCAGAGATATACCCTGTGACCTTAGTTATTTGAAAATTGAGATCATAGGTATATCTTATCAATTTTTTATCTTCTATACTCAACACCAAAAATTTCTATTAACTTTTTTACTTTTTCCTTTTTTTTCTTCCTTTTGCCTTTTTTTTTCTTTTTTTCCTTTCTTTTTTATCTTTTTTTCATTTTGCCTCTCTTTCTCTTTTATTTTTTACTTTTTTCATCAGCTTTAATTTCCATCATTCATCAGCTTTAATTTCCATCATATATTGTTCGATTCCTCGGGTATAGACGTATAAGCCTAAAGGGTGATTGGTGGATTTGAACTTGGTTAAGAGCGATTGCGAACAAAGCTCTGGAAACATATCTTTGTTAGTGGCATCACTGGTTGTGGTGTTGGAGTTAGTGGTTTCACTCAGATGGGATGACAGACTTTGCGCACGTTAGTGGATTTGGGCGCCTGATGTTCACGGTGGCTGGCATCACTGGTATTTATTTTCCTTTTTTCGGCTAGATTTTCACTCTTTTTTTCTTTTTCCTTTTCCCTTTTCCTCTTCCCCAACACGAGCTACTAAAGCATTTCCCTAGCGTTAGCTACACGATCTGCATCTTCTTCCTCTTCCCCTACCCCGTCGCTTACCTCCCCTCCCCAGCCGCTCACTTAGATAACTAGTTTCTTAGCTCAAACTATATTCTAATTTGGGTTTGTCACTCTTCTCAATTTTCAATTTAGGGTTTGTCACTTTTCCCTTCTCTTTCTTCCAAATATTCATTGAAATTGCATGTCAATATTGCATATCTTTCAATTTAGTGTTTGTCACTTTTTCCCTCTCTTTCTTCCAAATTTAGGGTCCAAAATTGGTAAGAGAGCCCATGGTAAAGTCTATGAAGGAAGGTCAATGTCTATTTCAACTCCTTTATTCAACTTTTTGTTTGTCTGATTTTAGTATATGCATAAATATTGAACCGTTGGAATATCTTGTATTGTTTACTATATGAGTGATAGTTTGATATTCATTGAAATTTTGTTGCAGTGAATAAATGCTTGTCGGGTTTTCTGAAACTAATGTTGGCTATTCATTTTTGACTTTTTTGCTAATGCATGATTTGTTTCTATAGGTATGTATCAGATTCGAAAAGCAAACCAAATGGTTGAGGAGTTTATGCTTGCAGCTAATGTTGCAGTTGCTGAAAAGATTCTTAAAAGTTTTCCTCTATACTCTTTATTGAGGTAAAACTGATTTATTTTGTTATTGTTCACTATATGTATTTGGAACAACTTTGTTAAGGTAAAACTAGTTTATTTTGTTGTTGTTCACTATGTGCCCTATCAATATATATTTTTCATTTGTACATTGTATTGCATGTAACTTACGCATATCCTGTTTGTTTTGCAGGATGGATAGGTTTGATACTTTGTTCATGCCTTTATGTAACATATATTACATACTGTTTGATTTTGATAAGTTTTGTTATGTTTACCAACTCTTTTAGGTTTTAAATTCAATGTAGTGTTATTTTCATCTCCACACGTAGAATGATATGAACCCCTAGAACTCTTGGCTGAATTTTGCTTAGTCTCATTTTTTAAAACTTTATAAATTGTTGTTTGAAAGGGTCGAAGATGGTACTACTAAGAGATATAGATCCTTTTGTTACTAGTATAGTTGTGCATGCACATCTAAGCCTTTAGTATGTTCTGTTGAGTAAAATTTAGAATAAATAATTCTAAATTTACTAATATTAGATCTAAACAAGTAAACAAACTACTTGTATTATACCCACTATAACACCTTTTAAAGGTAACTTACAAATTGAAGAGAAATACAAGCACTCAAAGAGAAAGCTTTCAACTCACACTTAAACTAAGAATACAAAGACTTATTTGTTTTTGATGAAATGATTAAACCAAATGCAAGGTAGACTATTTATAGTCCTCACCATGCAATCTACACCACACAAATATAAAACTAAGAAATAATTCTAGCCACACAAATATTATCTACACACTTCTTTTTTCTACAACCTTCAACCACCCTATTTATTCATCATTCAATCACTTCATTTATTTTGCTACCACTTTATTTATTATGTTGGTGTTGATTTTCACCACTCCCCCTCAACACCAACTCTCCGATCGAAACTAAATCAAAGTAAAATCAATGCTTGATCAAAGTATGGTTGATCTAACCATACTTATCGATCGATACACTTTTTGAGGCGTAGCTCTTCTATACTTCAATTGATCCTCGATTGATCTTTTATGTTCTATCGATCAATTGATGTCTAGATTGATCAACCCCTTATGATATTGAATTTGTCCTAATTGTTTTTTTTCTATTTTTGCTCTGTTTGATATATTTTCACCTATAGTACCATATTTGAACGCAAAATAGATCTTTTAAACAATATTTATCTCAAAATGAGACAAATAGCTAACTCAAATTGACCAAATAATTATACTTTTACATTGCTATTGTACATCACATTAGATAGATTAAGTATAGTTGTATTAGACACAACTATATTGAATTATATTATAATTTATCTGTACAATGTTTGGAGACAGACTGTATAATATATCAGATAAAATGATTATAATTATTTTTATAAAATATTTTTTTTAAAAATAATTGTGTATTATAAAATTTTCTTTAAATCAAAATTTAATTTGTTTTCTATATTTTTATTATATTTTAAAAATAAAGTATTTTTAATTTAATACGAAATAAAAAATTAAGATACATAATTTATAATTAAAAATATAATAAAAATTAAATATTTAATACAATTTAGACCTACATTCTCTCTTGTCATATAATATTTTTTAAATAACTATACAATTAATTATTATACTAAATAATAGTTTGATTTCATAAACAATGTATAACAAATTATACCGTTAATGTTTTTAATACTATGAAATAAATATACCATTTACTTTACAAGTGTGTGCATGCAAAATATTTTATATACTGATGAATCTATTCTTGCTTATCACCCTGATAACCTCGGGTTGTGAATTCTTATGTTGTTTATAATAGATGCAATTGTTCCATTAGGGCTTGAATCGAAATGGATATAGGGAAAAAGATATTTTACTAAAATTTAGCATTTTGTATTTTTAAGATCTTCTCATTACGTCATGGTTTACCTAATAAATATAATATATATGGCTGTAAAAAAATTCATTAGTTTCTAATCATTTATTCAAATACTTTGATTAAAAAATATTTTCTAAGTAGATTTTTAAAGATACATAATAACAATCAACTTAATAAAATAATTAAAAACTTTAATGTTGAAAAATAATTTTAAATGCTTAATTACATATAAAATATTAAGCTATAAAATATGTCACGCATTGCGCAAAGTTAGCCTGTCAGAGGATTGAAGTCTATGCATGGCCATTGTTAATTTGATTTACATACCATTTATATGGCACGAATGCATTTGTCATGTACAGGTTAGCAATATTGACTTTCTTTTTCAAAGAGCATCGAATTGCTTGTACGGACAAGAAAAATCTTAATGATACAAAATTTTTGTTTAGAAACTTTTTCTTTTAAAGTAATTTTTAAATGATCAAACTAATTTCATGGAAATTAATTTGATAATTGGTATGAAAATTGTTTTTAAATGTTTGTAAAGTATTATTTATAATTTTAAGATAAATAAGTAATATTTATTTTTTAAGAGTAATTAATACATGCTTTCATATTAAAATTCACATCTTATTTTATTATTTTCATAACTTATTTATTATTAATTTTAAAAATCATCAAAAATATCCTTAATAAATTTTAACATACATTATAAGATCACAATATTTATATGCAATATATACAATTTACAATAAGGTAGAATAGATTAATTGCATAAAAACACAATATTTATATGTCATATCAACTCTAAAACTTACAATAGGGTTACAATAGATTATGTATATAGGTTACAACACATCGGTTGTACAATTTATAAGATGATCAGTACAACAAACTATCCAATTGATTATAATGTGTACAAAAAAAAAAAAAAATTCATGGTAAAATTGATTATAATTATTATAATCTAATTTATGGGTTATTTTGCAAAACATTCTAGCAATCAATATTAAACAAGAATAACAAAGTTAGATACTTAGTACAAAAGTGTTATTTTTTTCTTTCTTTAGGACATAAGTGGAAATATTCAATTAGGCAAACCATGCCGACATCTTCTCTCCAGACAAAAAACTAAAATGATAGCATGCAAAAGTTTGCTTTACTAAATAATATAAAGGGTATTAGTGCTTTAGTTGAAAGAGCTTCAAAAAAAGAAACTAAAATTTGAGTACCAAATTCGTCATTCATCCTGACTCCAAAAAAAAAAAAAATGGCCATTCACCTTAGATTTATTATTTGTTTAAGAAAACCACCTTGAATAGTCTCAAGATTGACTCTTATTTGCAATATATACTATGATATGTGTATTTCACTTGGTAATTAAAGTTTGTTAAGCAACCATGACGGGTGAAAAAAATATATACATGTGTAGAAATAATTCATAGACTTGTATAAGCTCCAATCTATATGGAGTTGGTTATAGGAAAAATTTGCAAGAATGTGTAAATATATTTTAATTATAACATGTCAGAGAGTAAAAGATTGTGATTTTCTTTTTAATAAAAAAAATTAGTTTTTCGTGGATAATGTATCAGACTATCAAAAATGAATAATTTAAGGTAGATTTTAATATTGATATGACTCAGGTATATTTTAGCTTTTTATTTTATTTGTTTATAGTATCATTTGCATCTCGGATTCCAATAAAATAGTGGTTAATGGCGTTGCAAATTGGATTCCAATAAAATAGAGGTTAATGGCGTGTGTGAATTGGGATCTAAGAAGAATCAAACATGAATAACTAATAAAACTATATATATATAATCTAATGCACTTTTTGTTCCAATAACGATTGATACCATAGTTTTAAAAAAAATTACACAAAAATATTATATTTTCTAAGAACACACTAGAAATAGTTGAAAATATAAATTTGGTTAAATTTAATCAAATTAATGATGTATTATTTTATAAAGTAAAATATTAATAATGTGAGCTAATATAATTTTAATATTAATCTATAACTTTATAAATATAATAATATTACCTAGTTAACATTTCATCTTATTACTTGTCTATATGTATTACTTGTCTATATACCACTAGGCATTACCAATCATGTGAGCATTTTGACATTGGCTTGAAAATTGGAGATGATAATAAGTCTTATCCTAATAGGAATCCAATTTTATTACTAATTGCTAATGTATAACAAGGATATACACTACTACAAAATTGATATATGATCTCGATTTTTAACCGTGATCATAGATCTATGATCATGGTTATAAAAATTGAGATCTAAGTGGGAGAAACTATAGATTCTTACATATAATCTCGTTTTTAACCGAGATTATAGGCATATCATTTGGTTACAATTTTATAAAAAACAAAAATCATAGACAAATCATTTAATCTCGGTCTTTTATAAGATCATGACCATATATATACAATTTAGTCATAGTCTTATGAAAAATTGAGACCATAAACATACCATTTGTATTATTTATATTTTTAAGATAAACAAATAATATTTACTTTTAAGAGTAGTTGATGCATTTTTCATCTTAAAATAAGGGTAAAACTAATCTCACGCCATATTTTGTTATTAACTTATTTATTATTAATTTTAAAAGTTATCGAAAATATTTTTAATAAATTTTAACATATATTAAAGACAATAGTAGATATTGAGTACTAAATTGGTCCGATTGTAGAAATTTGGTAACAAAATGGTAAATTGATTTTGAAATGCTAACTTGGTCAAGTTTCAAAAATAGAGACTTTAAACATAAATGCTTATATTCATTTAAAATCACAAAATATTCATGTTTGTCTTTATTATTCTTGCCAAAAAAAACATAATAACACAATATTTATATACTATATCAATTGTACAACTTACAATAAAGTAGAATAGATTAATAGCATAAAAATACAATATTTATATGCCATATCAAGTGTAAAACTTAAAATAGGATACAGACTATAGTAGATTATTTGTGTAGGTTGCAAGAAAGAAAGAATTTATGCTATTATTATTCAATGAATAGTTCTTTGTCGACAACTTGATACTATTGAAGATGCCTTATGTGAACAGTAAGTTGTTGCGATATTTCATACAAGTAAATACTATTTGATGAATAGTATATTGTTGGCACTATTTGAGTGAATGAACAGTACAATGTCGACACCATTTGCTATTTTGTCGTCTTGTGTAAAAACAATAGTAATTGCTTTTGAAGACTTTTCGATGGGTTGTTGCATGAGCCGTAATAATGATAATGGACTCTTAGGCCCAAAATTTAAAGACTCGTAGGCCCAAAATATTAGAAATGGACTCGTAGATACAAAATGATAAATAAGCTCACATGCCCAAAATAATAAAAATGGACACGTAAGCCCAAATAATAAATAGACTCGTAGGCCCAAATTATTAATAAATGGACTCGCATGCTCAAATTAATATAGGCACGAAGGTCCAACAAGTAAATGGTCTTGCACGCCCATTAAGGATTTATGGACAGGTTTTGCGGGTCCAAAATAGGATATCTTCACTTGTTGATTCTAAGTTTAATAGATCAGTTGATGAAGCTTTGGATGATGGTGAGACTGTTTTATCGGGTGATTGAGTCTCATCTGAATCTTCTCCTTCTCTCTTTACTCCAAAATTTTGGCCATAAGATCCTTGTGATAATTGCTTAATGAGTTCCAGAAGTTCCTCTTGGGATTTTGCTTGAGAAATTAAGGCATTTGTATGTGCCTTTTGTGTTATTAAAAGTGAAGATGCTTATGGTTTCTTCACTTGGGGCTCTATGTGACCCTTTTGTAGAAGCCATTTTTAACAGCTGGTTGTAATAGAGTTTTTGGGATCGTAAATGACGACCACCATTTGATTTGAAATAAACGTGTAATAGTGATTACCTCCGATGTAACAGGTTTTAAGACCCATTGATAGACCCAAGGAAGATAGAATTTTGAGAAAAATATACACAAATGAGGGAATCTAGCTTCCTCTGATAAAGGTTTGTAATTCTTTTGAAAGGATTCATAACTTTCCTTTATAGGAGAAATGAGAATAGAATGGAAGTTTCAGAATAATTTCCACCATTTAGAAAACCAAGATAGAAATCTTGAAGGATTAAGGAATTTATTAACAAAGAAAAATAACCAAGAATATTGGTTATCTTTGTTTTAGATAAGAAAATGCAACAAACCATGCCTGGTAATAATCCCAATAATTGTATGTTGTACAATGTGAGAGAGAAAATGTAATGCTGACCAAAAAAGACAGCATTTTGGAAAGATCATTATCCCAAATTGCTGGAGATATGATTTTAAGAAGATTAGCAGTTGAAAACTATACTTCTGATGATTTTGGATAAAGGATGTGTTTAAATTCAACACTTCCAATGATTTCCAAAATACTTTGCTAATATTGTGGAGTTTTTGAATTTACAAAAGGCCTATAAAAGAAACCTTTTCCAAATAATTTTTGAGTTGCTAAATAAGGATTATAATTATAAAATCCTTTTTCAACAATTGTAACTAACTGAGTTTGTTGTTTTAAAATATACTCAGAAGTTGGTTTTTAAATGGATTTAGGAATAACTTCCCTTGTTCCCTTTTGGGGAAAATAAGTAGAGGTTATGATCCTCCTTTCTGGAATAGAAATTGTTCCAGTTGGTTGTTTTGAAATTATTTTTATTTTGAAAGACGTTGCTTCCTTTTCTTTACCTTTGGAGGCTGGGGCCTCTATTTTGTAAAGTATAAATGGTGCACCTAATCCTGGAATATTGGCATAGGTTGCTTGTAATGCATCTAAATCTTAGGATTCTTTGAAGTTTTGAATCCATTCTTGGACTCGTTGTTACAGAACTTCGCCTAATGGGGATAGTTATGTTGATGATTCTTCCAGTGATTGTTGGGAGGAAGGTTCTGCTTCTATATTTTTGGTTTTGGCCGCTTGGGACCAGGTGATAATTGGTTTTACTGATGAGATATTGGTAATAGAAGGGTTTAGAGGAGGTTCCCTTTTCTCCTTTTCTTTTTTTCTCTCTACTCTTCTTTAAACCTATTTTGGAGAAACTCTCTGGTTAGAAAGTCTGGTAATAAATTATTTTCTCCTCTGGTAAATTCTATATCAAAATAAAAAATACTTAATAATGCTTTACATTTGGCAAAAAATTGTTTTGATGCAATGTTTTTAACATCTTTTAATAAAATTTCTTTTGTAGATTTACAATCAATTCTTAGTAAAAAATTTTGATTTAAAAATTAGATTGAAACTTTGAAATACAAAGTACTATTTCTAATACTTCTTTTTTGACTATGGAATAATTCTTTGGACAAGCATTCCAATGGCCAGAGACAAATTGAACAATCAATTATTTATTATCTTGGACTTGTTTTAATATCCCACCATAGTCAAGTTCATTGGCATCGGTTTCTACTATCTTGGGAAGTGTTGGATCGGCAATATGTAAATAGGGAATGTTTTGAACTTATGCTTTTATTTTAGGCATAATTTTTGTATGTTCTTCTGTGCATGACTCAGGAGTTTTATTGAGCCTATTATGTAATGGCTTTTCCAATCTATTGATGTTGGGATAGAAATTTGGAAAATAATTTAAGCTACCAAGAAATCTTTGTAGCTGAGTTTTGTCAATGATCTTATCAAGAAATTTGGTAGTAAACTGAAGAGATCATTCAATTTGAATAATAGTTCCATTAGACATATTATGTCCAAGAAACTTGATATTAGTTTTGAAGAGAGTCATCTTTTTGGCTGATAAGGCTAGGCCTTTCTTTTTGATAATATCGAAGAAGGTTTTGAGATGTCTAATATGTTGTCTGACATCTTTAGAAAATATAAGTATATCATCGATGTACACGATACATAATTCTGAATAAGCATCAAATATATCATTCATAATCCTTTGAAATTCAAAAGGTGCATTTTTTAGCCCAAAAGGCATGATATTCCATTCATATTGTCTGAATAGAATAGTAAATTCCTTTTTATATCTATGTTTTGGTTCAATTTGAATTTTCCAGAAACTTGACTTCTTATCAAATTTTGAGAATATTGATGAAGAATGGAGTTTTTGGAGAAGGTCCTTTTTATTATGAATAGGATATCTAATTCATTTTAAGGTCTTGTTAAGAGGTTTGTAGTTGATGACTAATCAATGTGTTCCTCATTCAATCTGGATTTGGATATTAATTTCATAGATAAGAGATCTACGATTTTTTTTCTGCAGAATTGTTCAAGGTCAGTGTTTATTTGAATTGGCCTTGCTTTTGTTGGAATATCTTTCTCATTGAAAGATGGTTCATATGGTAATTCTACTATATGTTACTTTTTACTCCAGAAAGTGCTGGGTATTTCATAACAAACTTCCTTTTCGAAAGATTTTTGGAGTATAGAGATTTTATCTTGAATCTCTAGAATTTGAAGTTCTTTCTCAACTGTATGAGATTGAATTATGGAATTGAGATAGAGAGAGTCCTTTTTTCTATGGTTAATAAGAACATAAATCTCCTTTTGATGGATGGAATTATCTTTAATAAGATTAAGGTTTCTGGTTTTTAGTTCTTCGATGATGTGAAAACTGAAGGTCATATCTTCGATTTTGAAAGAAATCTTAACACTTTTGAGAAGATATGAGGTAATAATATTCATGAACGATGTTCCTAATATGGATGGATAACCTATGTCGTATATGATCACAAATGGAGTTTTGATAAGAAATGATTCGTTAAGGATTGCAACTTCCATTTTACCAATGATAGCCATTTTTGATTTATTGGTTGAGGTAAGTTGTTCGTCTGTTGGTTGTTAAAATCACCTGGGAATGATAGATGGTTTTGTACAATTGAGATCAACGCTTCTATCAAATAATGCATTTGTCTTGAGTTTTGATTGGTTAGGGAATACTAGGATAATGGATATTTTGTATTTCCTGGTGGTGATTTCCCTAAGAAATTGAAGAACATTTTCAATAATTCTTTCTATGTTTTTAAATTCTTGGGTATTTGGTTCAAGTTCGTCATCTGAATCACTAATAATATTTGGGGTTTTAACTCTAGTTTTATAAAGGAGTTTAAACTTGAGGTCTTATTCTTTATGCTTTTCCTTAAGTTGGTGGAGTTCTAGCTTAATGATTTTGATTTCAGTTTTTAAGTCTTGAATTTAACTTTCTGGTTTCAATGTTTTATTTCGTCGTTCCAAAACAGCAGTGAGATTGTAATGGCCTGTGCCGGTACTTGGAAGTTCAGAATGTTTTGGTAATGGTTGGGCTTTGGCCAAATTATTGGTCAAGTGGTCCATATATAATTTTGTAATATGAGGGTCGCTTAACTCAAGGATTTTTATCTGAAGTTGTTTATCTTCTTCCTTAGTTAATACATTAATATTTTTATCACAAATTTTCAGAGTCAGTTGATGCTAACTTTTCTTCCTAGGGATTTGATTCTTATGAGTAGTCTGACCAAGTTTCAGACTCAGATGATGATGATTCATCTACTATTTTGGCAGAGATTTTGTTTAAGGTGTCTTCTTCGAGTTTTAATTCATGAATTTTTTTAGACAACTTGCACAAACCCAAATGAGTGGTCAATTGATATTGGTGTAACAAGGAACATATGCTCAGATAAAGAGCTATTCATTACTTATGAACCAATGAAAGACGAAAATAAGCTCTTTATGGAAAATTCTACCACTTTAGCCATTCAAGGGTAAGGCTAAGTCAAACTGAAGATGACCTCTAGGAAGGAATTTACATTAAAAAATGTACTTTATATGCCAAAAATTTGTAAGAATCTTATTTCTGGCTCATTGTTAAACAAACATGGATTTTGAATAGTGTTTGAATCTGATAAGGTTTTTGTGACCAAAAATGGGATGTCTGTAGGAAATGTGTATGTATCTTATGGGCAATTTAAGCTTAATGTAATGGCTATAAAAGCTAAGAATATTAATAAGATTAATTCTTCTACTTATTTTCTTGAATTTTCAACCTTATGGCTTGGTAGACTAGGTTATGTTAATTACAATACATGGCATAGACTAATTAACATGGAACACATACCCGTATTCTAAATAGATTCAAAGAATAAGTGTGAGACTTTTGTTGAGGAAAAAATGATTAGGTCATCGTTTCATTCGATTGAAAGGAACAATGAACCCCTTGACTTAATCCATAATGATCTATGTGATTTGAAATGTTTTCAAAAAGGGTGGCAATAAGTATTTTATTACTTTTGTTAATGATAACACCAAATGTTGCTATGTGTATTTGTTTAAAAGCAAAGATGAAGCTATAGAGAAATTTATTCTTTATTAAACAGAAGTTAAGAATCAACTCAACAAGAAGTTCAAATTACTGCATAGTGATCATGGTGAATATGAAGCACCATTTGGTGAATTCTATGCACAACACGGAGTTATCTATTAAACTACATCGCCTTATTCACCTCAGAAAAATGGAGTTGCTGAATATAAGGATCATACATATTCACCACATGACCTTGATTACTTTTATACTTATTCTCATGTGATGATAATAACATCTATAAGGATGATAATTGCTATTGTCGTTCTAAAAAATCTTGAAATACATCAAATGGATGTAAAGACAACTTTTCTAAATGGAAAGTTAGATGAAGAAATCTATATGGACCAACCTAAGTGTTTTTCATGCCTAGGGTAAGAAGGAAAGAATTGTAAATTGGTAAAGTCTTTATATGACTTGAAACAAGCACCAAAATAATGGCATGAAAAGTTTGATAACGTCATAAGGACAAATGGCTTTAAAATTAATAAATCACTACTACAAAATGTTGCATTTAAGTCAAGATTTAAAGTCGATTTGATGAAAAATTGATGCTATCGACGGAGTACGTAACATCGGTTGACGTGTTGAACCGATGCTATACATAGGATGTAGCGTCAGTGCTACGTGTCAATCGATGCTATGTAAAATTAGTCTTTATTTTTTTTATTTTTATAGTTTAAAATTGAAATTAAACAAACAATTTTTTTTTATTTTTTTGGTCAATTATTTTTTAAGTTTAACTGTTTAAAATTGAATTTGGGCGAGTATAATTTTTTCATCTTTTTTTAGTCAATTGTTTTTTAAAATTTTATATTTTATAGAATTTTTGTGTATTTTTTGGATACTTTTATGTATTGTGTTTTCCCTACGTAGTTATTGAATTTGGATTGAAAAACTAACACAATATTGAAAAGTTTTCAAAAAAATATAAAAGGTCTATAGTTATATATATATAAACTTAAAAAATAATTGACCAAAAAAATAAAAAAAAATTGTATTATTTGATTTCAATTTTAAACTGTAAACATAAAAAAATTAAAGACTAATTTTACATAGCATTGACTCACACGTAGAACTGACACTAAAACCTACGTGTAGCGTTGATTCAACATGCCAATCGATGCTACACACATGGATATTTTCATTTTCTCCTCTTTCTTCCCCATCAGACATAACATATTTTATTTGTAGTGCCTCAAAAACCCAAAACGACCTACACTCCTCCTCCACTCTTTCTCATTTTCCAGCCACTTACGACCACTAATTTCAGTGCTGTTTAATGGGTTTTCTTTCTCTCCAAATTATCTTCCAAATCACCTATTATTTTGAGCGTAATACTTAAATTTTTTATACTCATTTTCTCACATACAAAACTCGTTTTTTCTTCATTCCTTCATTTTGTCACTTCATTTACTCTTGTAAGTATTTCTATTAATCTTATGCACTTATTATTCACTTGACGTTATTTTTTGTATAAATTTTTATATTATGTATGTTATTATGTGTTTGACTAATTTTCTAAGTGAGTCAGTGGAAATAATATCTGAATCTTGTGGGTTTGAGGGACTAGAATAGTTATTGTGCGTTATGAAAATAAAGGAAAAGCTACCAAAACTAGATACCTTACTTCTTATGCAGCTAATTTCGGCATTGAATGACAAAAACTTTCATAATTGTTGTCTATGCTTTAAAGAGTGGATTTTCTAGGTAGCTTTGCTCCAATATAAGTAATAATGTGCTTTTCTTTCCTTTGGAAGAAGAAAGAGACTTTTATATTAGCTAATTTCAATAATGTGATGAAGATTTTTTTTATTAATTACCGTACATGGATAAATTTATTTACCTATAAATAATTATATTTTATTTAATAAAATTAATACAATTTTAAAATAATTAAAATGATAAATTTTTGTATTATGTATGTTTTGGTATATATTCTAATAATTAGGAAATTCATATACAATAATACCTGAAATATATTTATTGGATACATATTTAATATGTTTAATATCATTAATAGAAAATGGACAAATCTTGGATGTCAAAGTGTAGAATTGAGCAGGATTATATTTCCGGAGTTAAAAGTTTCTTGGAATTTGCTTATAGAAATAGTAATAATGAAATTAGTATGATTCGATGTCCATGTGTTAAATGTAAAAATGAGTGATTTCATGATATTGACGAGGTTAAGTATCATCTTATCTGTAGTGGTATTCTTTTGAGTTATAAATGTTGGTATTATTATGGAGAAAATATTGACAATACTCATGGAGAAGAGATAAATAATAATATGAGTGGATTATATACATCTCATGATAATGTACAGACATAAAATATGTTTCATGGTGTTAAAGATGAACTACATGATGCTGACAACATAATGGTAATTTTTATAATGCTTTAATTTCTCTATTCCTATGACTGAAGTCTGGGAAGCTTGTTTGATGAATGTTTATGTGCTTATGTATTTAAGGGAATAAATTGTTATATGGACCTATTTTTGGCCCAAACTTCATCTCATCTCTCTTGCTTAGTTCCCTTGTATGACAACATCATGGTAGTCACTGACCAGGCAAGTACAGGAATACCACCAAGAATCATCATTTCAATATAATATCATGAATTCACAAAAATTAACTTATATATGTTAAAAGATTAGTAAAAGAGATTACCACATCGATAACCGAGTGATATAATAATAACTTTATCCCTTCGAAATCATATTAGCACTATATTAATCTTTTTTTTCTTCTATAAATATGAAGCTATCTAGAATCAAGCTAATATTTTTAATGCTATAATGTACTCTAAATATGAAGTTAAGTTTAACTCCGATTTGTTACTTGGGTTGGTTGAGTTTTGGTGCCCATAAACTTATGGAACAGTTGTTTTATGCCCAACCCACCCAAGTAACAAATCAGAGTTATACTTGACTTCATATTTAGAGCTCATTATAGCATTAAAAATACCAGCTTGATTCCAGATAGCTTCATATTTATAGAAAAAAGATTAATACAGTGCTAATATGATTTCAAAGGGATAAGGTTATTATTATGTCACTCGGGTGTCGATGTAGTAATCTCTTTTACTAATCTTTTAATATATATAAGTTATTTTTTTGTGAATTCATGATATTACATTCTTATTTTGAATTTAATTACATATAGTTCTTTGGTTGGAACAAGTGGGGCTATGATATGCATATTTTTATGATTCACATGAAGAATGGAGAGAACACTTTGTTCAAATTATAACATCAGGAGAAAAATATGATGATCTCGAATAACATAGGACAACACTATGGTAATATTTATGATGCTTTAATTAATTCTCCATTCTTATGTCTCTGAAATTTGGACTGCTTGTTTGATGAATGTTTACGTGCTCATATATTTAGGTGTATGAATTGTTATATGGACTAGCTGTTTTTTTGCCTAGTTTCCTGGTCACTATACTCGTGATTCTAAGCCAACCAACATTCCTCTCCTTAAAATAAAGTGGGAATATCACAAAATCCATAACAAAAAAGACGACATCATTTTATTTGTAATTGTAGTTAAATATATATGCATTGTATATAAATTATTATTTTTGTAATAAATTTCATTATCAAGTAATTAAGTATATTTAATTTTTCAATTATTTGTATTATTTAAACTTTGTTGAACTTATTTTGGTTTTTTGCTACTATATGTGATCGAATATAAGTTATAAGTAGAGTAGAAAATGAGTAAAATATGTATAAAAAAAGAATTTAAAGTCGGTTCAGGCGGTGAACCAAATTTAAAGCCCGATTTTATAGTAATGAATGTGAAAAATGTGTATATGTTAAGGACAAAGACAATGGTTATGTTTTCTTGTGTCTTTACGTCGATGATATGCTAATTATGGATAGTAATGATCTAATGATCAAATTTGAATTCAATGTTTCATATGAAAGACATAAGGCCTATTGATATAATTCTGGAAATTAAGATATCAAGGATATGAAACAGTCTCATTCTAATTCAGTGTTATTATGTTGCAAAAATATTTGAGAAATTCAACAAGGGTGATTCTGGAATAAAAGTGAGAGTGTATCTCAACTAGAATATTCTAGAGTGATAGGAAGTTTTATGTACGTGATGATTTGTACGAGACCAAATATAGCTTATGCTATAAGTAAACTAAGTAAGTATACTATTAGTTCAAGATTTGATCATTGAAAAAGTATTACAAGACTACTTAGATACTTAAGATATACATGTAGCTATGGACTGCACTATATAAGATATCTAGCTATATTAGAAGGATACAGTGATACAAATTGGATATTTGACATGAAAGACTCAAAGTCTACTAGTGGATATGTATTCATACTAGGTGGTGAAGTTATTTCATGGAAGTCCTCTAAGTAGACGTGCATTGCTAGATCCATGAAGGAATCTAAAACCATAGCTTTGGATAATTGTGGCGAAGAATTTGAATGGCTATGCAATTTTTAGAGAATATTTCCAAGTGGGTGAAGCTTGTACCTACAATATGCATCTATTGTGATAGTTAATCTACTATTGGTAGAACACAGAGCAATATGTATAATGGTAAGTCTCAACATATACGTCGTAGACATAAGACCATTAGACAACTACTCTCAACTATGTTTATCTCTATTGACTATGTGAAGTCCAAGGATAACATAGTGAATCCCTTAACTAAATAGGTAAATCAATATTTAGTTGATAAGTCATCGAAATAAATAGGACTGAAGCCTATGAATGGATAAGGATTTGCAAAGGAAACTTAACTTATTTGACTAGAGATCCCAAGATCTAGGTTCAAAGGGACAAACTAATTGTAATGACTTAGTGAGATCACTATAGATGGTTTACTCTCAAGTCTATTACTATGATGAAAACAATGATAGTCATAAGATACAGGTAAGCCAAGGCTTTTAATGATTCTTATGAAGAGAATATCGAGCAGAGTATGCGGGTTACTCTTTGTAGATTACTTTTAAAGATAAGAGATCATTTGTGTGAGGGAGGAGTGGGGATGTATCGAAAAAGAATTTTATAGGGCTAAATTTTTTATAGACTCTTATAGAGCCAGTCATATGTTCATGGTCAAAATGAACATAATAGTGAGAACTGAATTGTGTCAGGAAAGACTCTTGTATGATGTATGTCATCGCTTACATAAACGACAGAATAGTTTAAGGACATCGTATCTACTGGTCAGTCAGTAAGATAAATATATTTTCACAAAATAAAGGTTTAAAGTGTAACACCTATTTATCCTATGCATTTTTTGTGTCAAAATTTGGTTTAAAATTCATGTCAATTTTTATTCGTGTGGAGGATTATTGAATTTTTTTGAATTAAAATTGATTTAAAATGAAAAACATTTCTGCCTTAACTCATTTGAATTAATTTCTATTTCTATTTCTATTTGTCTTCAATTTTTCTATCTTCTCTTCATTTTCAGTTTCTGTATTTAATTTTCGTTTCTATCTCTTCTCTTCTCTTCACTCTTAGTATTATTTTCCTATATAAAGGATAGAAACAGATAAATAGAAAGAAGAAGAAAACAAATGGAAAAAGAAATAAAGAAAAACATAGCAGAGTTGAGAAGAAGAGAAAATGATGAAAGAGAAAAGAAAAATAAAGAAAAGAGATGAAAAAAACAAGAATAAAGGCAGAGTACGAAAAAAAAGGAGATTTTTTTTACTATTAAGAGTTTTGTTACTTTAATAGAATTCAAAAATTTTAAAATTCTTGAAATAATTAGGATTAGTAAAAATATTATATTAATGAAACTGTGACAAATCTCTATTCTTTATGTTATTTAAATTTTATATTTATAATACATATATTTATATTATATTTATGTATTTTAATATTAATAAAATAATTTTATTTTTAATTTATTTGTTAATGTATTATTTGTTACGGTTTATAGTATCATTTGTAATTTGAATTCCAATAAAATAGTGGTCAATGGCGTTGCAAATTGGATTCCAATAAAATAGAGGTTAATGGCGTGTAAATAATTTCTTCGTCGGTGTCAAATCTCTGAAATGTGAATTGGGATCTGGGAAGAATCAAACATCCACCTAACTTGTATAAATGCACAACAATAATAACTAATAAAACTAATAGAACTGCATATATATATATATATATATATGTGGGCACTAGCATTAACAGAACCTTTTAGAAAGAGAGTCTTGCCCCCTTGTTACTCCATAGGGCAGCGAGGAGCATGCTGTGGAACCAACCACCACTAAAGATTGGACATCTATATAATCTTTTGATTCAAAACGATGTAACTACGGGATAGGGATAGATAAAGAGAAAAAAATCAAAGATTTCACATAGTACTTACTTTTGATCAAAAATTCATCTGATTTATTTCATACCTTTCGCTCAATGAAAAAATGAGTTAGATTCTACAGAATCAATCCTATGACACTTAAGATATTATTAGGAGGGGTTGGATGACGAGTCGTGTTATAACTTTTATATAGCTTTTAAGAAAGTTATACAAAGTATTCTATTTTATAAAAATATCAAAATCCTTGTTGTTATAAAATAAATATAATTGAGTCTTAACTTAGAAAATATAAGTTTTATCAAATTTTATTAATATAAACATTAAAAAAATAAAAGACTAATATTATATCTTTTTATAAAGTAAAATATTAATGGTACGGTCTCATGTAATTTTAGTACTAATTTATAATTTTTTATTACCCACTAAACATTTTACCCCTTCTTATTATCTCTCTTTACCACTAATTAAGCACTTACCTTTCATGTGTTCATTTTGGTCTTGGCTTGAAAAATGAAGATGATGATAAGTCTTATCATACTAAGAATACAATTTTATTATTAAATGGTAGTTTACAATAAGGGTAAACCTAAACAAGCAGTTAAGGATATAATTTATTTTTATTTTTAAATTTAATATGATTCATTAAATTTATGACTTGAAATGTGATAGATATGAATTTTATCTTTAATATACAAAGATCTTTCTTTTTCCCGTAAACATGTAAAACGGTGTTCATTATTGAAACATTTGGGTATTGTAAGAAATTTTGCATGGTACGTATCTACCAAAAGTCTAAACTTTGTTATAAATTGCAAAGTTATAAATTTCCCACCAACCTTTATTTGTTTGTTGATTTCTACCACCAAAAGTCTAAACTATGACAAAACTATCATCAATCTAATAATCAGTTTCATATTTATATCATCACCCTAAAATCTTTAATAATTAGATCTAACATTTAAATACATGTTACCTACCCATAACAAATTCAACCCCCAAATACCTCATTCCCCATAGCACTTTATTACAAATAAATAAATAAAAGAAATTTTACCCCATATTTATAGCAGCCCCAAAACCTCATTCCTAGGTTATTCTTTGTCCATGAAGTTGCAAGGTGCAATTATTCTAAGTACTAAGTTGATTGTACTTTATAACCAAACAATTACTTTAATGAATCTTAATATAAAAAATATTAAAATAATCATATTATACAATGATATTTGTACTTTTATAATCACTTTTTCAATACTAAATTCATTAAATAATACATTTTAAAAGTATAATAACCAATTAATCTCAAAGCATAACAAAATTTCTAAAATGGTACCATACCAAAAAAAAAAAAAAGAAAAAAGAAATAGAAAGCCCTTTTTCCAATTTGTCCGTATCATATATTGTATAAATAGACCTTTAGCTTTGTATTTTATATACAACATTCAAAAATCAGTACTCTACTTTTGTTTTTTATATTATATTAGTGTTTTTTCTTTTTTTTTCCTGCTAATATATAAGTGTTTGTTCTTATTCTATCATATTTAACATTAGTTTTATAACACAAAATTATTATGATAACTACGTGGGAGTTCGTGATTATATAAATATGCAAAATGAGCTTCTTATGTGATATACAGTGGTATCAATGCTCATCATGTAAAATTATAATAGTAAGATTTACGAGTATTTGACGATATCTATAAATAAAATATTTAAACATAATTTAATTTTTAGACATCTTCAATCTTTGAAATGACGGAAGACAAGCCGTAGGATCAAATGAACACATTCCTTCATGAATATGCATGAGGTGGATGTACGTTAGATTCATGCTAGATATATAGGAACTTTTAGTATATATATACTTGATCGATCGAACAATGACTTGATCAATCAAGTATCAATCTATTACGATCTAAGTCTTCATGAATTAATTTTAAAATTGGGATAGATAGATTGTAGTTTTGGTTCAACCGATTGTATTCTATCTATTTGGTCTCGAATTTTTATTAATCGTTGCCCGAATGGATTGAAAATGGTTTTAATCAATCAACCTTATTGGTTCGATCGATTGAGCTTGGTCTAGATCGATCAAGGAGCGACAAATTCAACTTTAATCTAATTATTTACTCTAGTCATATATTCCAATTACCATATAGTCTCTATTGTTTATTGCTTGATGAATTGTTTAATGGATAGGTTTGTAAATGGACTTTAATATAACATTAGGGTTTCAATATTTTCTATTTAAACAACCTCACGTCTCTTGTTTTTTCAATGACAAGAACATCAATCTTTTCATATTAAGCTCTCTCTTTCAAATTGTTTTTGAAAAAATAAGATCATAATTCTTTAGGTATCTTTCTTTAATTAATCTGTCAAACATTGGTGGTTGAATTTGATTGGTTAATAGGCCTAATTAGTTTATGATATTTTGATTAAATGTTTATATAACATATTCTTTATTTTGTTCTTGAATTATCAAATAATTGTATGTAATATCGTAATTATTTGATTTAATTATTTATCTTTAAATAAGCTATCTTTATTGAACTTATGCTTAATCTACTAGTTCTGGGGTTGCTAGATGATTTAATATTAACTGATATATTATTGAATCTTCTAGTTAGGGTTATTCATTGTTGAATCTTCTCTAGAGCACACTTTTCCACTTGTGTTGTTGTGATAACTTTTCAAGTACTGGTTGAACTTGCTTGATTGCTTGTGTGACTCAAGTTATCAGAATATTGGTCCAAATTTTAGCACCTTTCTTGTGAAGATTGTGAAAGAAAGTAGCGGCTTGTAACTAGATTACTTGGGGGTATTATCTTTGAGGGTATTTTAAGTCCTGGCCTTGTAATTGGACCTTATTTTCACAGTGGATAGTTAGGTGGTCCGGTGGACCAATGGTTTTCCTCTTACTTGGGTGTGGTCTATGTTATTTCCACTTAGAATATCGTATGTTAAGTTTTATTTATTTTCTTTTTATATTTATTGTACGCATTTTTATTTCTAGTCGCTTGCGATCTTTTAATCATAATTCAAAAAATTACATATTCATTCCTCTCTTATTAATTAGATCCGTAACATATAAACTTTCCATTGGTATCAGAGAAGGTCACTAGATATACTTAGTGTTGTCTAGGACTTTATTATGGATCATTTAGGATTGGGTTCATCTACACTCCGTGCTCTCTTCTTTGATGGGTCTAACTACCCATATTGGAAGTCTCGCATGTGAGTCTTTCTATGGTCTATAGATGAAGGTGTCTAGAACTTTATTATTTATGGTTAGGAACCACTTTCCAAAGATGATTTAGTCACTCTTAAAACTAGGAATAATGGACTACTGAAGATAAAACTGCTAGTAACTGGAACCAAAAAGGTATTAATACTTTTTTATATTGTTTGCTGATGAGTTATGTCATATATATCTCTCATGATGATACTGTTAAGCATTGGGATATTTTAAAGGTTGCTTATGAGGGTACCATTAAAGTTAAATGAACTAAACTTTGCATGTTTGATACTCATTTTGAAAACCTTAGGATGAAAAATGGTGAGACCTTTTTTGAATTCTATAGTAAATTATTTGATATTATCAACACTTCAATGTGGACATCATCAAAATAGAGAAACTCGTTGGCTCACTCTAAACCTTTGAGATGAGCTTTCGAACATCTCCTAAGAAAAAAAAATAACTTTGAAAACTACTATGACTAAAGATGGTGAGAATGACAACAATGAAGATGATGAAGAATTTAAACTCTTAGCAATATAACTCAAGAAATTCTTCAACCAAAATAATTCATTGAGTAAATGGACACTAAATCGTTCAAGGGATCAGAATCTAAGAGAACTAGAACTTATGAGTTCAAAAGGTAAGAAAACTAAACCCACTGGACATAAATATTTTGAATAAAATGAGATTGGTCATATTGGTGTTGAGTGTGCTAACAAAAAGAAGGGAATTGTAAGGGTTTTCAATACTACCCTTAGCAACTCAAAAAGTGACAGCGACTATCCTAATGACTTATAAAATTATGCATTAATTACTTGGAATTTATTGCTATATGTCCCATTGTATTCTTGTCTGTGTGTTGGCTTCTTATATGAAAAACACAGTGTCTGTTATATTTTACTCAGTGTTCTATCATCCTTTATGTAAGGTTGGTTACTATGGATCAATAATACACACACGTACATAGTTAGAAATACTTTGCATGTGAGCATATTTGCACATACCATGGGACTAGTTTTCATAGTGTATATGTTTGCTCAACGACGTAGTCACTTGTGTTTTTGGTTTGTTTCAAGTATAGATATTTATGGAAAGTGCTTGACAATATTTGGAAAACTGGCTTGCGAGATGGAAATTTTGAGCTCTATAAATACCCCTGATGAGTGCTCAAAAAACATTAAAATTACCATGATTTTATACACATTAATTGATTAAAAATATATATATATTTATATGATTTCATCATATATTTATATAAATTTGTCTTTTCGGAATCACAGGTATTTTTATCGTTTTTCAGGTATTTTTGCTTAAAAACGTAACTTAAAGAATCAAAGAGGAATACAGGAGGTAACACATCACAAATATATTCATAAATAAATGAGGAAAAGTCAACAAATATGGAAAAATTGGACAAAATGGGTCAAAAAGGAGGAAATCGTGTCGCCCAGCCGCCCCAAACAACGCGCACGCTGCGCCAGCTGGCCCAACAATGCGCGCGCCCCTACTCCCATCTACGCGCGCCGCTGCCCATCTGCGCCCAGTCCGCACATGCCCATTTGTCCCATCCGCGCGCGCCCATCTACCCCATCCATGCGCGCCCATCTGCCCCATCCGCGCGCGCCAACTCGCCCCACATCACCATTCATGATGATGTCATCATTCACCACTCCACGTTTTCTCCATTTTTTATCATTTTTTCTTTCTCTCCTCACCTATAAATACCCCCATTCTCTTCACTTCATACCACACCTAAAAACCCATCTTCTCTTCTCTTTCTTTCTCTCATTTCTTAGTTTTTTTTAGTTTTTTTAGTTTTTCTTAGTTTTTCTAGTTTTTCTTAGTTTTTTTAGTTTTTCTTAGTTTTTAGCTTTTCTTAGTTAAATTTTCTTAGTTTTAGAGTTCTTCTCTTTTTGAGAAAAAATAATTTTGTTTTTGTAATTTATTTGCTTTTTGATTCAATAAATGGGAGTGCAAAATTTCGTTTGGAGGTTTTCCAACAATAGGAATAACATCAAAGTACTGTAAGTATTTTATTTTCTTTACAGTTATTTTTTATGCTTTATTCTTACAGTTTATATTTAATTTGTCTATGATTAAATTTAACTTTAATGGCTGTTTGTAAACATGATATAATAATGACATTGTTATGCTTGCGAAATATTAAATAGGTAAAAATCTCTAAAATGAATTGATTTTAATTTTATTCAAGATTTTATATTAAGAATGTTAGAGAGAAATATATTATTTTTCATTACAAACTTAAATATGAAAATTAGATTTTAAGGTTTAGTTATCCGATCTGATTTAGAGTAGTGTTCTTTTATTTGTTGGTAAAATCGCCCAGTAGTTAGAGTGAAGCTCTATTTTAAAAGTTTTTATAAGAATTATTATCTGAAAATGTATTGACAACATGTTTTCAGTAGTGGTTTTAAAACTTGAAAGTTAGTACTCGGATAATTAAATTCTTAGGTTTAATTTGGACACCTTGAATAAAGTTTAAACTATCTAACCCCACCAAAGGTGGCATTTAAATGATTCATTTTCAATCTCTTAGAAAAAGAAATTAATTTAATTAATCAAATTAGTTATCAACCCCACCCATAGGTGTTAATTGATTTGTTTAGTTAACAAAGAATATCTAAGCCCACCAAATGTGGTATTCATATAAAAAAGGGAGAATCAATAAATATCAATTCATATATTTAATAACATATACAATATGAGCAAGCATAATTAACTTTGTTATTATATCCATAAATACTCCACTATTATAAATGATAAAATTTGCATCAATATTTATTGAATCTGTATCTATGTTTATTTTTATGTTATTAGATTAAAAAACACAAAAACCCAAATATCGTGACAGGATGTTTAGGATTTAATTTTGTTTTTAAAAGGTTGAATAATAAATTAAAAACCACATATATTCCTTCCTTAGATCGACCTCGGGAGTATACTTATCATTTTCTACGAAATGATTTGTGCACTTGTGAGAGTTTTATAAATATAAAACCAAAGTATTGGTAGAATCGGCGATGCCGGTTTTGCTCATCAACCCCTATTTCTTCTTGTTTTGTATCTAGAAAAATGTAACAAAGCTCTGTCAAATTGACATCTCTTTTTTCAATTTTAGGATCACTAATACCTTGATTGTTGTTCGATATTAGTGATTCATGATTGTGAGATAAAAATTATGCTTATGAATTATGAGTACTTGAGATGGTATTTTCTAGTTAGTGCAAATAGAATTCTTAAACTGTGAGTGCGTGAGACTATTTTTATCAATTTTGAGAACTTTTTTATGAGAGAGAGCTAAGTTAAATTTTTTGAGTTCTTATATCTCTTGCTATGTACAATAAGGGATAAGGTTTTTGAGTTTAAGGGTGGTCCTCAAGAGTGATTTTTTACACTTCTGGTTACTAGATTGTGGTTACTGATCACATCATATTGGGTGGTGTTTTCTTTGGAGGGGAGTCGGGTTTGTCAATCAATTTGGACAAAGGTCTAACTTGATATAGGTAATATTGGTTTTAATTATTTCAGAGTTGTAATTGTTGTATTCATTAGTCGATTGTTTACTATTGAAGGGTTTCCTTAAGTAACTTGAGGATGTTACCATATATATAGGGTTTCTATATGAGTTTACCTCATTATGTCTTTAGTTATGCATGATTGAATTTGTGGTAAGTTTAAATGGTGTATATCTATACATACTGAAGTTTAAACTCTAATTAGAAAGATTTTGATATTTATCACATGCTTTCCGTTTACTGAATTCTATACCAATTGCTTTATTATATTGCCTATCTATGTTTATTTATACTATAGATGTGACTATCTTTCAGACATTTTTATCTCCGGTGTTTGTATGGTTAGATTAAGTTCTTAAGGAATTAGCTTCTCCTTAACTTGATTGTGTATCGGGTCTTGTACTCCTTCTTAGTAGACATGCATGTTTAGATTGTGTGTTAGTATAATCTATCTTTTATTTGCATATATACTTGGTGTGAGTCTTTAAGGAGTCTGTATCTTTTTATCCTAGATGTGTACAAGGTGTTGGACTCTTTATTAGGGTTTGCTATCTATGTTTGATTGCATATTGTGAAAGTATAATCATGATTTATCGAATATGTTTCCACATACAAGGTCCTAAAATGATTGGAAATCCTTTTAGCTTTTCGATATGTATGCATGTATCACAAGTTAAGTATTTTTTGTTATATATGTATATTGTTAGTCTAGACAGGAGCATGTGAGGCATGTTATTGCTAGTGTGTATTCTGTAGATTATTATTGTTACATCTACTAGTTGTTTTTGTTGTGTGTTGAATTGAGCATATTGTTTTGTACTTTCATTATATTAATTATTTTGTACTTTCACTATATTTATTAGTTTGTACTTTCATTGTATTAATCGACTTAAAATAGTTAAACGAGGTGAATTAAAATTTAAAGTCAATTCTAGATAAAATTTAAATTGATGTTACTCGTGAACCGACTTTAAATTTTAAATCGATCTAATGTGTCAATTGACTTTAAATTTTAAGTCGGTCCTACTTGTCAATAGACTTGAAATGGTAAATTCCTTTTCAACATATTTTGGTTATTTTCTGCTAGCCACATTGCATGCTTTCGATCACATAACTGCAGAAAAAACCAAAATATATTTAAAAGAGTTTTTATATTTTTATTCATTGAAAAACTAAATATTAATTAATTACTTAAAAAATTAATTTATATACAATACATACACACACACACACATATATATATATATATATATATATATATATATATATATATATATATATATTTAACTTAATTACAATATCACTAAATATTATAAGATACAAACATCTTTATTATTCAATAGTAAAATTGATTAAATTATTAATATTCGCTTGTACATACCATAACTTTATCCTATATAAGATTATGTGATTTTTTAAGGGTAATATCCTTACTCTTATTTTGCAGCTTCAATGCCTTATCAAATCTTAAAAAGTTAATTCTTTATATAATATTACAAAGAACAATAGAAGAAAAATAGATAGTTATAACTCTTACATTTCAACAACTATTTTTGTGTCTTTATTCAATTCTATGAAAGTTGAGTCATAGTACCAAATATGATTGCTACATAGATCAAGGATTACCAACATCCAATGATCTTGGCCTTGTTCAAATTTTAGTAGCCAAAGGATTATCATCTTTTGATTTCTCAGTGTTAATACCCTATTACATAATTGTTTAGCTCTGATGCTAACATATGCTCTTGATATTGATTGACAAATGATGAACCATAGAACATTGCTAAATGTGCTAGGTGATTAGCTTGAAGTCGATAATAACATGCTATATATATATAATATATACAAATAATTAGATAATATGAATATAATTATATACTCTATATGAATGAAAGTTATTTACTGATTGAGGATTCACCTTGTTCATATTTGAATTATACTTAAATCGATCATTTGAAATTCAAATAATTTAAATATTTACTAGATCAATGTATCGATATATGTGATTTTCCAATGTCTACGCCAGATATTTCTCTAGGAGGTGGCATAGTCCATCCATCATTTATGTTATTTTTGCTCACAATAATAATCATCAAAGAGCCAAGATTTTTGCTGAATTTTATAGCATACACATAATTATGCTTTTTTCCATGTCTTATTCTTGAATGACTTAGTGCATGATGATTTTCCATGAGATACTTGCTTTTCATATCTTAAATGTGCCACACTTACCAATTTTGGTATAGTAGACTAAACAAGAGGTATTATGTTAGTAACAATAAAAGAATAATAATATAATACCAATAGTAAAAAAAAGTTTTATCTTAAGTAAATAGTACCTTGTCAAACTTTAGCACAACTTGATTCGACAGCCATGCCATATATTTTCCAACAGCTTCTTGGACTATGATAGCATTAGAAGGCAACGGTAGTGGACAATGATAGAGCAATTTCTAATTTCCAATGATTTGGAAAATATTGATTTTGAATATTTTGATAATTGCTCAAATGTTGTACCATTCTAATAGCAATATAGTCCGTAAGTGATGGATCTTTCAATAGACATTTCATATTCTGTAAAACAATTAAGCATTATATATAATAAATAAAAAAATATAATAAAAAATAAAAATATTATACCATCTACATAAGCTTTAAATCTTACCATGAATGATTCATCAAATGGAAGAGAACTCCATTATGGGATAGCTATTGGAAGGACATTCTCATCAAAGTATTCTTGTGATGAATGGTAAGAATGCATCGATTACATTGGAGACATTTAACTATCATATAATTTCATTGGTTTCCTAGCATATGTAGAGGACCAATAGGGTGGCTATATCACATAGAGGACATAGGTTGGCCATGAGATTGCATGGGTGGCATGCCTGTCATGGATGGTGGCATGCCTGGCCAATAGGGCATGCATTGATTGTAGTATGGTGGCATGCCTGGCTTGTATTGTGATGCCTCAACTTGGTAAATCTGAAAACTCTAAAATTTCTTTAAATTGGCAATCTCACTTAACATTGTGGCCTTAAAGAAGTTCAATTCTTCTTCAACTTTATTAAACTTCTCCTTATTTACCATCTTAGGCTTTTGTTTTGGAATATTGAAAAGCTTCATATAACCATCATATTGGCTTCCGCTAGCATTACCAAGATGATTGAGTCCAAATGTATAATATATTGCATCTTTCCCCAATTGTTTGATTATTTTACCCCTATTTATTTGTTCTTGAATTGTTCTCTACAAATAATAAAGCAATAAAGTATATCATACATTATTACATCAATATGAAAAAAATCATAACAAAGACTTTATATCAAGTTAAATTACTAACTTACTAAGTTTATCTTCTCTTCTTTTATTCATTGGTTTTGACTTCTTTGTTTTAAGGGTCTTTGTTTCTATATAGAATTTAACTCGAGTAATTTATCTACCCAATTCAGCTTCATACATAAATTATAAATTTATTAACTAATTATTAACTTAAATTAGGGAAAATAAATATAAAAATAATTATAAATTAACAATTTAATATTACCATTCTTTGTCTAACTTTAGGATTTGATGACCTCCTAGTACGGCTAGAAAAAATATTTTGTATTTGTATATTTTTATGTTCTTTTTTAATGATTTGAAATTCATTCATACGTCTATAATCTATAAAGTATTTCCATACTTGGGGTTCAATCTAGGGGTGATCTTCAAGGATTCCTTTATAGTTCTTCTTCATTAAGTGGTTCAAAGTATGGAAACACATAATTTTTAGCCAAATTGAAAGTTTGGTATTCCTTTCATGCCTTATTTGTAATCTTGTTAAACTTGTTTATCCAATTATCGGGGGGCTTTAAAATGATTCTATAAAAAAACATTTTACAGGAGATATAATACAAAAATGATATAAAATGTAATTAATTATAAAACAAAAGAGACTTACATAAATGGTTTTCCATATCTTTTACTTTTCATCATCTTCAACCTTACTCTAATCATTTATATTTATTAGTATACTTGACTTCACAAGTCTACCAATAGAAGATTTATTTAGTTGGCCATTTTCTCCTAATGGATTAGCACTTGCATCGAATTGAACATGTATTCTCACTACTACAAAAAGGGTATTAAAGTCAGTTTGTTGAATTGACTTTAAAAGAAATGACTTAAAGCGGTGAACCAACTTTAAATTTTTTTTTTACAAAATTTACTCATTTTCTATTATACTCAAATTAAAACCTGTATTCGATCAATAAAAAAATGCAGGAAAAAAAATCTATTTAACAAATAGTTTAAATAATACAAATAATTGAAAAATAAAATATTAATTAATAGTAGAAAAATTACCATGGTGTATTCTTCTCCGGATGTTATAATGCAAACCTACATATATAATACAAAAATTTATACACATAAATAACAACACATAATAACAGAAAAATATGAATAATAAGTGCGTAGAATTAATAAAAATACTTACAAGAGTAAATGAAGTGACAAAATGAAGGAAATGAAGAAAAAATGGTGTTTTGTATGTGAGAAATGGGTATAAAAAATTTGAGTATTTTGCTTTAAAAAATAGGGGATCTAAAAGATTAGTTAGAGAGGAATAAAACCCACTAAACGACGTTGGAAATGATTTTCGTAGGTGGCCATAAAATGAGAAAGAGTGGAGGAAAAATGGATAAGTTTTTGGGTTTTTGAGAGTTATGCAACGCTTGGAATAGTTTCTGTTTGGGGAAGAAAGAAAAAAAAAGAATTTATCGACGTGTGTAGTGTCGTTTTTACGTGTCAACCGACTCTACGCTACGTGGATAGCGTACGTTGACATGGTGAACCGACGCTACGCTACGTGGGTAGCATCGGTTCACCACGTCAATCGACGCTACGTCTTACGTGGATAGCGTCGGTTTTACACCCAACCGACTTTACATATCGACTTAAATACCTTTGTAGTAGTGTCTATCATCTAGATTAAGTGGAGCATCAGGTATATTAACTAGACCCCTTTTTTTAGAAGCCCTAATGAATCATTTGGATCTACAATCTATGGCACCCTAGGATCCATGAAATATTTGCAAGCAATGATGAAATAGAAATTAATTCACAATTTTTAGCCTAAACATATAAATAAGGAATCATCGTCATCCACTAGACCATCACATACATTAGGCAATTTGTTTGAGAAATGACTAATATTAGATAACATATCAAGCATGTCATCATCTTATAAAGCATCACGATGGTAGAACTCTTTTTGTGGAGGCATTAATAGAACATACCATCTTGTCTCAATTTCATCGCTCATGTAAAACATGTTTTGCATAAAGTACTAACATGAAAGGATCACCAATGTGACCTATCTTGGATAATTTTACAAGGGTAAATCCAAAATCATCTATTTTATATCCAACATCCATGGCATCTTCGACCCAATCATACAAGAATATTGTTTCATGGAGGACCTCATAATCTAGTTTCCAAATTTCTTGAATTATACCATAATATATTCTATTAGAAATTTTAGGTTTACTATATTTTGAACTAGAAATTGCCTAGTTTGTGTAACCATCTTCACACCACTATTATGGCTTACTCGGACTTTGTCCCTTCCTTGTGTCATAAACTTCAAACCATTAATTGTGAAACTAGAATATGATTTGACATCAAATTTTGGACCATGTGTAAACCATTCTAAAGTCTCTATTATTTTATGATTGGATTTGTTGAGTTCAAGTCAAATCTATGCATATAAAAATGAAATGTGTTTAAAACATTATGTAGAACTACTAATGAATTCTTATATATGACACTTACAAGGTTGATAAATCAATTAATAAGCTCTCCTTTATGCTCATCATACAACCATTTTTCTCTTCCTTTTCTTTATAACGAGAATCAATCTTCAGTAAGTTTAAATGCATTATGTGATATTATGCAAGATATACAATTATATTTCATTAATAGTTAAATAAATAATAATTTTATTATATATGAAAAGATTGAATCTGTCATTACTTATTCTATGTACGATTATGCCTCATTATTATTTACCAAAATGATTTGGTGTGCTTTTTCCCATCGAGTATGATCAATGAAAAGTTTCATACTTCCATCGAGCATAGGGTTACCTACTTAGATCATGTCACATTCTAAGAACAACTTGTGCATAGGATTCCCAATTTCATTGCAAGCACTAAAGTATTCATAATAAAACTCAATGGCCTCTTTAGCAATGTAACATTCCACCATGTATCATTCCGGATGATTTCTATTATTTACATATTCTTTAAGCACTTGTATATATCTCTCAAAATGATAAATTCACCTTAAATAAGTAGGGCCACACAATTGAACCTCTCGAACTAAATTGAACACATCGAACTAAATTGAACATACAAATGAATCATTATATCGAAAAAGGGAGGAAAATATTTCTCAAGTAGACACAAATTCTCCACAACATCTTTATGTAAAGAGTTTAACTTGCCAATTGATATAGATTTCTTGCATATTGTATTGAAAAATGAACAAAAACAACTTATTAATAATCGAACATGTTTGGGAATAATTGATCTAATAGTGACTAGAAATAACTATTGCATTAAGATATGACAATCATGTGATTTCAATCCATAAAGTTTCTTATCGGTTATAGACACCAAATTTCTTAAGTTGGATGAGTAATGACGAGTACTCAAAAAGCACTAAAATTACCATGATTTTATGCACATTAATTGATTAAAAATATATATTTATATGATTTTATCATATATTTATATATATTTATATTTTCAGAATCACAGGTATTTTTATTGTTTTTCAGGTATTTTCACTTAAAAACGTAACTTAAAGACTCAAAGAGGAATACTAGAGGCAATACATCACAAATATATTCATAAATAAATAAGGAAAAGTCAACAAATATGGAAAAATTGGACAAAATAGGTCAAAAAAGAGGAAATCGCGCACGCAACCACCCAACCGCTCTGCCCAATATGCCCAGTCGCGGAGAGCAGCCACGCACAGCATGCCCATTCCGTTGTGCCCGTGCCCATCAGCGCCCGGTCCCGCGCACCGCACTTCCTTGTCCGCACACGCCGCGCACGCCCCTACTTCCGTTTGTGCGTGCCTACGCCTAACACCATACAGTCCGCACCTGCGTGCGCCCAGTAGCACCCAGTCCACGCGCGCCCTTGCTCCATTCCACGTGCGCCACCGCGCCCAACCTACCCGCTGATGTCAGCTGACATCATCTTTACCTACTATGCATTTCCTCCATTTTTAATCATTTTTTCACCCACTTTTTATTCCTTTCCTCACCTATAAATACCCCCATTCTCTTTATAACTAACCACACCTAAAAACACATCTTCTCTTATCTTTCTTTCTCTCATTTCTTAGTTTTTTTAGTTTTTCCTTAGTTAGTTTTTCTTAGTTTTAGAGTTCTTCTCTTTTTGAGAAGAACTAGTTATGTTTTTGTAATTTATTTTCTTTTTGATTCAATAAATGGGAGTGCAAATTTTGTTTGGAGGTTTTCCAACAACGGGAATAACATCAAAGTACTGTAAGGATTTTATTATCTTTATAGTTATTTTTTATGCTTTATTCTTACATGTTATATTTAACTTTGCTCGCTGTTTGTAAACATGATATAATAATAACGTTGTTATGCTTACGAAATATTAAATAGGTAAAAATCTCTAAAATGAATTGATTTTATTTTTGTTCAAGATTTTATATTAAGAATGTTAGAGAGAAATATATTATTTTTCATTACAAACTTAAATCTGAAAATTAGATTTTAAGGTTTAGTTATCCGGTCTGATTTAGAGTAGTGCTATTTTATTTGTTGGTACAATCGCACGATAGTTAGAGTGAAGCTCTATTTCAAAAGTTTTTATTAGAATTATTATCTGAAAATATATTGACAACATGTTTTCAGTAGTGGTTTTAAAACTTGAAAGTTAGTACTCGGATTACTAAATTCTTAGGTTTAATTTGGACACCTTGAATAAAGTTTAAACTATCTAACCCCACCAAAGGTGGCATTTAAATGGTTCATTTTCAATCTCTTAGAAAAATAAATTAATTTAATTAATCAAATTAGTTATCAACCCCACCCATAGGTTTTAATTGATTTGTTTAGTTAACAAAGAATATCTAACCCTACCAAAGGTGGTATTCATACAAAAAAAGAAGAATCAATAAATATTAATTTATATTTTTAATAACCTAAATTATATGAGCAAGCATAATTAACTTAGTTATTATATCCATAAATACTCCACTATTATAAATGATAAAATTTGCATAAATGTTTATTGAATCCATTTCTATGTTTATTTTTATATTCTTAGATTAGAAAAACACAAAAAACCCAAATATTGTGACAGGATATTTAGGATTTAATTTTGTTTTTAAAAGTTTGAATAATAAATTAAAAACCACATATATTCCTTCCTTAGATCGACCTTGGGAGTATACTTATCATTTTCTACGAAATGATTCGTGCACTTGCGAGAGTTTTATAAATATAAAACCAAAGTATTGGTAAGATCGGCGATGCCAGTTCTGCTCATCAAGTAACCATCAAGAACTTTCACTACTGCCAAAAATTTACAAAACATATCCTTCTCTTTTGTTGAAATTGTATATGATGCTGGTGGCATGTATCTTTGATTCTTATCATTTTCCACCCTTGGTGGAAATTCAAGTCATTTGCATAGTGTCTTTAAATCTAATATTGCTTTAATTCCATTCTTTATTTTTCCAAGTATATTAAGTAATGTACTAATCAAGATCTCATATACATTTTTCTTAATGTGCATGACATCTAAGATATGATGAATATGTATGTCTTTCCAATAAGGTAATTCCTAAAATATTGATTTTTTATTCTAACAATCATGTTCTACCGATTGAGTAACACTTTCATTTTCATCCCTTTTATTATTTGACCTCTTTTATTTCCCTCTATCAATAAGTATTTTTTTTCATCTTTAGATATCGTTTGAATGTCATACCATTCAATTGCCTTAATATCTCAATCCCTCGTAAAGGTCTTGGGGGATGATCATGATCTTCTTCACCATCAAAAGATTTCTCTTAGTATCTAAAATTGTGTCTAGATGACAAAAATATTCTATGTCTTTTATAAGACATATTTCGTCCATGAACAAGATAAGTTGTAGAATTTCCATCACTAAAAATATGGCATCCCATATAACCTTTTGTTGCATGTCCTGATAAGTTCCCATAAGTAGGAAAATCATTAATTTTCCATAAAAGAACTCCTCTCAAGTTAAAGTATTCTTCTTTATATGCATCATAAAAATTTAAACCATCATCCCACAATGTTTTTAAATCATCTATTAGAGGCTATAAATACATATCAATATCAACTCTGGGTTATTTTGATCCTAAGATCAATAATGTTAGCATTATGAATTTTATTTTCATACATAACTAGGGAGGAAGGTTTTATGTTACCATAATTACTGGCTAACAACTATATTTGCTACTATGGGAACTGTGTAGATTAATTCCATGAGAGCCAATGGGAAGATGAAGATACATGGATCAGATGCAAATTGAAGAGATGAATTATCTACTACTTTCTAATTTGTAGAATTAAAAGGATAATGTAGCATCCCATCATCTGATCGATTCTCTAAATACAAGTCAACATCTTTGATGTCTATTTACATTTAAACAACCTTTGAAAGTAAGGAATTAGAGGAAAGTAAAAAACCTTTGCGGGCATGTCTTTCTTAGGTGTTGTGTCATTTGTAGCATGCTTCCATCTCAATTATTTACACACCGAAAAGTCATCCAATGTCTCATATTCTTTTCGATAAAGAATGCAATCTTTTGGATAAGCATGAATCTTATGACATTCCATGCCAAATCGACTATGATATTTCTTCACTTCATACATTGAAGATGTCAACTCATTACTGATGAGCAAACCCAGCATCGTCGATGCTGCCAATACTTTGATTTTATATTTATAAAACTCTCGCAAGTGCACGAATAATTTCATAGAAAATGATAAGTATACTCCCAAGGTCGATCTAAAGAAGGAATATATGTGGTTTTTAATTTATTATTCAAACTTTTAAAAACGAAATTAAATCCCAATCATCCTGTCACGATATTTGGGTTTTTGTTGTTTCTAATCTAATAACATAAAAATAAACATAGATATGGATTCAATAAATATTGATGCAAATTTTATCTTTTATAATAATGGAGTATTTATGGATATAATAACTAAGTTAATTATGCTTGCTCATATTATTTAGGTTATTAAAGATATGAATTGATATTTATTGATCCCCCCTTTTTTATATGAATACCACCTTTGGTGGGGTTAGATATTCTTTGTTAGATAAACAAATCAATTAACACCTATGGGTGGGGTTGATAACTAATTTGATTAATTAAATTAATTCCTTTTTCTAAGAGATTGAAAATGAACCATTTAAATGCCACCTTTGGTGGGGTTAAATAGTTTAAACTTTATTCAAGGTGTCCAAATTAAACCTAAGAATTTAATTATCCGAGTAATAACTTTGAAGTTTAAAACTACTACTGAAAACATGTTGTCAATATATTTTCAGATAATAATTCTTATAAAAACTTTTGAAATAGAGCTTCACTCTAACTACTGGGCGATTGTACCAACAAATAAAAAAGCACTACTCTAAATCAGACCAGATAACTAAACCTTAAAATCTAATTTTCATATTTAAGTTTGTAATGAAAAATAATATATTTTTCTCTAACATTCTTAATATAAAATCTTGAATAAAGATAAAATCAATTCATTTTAGAGATTTTTACCTATTTAATATTTCGTAAGCATAACAACGTTATTATTATATCATGTTTACAAAAAACCAGTAATGTTAAATTTAATCATAGACAAATTAAATATAACATCTAAGAATAAAGCATAAAAAATAATTGTAAAGAAAATAAAATCCTTATAATACTTTGATGTTATTCCTGTTGTTGGAAAACCTCCAAACAGAATTTGCAATTCCATTTATTGAATCAAAAAGTAAATAAATTATAAAAACATAATTAGTTCTTCTCAAAAAGAGAAGAACTCTAAAACTAAGAAAAACTAACTAAGAAAAGCTGAAAACTAAGAAATGGAGAGAAAGAAAGAGAAGAAAAGATATGTTTTTATGTGTGGTTTGAAGTGAAGAGAATGAGGGTATTTATAGGTGAGGATGGGAAGAAAAAGTGGGTGTAAAAATAATTAAAAATGGTAGAAACGTGGAGTAGTAAATGATGACATCATTTCTGACGTAATGTTGGCGTGAGGCGCGGTGGCGTGTGTAGATTGGGGCAGATGAGCATAGCGGCACGAATAGACTGACGCGAGTAATTAAACTAATCTATTAATGTCAATGATTCTGTGACATATATATGCAATATTATTACTATAGTATAATACTAAATTAAGA
This sequence comes from Hippophae rhamnoides, assembly GCA_033030585.1. NCBI lineage: Eukaryota > Viridiplantae > Streptophyta > Magnoliopsida > Rosales > Elaeagnaceae > Hippophae > Hippophae rhamnoides. The sequence goes on along the minus strand of CM065430.1, from coordinate 68,594,052 downwards.
GATTATTAAAATGTTGGCTAAATTGATGAAAATATTTTACCTCCGCATTCAAATCCCATAACTATTTCGATCTTTGATTTGCTTTAAGTAGCTAGCTTGTTATATCAATCTTAGAACTAATTGATTGTTCTGACCTCTAGTTTATGAGTTATGTATCTATATGGCTGTGTTGTGTGTTTTTATAGACCAATTTATATAATAGCTTTGAGCAATTTGTGGCTTACTTTTAAGATATTGCCGAAACCTCTGACTATTAATTGGTCATATTCATATTGAATACGTTTATCAATTAAAATTTTTATATGTTCATTTCACATATGTTTGCATATTAAAAAAGTGCATGTAAAATTTAATACAAAAGCTGAATAATGTGATCTTCTACGATGGATGATTATTGAAATAATAATTCATGTAAAGATTGAGGCATATGGTTTGGTTGTCTGACCTCACTATCTTCTATTGTACTTACCCTTGGAATTTATGCTCTTGATCACATCTAGTTTTTTGGGGACAAATTGAAGTTGCAAAGTATGAGTATGTCAAAATTAAAAAAAAAGAAACAAGGAAATAAAAGGATGCTAATATTAGGCCATATGGTTTTGAAAGTGATGCTAATATTAGGCCATATTTCATTCAAGCTAATATTTTCATGTTTGCACGTAGTGATATGATTTTAGTATTTACACCATGTAGGACTTAACTGGTGCTTGGGGTCAGCAAGTAGATCCAAGTCAATGGCCCGTATATTATGGTTATGGGCAAGGCTATGATGCCTATGCTTACAGAACAACTCCTAATCCATCACTATATGCATATAGTTTATATGCTGTTTATGCTCAGTACCCTCAACATGCAAGTCATAGCATGAGTTATTCTAGATGCTGTCAAAGAAGAATATTTTGAAGAAAAGCATTACAATGGTACATGAAAAATATTTTCAGGTTAATTTAGATTATAGACAATTTGATTAGTTATATTAGTAAATTTTTTTCATGTATATTTTTATATTTTTGGAACACTTTAATTAGCTAGTTATATTAAGATTTTATTATGTTTAGTGTATCTATTAAACTCTTAATTAATGTAATATCCCTCTTAAGTTTAATATAATGACTCTTAATTTTCTTAATTTTTTTCAATTTATATTTAAAAATGAGGTTAATTGAGATGTATATGATCATAGTTTAAGTATAACTCAGACAATAGATATCATTTTGGTTACAAGTCTATGGCCTCGGTTATTAAAAAACTGAGACCATAGATACACCCTATTGTCTCGATTTTCTAATAACCGAGGCCATAGATATTCCCTATGACATTGGTTAAAAAACCGAGGTCATAGGTAACAATCTATATTTTCTCTCACTTAGGCCCTTGTTCTTATAGCAATATCCATAGACCTACGGTCACAATTAAAAATCGAGGCCATATGTATGTACTGTAGTAGTGAGATTATAGAATCTGAAATGACCACTCTAGTGTCCCGAACTGAAAACCCAATTGTGAATGTTACTGACCTTACTGTGGGTTGTTTTATAGGGAACCAAATGATGAGGCCTTCTATGGATCATGGGGTAACCCCAATGTTACCGGTTTATTTTTTTATGAACCATGTAGTGATAGAGAAACTATAAAAGTTTAATGGTTTTAACTTCAAGAGATGTAGTAGTAAGATGATTTTTTATCTCACCACCTTGAATTTGTAAAGGTTATTGACTGAAGAAGCTCTCAATTAACCTAAAGGTGAACAAGATTTTTAATCTACTAGTGCTATTGAAGCATGAAAGCATTATGATTATCTATGTCAGACCTATGTTCTCTATAGTCTAACTGATTTCTTATATAATGAGTACAATCGGGAAAGACGACTAAAGACTTATAGGAATCATTGGACTAGAAGTATGAAACTAAAAATGCTGGTGCCAAGAAATTTTTGGTTGGTCGCTTTCTTGATTATAATATGGTGGAAACATGGAGTAATGAATGATGAAATCATTGCTGATGTCATCATGGGGTGTGCGCGGGGGTGTGCATAGATTGGGGCAGATGGGCACAGCGGCACGCGCGGATTGGGCACGGAATAGAGCATGGGCGTGATGAGCGAAAATCGGCATCGCCGATCCTGCCAATACTTTGGTTTTATATTTACAAAACTCTCGCAAGTGCACGAATCATTTAGTAGAAAATGATAAGTATACTCCCAAGGTCGATCTAAGGAAGGAATATATATGGTTTTTAATTTATTATTCAAACTTTTAAAAACGAAATTAAATCCTAAACATCTTGTCACGATATTTGGGTTTTTGTGTTTTTTAATCTAAGAACATAAAAATAAACATAGATATGGATTCAATAAACATTTATGAAAATTTTATCAGTTCAAATAGTAGAGTATTTATGGATATAATAACTAAGTTAATTATGCTTGCTCATATTATTTAGGTTATTAAATATATAAATTGATATTTATTGATTCTCCCTTTTTTGTATGAATACCACCTTTGGTGGGGTTAGATGTTCTTTGTTAGCTAAACAAATCAATTAACACCTATAGGTGGGGTTGATAACTAATCTAGTTAATTAAATTAATTCCTTTTTCTAAGAGATTGAAAATGAACCATTTAAATGCCACCTTTGGTGGGGTTAGACAGTTTAAACTTTATTCAAGATGTCCAAATTAAACCTAAGCATTTAGTTATCCGAGTACTAACTTTCAAGTTTTAAAACCAACTCTTGGCATGTTGTCAATACATTTTAGATAATAATTCTTATAAAAACTTTTGAAATAGTAGCTCATTTTCAACTACCAGGCGATTGTACCAACAAATAAAAGAGCACTACTCTAAATTAGACCGGATAACTAAACCTTAAAATCTAATTTTCATATTTAAGTTTGTAATGAAAAATAATATATTTTCTCTAACATTCTTAATATAAAATCTTGAATAAAAATAAAATCAATTCATTTTAGAGATTTTTACCTATTTAATATTTCGCAAGCATAACAATGTTATTATTATATCATGTTTACAAACAGCCAGCAAAGTTAAATTCAATCATAGACAAATTAAATATAACATGTAAGAATAAAGCATAAAAAATAATTGCAAAAAAAATAAAATCCTTACCCTACTTCGATGCTATTCCCGTTGCTGGAAAACCTCCAAACGGAATTTGCACTCCTGTTTATTGAATCGAAGAGCAAATAAATTACAAAAGCATAACTAGTTCTTCTCAAAAAGAGAAAAACTCTAAAACTAAGAAAAGCTAAAAACTAAGAAAAAACTTAAAAACTAAGATAGGTTTATTTAAATATATATATTTTTAATCAATTAACGTGCATAAAATCATTATAATTTTAGTACTTTTTGAGCACTCATCAATTACCCGTAAGAAAAATATCTATTTTTACATTTAGTAATTCTATGAATTCCTTGTCAAAAAACCATTTTTTCCTTCACATTGTATAAATGAACCAATCCTAACATTTTAGTGTATTTCTTGCACTCTAGATATAACAAATGTTTGGCATCTTCTAGAAGTTTTTTAAAGGTTTTGGGATCATTCTCATATAGTTCATCTTCAATAACAGGAAATGTATTTTCTGTCTGTAGATTATGTTTGGAGTGACTATTCTAATAAGATGTATATAATTCACTCATATCTTTATTTATCTATTCCCCGTGTGTATTATCAACATTTTCTCTATGATAATACCAACATTTCTAAGATGATATTTAATCTCATCAACCTCACGAAATTTCTTAATTTTTCATTTAACACATGGGCATCGAAGCATACTAATTTCATTATTACTACTTCTACGGGCAAACTCAAAGAAAGTTTGAACTCCAAAAATATAGTCATGCTCAGTTCTACACTTTGACCTCCAAAATTTTTCCATTTTCTATCGAGGACATTAAACATATTAAATATGTATCCAATAAAATATAAATGTATTAATCATCAATATATTTAAGCTATTATTATATGTGAAGTTATAAATTATTAGAATATCCACCAAAATATCATTTAAAAATGAATACATAAAATCTAAAAAATTAATAAACTCATTATAACATTAATAATATATAATATATAATAATTTATATACATATATAATTCATTTAATATAATAATAAATATATATAATGTATTTAATAATAATAAGTTTTAAAAAATTTAAATTTAAAAGAAATTAATATATATAAAACATGAAATACAATATATATATATCATGTTATTTAATAATAATAATAATAATAATAATAATTTTAAGCTTGAATAATAACATGAAATACATGTAATAATAATAATTTTAAGCTTGAACAAAATTAGTTAAAATAAATAAATAAAAATACATTCTTTTCTTCTAAGCTTGAATAAAAAAGCACAACCTATATAACATAAAAATATATAGAAATAATCAATAACACATAATATATATTAAAATAGAAAATAATATACATTAAAATAGAAAATAATTTTATAAAAATATAAAATATCAATAATAAGTGTAAAATAATTCACAAAAATACATTCCATAATAAAACAAGTGAGAAAATTAAGAAAATTATGGAAAGGTGTGTTTGGTAAGTGAAAAGAGAAGGAAAATAGGTAAGAAAAATTGAGTATTATCTTTAAAAATGGTGGATATAGTTCATAAATTAGAGAGAAACAAAACCTAAATGACGGTGTCGAAAATGGTGGTCGAAAGTGGCCTAAAATCCAGGAAGCAATGTGGCCTAATACATGTAGAGTCGGTTCTACGAGCCAACTGACGTGAGCTATGTGTAGCATTGATTGACACGTAGAACTGATGCTACGTGCCACGTGTAGCATCAGTTGACACATAAGACCGATGTTAGGTATTACGTATCGATTGACGTATCAATTGATGCTACACGAGGCACGCAACTTCGGTTATGCACATCAAATAATGTGAATGTACGTGTAGTGTTAATCTTACATGTCAACCGACGTAAAATTATAAGTCTTTTGACTTGTACAACCGAGGTTACACATGAATTTGCATCGATTGATGTGTACAACTAATGCTACTCATTGATTTTTTTACAGTTTTTTTAAGTTGGTTTATAAGTATACCGACTTAAACTTTATTATAAGTTAGTTTTAATAAAAAATTGACTTTAAATCCTGACTTAGATACTCTTTATTGTAGTATTAAGAGCGTACAAAAAGATTCCATAGGTTGGGGTTTCCACCCCTCATCTAAGTCTTAGTTACCTATTTGAGTCGGAAGAACAATTAGCCTTCATGTAATTGTTCCTATGTATGAGAATCTTCATTTTGTATCAGAGCGGATTATCTCTGGTTAGGCTTAATCACATAGGTTCTTGATTCTAGAGCTCTATCTACATATACACACACCTTATATGTTTGTGTCATGTGTCACCATTGGTGTGGGCTATGTTTGATTTTTGAAATTGTTTATCTCCATGAACTTTTGTTGTCAACATGTTCCCTATTTACTTGTTCATGCATATTTATTTTTCTTTCTCTGCTTCTTTTTTGTTTTTGCATAGTATGCTAATTACTTTACTTGATGTTATGCTGGACTATTTGATTCTTTACTAGTATTCTCTCCTACTAGCTTCTTTGACATGCTCTTTTTGTGTGTTTTCCTTACTTACTACTTACTTCTTTTGTGGTTCTTTATATAAGCATCATGTCACATGATTGTTAGCATGAGTGTTAAAGTATTATGATCTTTCTTCTTATAGTCTTGTCCTTTATATGCCATGCCATATAAAATGCATCTCTTCTATTTTACTAGGTTGTTCTCTCTTATACCTAATATATTGGGTGCTAGTTCTCTATTTGTCTCTTCCTGATTATTGTTCATCTTTTCCCTGCACTTCCTTCTTTTATACTTAAGATGTTTGTTTGGATAATTCTGAGGTATGCTAGAAGTTTGAGGACATGAGTGTTTATCTATACAATGATTGGTTGGGTTTACCATGTGAATTTCTATGTCATTTAGATTATTTACTTGTCTTTAGGACTCTTGACTTACATACATTGTTGTGACTAGACTTGTGGTTTGTGTGCATTATGGTGTTTGGGGTGTTGACCCTATCTAAGCTTGTCTCTTGTTTCTATGTTGTAACTTGAGCCTTTCTTACATGATTAGATGTTCCTATAACATCCCTTGTTTCTTATTTCTCTTAAGGGTGTTACTCGTGTTGCTCATTCATTCGTCAGTTTCTTTTAATCTCTTAATTAGCGATGATGTGAGTGTTGCCAATGATCTCTTTTAAGGAAACTGTGTGTGGTTTGTTGCCTTTTATCTCTTTAGAGGTAACACTAGACGTTTTATATTGGTAATATCTCTCAACGCATGTCTTTTTTCTTTTTGGCCTATGATCTCACTTGAGGCCATCCTTGTCATCTTGTTTTTTTATTGTATTTGTTGTTTTGACACTATTTTTCTTCTTTTATCTCTTTCACTCTCTTCCCAGGAATGTTCTGCACATTCTATCCTGTTATCCTTTCTGCATATAAAATGAACTTATTATGGACCATTGATGATATACGGTTGGCATGCATTCAATTTGGATTGAAATATGATTATTTTGACATGTGTATTCATTGAATGTTTGTATTGCTATATTTTTGTATTTTATTTGAAATGAAATTTTTCTTGGACATGCCATAACTTAGTGAATTTGTATGTTTATTTTGAGAAGCATGTTTGGATCTCTTACTCTGATGAATTGTATGCCTCTAACAAGCTCTCGAATCCACTTTTAGTGTATCTAGAGTCAAAATCCTAGATGCACTTGGTTAGAAAGAGGCTTTAGGCTATACTTGAATTGTTTTACCCTTTCTTGCCTAAAATGTTTTCTTGTCCTTAGTCTCCCTTCTTGGAGCCATTATGTTGTTCTTTCATTTCTTTGCACTTACTTGCCTAGTTTAAATATTAAATCACACTTACCTAGAACTTCTTTTGTTGAGCTTCAACTTTGACTTGTTGAACTTATTTCTTTGGGATTATCTGCGTTACTCTCGAGCTTAAAGGAAGGAGACTGAAAATAAAAGAAAAGAAAAAAAGGAGAAAGAAAGAAAAAGAAAAATAAGAAAGAGAGAAAACGAAAAAAAGAAAAAGGGAAAGGGAAAGGAAAAAGAAAAAAAATGAGATTCATTAAATAAATAGTAAATCACAATCTAAAAAGATCCTGTATTTGGGAAATTTATGTGTGTTTCAAATTTGAGAAGTGCAAGCAAAATATTCTTCTTTTGTGAGCTTTGTGCTTAATGTGAAAGTTTGGTTGTCTAAAGATGTGCCTAAACTTAAATATCTCTTCTAGTCTACCTAATCTTCAGCCTTTCATTACAAACTTCAAAAGACCTATTTATTTTTTCCAAGCTTGCACTTACATTAATGAAGAAAGAAAGATTAATTTTGGACATATGAAATTTGGTACAATTTGAGTCTATATTTTTAATTGCTTGGTTCTCATGAGATTATCTTAATGGAATATAAAGGAAACAAATTTGGCATAACACACAGAGCTTGTTATTAAAAATTTAGTCATACCCTTACATGAATGCATCATGAATTGAAATCCATCTTGATATTTACGTTGAGTGTAATGGTTAATCTCTTATGACACCCTCTTTCTTTCAATATGCTTAGTTTATTACGCTCTTTCTATATTAATTATTTTTCTACTATGTGTAGATGCTTCTATTTTGAGGAAGTTTTGAGAGTGTAGATTGCCTAACATATTCATTGCATCACATGCATACATTTATGGAGAGAGATGTTTATCAATTGCATGTTGGTAAATAGAGTGTTATGATTATTTTCCATTCTTGTTGTTTATCCTATTTATGAATTTATGTTGTTTTGTTATATTGTGATGCCTTCTTCTTCTTAACATCGCTTTGTATGAACCTTGCATAAATAGGACTATTAGTTTGACTTGTTGCATGCATAGTCTGCATTCTTCTATTTCACATGTCTTCTAATATGTTTACCTTTTTTCCTATTATATTGAGTTGTTTCATCTTTATCACATGTAGTTGATAGCTTGGTATTTGTTGTTGAAATGTACGACACATATTTCTTTGGTAGACTGGAATGTCTTTCCGTATGTGTGAGCATTGTATGGGGTGAGAGTATAGGATTGAATACACTTAAGTGTTTTTAGGGGAAGATAGTTGAATCACTAGGAGTGTGTCAACTTGGAATATAATTAAAATCCTAATCAACTTCTTCTTAGGGATTCATTGACACATGTTTGGGGGAAGATTGTTGAGTTAGTAGGAATGTGCCATTGGAAGATAGTTGGACTTTTAGTTAACATCTTCTCTAAGATTCGTTGACACATTTATATGCCATTGGTATTTGATTGCTTGTCATGTCGATGTGTTATATGAACATTATAAAGCCTTTTATGCCCTCCAATAGCAAATATAGATATGGGGCTATGGGCTATGTGCTATGTATCGTATTATGAAGAATTTTTCTGTCTACACTACTTTTGGTTTGTTTGTGCATTCAGGTTGTTATTTGTTACATGGTTTTACCTTGCTATTATAGCATTATGTTTCCTTATTAGTTTCGCATGACTGCATGTGTTGCTTCTTTTTGTGTTTGCCTTAACCTTCTTTGGTGTGTTGCATGAGTATTAGGATTATTACTATTCTGTTTGATTTCTCTTCTTCATATAGGGGTATGGAATGTTGCATACTGTGTTTGTGCTTACTTTGGCTTTTCTTCCCAAAAAAGGGAAAAGTGTGTATAACTTGTATTTGCTTATGCATTGTGTTTGTTTGCTTGTCTACGCATTGCATTTTTTTGTTCACATGCTAGTTGTTGTTTGAGATGGTGAGTGTAGTTTGCACTACATCATGGTTATTTGATAACAATATAATGAAGACAAGATCGACATTGGATTAGCAATGCTAATCTTGCAAATACTTTGGTTTTATATTTGTCAAACTCTCACAAGTGCACGAATAATATTATAGAAAATGACAAGTACACTCCCAAGGTCAATATGAGGAAGAAATATATGTGGTTTTAATTTATTATTTAAACTTTTAAAAACAAAATTATATCCTAAACATCTTATTAGGATATTTTAATTTTTGTGTTTCCTAATCTAATAACATAAAAAATAAACATAAATATAAATTCAATAAACAATAATGGAAATTTTAATAATTAATAATAGTTGAGTATTTATGAATATAATAATTAAATTAATTATACTTGCACATATTATATAAGTTATTAAAGATATAAATTTATATTTATTGATTGTATCTTTTTTATATAAATATCACTTTTGGTGTGGTTAGATATTCTTTGTTAATTAAACAAATCAATTCACACCAATTAGTGAGATCAATAATTAATTTAGTTAATTAAATTAATTCCTTTTTTTAAAAGATTAAAAATGAACCATTTAAATGTCACCTTTGGTGGGGTTAGACATTTTAAACTTTATTCAAGGTGTCCAAATTAAACCTAAGAATTTAATTATCCGAATACTAACTTTCAAGTTTTAAAACCATTATTGAAAATATGTTTTCAATATATTTTCGAATAATAATTCTTATAAAAATTTTTGAAATAGAGCTTCACTTTAACTACTAGGCGATTGTACCAACAAATAAAATAGCACTACTTTAAATCAGACCGAATAATTAAACCTTAAAATCTAATTTTTTAGATTTAAGCTTGTAATGAAAAATAATATATTTCTCTCTAACATTCTAAATATAAAATCTTGAATAAAAACAAAATTAATTTATTTTATAAAAATATTTTACCTATTTAATATTTCGCAAGCATAACAACTTTATCATTATATCATATTTACAAATAGCTAACCATGTTAAAATTAATCACAGATAAATTAAATATAACATATAAGAACAAAACATAAAAGTAACTATAAAAAATACATTTAAAATTATTACTCAAAAGAATCCTTACATAACTTTGATGCTAATTTCGCTTCTAGAAAACCTTCAAATGGATTTGCGTTTCGATTTATTTAATCAAAAAATATAAATCTATAAAAGCATAACTAGTTCTTCTTAAAAAGAGAAGAACTTTAAAACTAAAAAAGAGAATAACTTTAAAACTAAAAAAGAAAGCTTTCTAGAGAGATAAATATAGAGGGAGAAAGAGAGAGAAATGTGTGATTTTTGGGATTTGAGGGATGATTTTTACAATGGGGAGAGTAAAATATCTCAAAAATTGATTTTCGCTGCCTTAGGACAGGTTGGCATATGTGTGTAGAGTGAGATTTTTGGCATATGGGTGTGTGTTGGGCGTGTGCTAGTTGTGCTCGCAGGACTCATCATTGTTGATATTTTTGATTGTTTTGACCCATTTTTTGACTTTTCCTTATTTTTTCTTAACATATTTGTGATGTATTGCCTCGGGTATTTTTTTAGTCTTTAAGTTATTTTTAAATGAAAATACCTGAAAACAATATAAAATACCTATGATTCCGAAAAGATAAATTTATATAAAAATATGATAAAATCATACAAATATAAATCTATTTAATTAATTAAAACATATTAAATCATGATAATTTTATTGTTTTTTAGCATACACTAAGGAGGAGTGTTGCATAAGTTAAGGTGGAGTCTACATACTTGTGTTCATGTTGATTGTGCTTAACTTATCAATGTTTGCCTATGTTGGGATGACACGATAGTATATGTTTAGACAATACATAGTTTCTGCACGATTTGCAAGTGTAGAGTAAAGTCTTCATGCTTCAATTGTGTAGTATGTAGTGGTGTTGAGTTACTCACACTTCATAGTGACAGACATTGGATGAGTTGATACATGAAGATGGATGGAGCACACAAGATTGATTCACTCATGTAGGTGTGTCTTTTAAGTTTGGGTGTTCATCAATTTTTTGTTCAAAGGAACAAATATCCTTAGGTCATCTTCATGATCATCTCATCATCGATGTGAGTATTCACCTAGTTATGTAGTGTTTTGACATGGAAAGCCTAAGTGGGAGAATACAAGTCGCTTTATACACTTGTCTGTGTGTTGGCTTACCCGGTGCAAAACATAATGTTTGTTATATTTTACTCAGTGTTGTGTCATCCTTTATGTAAGATTAGTTACTGCAGATTAGTAATAACACTTGGTTATAGTTAGGAACATTTTGTATGTGAGCATGTTTACTAACATTATGGGGCTATTTTTCTTAGTGTGCATACTCGCTCTCCGACATTGTCACTTGTGTTTTTGGTTCATTTCGGGTGCAGTTATTTATAAAAAGTATTCAAAATATTTTGGAAAAAAGTGAATTTTTACCACCTCACCACCAAGCTTGCTAGGTACCTCACCACATGTGGAGGCAAAGTGGCTAGGGACGTGGTAATTTTGAGCTCTATAAATACCTCTATTTCTTCTCGTTTTGTTTCAAAAAAAAAATGTAATAGAGCTCTGTCAAATTGAAATCTAGTTTTTCTATTTTTGGATCACTAATACCCTGATGTTTTTCAATATTAGTGATTTATGATTGTGTGAACAAAACTATGCTTGTAAGTTGTGAGTACTAGAGAAGATGTTTGCTAGTTGGTGTAAAATAACATTCTTAAGTTGTGAGTGCTTAAGACTATTTTTATCAATGTTTTGAGAATTTTCATATCTCTTAATAAATGTAATAATATATGGTTTTTAAGTGTGGGGGTAGTCCTCAAGAGTATGATTTGTAACACTTCTGGTTATTGGTTTGTGGTTATTGAAAACACCATATTAGGTGGTATGGGCTTTAGAGAGGAGCTAGGTTTGCATGTAAAACCAATTCATTGCGAAAGCAGCAAAAAAAGTAGCAATAGGAAGTTAGTATAGAGGTTCTAATTGATAGACATAATATTGGTTTATTTATTTTAGAGTTGTAACTGTTATATTGTCTAGTGGATTGTTTGTTGCTGAATGGTTGCCTTAAGCCACATGAGGATGTTACCATATAGATAGGATTTCTATGTGGGTTTACCTCGTTATATTTAGAGTTAAGCATGCTTAAGTGTGTGGCTAGTACAATCTAAGTTTAAATAGTATGTGTCTCTACATACTGAAGTTTAAGCTCTGATTAGAAATCTTTTAATCTTTATCACCTGTTTTCTGTATACTAAATTTTATATCAGTTGCTTTGTTATACTCTATGTCTATATTTGTTTATACTATATCTATTATTATCTATTAGGTGTTTTACTTTGGTGTTTGTGTGGTTGGGTTAAGTCCTTAAGGAGTCATCATCTTTTTTACTTGATTGTGTATTGGGTCTTGGACTTCTTCTTAGTAAACATGCATGTTTAGATTCTATGTTAGTATGATCTATCTTTCATCTGCATACATGCTTGGTGTGAGTCTTTAAGAAATTTGTATATTCTTATCCTGGATATGTACAAGGTGTTGGACTCCTTATTAGGGTTTGTTATATATTCTTGATTACATTCTATGAAAGTACAATCATTAATTACCGAATACGTTTCTACATACAAGGTCCTGAAGTGATTGAAAATCCCTTTAGCTTTATGATCTATATAGGTGTATCACAAAACCATTTTTTGCTATGTATGCATGTTGCTAGTTTGGACAGGAGCTTGTGATACATGCCGTCACTAGTGTGTACACTACAGATTATTATTATTTCATCTATCAATTGTTTTTTGTTGTGTGTTGAATTGAGCATATTGTTTGGTACTTTTTCTTTGTTAATTGCTTAATTCACATTGTGAGAACTGCTTGCCTGAATTCATATATATATCATGAAAAGATTCTAAGGGTTGGTGTTTCCATCCCTCATCTATGTCATGGTTATATATTTGAGAATGAAGAACAATTGGCGTTCATATAATTGTTCTTATATATGGGAATCTTCAACTGTAACTATTAGTAGACACTCCATAAGTCTAACATTGATTTTGACTATGAGGAAAATAATTTTGAATTTATACTTTATAAATTTAATACAAATAATATTGATGATCGAATTGTTTATAGACTTTATTGGTAGTAAGAGACAAAAAGTATAAATTACTTGTAGAAGTAACTAAACTAATGACAAACTTAAATTCTTTAAAATAACTTCCTCAATTATAGAAAAAAAGGGAAAATTGAACTATCTATACATGTTAATGTTTTGAATTCAAGTCTTATGGATCTCAAACAAGAAAATAAGAATATTGTGTAGGAGCCGAGATAATCAAAGGGAGTTGTGAAGAGATTGATTGTTAGAGCTGAAAGGTTAAAAAATGTTCTAGACAATTTAAATAATTATTTATTATTAATTAATATTCTAATAAATTATCATTAATGATTGGTACGAGTAAATGTTAGAAGTTGTGAACAATTTTTCTAAAATTTGAAGCCATTGGGATATGTATCAATAATATTTTTATACATCTATCATTCATATATAATTGTTGATTCTATACACCATGTAGGTCAAACACCTATAATTCAACAATTGAGATTATTAGGTTTTGAACACATAACCTCTAACTCTCATACCATGTTAGAAGTTGTTGGTTATCAACTATGTTAAAAGTTTAAACTATTATAAGATATGCTAATAATATTTTTATACATTTATCTATAGAAAAATAGAATTAATAACGAAAGTATATATTAGAGTTTATTAATTAATAACCTTTTGATAAATAATCCAAAGGACACCCGCAGTACATGGAGTAACAGTGAGTAACCCAATGTATTTGTAAAATGTGCTCATTCCTCCAATGATATTGATGATATCTCTTGGATCAATCATTCCAATATTTTTCTTATCCATTTTTTTCATTCAAGGAAGTTATTTCATTACTCATCCGATCAATAACATTATATATCATTAATTCACACTACTAATGTATATAATGTTTTAAAATATTTCACTACTATAATACATACATATGACCTCAGTTTTTAACCGTGACCGTAGGTCTATAGGCACGGTTATAAGAACTGAGGCCTAAGTGAGAGAGACCATAGATTATTACCTATGGTCTCGATATTTTAATAACCAAGGACATAGGTTACATCTATGACCTCAATTTTTAAATAACCGAGACCATAGGATATGTCTATGGCCTCGGTTTTTTATATAACCGAGGCTATAGGGTACATCTATGGCCTCGGTTTTTAAATAACTGAGATCATAGCGTATGTCTATGGCCTCGGTTTTTCAATAATCGAGGCAATATGGTATGTCTATGGCCTTGGTTTTTAACATAACGGAGGCCATAGACATACCCTATGGTCATAAATATAAATAAAGAAATAATTATTAATTACAATATTAAAAGTTAATATAAATTAAAATAAATTTATTAATTACAATATTAAAAATCATATTATATTAAAATTAAAAGTGCAATTACATTTGAGAGTTTATACATTAAAACATAATAAAACCTGACTAGCTAATTCTAATATTTACCAAACTGTGAAATTTCTTCAACATCCTCCTAAAAATATTTCAGATTCCAAAGACCAACTTAAATTACTAGTAAAATCTTGCAAATCACAGAGTCATAAAGGTTTCACAACCTTGAAGAAATACTAGAAGCCGTCAACTCTCTCCATTGGTTTGACAATTCTTTGGAGGTTCGCCAGAGTCCACCCTAACATTTTTGTTTCTACTAGCAACATTGGAATTATCATTGGCCTCTCCACCCTGAGGTTGATGTTGCTACTTACTGCATTGAGAAGGTGGGGTTGATGGAGTTTTGGAGCAGCTAGCTTGGGTGGAGCTGGTTTAGGTTTCATCATTATTGGAAGGCATAACTTGTTAGGAAATACAGATTATGTTTAAGCAAACAAACTACTAATAGAAACAAAGGTAAATCAAATTCGCAAGAGGGTAAGTTCTTGACAGTTAGAATACAACATAAAACAAACAGTATATCCAAGAACCCTAAATACAATACTACAAAGTTAGTTTAGATAATGCACCTATCAAGTGTTTCAACCTTCTTTCTCACATCAGTGGACAAGAGTACATGTGTAGCATGTTTTGGAAGTGAATCCTGATATTGCTTTTTCTCTCTTAAAAAGGCCTCTTCTTCCACACACTCGTTTAAGACCTACCAAATATCAAAATTGGGATTTTCAAATAAAATTTACTGAAGGAAAAGAAACATTTACAATTAAAAAGAAGTGTAAATAAATAGTTAAGTTACCTTATATTTCTCAAATATATGAATGTGATCAAACTTTAATTCAGTTGACATAGCAGCTTCCCTGTAGCTATTTATGCAATAAACAAGTTGATCGACCACAGCTCCCCTCTCCATGAACTCCTTATACCGCTCTTCAATAGGGTCACCTTGCTTTAAATTCAACAGTTACAGTTAGCTATGAAATCAAAATGATGAAAAATCTAAAAGAAGTGACAGGGAGAAAATTTCTAATTTTCCCCCCCAAAACGATAGAAGATGAAAAAATAGAAAAAAAGAGTTGTGGTCTAACTATAAACGCTTCCCTTTACCATCTTCATATAACCCATCTTCTGTCTCTTGAAGCCTAACTTTAAACAACTCCCTTTCTGAGTCCGTGACAATCTCCTGATACTTGTCACATAGCTGGATACAAAAAAGCAATTCTTTTAGTTTCAAAAGAAAGAATGAACATAGTACTTATAAAACTGAAGACATCTCATACAACTTACCTTGTTCCTCATATCATAAACATATGCCTCAATAGCTACAGAAACCCCAATAAATAAAAGAGCTATAAAATAATTTGAGTCCAAATACATTTCAATCTTTCTTTCTTTTTCCCGAATATTGGGTAATTCATTAAAATTGAAGAAAAGAGAATACAACTTAGTATAACCTAAGTTTAAAATAACTTAAGACTAGCTTGAAAAGAATAGCATGATAAATGCCCATGCAATAATACATAACAGAGTAAGATTAAAATACAATAAATAGGTAATACGAACAAATTAAAAAAATAATAAAAACATAGAAATCAATCTAAGGGTAGAGAAACTCAAGTTTATTTTGTTTTTTTTTGTTTTTTTTGCACTCAGAGCACTAAATCTAGAAGCTAGTATAATACATTTCTCAGGGAACATAACAATCAAATAATGCAAACTAAGCCCACATACATATAAGCCGTCCAAAATGAGAACATGAAAACTGTGCCACAATTCCAAGCTATTCACGGATGAGAAGCACTTTCTTACATATTTTATATAAATTTCCATCAATAAACAACTTGAACGCACAAAAGCTGCACAACATGAGATGCAGGTTGAACGAAGTCAACCACACTGACACAAATTTTATCACCTAAATGGTACATAAAGCCTTAGCTAAAGGGTAAAAAACAAATGGAAGAAACTAGGGACAAACTACGCATACAAAAATGATGATTAATAGAATACCTATAGAAGAAAATAGAAGGAAAAAAAATCTGAAAAGAAAATGAAAATATTTCACAAGAGGTAAAAGTTCCTCCATAGAGGAGCTTCTACTTATGTGGAGGAGAAATATATGTTAGAGGCTAAAGCAAGAAGGAAAGATAAAAGATGGAAAAGAAGAATAAATACATATTCAATGTAGTTCGGGGGGAAAAATGACTATCAATGTTCCAACCTCTGGGTCCATGTTGATATTTACTCCAAGCTCTTCTAATACATCAGCACTTCCATATGCCAAAGAACTTGAATGATTTCCTTGCTACAAAATAGACACTAGTTTAACCATTCTTTCATTTCTTATCAATACTTTAAGGCAACAGATCTATAGTCACATATTCAGTGGATATGGATGTTACCTGTTGATGTGTTAACTGTGTTTGCACCATCACCATATGTTCCAACTATATCTACTACATCATACAAGCCTTCTAACTTCACGCTGTGCTCGATCATCGTTCTTGCCAAGCCAACAATCTTCTCGGTAACAAAATTTCACAAATGATCTCTTTCACTAAGTCGAAACATCTCCCAGTATAATACTGACCATAAAGGGAAAAACTTTGACCTTTACTGACTAGAATTTAAAGTGTACTTTGTTCAATTTGAAAACAAAATTTAGATCTATAAATAAGTCACTGTTAGATCCTTAAAACAAATAGATTTTCAGTACTTCATATATTTGGGGGAAAAATTGTACAATGCTTATTAATCTTTGAATGGGGCTTACATAATGTGAGGATAACAACAATAAAAATAAATACAAGTATATCATGAAAAACTATAAAAAAATAACGCACTTCCTCGTAAGTCTCTCCTTTGGCTCTCAATAACACAAGAAAAGCACTGATTAATGCCTCATTAGCATCATTCAGCAAGAAATTCAAGGAAGATTCGGCCTCTAACTCTATTAAATCCACTTGATTGACCAAAAATTTTATCAGTTGCCAAAACCCACCATAGAAAAATAACAAATACATATAGAATTTCCCAGAAAACCAAATATTCAAAACGGGTAAAGGATAAACTCAAACTGTATTGAAAGATGTCATATGTGGGATTGATTTTTCACCAGCAGTAGGTTGAGCACTGACAAAAGAGCTAGTCCTATAAGCTAATCTCTTTCTATTTGGGTGAAGAACTGTTATTTTAGGCATGATAAGTCGAGGCTCAAGCTTAGAGAAATGAGACAATGGATGAGATCTGGCATGAAATAGTAATTGGACTTATTGGTATAAATTTCATTGGGTAGTTTGAAAAATCAATGTTACCTATTTTATTTTCCATTAGTTTCATTCCTCCATAAACCAGCTCTGAAACAAGGAAATTTGTTTTCTTAACTTTTTTCTTTGGAGCATCAACCTGTAGGACAAGAACCAAGGAGTATGTAACAAATTAGCATAAGCTTGGGTTTGATAGACAAATGATAAAAGATTAGTAATTTGAAGTTTGATTGATCATATACATAGAAGAGACAAAGACTAAATGCAGATAAAAATATATTTTGAAGCCTATCACAAAAGGGGAAGTTTAGCCTTATTCCTCATAAAGTATTGATATATCAATGTATCACTAGAAACTTAGTTAGCATTGATATAACTAAAATGTGAATTCAATGCCTGGATTCCATAATGAAGCAAATATGGAAAATAAGGACTCATCTTTCCATACCTGGATAAGAAAGTGAGCAATTCATCAAGTCTTACTATGCAATAGATCAGGTTTGATAGTTTAGCCACATGTAAAATTCTCCAAAGCAAGCAATTTTTAGGGTTTGAGATCAAGCACGAGCTTCCACTACAAAACACCTGTAGCAACAAGACCTTGTTCAAACATCTTTGGCAAGAAGTATGCAATATTTTCACAAAGGCAACTACAACTACCAAAATGTATTTCTTAATATATGGATAAACATAAAGCTTATCATCCAACCTATTTAAGTAGTTAGGAAATACATAAGTGAAACAACTCAAGAAATAAACTAGATGTGTTAGGGTTTATGGGATTCTCAGATTCTGATTTTCTTGTCTCCCTTAATGATAGGCACAATACATGTTCATATTGCATCTATTTTGGAGAGTGCCTAGTGTCATGGGAATCTTCTAAGTAGAAAGTCATTTTTTAGTTATCTACTTAAGAAGAATACAGACAATTGGCTGTAACTTCTTCAAATATCACTTTGGCTACAATTAGATAACGGTGAAAGTAAGCATAGAAAAGAATTAGTTACTCACAACTATGGCCATTGAAGTGGAAGATAACATAAGACTTTTACAAATTTCTCTGCATCATGTGAAGCTATAAGACCAGAATAACACAAGATAGAACTACATTAGTCTTCTCTAAAAAAATGGGGGTGAGTTTATAAATCAACAATTTCTTGCATTTAAATCCATAAATAAAAATTAAAGAGTTTATACCTCTTCGTTTCTTTTGTATATGTCTCTTTTTCCATATATGATACCCAATAACTACTCCAACCATAGAACAATAGTGCGCTAATACAACAAGAACAGAGTGCAAAAGATAGATAGAATATAACATGATGGCGAGGACGACGATACGAGGACGGCAACGGTGAGACGTATAGCGGCAAAGAGGGTCAATTAATCCCATCTTAGAAAAGCATTTATATATATATATATATATATATATATATATATATATATATATATATATATATATATATTCTAGTTGCACATACAAAAACCCTAACATCTCAGTGCGAGTAGGGCCAAGGAGAAAGGAAAAAAAGGAAAAAAAAAAGAGAGGAAAAAGAGAAAAATTGGTAAAAGTTTTTGGTGTTAATTTGGTGTAAAAGAGAGAAAATTAATAGGGTATGTCTATGGTCTCTATTTTTAAATAAAAAAGGTCATATAGTATGTTCATGGCCTCGGTTTTTCAATAACCGAAACTATAGGGTATATCTATGGCCTCAGTTTTTAAATAACCGAGGCTAAATGTCCGAGACTATATATATGTATTGTAGTAGTGTTTGTATGAACATGTATTCATGTTTATAACTAAGTGAACAAAAATGTTTCCATTATAATCTTTGTAAGGAAAATATTAGGATGTCAAATTGAAAAGAACTCCCCACTACGGCAACTTTGCTTTTGTCTGAGCTACTTGTGTGCACTGTGGAGCTTCATATGATATCTATTAATTAATAAAATTAGAATTTATATATTAATTTTAAGTAATTAATTGTTTCAATTAAGAAGACATGCTTAACAATACATACATATTATATTGATAGATTAGGCAGCTTATCCGGCTATATTGATATTACAAATAAAACAGAATAAAATAAAACTTAAAACAAAACAGAAATAAACAAACTGAAATTAATTAAATAAACTTACTTATAATTAAAATTAAACAAATTATGAATTAAAACAGAATCAGAGAGTAGAGAGGATTCAAGTCTAGAGAGAAAACTCAAAAATTGGAAGCCCCTTATCTTCTAGTCTCGTACTTCTTAAATAATCGAGTGATAACAATGTGGAAATGCTTTACTATTCAATGAACAGTAGTGGTCTGCCATTTGATACTGTTGGGAGATACCTATAGTGTATGAATAGTAGATGCTTAATCATTCTAGACAGGAAATATAACAATACTTTGTCAGGTACCGTTTGGGTGTTTGAACAATAACCTTGTCGGCACCGTTTTATAATTTTGTCTTTTTCTGAATCCAACTATTTGTTGGTTTCTGATAATAATTTGGGCCTAATGAATAGTAAAGGACTCACAGGCCCAATAATAAAATGGACATGCAGGCCCAAATGATAAACAGTAATGGACACGTAGGCCCAATGATACATAGTAATGGACACACAGGCCCAATGATAAACAATAATGGACACGTAGGTCCAACGATAAATTATAATGGACATGCAGGCCCAATGATAAATAGTAATGGACCTATTTTTTAGAGGTCCAAAAGTTCATATCTATAGTAGAGGTTTCTATATCTATTAGGTCCTCTTTTGAGTTTTGTGATGGAGTTACTATTTTATCGGGTGATTGAGTTTCATCCGAATCTAGTAGCTCTTCTTTCTGAACTTGGGATGTTTGTACAGATGATAACTGTTTGATGATTTCTAGAAGTTCTTCCTGGGTTTTAGCTTGTGATATTAAGGCATTGGTGTGTGCCTTTTGTGCTAATAAAAGTGAAGAAGCTTGTATATCCTTCACTAGGGGATCTTTGTGACCCTTTTGTGCTAGCCATTTTTCAATAGCTGGTAATAAGAGTGTTTTTGGGATCGTAAAAGATGACCACTATTTGATGTGAAATGAACGGACAATGGTTATTACCTCCGTAGCCACAGGGTTTAATACCCACTGGCATACCCAAGGAAGGTAAAATTTTGAACAAAATATACAAAGGGGAGGGAATCTAGCTTCCTTTGTGGATGGTTTATAGTGTGACTGGAAAGATTCATAACTCTCTTTCACAGGTGATATCAGAATAAATTATTATTTATTGATTCTCTCTTTTTTGTATGAATACCACCTTTGGTGGGGTTAGATATTCTTTGTTAACTAAACAAATCAATTAACACCTATGGGTGGGGTTGATAACTAATTTGGTTAATTAAATTAATTCTTTTTTTCTAAGAGATTGAAAATGAACCATTTAAATGCCACCTTTGGTGGGGTTAAAGAGTTTAAACTTTATTCAAGGTGTCCAAATTAAACCTAAGAATTTAATTATCCGAGTACTAACTTTCAAGTTTTAAAACTACTACTCAAAACATGTTGTCAATACATTTTCAAATAATAATTCTTATAAAAAAAATTAAAATAGAGCTTCACTCTAACCACCGGGCGATTGTACCAACAAATAAAAGAGAACTACTCTAAATTAGACCGGATAACTAAACCTTAAAATCTAATTTTCATATTTAAGTTTGTAATGAAAAATAATATATTTCTCTCTAACATTATTAATATAAAATCTTGAATAAAAATAAAATCAATTCATTTTAGAGATTTTTACCTATTTAATATTTCGTAAACATAACAACGTTATTATTATATCATGTTTACAAACAACCAACAAAATTAAATTTAATCACAGACAAATTAAATATAACATGTAAGAATAAAGCATAAAAAATAACTGTAAAGAAAATAAAATCCTTACAGTACTTTGATGCTATTCCTGTTGTTGGAAAACCTCCAAACGGAATTTGTACTTCCATTTATTGAATCAAAAAGCAAATAAATTACAAAAACATAATTAGTTCTTCTCAAAAAGAGAAGAACTCTAAAACTAGTAAAACCTAACTAAGGAAAAACTAAAAAACTAAAAATGGAGAGAAAGAAAGAGAAAGAAGATATGTTTTGAGGTGTGATTTGAAGTGAAGAGAATGGGCGCAGGCATGCACGGAAAAGGTGTGCTGCGTGCGGCTGCTCGGCGTGTCTGGGTGCGCTACGTTCGTTGACCCATTTTTTTCCAATATTTCCATATTTTTTGACTTTTCCTCATTTATTTTATGAATATATTTGTGATGTATTACCTCCAGTATTCTTCTTTGAGTCTTTAAGTTACGTTTTTAAGTGAAAATACCTAAAAAACAATAAAAAATACTCCTGATTCCGAAAAGACAGATTTATATAAATATATATATTTTTAATCAATTAACGTGCATAAAATCATGGTAATTTTAGTACTTTTTGAGTACTAATTAGCAACCACACCATTATTTGGTAGAGGTTGGCTTATTTGTTACTATACAGTATATTGTGACGAGGATCTATTCTCCTCTTATTTTATCTACCTTCGGTATATATATTTGGTGTGCAGTAGCTGATCCTACAGATTCTAGAGTTTTAAAGTAAAAAAAAGATATCTTAAAATTCCAGAGACTGGAAAAGAGATAGAACCAAAAGATTCTAAATTGGTTGGGGATGCAAATGCATCAGTACACGATGCAAGTACTGGCGATGCTATTTCAATTTACAAGTCTTGTTCAGATTCATGTCAGAGTGAGGATCAGATGTTGTTATTAAAGATCTGAAAAGTAGAACATTGATGATATGCACTCCAGAAGAGATTACCCAGGATGGCACCATTTCTGCAAATGGAGAGTGTGAAATTGGAGAGTTATTAGCCAGAGAAATGGAGAAAGTTAGAAAGGAAGGAGTCATCACCATTATTGATGACCAATGGACCCAAATTATAAGTGCGCCTTTGTTCCCGAGGTGTTCTTTTTGGATCCAAAGGGAAAAATTGACTTGGTTTCTCAGTTGCTCTCTATCCCCAAATTTATTGTGACTGTGAGTGATAAAGAGATACATACCATCATTTAGATAAAGACTGTAAGGATGTCTTTACGAGCGATCTCACGGCCATTATTGTCTAAGGTGAAACAGACACCGAGGATGGTTGAGTTAGATGTGGTTCTTGATGCTCAGGAAGTATTGATTGACCTATATTCCAAAACCCTAAAGGAGATCCAAAACGTTTTGGAGCATAAAGGCGACCACAAAGCTGTAGAGTCGTTCACGAGGCACCGTCATCATGAAGAAGATGACTGGGAGATGATTGAGAAGCACCTTGGCTATAGTCAGGTTGAGAAGCTTATCAAGGAGGCTCGTGATGAGCTAACTCTAATTGGCCAGATGATCGAATAGGGTTCTTGTTTCTTCATGTATGGAAGGTTCGATACTGGCGAGGCACTTTCGGAGACATGAGGCATAGAAACCAGTAATAAGTGTGGTTGGGTTTCTAAGGATATAGATATGGTAGGAAATAGAGATGATGAAATTGATGGAGAGGGTGTAGAGTTAAATCCAATGAAGGAGTTTATAGATCTCGAATTTTAGAGAAAGAAAAATATGGGCTTTAGGGTTATTATATGTTGGCCAAAGTAATACAATTACAGGTACTTATGCTGGACTTGGAGACACCAACAATTACAATAATAGGCAAGATTGTGAAGGTTGGAATTAGAGTCTTAATTAATAGTGTTGATCAAGATTCTGTTATACCCTTAACTAGTAGCAGAACTCTAGTTCATGGTCGTGCGGAATAGTTGGGACTCAATTCTACTACACCTTACAGAGTTTGGTGTGAGGGATAACATGTTTATGATAGGAATTCTATGCCTAATAAAAAAAATACAGAGTGGGAACTCTGCGAATGGTGCTTTTAATGCACATATGAATAAAGGTAAATACCTCACTTGGAGCATATCTATGAAGATTGCTCTTGGAGCTAAGCTAAAGTTGGGCTTCGTTAATGGTAGGAATTCTATGTCTATGGTGCTTATAATAGCACATATGAATGAAGCTAAATACCTCAGTTGGAGCAGATCTATGAAGAATTGCTCTTGGAGCCAAGTTGAAGCTAGGTTTTGTTGATGGTAAATACCTTACTTGGTGAGGCAGGATTAAGGTGATTCTATTCATTAAATCAAAAGATAAATTGGATGATGTACTCACAAAATCCATGTCTGTAAGGAACTTCTACAAATCACTTGACAAGTTAGGCATGAGAGATATCTATGCACCAACTTAAGAGGGAGTGTTGGCATGGGTTGGAAATGGGCAGCAGAGCATGCTATAGAAGTATTGCAGACAACGTGTTTTAGTGGTATAGCAATAGTATGTGCAGAGCATGGGTAGTAGAAGTATGGCAGACAACATGTTTAATGGAGCAGCAACAATAGCATGCTTGGAGTAGGGTATGGATGCATTAATGGGGTAGAGGATGCATCAGAGAGAATGGGCAGCAATGTAGTGTTGCTGTTGTGGTGTAGAAGAGAGTATTTACTTTCTTGTTTTCTTTGTATAAATATATCATCAATCCTTGTACATAAGAGACTTAAGTAAGAAAAATATGAAATACAAATTCAAGAGAAAACTCTTTATATTCTAATGTTATTCATGCTAAAACTCTTTATATTCTGATTTTTGTCATAATCTACTTCTTCACCTCTCTAATGGAGATGAGTTATTGTAAGGATTATAAGAGTTGGCTATTTTCGTGGAAAAAATATTTACCTATAAACTTATTTTTAAGCTTGCTATCAAGTCTATCAAACAAAGTTGAAGAAACGTTAAAATTTCAGATAGTCGTACTTCAGATATATCTGTTATAACTATAATACATAGGATTACACTCACACATTTAATAGCACATATTTATAAATCTGGAGTTATTTTTGTTGCTAAAATATAGAATAAGATATATGCGAAAAATATTAGATAAGATATACTATAAATTATAGCTTAAATCTTTAGCCTAAAAGATAGCATAAAATATACTTTAAAAGAACTCTTTTTTAAATAGGAATCTTCATGATTAATAAGTCTATTTTAAAAGAACTCTTATTTAAATAGGAGTATACTTAATTAGTGAGTATTATTAATCATATTTGTATTAAAAAATATATTTATCAATCATATAAGAGTCTTCTTAATTAATAAGTATTACTAATCCTATTTGTAATCATATTTCATGGATTAATAAGCCTAATTATTTAATGATATTTATATAATATGTTCTTATGGCTTCTTCTTTATTTTGTTCTTAAATTGTTAGATCAAATAATTATTTTTGTCATATCATAGTTATTTGATTTGATTATTAATATTTAAAGAAGTTATTTTTATTGAACTTGTGCTTAATCTTTTTGCTCTAGAATTTACTAGTTGATTTAATTTAAGTGGAATATGTTTTGAATTATCTAGTTAGGATTATTCATTATCAAATATGTTCTAGAACACACACGGGCACTTGGTTTTTTGTGCTAATCATTTTGCAGTTAATTCGGGAACGTATTTGATTTGTGGGAAGCTTATTGGAACGTTGGTTTGGAAACCACTCATGCTAATATTGGAAACTGTGAAAATAGAGCAGGGGCTTGTAAGTAAGATACATTGGGGCAGTATCCTAAGGAGGGTAGTATAAGACCGTGTTTGTACTTGAACATTTGTTTTTCGTAGTGGAAAGTTAGGTGGTCCGGTGGACCGATGGTTTTCCTCTTAGGTGATGGTTGTGGCCGAGGTTGTTTCCACCTAAAAATATCATGTGTTATTATTTTATTTCTGCACTTTATTTTTACACACGATTGCATGCCTGGCCATTTTGTTTAGGTTATTAAATTATAAATTGGTAAAAATTAAAAAATAACCTATTCACTCCTCTTTAGGTTAATTAGGTTCATATCTTATAAACTTTCAATTGGTATCAAAGCCAACACTAGATACACTTAGTGTTAGGTCCACGGATTTTTATTATGGATCATTTTATTGAGGATTATAGTTTAGATGATGAGGAACTTGAATCTTATTTTCATTCTAAATATAATGTTAAAAGTTATAAAGAATTATTTTCTAAATGTCTTAGAGCCATAGAAGAGAATAATAGTTTAAATAGAAAAATAGAAAAATTAAATGAAAAACTTGAGGCGCATGAAAGTTTTTCTAATAAATCAAAAGAAGTGAATAATATTTTGCAAGAGCAAAATAATGCTTTGAATTTGAGTCTTGTTGGTTTGAAAGAAGAAAATAATAAGCTTGTTGAAGATAATAAAAAACAAGTGCAAGAGCTCAAAGAATCATGTGAAGTTGTAGAGAGACTTACCATTGGATCTTAACAATTAGATAAAATATTGAGCATTGGTAAGTCATATGGTGATACACATGACTTTGGTTATAAGGATGAGAGTTTCAACCCTTCAACATCAAAGACCACATTTGTAAGGCCCTTAAACTCTACTCCTACTGTTACTACTTATGCACAAAGAACTATTACACCTATGGTAGAAAAATTTGTTAAGTTTGTGCCTATTTATCATCATTATTGTAGGAAAGTTCATATAAGTTGAAATGTAGATTTTGAGGAATGCTCTTCTTTCCATGTTTCACATAGTAGGACCCACAAGCATTATCCATCTATACATGCTACATCATATTCAAGGATTAATAGAAATTATAATAATGTGTTCAAAAATTCTACTAGGAAGCATGAAGTCTTAGGTTTAAAGAGGCAAGTAAAATTCAGTACTTTAATGTTAGGACTCATTATCATCATCCTATTATGAATACTACATCTTAATTTAGGATGAATGAGAAAAGTATAGCTAAGTCTAAGAACACGCCTATGAAACCAAATTTTGTTTAGTCCCAACCCAACGATATAAACAAACCAAAATGCAAGAAAATGTGGGTTAGGAAAGGTTGTTTTTTTCTGGTCACCTGATCGTATTTTATTCCTTCATCTAGGTATTTTTGTTAGAGTGCTTAAATGAACCTAGGCGAGCAATCTTTATTGTCTTTATTTTATTTATTAGTTTAACTTACAAAAAAAAGAGAACCAGAATCCTTATTTGGCCAATATGTTATTGAACTTATTCAACACTTACAAACATATAACCTTATTTTTAATGACTTAACTAATTTTGATAATTATTGTATAAATTATTCTATAATTTTGACTTATGCACACACACATATTCTTGTACATGTTATGATCAATGTTGACATGAACTTATTCACACACTCACGAACACACATGTATTATGCTTAAAGTTTATGAATTTTCTTGAAAGACTAAAACTTCAACTAATCTTGACTATAAAATTGTGTTTAGTTCTATTTCTTACTTTTTAAAACTTTACCGTATAGATGCACCTAGTATTGAGAAGGTTACCTACTATGATGTGTGAAGCTATCAAAGCTACCGCAATGAGCGGAGATGGCTACCTTACAACTAGTGTGAAAGTCATCATGCTAGGTTTATGGCTCGGGCAAAAAAAAGAGGAAAGATTATGCAAAAAATGACTACTTATAAATCTTGTACATTGAATGCACAAAAAAAAGAGCCAATAGAGGTTAAAAAAATAAAAAATAAATATCATTTACCTCCTAAATAAAATAAAGAAAAAAATTAAGTCCTCTTTTAGTAGATATATTTTATTTTGTAAGATTGAAGACTCTATTATAATTTTACATGATAGGTGATATTTTTTTATTTTGAGTCTTTTTTGATTGATCAGAATGACTTAATTGGTATATTTTTGGAGTTTAAACATATATAATAATTTTAAATAAATGTCAATATGTCATTATATGTATGAAGTGTGACTATTCTACTCTACTTGCTTATTTATACAATAGATAATCAAAAATTTAGTTAAAAAAATGAAAAAAAGATGAGTTCCCAATTGGTTTTATGCTCATTTGTGATTAAATGAGTTTAATACATTATGTGCCTACTTATTAAAATTTAAAAAAAAAGTTAGATATTTTTTCCATTTACATTTTTTTCTTTGTTACCTTTTTAATTGGTTTCTAAGTTAGAGAGTCATAGAACTTAGGGAAAGTTTAAAGAACATTGAACTTTTGCATTACTATGATTTTACATATCTATATCTTTAGGAGGTGTTTAGCTTCATTTCTTTGTTTCATGCTTTGTCCTTCTCATCTGTCAAAAAGGGGTAGAAAATAATATGTTTTATTTCCATGTTTTTATTTTGTTATGCATATGGGGGGAGACCATATTTAATTAATCTTTATTGGTATGAATGCACACTACATGAATTTTCTTTACACATCGCTTATTTTTATGTAAACTTGAGTATGTCATTTCAGTTACTTACAAGCTTTTCAAGTTGTAGTAAAGATGGATTCGCTGGACCATAGGATAGTTCCACTATGGAGTCTAGGACATCATTGTATTTTATCTTATTCCTATAAGTGTCATGTAGTGAGAGAAAGGTTTTGCCACACACAAATTCCAAAGGAAGAGTTTGTAAGGATTATAAGTGTTGGCTATTTTTGTGAAAAAAATATTTATCTGTAAACTTATTTTTAAGCTCGCTATCAAGTCTATCAAACAAAATTGAAGAAACGTCAGAATTTTAGATAGCCGTACTTCAGGTATATATGTTATAAATATAACACATAGGATTGCACTCACGCATTTAATAGCACATATTTATAAATCTGGAATTATTTTGGATGCTAAAATATAGAATAATATATATGCTAAAATATTAGATAAGATATATTATAAATTATAACTTAAATCTTTAGCCTAAAAGATAGCATAAAACATACTTTAAAAGAACTCTTTTTTAAATAGGAATCTTCATGATTAATGAGTCTATTTTAAAAGAACTCTTATTTAAATAAGAGTCTTCTTAATTAGTGAGTATTACTAATCCTATTTGTAAGAGAAAAGATATTTATCAATCATATAGGAGTCTTTTTAATTAATGAGTATTACTAATCGTATTTGTAATGGAAAAGATATTTATCAATCATATAGGAGTCTTCTTAATTAATGAGTATTATTAATTATATTTGTAATAGAAAATATATTTACCAGCTACATAGAATTAAGGGTTTTAATTTTTCCTATAAATAAAACCTATTGCTCATTCTTTCAATCAACCACACAAAGGCATTATTATATTCTTCTTAATTTCTCTCTCTTGTTTTACAAATATAAGATTATAATTATTTAGGCTTCTTTATTTAGTTAATCTATTAAATATTGGTCGTAATGTTTGATCGATTAATTAGCCTAATTATTTTATGATATTTTGATAATATGTTCTTATGGCTTCTTCTTTATTTTTGTTCTTAAATTGTTAAATCAAATAATTGTTTTTGTGATATCATAGTTATTTGATTTGATTATTAATATTTAAAGAAGCTATTTTTATTGAACTTGTGCTTGGTCATTTTGCTCTAGGATTTACTAGTTGATTTTATTTAAGTGGCATATGTTTTGAATCATCTAGTTAGGATTATTCATTAGTAAATCCATTCTAGAATACACACGGGTACTTGTGTTTTTGTACTAACCATTTTGCAGTTAATTCGGGAACGTATCTGATTGGCTGGAAGCTTATTGGAACATTGATCTGAAAATCACTCAAGCTAATATTGGAAATTGTGAAAATAAAGCAGTGGCTCATAAGTAAGGTACATTAGGGAAGTATCCTAAGGAGGATAGCATAAGACCTAGTTTTTACTTGAACATTTGTTTTTCATAGTGGAAAGTTAGGTGGTCCGGTGGACCGATGGTTTTCCTCAAATTATATCATCACAAGAAACATCAGGAGAAGATTGTGATGATCTTGAATAGCATATGAAAACATCATGGTAATTTTTATAATGTTTTAGTTTCTCTATTCATGTTTTTGAAGTTTGGGCAGCTTGTTTGATGGATGTTTATGTGTACTCATGTATTTAGGGGAATGAATTGTTATATGAACCTATTTTTTGCCCAAACTTCATCTAATCTCTCTTGCCTAGTTCCCTGGTATAACAACATCATGGTAGTCACTGGCTAGCCAAGTATTGAAAAACCACCAAGAACCACCGTATCTTCAAGAGTAATTGTTGTTTCACCCCAAGGAAATACAAAAGTATTAGTTTATAGGCACCAAAGCTCAACCAACCCAAGCATCAAATCGGAGTTACACTTGACTCCATATTTAGAGCTCATTATAGCATTAAAAATACCAGCTTGATTCTAGATAGCTTCATATTTATAGACAAAAGATTAATACAGTGCTAATATGATTTCGAAAGGATGGGGTTATTATTATATAACTCCGATGTCAATGTGGTAATCTCTTTTACTAATCTTTTAACATATATACGTTATTTT
The DNA here is from genome assembly GCA_033030585.1 of Hippophae rhamnoides. Taxonomy (NCBI): domain Eukaryota; kingdom Viridiplantae; phylum Streptophyta; class Magnoliopsida; order Rosales; family Elaeagnaceae; genus Hippophae; species Hippophae rhamnoides. Next base: position 68,563,965 of record CM065430.1, on the reverse strand, counting down.
TTGTGAATTCATGATATTACAATCTTATTTTGAATTTAATTATATATATATATATAAATATATATATAATTCTTTGGTTGGAAAAAGTCAGGCAATATGGGTTATTATTATCACTCTGGTATCGATATGGTAATCTCTTTTACTAATCTTTTAACATATATAAGTTATTTTTGGTGAATTTATGATATTACATTCTTATTTTGAATTTAATTACATATAGTTCTTTGGTTGGAACAAGTCGAGCAATAGGGGTTATTATTATATCACTCTGGTGTCGATGTGATAATCTATTTTACTAATATTTTAACATATATAAGTTATTTTTGGTGAATTCATGATATTACATTCTTATTTTGAATTTATTTACATATAGTTCTTTGGTTGGAACAAGTCGGATATAGTTCTTTGGACAAAACACATGGTTCAAATTATAACATCACAAGAAGAATCAAGAGAAGAATATGATGATCTTGAATAACATAGGACAACAACATGGTAATTTTATAATGTTTTAATATCTCTATTCCTATGCCTCTAAAGTTTTGGATGCTTGTTTGATGGATGTTTATGTGCTCATGTATTTAGGGGAATGAATTTTTATATGGACTAGCTGTATTTTGCCTAAACTCCATCTCATCTCTCTTGCCTAGTTTCATGGTTACTATGCTGGTGATTCTAAGCAAACCAAGCTTCCTCTCCTTGAAATAAAGTGGAAATATCACAAAATTCATGACAAAAGAGATATTATTTTATTTGTAATTTAAGTTAAATATATATATATATATATTGTATATAAATTAATTTTTTTGTAATAAATTTAATTCTCAAGTAATTAATTATATTTAATTTTTAATTATTTGTAATATTTAAACTTTGTTAAACATATTTTGGTTTTTTCTGCTATATATGATTGAATATAGGTTCTTAGTAGAGTATAAAATGAATAAAATATGTATAAAAAAAATAATTTAATGTCTATTCAACTCGTGAACCCACTTTACGTTAAAGTCAGTTTACGCATTGAACTAACTTTAAATTTTAAGTACTACCATTTAAAGTTGGTTTAGCGAACCGACTTTAAAACAAAATTTTGTAGTAGTGGATCATGGTTAAAAACTGAGACCATATGTACTTTTTGTACTAGTGTAATTACTATTGGAGTTTGTAGTTAGTAAATAGGTTAGTTGGTTTTATTACGATGTATTCACTTTAGTGGATATTTGTGATGATTTTGCTCATAAACTTTATAACAAAGTAACCACACATGACCCCATCATTTTGTTGCGTAACCTACAAAAAACAAGTGTACATGGTTTTTCATATTTGAACATCTTTATTATCCAATAGTAAAATTAATTAAATTATTAATATTCGCTTGTACATACCATAACTTTGTCCCATATAAGCTTATGAGAATTTTTAAGGGAAATGCCCCTACTCTTGTTCCATAGCTTCCATTCCCTATCAAAGTTTAAAACAGTTAGTTTTTAATTAAATATTACAAAGAACGATAGAAGAAAAATATCTAGCTATAGCTCTTACATTTCAACAATTACTTTTGTATCTTTACTCAATTCTATATAAGCTAAGTCACAATACTAAACATAATTTGCTCTTGGCCTTGTTCAAACTTTAATGGCCAAGGGATTATCAACTTTTGATTTCTGTTAAGTATTAATACCCTATCACATAATTGTTTAACTTTGATGCTAACATCATTCTCTTGATATTGATTGACAAATGAAGAATCATAGAACATTGCTAAATATGATAAGTGATTAGCTTGAAGTCGATAATAACATGCCCTATATAAAAGATATATATATAAATATAATTATAAATGTTCTACATAAATGAAAGTTATTTATTGATTGAGGACTCACCTTGTCCACACTTGAATTATACTTAAATCTATCATTTGATATTCAAATAGCGGTAATAAGCACTCGATCGATATATATGTTTGGCCAATGTCTACACCAGAAATTTCTCTAGGAAGTGGCATAGTTCATCCATCATTTATGCTAGTTTTGCTCTTAATAATAGTCATCAAAGAGCCAAGATTTCTACTGAAGTTTATAGTATATTCATAACTATACTTTTTCCATGGCTTCTTCTTGAATGACTTAGTGCGTGATAATTGCCTACTAGACATATATTTACCATGATATCCTTGCTTTGTGTCTCTTAAATGTGCCACATTTATTAATTCTACTATAATAGACTAAAGAAGCGGTATTATATATGTTAGTAACAATAAAAGAATAATAATATAATAAAAGTAGAAAAAAAATGTAATCTTAAATAAAAAAATAGTATCATGTCAAAATTTATGACAACTTGACTCAACGGCCAAGCCACATATTGTCCAACCACTTTCTATATGTAGTAGCATTAGAAGGCACAGGTAGTAGAAATCATGGAGCAATGATTGATCAATTACTATTCTCCAATAATTTGGAAAATATTGATTATGATTCATTCGATCATCGCGCAATTGTTGTACCATTCCAATAGCAACATAGTCCATAAATGATGAATGTTTCAAGAAACATTTCATATTCAGTAAAACATTTAAGCATTACATATAATATATAAAATATATATAATAAAAAATAAAAATAATAGACTATCTATATAAACATTAAATCTTACCACAAATGATTCATGAAATAAAGAAGGACTCTTATGTGGGGTAGCTATTGGAAGGAGATTCTCATCAAAACATTCATCATGATGTGATAGATGGTAAGATTGCATAGATTTCATTGGACATATTGAACCATTACCTAATTGCATCTTCATTCCTGGCATAAAGGGAGGACCAATAAGATGACTATATCCCATACATGATATAGATTAGGCGCAATGAGATTGCATGAGTGGCATGCCTAGCATGGATGGTGGCATCCCTGGAACATATGGTTGCATGCCAAGCCAATAGGGAATTCCCTTATTTTATTATGCTTATATGCCTTATATGTGTTGTGATTGATATTCCTTTAAAGTGGAAATCTCACTTAACATTGAGGCCTTAAAGAAGATGAACTCTTCTTCAATTTTATAGTACTTCTCCTTACCGATCATCTGAGGCTTTTGTTTTGGAATGTTAAAAAACTCCATATAACCATCATATTGGCTTCCTCTCTTAACACGAATATGATGCTCACGTCCAAATGTATAATATATAGCATCTCTTCCTGGCTGTTCAATTATTTCACCCCTAACTATTTATTCTGGAACAACTCTCTACAAATAATAAAGCAAACAAACATATCATAAATTATTACATAAATTAGCAAAAATCATAAGGACTTTGTATCAATTTAAATTACTAACCAACTTATTGAGTTGTTTTCTCCTCGTTCAGTCATTGGTCATGACTTCTTCATTTTGGGGTCTTTGTTTCTATATACAATTCAGATTGGTTAACCGGTCTACCCAATTCAGCTTCCTACATAAATTAAATAAATTTATTAACCATGACATAAACTTAAATTTAAGGAAAATAAATATAAAAATATTTATAAATTAACAACTTAATAATATCATTATTTGTCTAACTTCAGAATTTGATGGCCTCCCAATATGGTTAGGAAGAATATTATGCATTTATATATTCTGATGTTCTTACAGAATAATTTGAAATTCATCCATACTTCTTTAATCCACGAAGTCTTTCAATACTTGGGGTTCAATCCAGGGGTGTCCTTTAGAGATTTTGTATAGTTCTACTTCATTAAGTGGTTCCAAACATAGAAACACATATTTTTTGGCCAATTTGGAAGTTTTGTATTCCTTCCATGCTTTATTTGCAATCTTATAACACTTGTTCTTCCAAGTATCAGGGAATTTAAAATGGTTTTGTAAAAACACACCTTTTAGATGATATATAATACAAAAAGGATATAATATATGTAATTAGTTATAAAATAAAAAAGACTTGCATAAATGGTTTTCCATATCTTGTACTTTTCAGCATCGTCAACCTTAGTCCAATCATTTATATGTGTTCAAGTATGGATTATGGTTTTGATTCCTATTACATAAATAGAATGTTGATTTAGGATTATTTGGACATTTATCAAATAAATGAGCTCTACCCCAAAAGACATAGGACATCATTAAATTTTAGACCTGGTTTATACTCATTGGTGCATTTTAAGCCTTTGAAAGATTCACCAAGGATGACACTTGAGCTGTAAGTTTTTTGATATCATTTACTTTGTGTACTTTGACTACTCTTCTTATGGCTCTCATTCTATCCATTGGCTATTGATAATTATTGCTAGCCATTCTTTCAAGTAAATCATAAGCTTGATTGTAAGATTAGTTAGCGAAGCTCCATTAGTGGATGCATCAACAATGGTTCTTATTTGAGATTTGAGACCATTGTAGAAAGTCCCTATTTGGATCCAACGAGGGATACCATGGTGAGCATACTTATTTAGCAATTCTTTGAACCATTCTCATGCTTCATATAAAACTTCACCTTCATATTGTAGGTAGAAGGCTATGTCATTCCTAAGCTTGGTATTCTTTGTAGGTGGAAAATATTTCATCAATAATTTCTCTAAAAATTATTCTAAGTTGTAATGGAATCAGGCAGAAAAGAGTTTAACCAATCTTGATCATGATATCACCAAGATTAAGGGAACAATTTAAGCCTAAATACCTATCCGATCATTCCACTAAATTTGAATGAATTTTCAACTTCAATGAACAATTCGAGATGTAGATAATGATCCTCTATTGGTAATATATTGAATTGTCTAATTGTTTGTAACAAACTGACTTTAGTTCAAACTAATTAGTTTTAATGTTTTGCCTTTTAATACTTAAATTCAACCCTTCAAACATAGGTAATCCATATTCATTTATAACTCAGTCCTTATCATCCATTAAAGGTATCTAGTTGTTAAAATATGGATTGTCATTTTTTATTTCTAATGGATCAGCCATTTCTTTCACTTAGGTGACAAGTTTTTATTTTCTTATACATCTCAAAATATGCTCGATTTTGAGATCTAAAAGAAACATTTCTACCTTACGGACTCTGCTCATACAATAGAGCCAACTGTATTTCTAATAAGCTAAAGAAGATGTAAAAATAAATAAATAACTAAATAGCGTAAAATTAAAATTAAAATTAAAATTACAAAAAAAATAAAGAAAAATAACTAAAATAAAATGATATAAAAATTAATTTCTAATGTATATAATCCCAATAACACTAAACGAGATGCTAAAATTAATAATAAATAACTTAAAATTAAAATTACAATTATGAAAATTATATAATAAAATATTTAAAATAAAATAAAATTAATTTCTATTATTTATAATCCAACAATAGTGCCAAAATTTTGATTAACACGAATTGGATGCAATGAATAAGAATGTATATATATCACAACAAATAATATAATGATAAGAAAAAATCATTTCTAAGGAAATTATATTATTAAAAACTAATTTTTAAAGCTAATATGTACAGATCAATTTTTTTCTTTTTTGCGTTTTGAGAAAGAAAAATTAAAAGACCTAAAAGTAATTAGTTAACTCATAATTTACAGCTAAGAAGATACATGAAAAAATATCTAAGAATATTTAATCTTCCAATCTTTTAAACATGTGAATCACTAAAGTCTCTCAATATAATTACCAATCAACTACATGATCAATTAAATCTAACCTAGCCTGTAATCCTCTCTCCAGTAAATTAGATACCATATAGTAATTAACCTAATCACAATCTAGTGTCAATTAAATTGTATACTACTCATTAAGTTCATAAATTATGGATCACATACATACAAATAATACATCTCTACCTAGAAACTATGCATGCTATTTAATCATGACAAAATAATTAAATAATTCTTTCAAATCTATTTAATTGCCTATATAGATAAATTCTTGGCCAAACAATTAATAACATAAAAATTAAATTAAATCAAAATCATAATTAGGTAAAATATTATATCATAACACGTATAAAATTAGGTTCATAAGACTCATAGATTAATAAATTAGCTAGACATAATTATGTTCATAAATCTCATATTTTTCATTAAAAAAATATAAAAATTCATAAAGAAAGGAGAAGAAGAAGAAATGCAATCAATTTCTTAAATTGTAGCACCAATATCCTCTTAAATCTCCACCAAAATTGTATCTCCTTTTGATTTTTTTTGTATTTTTCCCTATTCTTGGCTCCAAAAATTAATAATTTTTAGTTTATTAGGGTTTATTGGGAAATTAGGGGTTAGATTACATTTATGTGATATCTAGATTGTTAGATCAACTTCAGATCAAGGATTGAGATGAAAAAAAGAAAAATTAACATTGTTAACCAAAAGGAATGTGACTCGTGGCATGGGAGATTCAGTGGGAAATTCATCATGACACGTATGGCGTTGGTAGATTGGTCTTGGTCAATATGGCAGAGTGAACACCATGTGGTGCAATGTGATTCACAGTTAAATATTGCATGGTGCTCTAGGGAAAAATGGGCAAATCAATTGATGATGCGTAGCACGCCTGTTGACCTATAGGTCACACGACATGAATCACTCGATACATAAGTTGTTTCATAATTGGCCATTTTTGTTTGCATGGAAAAAACTTGGTGTGCCTAGTTAGCTCTCTTGCTTTCTGGGCATCTATGTGGCATCTTGTTCCTACATAAAAAAAATTCATAAAAATTAAAAAAACATTTCAAAAAATATATTTTCACCCATTTTTACCATAAAGTTCATATTTTAATATTTTTAATCCCAAAATTACTACTTATTAAATAAAATGAGAAAATATTAAACATAAAAGTGTACTGATGAGTCTACTTTCATAGAGTCATCACATTTTATTTCTTTATTTATACAAATCTATTTGTTAGAATCACATGTATGTTTTGTTGTATTTTAGGTATTTTTAGTTTCAAAATTGATAAAAATGTCAGCACACGAATACACAACACTTGGAGCACTCAAATAGCACCCTAAGAACTAAAAAGACTTAGGTATGTAAGCCTTACATCAAGAACCTGTAAGGGGCACAAGCAAAATTCAAGACAAGAATTACATGTGGTAACAAAAACTATGTATGCCACAGCCTGTTCCTCTCGAGTTAATTTGTACGAGTAAGTTTAGCCTTGTGCTGTGGTGGAAAAAATATCATGTTGTGGTGCATGTATATTGTCTTTGATTTCGATGCCCTGTACATCATCTTTTCTTAATTAAGAGGTCCTTTCTATATCTTTTCATTACGTCAGTTGCATTTTAGTTTTAGTTTTAATATAGTTCCAAAGGCCATTTCACCATCATAAAAAGATACATAGAGGACCTCTTAATTAAGAAGAAGATCAAAGGATCTAGAGAAGCCAATGACAATTGATTCATAGATCTAGAATCTTCTTTAACAAAGAGGGACATTTTTAATTGTTGGATATTTTATTTATCTGTATAGTCTAATTCCTTTATGGTTAAATTGAATTTTATTAATTTAGTTATGATTGGATAATTCCATAATATGGGATTTTAGTCTTAGCTTCTAATGATTGGAAGAATAATTTTGTGGTTTAAATAAATAAAAGTTTTAGATATTTTTTTTGGTTCATAATCTTCAAATAATAAATTATAAATTCATGTTGTATCAAGTCTTAATTTCTAATTAAAGAAAATATTTTAGAACTAAGTATTAAAAATGTCATATGTGCTTAGTTATGCATAATGAATGAGAGTCTAATTAGTTTCATTTATTTGTATTAAAATAGATGGTTAAAAAATATCTTTAATTATAAGTTAATGATGAGCCAAAATTTAATATATAATTAAAGAATATATTTATCTAATGTTATCAATTAATTAGTTTCAACCCCGATTAAGGAATTTATTAATTAATTGAGGAATTTGGTTTATACATGTTAGTTTACCGATTAATCAATTTGAACATCGGCTAAGGAAGTTATTGACTAATTGAATATCATTGGGGACTCACCCTGATTATAAGGGGTTCATTTATTTCAAAGGAAAAAAATCAATAAATCTTACTTATATTTAAATCACCTAATTTACTCTGTCCATGAAGGGTTATTCTTGCTAAAATCTCGTATTCATCCTTCATCTTACGTTTGACTATAATTTAGTTTACCTGTTTTATATTACTACCTTTCATTTAATTTCTTTCTTTAGATATAAAGTAATTTAGAATTTACACTTTTGATCTACCAGGCGACAACTGTTAGAGTATTTAGGAATTATTTTTCTTAACTATACAATAAAATAATTGAACTTTTTAAAATGACCACAATATCTTGAGAGATTGGCCTTTGGTGTATACTTGTCACATATTATAAATGTTTCATACAATTTTTTGATTTTATAAATACAAAATTTGTGCATCACGAATCCTAGTGACGATCCTCAATATCAATTAAAAAATTTCAAGTTTGTAGGATCTTGCAAAAAGACAAGGAGGAAATTTCATGTGATACCTTCGCAAAGGAAAAGTAGCCTATAATTGAGGAGGTGGTAAAGAAGATAAATGAATTGTTAGGTTATTGGTGCCTCACAATTCTATAGTTTAAAAGTCTATAATTTGGTTATTGGTTGTTACTAGTGATGAATTTGGGTATAGATCATTTGGGGAAATGGAAAGAGAATATCATATATGGCACCATAATGGTTGAGCTAAGATACATCCACCTTAGTTTGAGTGAGAGATACCTCGATACAATATTGAGCAATTTCTTGAGGAAAGAAGGTGGTGGGAAGCATGTTTTCAAGCTCTTGAGGAAACATAAAAAACAACAAGATAAGGGAAAATCTCACTATGACATCGATAGAGATTGTAAGCAATTATGTGTGTCCTCTTTCTCTAATGAGAGAGAGCATAGTGAGCTACCCACTAAATCTAGTGCTCTTAAATAGCCTAATTATCAAGGAATTAAAGATAACATGACTCATGTGCTCAACTTCAAAAATCACCATGGCTTCAGTGAGTCTTCCTTGAGATAAAAGAGATGCCATAATATATAAAATCTTTAAAATTTTCCTATGTGATAGTGCACACAAGTGGTTTAACAACTTGGGATATCATTCTATTACTTCCTTCAAATAATTTTCCAAATTGTTCATCACCAATTATGCAAGTAACAAGCCTATGAGAAAGGGTTTCCATCATTTTTCTTCAAACCCAGGGACATAATGAGCCACTAGAAGAATACATGAGGAGATTCAGAGGCAAAAAGTTAGAAATCATGGATTGTCTTATTCAATAGTGATTGAAGCATTCATGAAAGGTTTGATAAGGAGTTCAAATCTGTTTTCCAAATTGACGAAGACTATGCCATATACTATAGAGGAAACTTATGATGAGGATGGAATATTTATCAACCATGAGAGAGAGCACAAACTTGGCAGATAGAGGAGGGAAGTTATGGAAACTACCCAAAACAAAAAAGAGAAGAATAGAATGAGCTCGGAAAAAAATTATTTTTGGATAAAATGGTTTCTAAGAAAAATAATACTATACCCTAAATCGTAGAGGATAAGGTCAATCATCTTGAAATTTTAGACCTTTGGAAAGAGCACTCTCTCCTTTTAAAGGCCAACCTCTAAGAGTAAGCTTGGCTTAGGTTGTCTAATTATGAAAATTGAGTAGCACGTCAAATGACCACCAAAAATGAGGCCACCTTTAAGTGACACTTCTAAATGGTGCACTTTTCATAAAGACATAGGACATGAGACATAAGATTGGATATATAAAATGAAGGCCAGCCCGTGCAAGTGCACGAATCATTTTATAAAAAATGATAAGTATACTCCCAAAGTCTATTTAAGTAAAAAATATATGTTGTTTTTAGTTTATTATTTAAACTTTTAAAAATGAAATTAAATTCTAAACATTCTGTCATGATATTTTGGTTTTTTGTACTTCCTAATCTAATAACATAAAAAATAAACATAGATATGGATATAAATTCAATAAAAATTATGCAAATTTTTATCATTCATAACAATGGAGTATTTATTGATATAATAATTAAGTTAATTATACTTACTCATATTATTTAGGTTATTAAAGGTATAAATTGATATTTATTGATTTTGTTTTGTATAATACCACCTTCGGTGAGGTTAGATATTCTTTGCTAATTAAACAAATCAATTAACACCTATGAGTGGGATCGATAATTAATTTGGTTAATTAAATTAATTTATTTTTTCTATGATATTCCAAATAAACCATTTAAATGCCACCTTTGGTGGGGTTAGACATTTTAAACTTTATTCAAGGTGTCCAACTTAAACATAAGAATTTAATTATCTGAGTACTAACTTTCTAGTTTTAAAACAATGATTGAAAATATTTTGTTAATACATTTTCAAATAATAGTTCTTGTAAAAAAATTTGAAATAGAGCTTCACTCTAACTACCGAGCGATTGTATCAACAAATAAAAGAGCACTACTCTAAATAAGACTAGATAATTAAACTTTAAAATCTAATTTTTCATATTTAAGTTTGTAATGAAAAATAATATATTTCTCTCTAACATCCTAAATATAAAATCATGAATAAAAAAATCGATATATTTTATAGAAATGTTTTACCTATTTAATATTTCGCAAGCATAACAACTTTGATGCTATTATATCATATTTACAAACAACCAATCATGTTAAATTTAATCATAGATAAATTAAACATACCATATAAGAAAACATAAAAAATAATTATAAAGAATATATTTTAAAACTATACCTCAAAAGAATCTTTACAAAACTTTGATGCTAATTTTGTTGTTAGAAAACCTCCAAACTGATTTTCATTTCCATTTATTGAATCAAAAACTAAATATCTATAAAAGCATAACTAGTTCTTCTCAAAAAGAGAAGAACATTAAAACTAAAAAAAATAAAAATAGAGAGAGAAAGAGAAGAGATTTTAAGGGATTTGAGGGATGATTTTTACAATGGGGGAAAGGGTCCTTTTATAGATGAGAAAAAGGTGGGAAAATATTTCAAAATTTGATTTTGGATGTGTTTAGATAGACTGGAACGTGTATGGGGGCACGATTTGTGGTAGATAGGCGATTGGTACACGCGTGACTAGCACAGGCGTGTGGTGAGTATGTTCTTGTTGCACGTGAATGTCTACTAGACGTGTGTTCGCTGTGCGCATGAATGTGTGCTGACTGTAAGATGGTGTGTGTTGAGCTTATATTAAGCGTGCACTGACTGCATGTGGGAGTGTACTAGGTGTGTGCTGGAGTGCACGAGACTTCAGCGTGAATAGGCGATTATGCACGAAACTGAAGGCGTTTTTGACATTTTGACCAATTTTATCCAATTTTTTCATCTTTTTGACTTTTCCTCATTGTTTTCTCAACATATTAGTGATGTATTGCCTCCATTATTTTTCTTTGAATCTTCAAGTTATTTTTTGAACGAAAATACCTGAAAATCATAAAAAATATAAATCTATTTAATCAATAAAAGTTCATTAAATCCTGATAATTTTAGTGTTTTTTAAGTTCTCATAACTACCCATAACCAGCTTCTTGCTAGTCTCTTTGTAAGAGAAACGATAAAAAATTAAAATAAAAACTTAAACTTAAACTTTCCTAAATCACTTTCGTGTATTGAAACCGTTGCATTTAGCATATAGAACAAGCCTTTAAACCCTTAGGTTGCTCTAGTGGGCGAGTTTAAGTCTAATGAGGGTTTTCAATAATAATACCCATAAACATTAACAAAAAATTGGAAACCAAATAAAACAAATAAAATAGGAAGTTAACTAAAATTTAAAATAAAGTAAAATGACTAAAATAAAATAAAGAAATGAAATACAAAAATATCTCATGCTTATAATCTCTTTTAAATTTCATAATTAAAATATTAAGCATAGATTATTTGATCTTACTAAACACTCATGATTTATTATATTAATTAGTTAAAAATTATTTTTATATTCCATATCAAAAATATATCAATTTAATTTCACCCAAACTTAGTGTCAAGAATCTGAATTCATTTCAACTCTATTCCTCATAAGTCAATACTCTTAAAAACATTGAATCCTATGAGTTCAAACACTCATACTAATTTATATGCGAAAGAGTTGTTGCATAGAAATAAACTAATACGTTAGCATATGTATAAAGAAGAAAAGATCAAGGTGTTATTTTAACGTTGATCCCATGAAAGGAATCAAATGTAAGGATTTATAAAATATTATACATAACTTTCATACATCAATCAAATTCATCAAATAAAAATATCAAGTAATATGCCTCTTAAAAAATATAGGAAAATGCAATAACTTCTTGGGGAACTACTTCTTATATTGTTTTTGCATTAAACCACTTTTCACAACTGCTTAGGTTTTTTAGGTCATAGTATATAGATTATACTATTCTTTTTTTTTCTTTCTTTCTATTTTCTTTTTCTTTTTCTTATATTCTCTTTTTATAAGAGAATCCATTGTTTCAAAGAGTGGACCCATGTACAAATTGTACATTTTTTATATGATAAGGCGAGTGGTTAATATTTTACTTTTCTGTTTGTATTTGTATAGGTAACCCTAACTATATCTCTTTTTTAATAAAAGTCATGCATGAATAAAGAAAGACATATACTATCAATTTCTACTTAAATTATTTAATCTAAGAAAATAAAAAATAAATAAATAACATTTTATTTAGATGTAAAAATACAAAATTCATTGCAAAGTGTTATACAGATCATCTAATAATGATGGGAAAAAAGTGTTTAGATTAGAAAAAATAATATTTATCACTCAGAATAAAGGATAATGAGCTCAAAATATTTCTCACAAAGCTAATCTCCACTGTTTGATTCCTAAACACCAATTTTGGGTTTAATATAATTTTCACACCTTATCAAGAATTACTAGTCATGACAAAAACTAACTAATTACCATATACTTCATGATATGTTTTTAAAAATTAATCTAACAATGCAAAAGACTTAACTATTTACTTAAATTTTATTTAAAAAAATGATTAATTTTGTAAGAAAATTTCTAAAAACTAATCCTAAAATTATAAAATTACTAAACTATACAAAGAAAATAAAATTAAACACAATAAAAATGAAAATGTGAACATAATTTTTTTTAAAATTGGTAAAAATTTTGAAATTAAGTATGATAACTTTTCACCACCCCCAACCTAGAACTTACATTGTCCTCAATGTAACAATTGTAAATTAAAGATAAAGAGAAAAGAGAAGAAAAGTTACCTATTTCTTGAGAATGTGCAAGTAGTGATGGAGAAATACATGTGTATCCATCATGTTCATCATTAAAGTTCACACAAACAGATCGGTGAGAACTTCTAATATCCCAAAAAATATTTTTAGTTTTAAAAATTCTAAAATTTTTCACATGCAATTAAACTAAAATAAACAAAATAAAGTAAATAAAATAAAATTAACTAAGATTATGGGTTACCTCCTATGCAGCGCTTAATTTAACGTCTTAGCAAGACATAAATTGGGGAGTTTCATTTTAAGTATACTCAATGTCCCGACATCATTGAGTCAATCAAACCTACAAGTAGGACAAGTTTGTTTACCTATACTTTTTAAGTCATGCCCTATGGATTTTCAAAATTTTATTTACTTAAAACTAGCGACATGATTATGGGTTTTAGATAACCCACTTCTAGGTGAAACTCAAATAACGAAGGCATCAAAAAATAGTTATAGCTAGATCTAACAACGGAACGACCTCCTTTTATCACATATTGTGATTAAAAAATTTAAACTTTTAGAGATAGCTTAAAAAATTATTTTTTATTTTATTATTATATCTAAGTTAAATAACATAATGAGTATTAACCAAGAGTGCTCCCAGGCAAGAATGGTGGGACAAATCCTCCTTAAAAATTATCCTCCTAGACAGAAAAACGTTCCAAGGAAAGGGTAGTGGCACAAATTGCTTTCATCAATGGCAATAACCTTTTTATGAAAGAGTTGTAGTAATGAGCAAAGAATCTTTCAATCTATGCTAAAATCATCAATTTTTTCTCCAACATTGGCAGAGGTGTTAGTAATATAACATAATTTAACATAGAATTCAGAAAAGGTCTCCTTTTTTTCATCCTATGGTTTTCAAATTGAGTACCAAGCATGCAAAGTATAGCTCATTTAACTTGTGTGGTGTCCTCATGGGAAACCTCCAAAATATCACCATTAAAGATACGATGGAATTCATCTTCAGACATAGCACTAAAGATATCATTAGTACCTATTTAATTTCAGTTATAGGCAATTTTAATTTTGTGGTCCATTCGTTCCTAGATTTAAGTGTGACAATATTATCTTTGGTAACCTTAGGTTATTCCCAACCATATAAAATAGAATTTTAGATACTCTCATCTATAGAACTTAGAAAGGCTCTCATATAAGCCTTCCAATATGGGTGGTTATACCCATCAAAGAAAGATGCACGAGTTGTAAAAGAATCCTCTCATAAATGATCCATAACAAGATCCCAGGTAAACACTAAGTATATTTAGTGATATGCTCTGATACCAATTGGAAGTCCTTAGCTATAAATATAAATAGCTAAAAGGGTGTGAGAAGGTAATTAATCAAATTATGAAAAATTAAAATTTCACAAATGGCCAAACATGTAATCAAGTGTAAATAAAATAAAGTGAAAATAATTAAAGAATGGCACACGATCTTTTTAAGCATAAAAACAATAGGCCACAACAATGAGCTAAGGTGAAAAATCACCATTTCATTGGACATCTAACTATCCAATATGAAAATAAGATCCAATTACAAGGCTAGGACTTAAATTACCCTCCATGATAATGCGCTCATGTAATCTACTTACAAGTCACTTTTTTCCTTCATAATATCCATAAGAAATGTGTTCATATTTGGACCAACATTTTGATAAATTTGACTTACACGAGCAATCAAACTTGTTTAACCATCACTTGAAAATTTAGCACAATAGCACAAGTGCAAAGTGTGTCCTATAGCAGTTTGGATAATGAATAACTCTAACTAGAAGATTCAAGAATATATTAGTTAATTTTAAATCATCTAGCAATCCTAGAATAAGCATATTAAGCACAACTTTAATAAATATAGCCACTCTAAAGTTAAATAATCAAATTATCATATTACACACAATTATGTGGTTCAAGCATTTAAGAACATAATAAAGAAAAAGCTATAGCAACATATAATTAAAATATCATAAACTAATTAACCATTCAAATACAACCATCCATATTTGACAGATTAATTAAAGAAATAAGCGTAAACAAATATGATCTTATTTTTACAAAAACAAAATTTAGATAGATAGTACAAAAATAATTAGAGAATTATGATGAATACGCTTGGTTAAAATATAGGGAATTAGCCATTCAAATACAACCATCCATATTTGACAGATTAATTAAAGAAATAAGCGTAAACAAATATGATCTTATTTTTACAAAAACAAAATTTAGATAGATAGTACAAAAATAATTAGAGAATTATGATGAATATGCTTGGTTAAAATATAGGGAATTAGGTTATTTATATAGGAAAGATTGAAGTTCTTTATGCTAAGTTAAAGTCCAATTACAATTTCATCCATTAATCCATTCATAAAGCAATGAATAATACAAATAATATATTAGTTGGAATGTTTGGCTTGAGTAAAAAATTAGATTAAAATTGAAGCCCTCGTTTCTCGATTGATCTAGACCAAGCTTAATCGATCAAATTTATATTGATCGATCCATGCAAAAATAAATAAAAACTTGAGATCAGATAAATTGAATATGATTGATTCTCAATCAATCGAACCCAAAAATTTGATTGATCTACCTTATTTTAAAATCAACTAGGGAGAACTTATATCCTACTTAGATCATATATGTGCCATACTCGACCAGTCTACGTCCTTGATCGATCAAGCAACATATATACTAAATATTCATATGTGTCAAATATGAAATCTAGAGTATTTAAGAACAATAATATACCTAAAACATATGGACTTGAAGCTTGAAAGTTTCTTTAGCATGAATTATGATCTTGAAAACCTACCTAGAAAATAAATTACACTTATACATTTTGTTCACAAATATCAGTAACACTCATAAACCTTACACTGTGAAGGTAAATACTGGCCTGAAGTTACAACCTAGAAAAAGGCCAATTGATCCAAAGTATTGTCACCATTATATTTTAATGGAGTGTGGATTGAATGGTAAGCCTATGGAATGTATGATTACAATACTTGCATATATCACACTACTATAAAAAAGACCTTTTAAGTCGGTTATTAACTAACTTAAAAGTCGTTTTAAGTTGGTTAGGTGAACTAACTTAAAACAAATGGACTTAAAATTTAAAGTTGGTTAAGCCTGTGAACTGACTTTAAATTATCTATGTTTTAACATATTTCGCTCATTTTTTGCTATTCTCACTACCTGTTTTCGGTCATATAATAGCTAAAAAACCAAAATATTTTTAAAAGAGTTTTTAAATATTACAAATAATTGAAAATTAAAATATTAATTAATTACTAGGAAAAACATTTATTACAAAAAAATAATTTATATACAAAATATATTAAACTTAAATTACAAATAAAGTGATTATGCCTCTTTTGTCATGGATTTTGTGACATTCCTACTTTATTTTAGGGAGAGGAAGCTCGGTTTGTTGCTTAGAATCACTAATAATGTTCCATTCATAATGACCAGGGAACTCTCCAATGAGATGAGATGGAGTTTGGGTAGAAAAATAGGTCCATACAACAATTCATTCCCCTAAATACAAGAGCACATAAACATCCACAAAAACAAGCCCAAACTTCAGAGACATAAGAATGGAGAAATTAAAGCATTATAAAAATTACCATGATGTTGTCATTTTCTATTCAAGATCAATAGATTTTCTCCTAATTCTTCTTGTGATGTTATAATTTGAACCATGTGTTCTACCCATTCTTGCATATTATAGCCAGATTTGTTCCAACCAAAGAACTACATGCATTTAAATTCAAAATAAGAATATAATATGATGAATTCATAAAACATAACTTATATATGTTAAAAAAGTATATGAGTAAAAGAAATTACTGCATCTTTAATTGGAGTGTTGATATTTGAGATGATTTCACTTATAAATTTCATGACAAAATAACCACACATGACTCCATCATTTTGTTGTGGAACCTACAAAAAACAAGTGTACATGGTTTTACATATTCGAAGATCTTTATTATTCAATAGTAAAATTAATTAAATTATTAATATTTACTTGTACATACCATAACTTTGTCCCATATAAGCTTATGTGATTTTTTAAGGAAAATGACCCTACTCTTGCTCCACACCTTCCATGCCCTATCAAAGTTTAAAACAATTAGTTCTTTTTAAATATTAGAAAGAACAATAGAATAAAAGTAGCTAGCTAGCTATAACTCTTACATTTCAACAATTGTTTTTTTGTCTTTACTCAATTATATGGAAACTGAGTTACAATACCAAACATAACTGTCATATAGATCAAGGATTATTAACATATAATGATCTTGGCCTTGTTCAAACTTTAGTGGCCAAGGGATTATCAACTTTTGATTTTTCTTAAGTTTTAAGGCCCTATCATATATTTTTCTAGCTCTAATGCTAACATCATCCTCTTGATATTGATTGACAAATGATGAAACATAGAACATTGCTAAATGATATAAGTGATTAGCTTGAAGTCAATAATAACATGCTCTATATGAAATAAATATATATAAATAATTATATAATATAAATATAATTATATGTTCTACATAAATGAAAGTTAATTATTGATTGAGGACTATCATTGTCCATACTTGAATTATAATTAAATTGATCATTTGAAACTAAAACAGCTGCAATATGCACTCAATCGATATATATGTTTTCTCAATATCTACGCCAAAAATTTATCTAGGAAGAGGCACAATCCATCCATCATTTATGCTAGTCTTGCTCGCAACAGAAGTCATCAAAGAACCAAGATTTTTGCTGATATTTATAGTATATTCATAACTATACTTTTTCCATGTCTTCTTCTTGAATGACTTTGTGCATGATGATTTCCTACTAGACATAGATTTTCCACGAGAAACTTGCTTTGTATCTCTTAAATGTGTTGCACTTACTAATTCTAGATAATAGACTAAAGAAGAGGTGTTATATATGTTAGTAATAATAATAGAATAATAATATAATAGAAGTAGTAAAAAAGTTTTATCTTAAGTAAAAAAATAATACCATATAAAAATTTATTACAATTCGATAGCCAAGCCACATACTGTCCAACAGCTTCTTGGAATGTGGTAGCATCAGAACACACATGTAGTGGACAATGATAGAGCAATGATTGATCAATTACTACTCATCAATAATTTGGTAAATATTGATTATGAATCATTCGATCATCACTCAATTGTTGTACCATTCCAATAGAAACCTAGTTTGTAAATGATGGATGTTTCAATAAAAATTTCATATTCTGTAAACCATTTAAGCCTTATAAATAATAAATAAAATATATAATAAAAAATAAAAATAATAGACTATCTATATAAGCTTTAAATCTTACCACAACTGATTCATAAAATGGAGGACTCCTATATGGGTTAGCTATTAGAAGGACATTCTCATCAAAACATTCATTATATGGTGGATAATAAGAATGCAAAAATTGCATTGGAGATATTGAACCACTACCTAATTGCATCTGCATTCTTGGCATAAATGGAGGACTAATAGGATGAATATATCCCATAGAGGATATAGGTCGGGCACCATGAGATTTCTTAGGTGGCATGTCTGGCATGGATGGTTGCATGCCTAACCAATAGTGCATGCCTTGATTGTATTATGATTTCATGCCTAACATATGTTGTGATTGATATTGTTTTAAAGTGGTAATCTCACTTAAAACTGAGGCCTTAAAGGAACTGAAATCTTCTCCAATTTTACAATACTTCTTCTTACTGATCATCTAATACCTTTGTTTCGAAATATTAAAAAACTTCATATTACCATCATATTGGCTTCCTTCCCTGAAAAAATATTAGGATGCTCATGTCTAAATGCAGGATAAATCGCATCCTTCCCTAGTTGTTCAATTATCTCACCCCTATTAATTTTTTCTTAAACTGCTCTTTACAAATAATAAAGCAAAAACATGCCATACATTATTACATCAATTTGCAAAAATCATAAGGAATTTGTATCAAGTTAAATTACAAACAAATTATTGAGTTGTTCTTTTCCTCATTTAGTCATTGGTCGTGACTTCTTTGTTTTTGGGATCTTTGTTTCTATTTAAATTTAGAATGGGTAATCGGTCCACCCAATTCAGCTTCCAACATAAATTAAATATATTTATTAACCATTTTATTAACTTAAACTTTATGAAAATACATATAAAATAATTATAAATTAACAACTTAATAATACCATTTTTTGTCTAACTTAAGGATTTTATAACCTCCCAGTACGGTTAGGTAGAATTTTCTACATTTGTATATTCTCACATTCTTTCCTAATGATTTGAAATTCATCTATATGTCTATAATCTACATAGTTTTTTTAGCTTTGGGTTCAATCTAGGGGTTTTCTTCAGAGATTTTGTATAGTTCTTGTTCATTAAGTGGTTCCAAGTATGGAAACACATAAGTTTTGGCCAATTTTGAAGTTTTGTATTCCTTCTATGCATTATTTGCAATCTTGTGACACTTGTTAATCAAATTACCAAGCAATTCAAAATGATTCTATAAAAAAACACACTTTAGATGAGATATAATACAAAAAAGACATAATATATGTCATTAATTATAAAACAAATAGACTTACATAAATGGTTTTCCATATCTTATACTTTTTATCATCGTTAACCTTAGTCAAATCATTTACATTGATTAGTATACTTGACTTCATAAGTCTACCAATAGAAGATTTAAATTTTTGGTCATTTTCTCCTAATAGATTACCAATTGCATCAAATTGAACAAGTACTCTATCATTTGGATTAAGTGGAGTATCAGGTATATTAGCCCAACCCTTTCTTTTCAAATTCCCCAATGAATCATTTGGATCTACCATATCTAGTACCTTAGAATCCATGGAATATCTGCAAACCATGATCGTATATATATATATATATATATATATTCCTTCACAATCACTTCGAGTCCATGAAGATGAATCTTCATCATTAACTAGATCATTACATACATTAGGCAATTTGTTTGAGAAATGACTAATATTGGATAATGTATCAAGCATGTCATCATTATCTAAAGCATCATAATGGTATAACTCTTTTTGTGGAGGCGCTAACATAACAAACCATCTTGTGTTAATTTGATCGCTTACATAAAATATTTCTTTTGCATGAAGCGATATCGTGAAAGGATCATCAATGTGACTTATCTTGGATAAGTTTACAAAGGTAAACCCAAAATCATCTATTTTATATCCAAAATTGATAACATCTTCAACCCAATCACAAAAGAATACTATTTCATGGAAAACCTCATAATCGAGTTCCCAAATTTCTTGAATTATACCACAATGTGTTCTGTCATAAAGTATATGATTAACATTTTTTGAACTAGCAAATTGCCTAGTTTGTGCAACCATCTTCACACCACTATTATGATTTTCTTGAACTTTATCAGTTGCTTGAGTCATTAACCTCAAAACATTAATTATGAAACTATAATATGATTTGACATCAAATTTTGGACCATGTGCAAGCCATTCTAAAGTTTCTATTATTTTATGATTGGGTTTGTTGAGCTCAACTAGAATTTATGCATATAAAAACATGAAATGTGTTTAAAACAAATTTTTAAAACAATATATAGATATACTAATGAATTATTGTATGTGACACTTACATGGTTATGAAACCAATTAATAAGCTTTCGCTTATGTTCAACACACAACCATTTTTCTCCTCCTTTGTTTTATAACGAGGATCAATCTTCAGTAAGTTCAAATACATTATGTTATGTTATTCAAGATATATAAATTAGTTATCATTAATAATGAAATAAATAATAATTTATTTTAAATGAAAAGGTTGAACTTGTCATCACTTACTCTATATGTACGGTTGTGCTTCATTATTATTTACCAAAATAATTTGATGTTCCTTTGCCCATCAAGTGCAATCAATAAAATATTTCTTACTTCCACCGAGTATAGGGTTACCTACTTGGATCATGTGACATTCTAAGAAAAGGTTGTGTGTAGGATTCCCAATTTCAATGCAACTACTAAATTATTTAGGACAAAACTCAATGGCCTCTTCATCAATGTAACATTCTACCATGCATCCTTCAAGATGATTTCTATTATTTACATATCATTTAAGGACTTTCATGTATCTCACAAAAGGATACATCCACCTTAAGTAAGTAGGACCTCACAATTGAACCTCTCAAACTAAATGAACACACAATTTTGTGTTGAACAATGAACAAAGAAAAATTATTGATAATCAAACATATTTTGGAATAATTGACCTAATAGAAAATGGTAATAACTGTTCCATTAAGATATGACAATCAAGTGATTTCAATCCATAAAGTTTCTCATCGATGATAGACACAAAATTTCTTCCATGAACATGATAAGTTACAGAAGTTCCATCACTACCAATAGGGCATTCTATATAAACTTTTTGTTGCATGTCTTTATAAGTTCTCATAGGTAGAAAATAATTAATTGTCCATAAAAGGACCCCTCTCAAGTTAAAGTATTCTTTTTATATGCATCGTAAACATTTACACCATCATTCCACAATGTCTTTAAATCCTCTATTAGAGGCTACAAATAGACATCAATATCAACTTCGAGTTGTTTCCGTCCTGAGATCAATAATGTTAACATCAGGAATTCTATTTTCGTGCACAACCAAGGAGGAAGGTTATATGTTACCATAATTACAACCCAATAGCTATATCTACTACAAAGGGAACTGTGTGGATTAATTTCATCAGCAACAATGGAAAGATGAAGATTGTGCAGATCAGATCCAAATTGAGGGGATAAATTATCTACTACTTTCCAATTTGGAGAATCATGAGGATTATGTAGCATCCCATCATTAAATCGATTATCTGAATACCAAGTCAACATCTTTGATGTCTCTTTACTTTTGAACAATCTTTGAAAGTGAGAAATCGGAGGAAAGTACCAAAGAACCTTTGATGGCATGCCTTTCTTAGGTGTTGTCTCATTTGTAGCATGCTTCCATCTAGATTCTTTACACATCAGACAATCATCTAATGTCTTATATTCTTTTCTATAAAGAATGCAATCATTTGGATAAGTGTGAATCTTATGATATTCAATGCTAAATCGACTAAAGAGATTTCTACACTTCATTTAATGAAGATGGAAATTCAATACCCTCAGGAAATATATCTATAAGTACATTTAGTAATTATGTGAATCTCTTGTAAAAAAAAACCATTTTTTGCCTTCACATTATACAAATAAACTAATCTCGACATTTTAGTGTATTTCTTGCACTCTGGATACAACGATTTTTCGACATCTTCTAGAAGTTTTCTAAAGGTTTCTCGATCATCTCCATGTAGTTCATCTTCATTAACATGAAATATATTTTCTGTTTATACATTCTGATAAGATGTATATAATCTACTCACATTCTTATTTATCTCTTTCCCATGAGTATTATCAATATTTTCTCCCATATAATACCAACATTTATAACTCAAAAGAATACCACTAGGGATAAGGTGATACTTAACCACGAAAACATCATGAAATTTTTTATTTTTACATTTAACACATAAACATCGAATCGTACTAATTTCATTATTACTATTTCTACGAGCAAATTCCAAGAAACTTTCAACTCCGTAATGTAGTCATCCTCAATTCTACATTTTGACATCTAAGATTTGTCTATTATCTATTAATTATATTAAACATATTAAATATGTATCCAACCAATATTTTTCAAATATTATTATATATAAATTCCCTAATTATTAGAATATCTATCAAAACATTATATAAAAGTAAATAAATAAAAACCCAACAATTAATAAACTTATAATAACATTTACAAATATATAATAATTTATATATATGTATCCAACCAATATTGCGCCAAAAATGGTGGTTGGAAAATGAGAAAGAGTATAGCAGGAGGATGGTCGATTTTTTTTCTAGCAGCTAGAGAAGAGGAAACACAATCGTCTATAAAATGGGGGAAAGGAGAGATAAAAGGAAAAAAAATAAGGTAGCATTGGTTGACATGTAAGATGTAACGTCGGTTTTATGTGTCAACCGATGCTATCCACGTGTAGTATCGGTTGACACATAGAACGAACGTTACATCCTACATGTAGCATCGCTCTAAAATGTCAATCAATGCTAATTTTTATAATTTTTTAAATCAGTCTATCAATAGACCAACTTAAAATTTATTATAAGTCATTTTTGGGGAAAAATGACTTTAAATGCCGACTTAATTTCCCTTTATTGTAGTAGTGTCATATTTGCATAATCTAGAGATGAAGAAATTTGTTATATGAATGTCATATATAAGATTATCTGGTATGAATATTATATATTTATGGTTAGATGGATGTCTAAGAGTTAATCATAAAAGTGAAATTAATATTTGAATTAATCTTTGGTTAAAAGTGAAAATTAGATAATCTATATATTGAATGTTATGGGTAATCTTTGAGACAAATATATAATTGATTCAATGTAAGGGTCTTTATTTATTTTTATATTCTTTATTTTCTAGTGTTTTAATTTAGTTTAATTGTGACATTCGTGGGTATCATCATTGAAAACCCTCACGAGACTATAACTCATCCACTAAGGCACCCTAAAAGTTTAAACGCTTGTTGCATATGTTTAATTATTTATTTTCTTTTTGAGAACCTCTTTTAAGTGCTTATATTGCTAAGGACTAACCAGAAGGGGATTGGGGGTTATGATACATGCTTAAAAACCAACATATCTGGAAATCGATTAGAATTAAAAGAATGAATTAGGTTTTAATATCATATTTTAACTAAGTATTTTATAACTTATGTTTTCAAA
Source organism: Hippophae rhamnoides (assembly GCA_033030585.1). NCBI lineage: Eukaryota > Viridiplantae > Streptophyta > Magnoliopsida > Rosales > Elaeagnaceae > Hippophae > Hippophae rhamnoides. Next base: position 68,539,821 of record CM065430.1, on the reverse strand, counting down.
ATCATTGGTATTTTTTATGTATTTAAGGTATTGTTGTACTTAGAAGATTTAAATGATAAAAGACAAATCAAATCTCACAACCAGAATAACCAGGGGTATAATTGCAATACATTGAAGGATCTAATGCAAAAATTTATACAAATTACATCAATAAGAGTCTAAACATTAAAGTGGTAAAATTAAGGGTGCATTGTGGTATGATTATATGTGCACCATGGTACTACACCCTACATTTGAATTTCAATAGAACTAGAAACGAAGGTGCATCGTGGCATGATTCAATGCCTACCATAGTCCCCAAACTTTGATTTTCACTCCAACACTTATTTAAAAGTTCATGTTTATTTAATCAATTCCAGTTTTGGGCAAATAACATTTTAATTATTTAAAACTTCCTCAACCCTATCCAAACTAATTGTACTTATATTGTAACTCTTTTACTATAAATATGTAGCTAAGGTTAACAATAGAATTAGGCACAAATTATGCAAAATTGTAGGATATATAGGTCTATAGAGAAATTCAAGGCTAAAGGCAAGATAGGAATTCAAAGATGGAATTAAGGAGTTATAAATCAGCCAATGATATCAATCATAAGCTTCTTATTCTTCTTTCTCTTCCTTATTATTTTATATTTATTTTATTTATGATTTTTCCTAGCTAACTTATTTATGTGATTGTGGGAAATTTTTAGGTCCTAGACTATGATTTTAATTAATAAAATGTAATAATGATTTTTAGATAACATCCTTGAGTTTTGATATGTTCGACTCTATGATTAAATTTCATGACTATGTATGTATGAATTATAGTTATTAACTAATTTATGCATGTGTATGTTTAATACTAGTTTATGATGTTACTAACATATCCTAAGAACATGTAGTTTTCTCATGTGATAGTGAGGAATACTTACCACTATTTATTTCATGAGTTATGGTACTCGCTAATATTCTTCTTTTAAGTGGTAAGTTGTTGCTATGTGATAGTGTAATAAGTAGAGTTGATACCTTCATTAAAGGTTACTAACAATTGTGACCTTGTGAAGTTTAGTTATCTCCTTTTTTATATGTAATTCAATGAATGAATTTTATCTAACAATAATGACTATGTTTATATTCTGATTTAGTATTGATTTACCTAGGTATTCTACTTCAATTAAAAGAATGAAAATTTGGGTTGGAAGTCATTGCGGACTTGGGCATATATTTCCCAAGATATTGTTGTTAATTCATGGATAGTTTTAATGTTGAATTATGATATAATTGGTTAAATAATATGCTAGTAGTGAGCATTGTTCCATAATCATATATTTCTCTTCATCTATATGCTCATGTATCTTATTTGTTAATTTATATTTTATTTTTATTTGAAAAAACTATTTCCAAAATCCCCTTTTTAATTTATTAACAAACTAATAATTAGTGATATTTATTGTAGTAATCCTCTTAGACTCAATAACCTTTGTTCTAAAATTACTTATCACTTGTACAGTTTGATCACATACAATTATTTGTTTTCAAGCATATCACGTAATATTATTCCCAAAATATTCATTCTCATTTCATCACATTTCCTTAGTTTCTCTCTCTAAATTGGAACATACCCAACATTATGGTGCCCACGGTGGGGATTAGGATTAGAGGTCAAGTTTTAACCCCGTACTTAGGATTCACCTCGAGTTTAAGAGAAACTTAGGATTCACCTCAAGTTTAAGAGAAAAACATACTTCACCTTATGTTTTTACCAATGATACCATGGCTGGTACCCAAGCTGATGAAAGATTAAGGATGGTTAAGGAGCTAGCACTAGAGAATGACATCATATCCACATGCAAGAAGCATCAAACTAGACCTCTTGATAACCCAATAGAAGATTCCAATCCTTACACGTACATTGTATAATAACTCCTTGACCTCAAAAGAAGAGAACTTGAGGGAATGAGACAAGAAAATAGTGCACTATATGCTCAAACAAAAGCTACTCCACAAGTAGGTCGAGGAGTGGACTTAATCAAGGATATTGAGTTGGCAACAAGAAAAAATAAGCTTGGTAGAATGAAAGATTTAGTGGATGTGGTCTTAAGTCATAATTTCCAAGAAAATACATAGCAAATCAGTTTGAGTGAGAGATAGCTCGGTACAATGACAAGAAATTGCTTAAAGAAGGTTGTGGAAAGCACATTTTCAAGCTCTTAAGGAAATAAAAAAACAAGATAAGGGAATATTTCACTCTGACTTTGATAGAGATTGTGAAATGTTGTGTGTCCATTTTCTCTAATGAGATAGAACACAGTGGGTGATAACTGTATTTTATACAGTTATTTTCATCGATTTTATTAATGATAATTGCTATGTTCTTTACATTTTTGTTTAATTTTAGTTAAATTAATTAATATTTACCTTTTATGTGTGAAGAAATACATTTTTAATAAAATTAAATAATTTTATCGAAAATGTACTAAATTTCATATTTATGTCCACAAATATAATTTCAAATAATATAGTTCTTAATTACAATTTATAAAAATCGAAAATATAATTTAAATTGAATTTGGGCTTAATTATAATTATTAAAAGTTTAAAAATTTAATTTAAAATTAGCAAAGGGCTTAACTGTAATTTAAGAAAGTTCAAAATGTAATTTGAATTAAATTTGTGGGTCAAAATGCAATTAATTAAAGTTTGATTTTCTGCGCAGGTGAGAAGAATCCACGCGCTAATCTGCACGCGTGAAACGTGGACCGTCCGATCAAAGAAGAAACGGCTGAGATTCGCACGTCCTTATTACACCCGACCAAAGCGAGTGGGTGCAGGTCTTTATTCTTCACGCGGCTCGGCACTAGTGGGGCCCACCTGTCGCGCAGTCCGGCGTGCAGGGTGGGACCCACGTGTCTGTTACGCGTCTGCCAAAGGTTGTAATCTCGTGCGGCTGAACCACGTGCAATCGTTCCCTCCAACCATTTAATGTATGCCACGTGTCCAACGTTCCCCTTGAACGAATCAAGAGCGAACACGTGGTACGTTTCGGGGAATGAAAAAGTGCCAAATCTCGCACTCGTTCCAGCCGCTATCCCCCACGTCTCGCGCCGCAATCCGGTGCGGCAATTCTCCGTGAGCCCGTCCTTGCTTCCCTGTTCTTTGCTGCCACGTGTCACACCAATATATTGAGCAAATCAAACGCTGACACGTAGCCCGCACAATGAATTTAAAAAAATGCAGAAATGGCTCCTTGTCTCGCGTGAATTAAAATAAGGTTTTGATTTTCGCGTGACCGGGGATTTTAAGGGGAATGTCGGGGTTTTATTTTCGATACAAATTGTTACGCGTGTATGATATTTTAATAATTGTGATGTATTTTTTTGATGCTATAAATAGGTGATATTATGATAGAGTTTTAGTTTTGGGTAGATCTTAATTTTCGTGTGTTACTCGGTTTTGGACTACAGAACACGCAGAAGCCATTTTTTGGCTTTTGTTGTGTTCTGCGTGTGCCAAATATTTTCACTACATGATGTTTTAATTTCCTTTCTTCTTCTTTTAATTTTTTTGAATGTGTTGTAATTTTTATTTTAATTTAATGAAGTAATTTAATTTTTCTTGGGTTGCATTTGATCTAAATTTATGAAGCTTTGATTTTAACTATTTTTGAAAGATTTATAAGACGTTCAATTTGTTCATTCTATTTTGTGCTTAATGCTTTTTGATTATTTACGAATCTTATCAAAACGATCCGTGGCACATGAATAAACTTGGAAGAGGCATTTGTGTGTGTATTGCTCATAAATAGAATGACATGTATGATGAAGGATAGGAATATACCCTAATTGTATGTGTGGCCTTTTGAAAACTTAGAACGTAATGAATCTTGGTGAATTTAATTCTCATAGAGATATAGTGAATTAATTTAACGAGGTGTGTCTATACGGAGCTCGGAAGAGATGTATGGATAAAAATAGAAGTTTTCGGTTGACAAATTAAATGTACTAAAAAATATAAATCAAGAGAAAATAATATGATTGGAGTGAATTAATTTGGTGAAAAATTGCAATCCTAGAGTTCTTTTATTTTCTTTTATTACCTTTTTGTTAAATCAACGATTGTTTTGGATAAAATCAGAAAGATACAATTTTAGTACTCAACAAACTATAGTAACAAATCCTCGTGGGAACGATACTTTACTTACAAATCTTTATTACTTGTGACCGTGTATGCTTGCACGATTTTATGTGTGTTGCAAAACGCACAACAATGTGCCATCCACTAAAATGCTCCACAAGTAGGTCAAAGAATGGACTAAATCGAGAAGTTAGAGTTGATTCAAAGAAGAAATGAAGTTGGTAGAGTGGAAGATGTAGTAGAGGGGGTCTTACCCTATAATTCTTGAGTTAAGACACAGTGACTCAGTTTTAGCGAGAGGTATCTTGGTACAACAATAAGCAATTACTTAGAGAAATCTGGTTATGGGAAGCACATTTTCAAGCTATCGAGAAAAAAAATAAAAATATGGACAAGGGAAAATCTTACTATGACATTGATACAGATTATGAGAAGTTGTGTGTGTCCCTTTCCTTAAATGAGATGGAACACAATGAGCTACCCACTAAGTTTGATGCTCCTAAATGCCATGATTATCATGAAATTAAAGATTACGTGACTCGTGCTCTACCTCAAAATGACCATGGCCCTAGTAAGTCTTACTTAAGACAAAGGAGATACCATGATATGTAAACACTTTCCAAGTATCCTAAATAATGGTGCCCAGAAATGGTTTAAAAACTAAGCACCTCATACTATCACTTCCTTCACCTAATTTTCCAAATTGTTCATCATAAATTATGCAAGTAACAAGCCTATAAGGAAGGATTTCCATCATCCTGTCTCAATTACTTAAGGAAATGATTAGTCTATAGAAGAATACATAAGGAGATGTAGAAAGGAGCAGTAGAAATTGTAGATTATCCTAGTTTAATAGCGATTAAAGCATTAAGGTGAGATTCGTTAAAATGTTCAAACATGTTTGCTGAATTCACGAAGACCGAGCCATATACCATAGAGGAAACTTATGATGAGGCTAGAAAATTTGTTAACCTTGAAAGAGAGCTCAAACTTGGCAGAAAGGATAAGGTAGTTGTGGAAACTGCCCCAAAAAAAGAGAATAGAAGAATGAGCATAGATAAAATGATTCTATATAAAAATGGTTACTAAAAAAAATAAATCCTTTACCCTAAATAATATAGAATTATATCAATGGCGTATAAATTATGGACATTTGGGAAGAGCACTCTTACCTTATAGAGGCCCATCCCTAAGAGTGAGCTTGGCTCAAGCTATTTTAAGGTTGGAAATGAGCAAAACGTCAGATGGCCACCAAAAATAAGGGCACCTTTAAGGGAAATTTCTAAATGGCTTGCTTCTCCAAAAGACATAGGGTACAAGATGAAAGATTGTAGGCACTTCATTGAAGATTTGTTATATAATGGTTACCTCGGTGACCATGTAAGGAATAATAATAATGGAACGGGCCACTAGCCCCAAGGAGAGGTGTTAAGATTACTAGTATTTCTTGGCAATAGGGTAGACTCATGCAAGGAAGATTATATCAGGACTATACATTCCATTCGTAGAGAACTTGGACTTAATGTGGCTTCCAACAATGTACAAGAGAGATATGAGCAAGAAATACGGGGGGCTTTCTACAATTATAGTTTACATGAAGGGTCATCCTCTCCCTCTATCATTTTCACTAGTAACGATGAAGCGTCATCTCTTTACGAAGATCCTTTAGAAGTTATACTCAGGGTAGGATTATATGATGTATGCAAGATCCTAGTTGGTATTGGAAGTTAAATAGATCTCCTCTTTATTACAACCATATTGGCATTAGAGGTGAATGATATCAATATTACAAAGTGAGAGTTTCCATTGGTAGGATTTAACAGCTATACCATATACACTATGTAATTAGTGGTATTGCCAATCATGATAACCGATTCTATTGTTATGGAACAATTCATGGTGATTAACATCCCAATTTATGATAATGAATTTTTGGGGAGACTTTGGATATATAAAATAAAGGTCATCCTATCAACTTACCACCTTGTCATTAAATGTGTAACTAAGTAAGGTATAAAAAATAGGGGTGACTAGGAAAAATATAGAAGCTGTTACAATACTACTATGAAAGAAGTAGTTCGAAGGTAGCAACCAAAGAGCATGTCATCATAGTGAAGCCCAAGCAAAGGATGTCTAGCTAGTTTGATTGATACATGGGGGTTGAATCCTTACAAGTTAGCTATGAAGGAAAAGATGACTCGTTCAAAATGAGCACCAATATAAGAATAGAAGTTAAGGAGCGATGTCACTTTTTTTGAACTCTAACATTGAAGTTTTCATATGGAATCTTGGAGATATGCCTAGTTGACATTAAGGCTAGACCCGTCCAACAGAAGAAAAGAAAATTCCTGAGAGAAAAGAATGAGGTGATCAAGACTAAGGCAGCTACACTTAAAGGAACAAAGACTATCAGAGAGGTAGATTATCTGACATGGATGTCTAATGTTGTATTGGTAAAGAAAGTATGTAGGTCACCTTGAATGTGTATGACCTTCACTAATTTAAATGATACCTGTCAAAAAGATTATTCTCCCTTACCAAGTATTCATCAATTAGTTGATGAGGCTCATGAATAAGAGTATGGTTCTCATTTAGGTGGTAGAAAGCTATCCCAGTGGATCATAAGACAAGGTTATTGCTAGCCGACAATGTTACCATATTTTGTAAGGCACACCCAAGTATGTGATAAATTTCAAAGATTTTACAAATAAGGACTTGATATAGTGGGACCTTTGCCAAAAGCAATGGGTCAAAAGAAGTTTTTTTTTTAGTTTCTACAGATTATTTCACAAAGTGGATTGAGGTTGAGCTTGTTGGAAGAATGAAGGAAGATGTGGTAATCTAATTCATATGGAAGAACATAATATGTTTCTTTAACTTGTCTAGGGAACTTGCCATTGATAACAAAAAAAATAATTTATAGACCACAAAATCAAAGGGCTTGCCTCCAAATACAACATCAGACTATATCATTGAACTCCATACTATCTGTAAGCAAATGGTTAAATAGAATCTTCACATAAATTGGTATTAAAATTTCTTAAACAAAAGTTGAAGATAGCCAAGGGAAACAGATGGTTGAGCATCCTAGCGCTCTGTGGGCCATCAAGACAAGTCCTCGAGGTACTACTAATGAGACACCATTCTCTTTGGTATATGGGATAGAAGCTATAATCCCAACAGTGGTAAGATTTCCCAATATGTCACTACTACAAAAATGGGCTTTAAAGTCAGTTAAAAACTAACTTTAAACAAATTTAAACTCGGTTCACTGAACCGACTTTAAATTGAGTGACTTAAAATGTAAATTTGGTTCATCGCGTGAACCGACTTTACATTTTATGATTTTTTTTATTCTCATTTTTCACTCCACCAAAAAATTCAATATTCAATATATATAGCATAAAAAACAAAATATAAATAATAATACAGATAATTAAAAAATTTAATATAATTAATTACTTGATAATTAAATTTATTACAAAAACAAATAATGTATATACAATACATATAGTTAACTTAAATTACAAATAAAATAATGTTGTCAAAGTGTAATTGGATTGTGCGAGCAAGCTTGCTTGGCTTAGAATCACCAGCATTGTGACAAGGAAACTGGACAAAAAATAGTTGATCCATATAACAATTCACTCTCCTACATTTATGAGCACGTAAACATCCATCAAACAAGTAGTCTAAACTTCATAAATATACGAATGGAGAAATTAAATCATTATAAATATTACCATCAAAAATAGATTACTACAACGACGTTCGAGTGATATAACCCTTCGAACTCATATTAACACTTTATTAATCATTTTTCTATAAATATCAAGTTATCTGGAATCTCTGCTAGTATTTTTAATGTTATAATGAGCTCTAAATATGAAATCAAGTGTAACTCCGATTTGTTACTTGGCTTGTATAAGTTTTGGTGCCCTTAAACGTATGGAACAATTTTGTAACACGTTCATGGGCACCAAAACTCATACAAGCCAAGTAACAAAATATGAGTAACACCTGACTTCATATTAGAGCTCATTATAACATTAAAAATACCAGCAGAGATTCCAGATAATTTCATATTTTCCACCCTTGGTTCCAATTCAGGTCGTACGCCTGGTTTCTTTAAATTCAATCTTGCTTTAATTTCATGCTTTGTTTTTCTAGGTATATTAAGTAAAGTACCAATCAAGCTCTCACATACATTTTTCTCAATGTGCATGACATCTAAGATGTGACGAATATGTAGGTCTTTTGAATAAGGTAATTCCCAAAATATTGATTTTTTATTCCAACAACCATGGTAAGTCGGTTCAAACTCTTTTTCATTTTCACCCATTTCATTAGTTAACCTCTTTCATTTCCCTACCATAGTGAGTTTATTTTTCATCTTTCCATATTGTTTGAATGTCATACCATTAAATTGCCTTAATATCTCAACACCTCGCAAAAGTCATTTTTCATGATCATGATCTTCTTCGCCATCGAACGGTTTATTTTGGTATCTAAACTTGTGTCCAGATGGAAAAATCTTCTATGTCTTCTATAAGACATCTTTCGTCCGTGAACAAGATAAGTTGTAGAAGTTCCATCACTACATATAAGGCATCCCTTGTAACCCTTGGTTGCATGTCCTGATAAGTTTCCATAGGCAGGAAAATCATTAAGTGTCCATAAAAGGACCCCCTTCAAGTTAAAGTGTTCTTCTTTATGTGCATCGTAAAAATTTATACCATCGTTCCACAACGTCTTTAAATCACCAACCAGAGGCTGCAAATATACATCAATATCAACATCGGGTTGTTTCGGTCCTGAGATCAATAATGTTAACATCATGAATTTTCTTTTCATACACAACCAGGGAGGAAGGTTGTATGTTACCATAATTACTGGCCAACAACTATATCTACTACTAAGGGAACTGATGAGTGCTCAAAAAGCACTAAAATTACCATGATTTTATGCACATTAACTGATTAAAAATATATATATTTATAAGTTTTATCATATATTTATATAAATTTGTATTTTTCGGAATCACGAGTATTTTATTGTTTTTCAGGTGATTTCGCTTAAAAACGTCACTTAAAGACTCAAAAAGGAATACTGGAAGCAATACATCACAAATATATTAATAAATAAATGGGGAAAGGTCAACAAATATGGAAAAATTGGACAAAATGGGTCGAAAAGGTCAAAAATGTCAAAAAGGAGAAAATCGCGCCCGGAGCAGCCCACCCCGCGCGCGCCAGCGCCCAGCCGCGCGCGCAGCATGGCCCACGTCCGCGCGCAGATGCGCGCGCCTTCCTCCAGATCCGCGCGTGCAGTAGCACGCTGTCACTGTTCACGCGCGCGTGTGCGCGCCCCAACTGCCCTCCGCGTGCGCCGACACCATTTCGCCCCATTTTTCACGTGCACCCGACCCCATGACGTCATGCTGATGTCATCAATGACCTCACTATTTGCACTACGCGTTTTCACCATTTTTTAACATTTTTTCACCCACTTTTTCTCTCCATCCTCACCTATAAATACCCCCCTTCTCTTCACTTCATACCACACCTCAAAACACACTTCTCTCTTCTTTCTTTCTCTCCATTTCTTAGTTTTTAGGTTTTTTTAGTTTTTCTTATGATTTAGCTAGTTTCTCTTAGTTTTAGAGTTCTTCCCTTTTTGGGAAGAACTAGTTATGTTTTTGTAATATTTTAGCTTTTTGATTCAATAAATGGGAGTGTAAATTCCGTTTGGAGGTTTTCTAGCAACGGGAATGGCATCGAAGTACTGTAAGGATTTTATTTTCTTTGCAGTTATTTTTTATGCTTTATTCTTACATGTTATATTTAATTTGTCTGTGATTAAATTTAACTGTGCTAGCTGTTTGTAAAAATGATATAATAATAACGTTTTTATGCTTGCGAAATATTAAATAGGTAAAAATCTCTAAAATGAATTGATTTTATATTTATTCAAGATTTTATATTAAGAATGTTAGAGAGAAATATATTATTTTTCATTACAAACTTAAATCTGAAAATTAGATTTTAAGGTTTAGTTATCCGGTCTGATTTAGAGTAGTGCTCTTTTATTTGTTGGTACAATCGCCCGGTAGTTAGAGTGAAGCTCTATTTCAAAAGTTTTTATAAGAATTATTATCTGAAAATGTATTGACAACATGTTTTCAGTAGTAGTTTTAAAATTTGAAAGTTAGTACTCGGATAATTAAATTCTTAGGTTTAATTTGGACACCTTGAATAAAGTTTAAACTGTCTAACCCCACCAAAGGTGGCATTTAAATGGTTCATTTTCAATCTCTTTGAAAAATGAATTAATTTAATTAACCAAATTAGTTATCAACCCCACCCATAGGTGTTAATTGATTTGTTTAGTTAACAAAGAATATCTAACCCCACCAAAGGTGGTATTCATACAAAAAAGGGAGAATCAATAAATATCAATTCATATCTTTAATAACCTAAATAATATGAGCAAGCATAATTAATTTAGTTATTATATCCATAAATACTCCACTATTTATAAAAGATAAAATTTGCATGAATGTTTATTGAATCTATGTTTAATTTTATGTTATTAGATTAAAAACACAAAACCCCAAAATATCGTGACAGGATGTTTAGGATTTAATTTCGTTTTTAAAAGTTTGAATAATAAATTAAAAACCACATACATTCCTTCCTTAGATCGACCTTGGGAGTATACTTATCATTTTCTATGAAATGATTCGTGAACTTGCGAGAGTTTTATAAATATAAAAACAAAGTATTGGCAGGATCGGCGATGCCAGTTTTGGTTCATCAGGAACTATGTGGATTAATTCCATCAACATCAATGGAAAGATGAAGATTGCGCGGATTAGATGAAAATTGAGGAGATAAATTATCTACTACTTTCCAATTTGGAGAATCACAAGGATGATGTAGCACCACATCATCAGATCGATTATCTGAATAACAAGTCAACATCTTTGATGTATCTTTACTATTGAACAACATTTGAAATGAGGAATCGGAGGAAAGTACCAAAGAACCTTTGTAGGCATGCCTTTCTTATGTGTTGTCGCATTTGTACCATGCTTCCATCTCGATTCTTTACACATCGGACAATCATCTAATCTCTCATATTCTTTTCTATAAAGAATGCAATCATTTGGACAAGTGTGAATCTTATGATATTACATGCCAAATCGACTAAGAGATTAATTCACTTCATACATTGAAGATGGCAATTTAATACCCTCAAGAAACATATCGACTAGTAGATTTAGTAATTCTGTAAATCCCTTGTTAGAAAAACCATGTTTTGCCTTCACATTGTACAAATGAACCAATCTTGACATTTTAGTGTATTTTTTGCATTTTGGATTCGGCATCTTCTATAAGTTTTTTAAAGGTTTCGAGATCATCCTCGTGTAATTCATCTTCAACACCATGAAACATATTTTCTATTTGTACATTATGATAAGATGTATGTAATCCACTCACATTCTTATTTATCTCTTCCCCATGAGTATTATCATTATTTTCTCAATGATAATACCAACATTTATAGCTCAAAAGAATACCATTACGAATAAGGTGATACTTAACCTCATCAAATTCATGAAATCGCTCATTTTTACATTTAACACATGAGTATCGAATCATACTAGTTCCAATATTACTATTTTTACAAGCAAATTCCATGAAATTTTCAACTCCAGAAATATAGTCCTGCTCAATTCTACACTTTGACATCCAAGATTTTTCCATTTTCTATTAATGACATTAATTAAGCATATTAATTAATTATGTATCCAATGAATATATTTCAAGTATTATTATATATAAATTCCCTAATTATTAGAATATATATCAAAACATACATAATACAAAATAGTTAGCATTTAAATCATTTTATAAATGTATTACTTTTACTTAATAAAATATAATTATTTATATATAAATTAATTAATTAAGCATATTAATTAATTATGTATCCAATGAATATATTTCAAGTATTATTATATATAAATTCTCTAATTATTAGAATATATATCAAAACATACATAATACAAAACAATTATCATTTTAATCATTTTACAAATGTATTACTTTTACTTAATAAAATATAATTATTTTTATATAAATAAATTTATCCATGTACGGTAAATATTATAGTCTCTCAAACCAACAACATTCAGATATTATTTCCACAGAAAATAAACCAAATATAAATAACAAGCATAATAAAAAACATACATAAATCAAAAATTTATACAAAAAATAAAACAAACTGAATAATAAGCTGCAAAATTAATAAAAATACTTACAAAAATATTATGAAGTGACTAAATGAAGGAAATGAAGAAGGAAAGGGTATTTTGTATGTAAGAATAAGTGAAAAAAATGGGTATAAAATATTTGAGTATTTCACTCAAAAAAATAGTAGATCTGAAAGATAATGAAAAGAGGAATATAACCCACAAAATGGCGTTGCAAATGGGGGTCGGAGGTGGCCGAAAATTGATAAAGAGGGTGACTAAGCTCGGTTTTGGGAAAAGTGGGGAAGAGAAATGAAAATTTTTTGAAATTTTTTGGGTTTCTGAAGTGAAGAAGAAAGTCGAACGGTAATATAATGTGGGTAGCGTCAGTTCGCCACATCAATCAACGCTACCCATGTGGGTAGCGTCGGATCGCCACGTCAATCGACACTACCCATGTGGCTAGCATCGATTCACCATGTCAACCGACGCTACTCTTATATATATATATATATATACGTACTATAGAAAAAGAAAAAATAATAATTTTACAATAATATGTAAAAAAAATAGACAAAATTAAATAGATATATATTGTATGTACATATATAAATTTAAATATCCAAACAAATAAACAAAATTATATAATTTTAAAAACTAATTGTCTAAAAAAACAAGAAAAAATTATACTATATATATATATATATATATATATATCAAACTTAAATTTTAAAGAGTCAAATAAAATAATAATTGACCTAAAGAAATTTCAATTGTAAACTACATCCATTTTTTAATTTAAAAAATACATGTAGGACGTAGCGTCGTTTGATGTGGCGAACCAACGCTATCCACACATGTAGGATTGGTTCTCCACGTCAACCGACGCTATCAACGTAGGACACAGTATCGGTTGACATGGAGAACCGATGCTACACGGGTGGATAGTGTCAGTTTGCCACGTCAACCGATGTTAAGTCCTATGTGGATAGTGTCGGTTCGCCTCCAAATCGACTTTAAATTTATTATAAGTCGGTTTTTTCAAAAAACCAAATTTACACAGTGACTTAAATACCCCTTTTTGTAGTAGTGTGTGGTCACTCTTAACCAAACACAAAAAATATTCAAAAAGAGTAGTAGATTTTGTACTAGTAGAAGAAAAGGGGATGAAGCCTTAAGAAGAATAGTGGAACAAAAGAGAAATGTGAGATTATTACAATAAAACCATACGATTTAAGTCATTCTTTATAGACGAATGGGTTCTTAGAAGATTCTTTCCTAATATAAAAGAGTAGATGATAAAAAAAATTAGGTACAAACTTGGAGGGCTTGTACCAAGTAAATGAGATGACATAAAGCAGAGCATACACACTAAAACATATCCAATGTGTAAATTAGGGTATAAGTTGTAATGCTCAACACTTAAAAATGTATAGTTTTAAATACTTATTTCTTATATTAAAAGGCTTTTATAATAGATGTAGAAGTCTAGCCAATGAATAAGCTAAAAGATGATCATCCTGGACAAGATCCAGGTAGAATACTCTAGCAAAAAGATGATTAAGCCACGAGTTGATCATCTCAATATAAAATCAGGTAGAATAATCTACCATAAAGATGTTTAAGTCATAAGATAAACACCTTGGTCATAAACTAGGTAAAACACTCTGGCATAAAGATGATTATGCCATGAGTTGATACCCTTGGTAAGGAACCAGGTAGAACACTGATGAGCGAAAACCGGCATCGCCGATTCTCGCAAATACTTTGGTTTTAATATTTGTAAAACTCTCGCAAGTGCACGAATCATTTCGTAGAAAATGATAAGTATACTCCCAAGGTCGATCTAAGGAAGGAATGTATGTGGTTTTTAATTTATTATTCAAACTTTTAAAAACGAAATTAAATCCTAAACATCCTGTCACGATATTTTGGGTTTTGTGTTTTTAATCTACTAACATAAAAATAAACATAGATTCAATAAACATTCATGCAAATTTTATCTTTTATAAATAGTGGAGTATTTATGGATATAATAACTAAGTTAATTATGCTTGCTCGTATTATCTAGGTTATTAAAGATATGAATTGATATTTATTGATTCTCCCTTTTTGTATGAATACCACCTTTGGTGGGGTTAGATATTCTTTGTTAACTAAACAAATCAATTAACACCTATGGGTGGGGTTGATAACTAATTTGGTTAAATAAATTAATTCCTTTTTCTAAGAGATTGAAAATGAACCATTTAAATGCCACCTTTGGTGGGGTTAGACAGTTTAAACTTTATTCAAGGTGTCCAAATTAAACCCAAGAATTTAGTTATCCGAGTACTAACTTTCAAGTTTTAAAACCACTACCGAAAACATGTCGTCAATACATTTTCAGATAATAATTCTTATAAAAACTTTTGAAATAGAGGTTCACTCTAACTACCGGGCGATTGTACCATCAAATAAAAGAGCACTACTCTAAATCAGACCGGATAACTAAACCTTAAAATCTAATTTTCAAATTTAAGTTTGTAATGAAAAATAATATATTTCTCTCTAACATTCTTAATATAAAATCTTGAATAAAAATAAAATCAATTCATTTTAGAGATTTTTACCTATTTAATATTTCGCAAGCATAACAACGTTATTATTATATCATGTTTACAAACAGCTAGCACAGTTAAATTTAATCACAGACAAATTAAATATAACATGTAAGAATAAAGCATAAAAAATAACTGCAAAGAAAATAAAATCCTTACAGTACTTTGATGCCATTCCCGTTGCTAGAAAAACTCCAAGCGGAATTTGCACTCCCATTTATTGAATCAAAAAGCTAAAATATTACAAAAACATAACTAGTTCTTCCCAAAAAGGGAAGAACTCTAAATCTAAGAGAAACTAGCTAAAACATAAGAAAAACTAAAAAAAAACTAAAAACTAAGAAATGAGAGAAAGAAAGAAGAGAGAAGTGTGGTTTTGAGGTGTGTTTTGAAGTGAAGGGAAGGGGGTATTTATAGGTGAGGATGGAGAGAAAAAATGAGTAAAAAATGTAAAAAAAGTATTAAAAAGTTAAAACATCGTGTAATGGAGATTCTGAGGTCATCAATGACGTCGCATGACGTCATGAAGCGGCCGCACGTGGAAAATGGGGCAAAAACGCGTTGGGCGCGCGGATTTCATTGGGCGTTAACGCGCCTGACTTGTCGGCCGCGTGCGTGAACAACGATACCAGCAGCGATTTGGGGCCGTGAGTCTTTGGCGCGGCGGCGCGTTTTTCTCCTTTTTGACATTTTTGACCCATTTTGTCCAATTTTTCCATATTTGTCGACCTTTACGCATTTATTTATTAATATATTTGTGATGTATTGCTTCCAGTATTCCTCTTTGAGTCTTTAAGTTGCATTTTTAAGCCAAAATACCTAAAAAACAATAAAAATACCCGTGATTCCGAAAAAGACAAATTTATATAAATATATGATAAAACATATAAATATATATATTTTTAATCAATTAATTTGCATAAAATCATGGTTATTTTAGTGCTTTTTGAGCACTCATCAAACACTTTAGCACAAAATGATTAGGCCATGAGTTGATCACCTCGGTCAGGAACTGAATTGAATACTCTGGCATAAGGATAATTCATCCTTAAGTTGATAACCTCAAGAAGGAACTAGGTAGAAAGCTATAGCATAAATCTGATTAAGCCACTAGTTGATCACTTCAGTTAGGAACCAGGTGGAATGATTTTCCATAAAAATGATTAAGCCATGGGTGTATCACCTTAGTTAGTAACAAGGTGGAATACTCTTGTACAAAAAAAATTTAATCCTTGAGCTAATCACCTCGATCAAGATTCTGAGAGAAATCTCTAGCATAAAAATGATTAAGACACAAGTAGATCACCCCAATTAGGAACCAGATAGAAAATGTAGGTAAAATCTTAGTCCTAGTAAGCTCGTATCACCAGCTTCAATAACCAAAATATTCCATGGTTTAAGATATAAGTTGATCACCTCAATCAAGGACCAAGTAGAATGCTTGGGCATAGTGATCAAATAAGTTTAGAGTAATCTATTTAAACAACCAAAATTTATTCACAGATTGAGCTTATAAGTTTCACAAGTGATTTATTAAAAATAAAAGAAAGAATAATCTTAAGGGCATGGCTTTTTTGTTAAAAACCCTTTAGACGTTTGGCCATATGACTAAGAGCACAATCCTCAATCTCTTACTTAACTTAAGGGAAAACCTTGACCTGGATCTTGCCCACTTATTTTCACATCTTCCATTTGGAATGAGGATAAGCTCAAACTTATGCCCAAGCTTTCCAATTCCTTGAAAAAATTTATAACTTTGAGGAATACATCCTCACCTCACTTCATCTAAAAGTTGGCCCAATATGTCTCACCATCTACCAATTCGACCATTTTCAACATTATTTTCCTTTTGTGTGCTTGCATTAGGAACAATTCATCTTTATAAATCTTGACCTCACATTTGACCTAATCACAAAGAAAAGCCTTCTCCTTGTTAAGATCTAGCTTGGTCCTTAACTTCGAAAACTAAGTGGCAAGCTTGTCATTCTCTTACTTCAAGGCACATGCTAAATTTCTATTTTCCTAATTAGTACCTGTGACCCTTGAGGAAAACAATAAGGTTGGTGCTAAAAACCTTTAAAGCAACTAAGGCTCTTCTTTCCTTTATGCTTCAAGAAGTAAGCACGTTGCCTTATATAAGGCAAACATTGGGATGACCAAATGGAAAAATGTCCAAAATACAATAAACATGTCAACATCAACAAATGTGTGCCATAAATAAACACTAACTAATATGTATATGTATTCATATGTATATAAATGCATGCATAAATTAAGTGCACAATTCAATGTCATAAATTAAAAGTATAATAAAGAGTTTAGTTACAATAAAGTTATGGTTACAAAAAGAAAAGTGCAGACCCATTACAAAATAAAGAGGTCGTGCTTTAAAAAATACTTAGCTCGAATCTATTGCAAAATTTAAACATTCCCATGATTCTTATTGATTATGTATCCTACCTCTTCTTCATCTTCACTTTCCTTAGACACTTCATCATCTATCTAAGTATGAGCAGATATACCTGGTGGTGTGACTAGATTGTTCAAAATTTGGTAAAAGTATTTACCAATCTAGGTGCTCTTTGTTAGTTGGTCAGATTTAATGCTCAAATCATGTTTTGTTTTCTCAAACTCGCACCTGGTATCTTCCTACTCATACATAGCTAATCAACACAATGCAATCTACAAGTATACGGGTCGTACAAGTAATATAATGTATATAAGTATGGATATTGATCCCACAGAGAGTTATGTAACTTATAACAGAGTACTAATATAATTATTATGATAACTATTTTGACAATTGAAAATTCTAAAAACTAAAAAAATGAAAACTAATTTTAAATTGTAAAACTCAAAAACTATGAAGATATATGAGAAAATGATCTAATAATCTTTAATTCCCCAATTTCCTAACATATGAATCACTAAAATTCCCCTCAATATAGTCATAAATTAATTATAAGATCAATTGAATCTAACTTAGCATACATTCCTCTCTCAAGTACACCATATAGTAGTTAACCTAATTACACTCTCTTTTCAATTAGATTGCATACTACTCATTAAGTTCATCAACTATAGATCACATACATAAGAACCATACATCTCTAGCATGAAACTATGCATGTTCATTAATTAAGAAAATAATTAAAAAATTCTCTAAATTCTATTTAATTAACTCTATAAATCAATTTTTTTCCAAACAATTAATAGCATAAAAATCATATTAAATAATATAATTTAATTAAAATAACAATAGGGTAAAATATTATATCATTGCATGTAGAAAATTGGGTTCATAAGACCCTTAGATTAATAAATTAGCTAGGCATAATTATGTTCTTAAAGCTTAGATTCTTCATAAAGAAAGACAATAAAATTGATAAAAAAGGAGAAAAAGAATAAAAACATTCAATCTCTTGATTTGTAGTATTAATCTTCTCTTGAACTCTTCATAAAGTCATGTCTTCTTTAATATCCTATGGAAATTTTTCCCTTCTTTTCTCTTCTTGACATCTTCTAGGGTTTGTAATCTTAATGTAAATATGCACTTAGCAAAAGATCTATAAGGATTTAAATGCTTGTAGTATAAGGCTTAGGTGAAAGTAGATAAATGGATATATTTTGGCTTTTGCCAGAACATAACTCTCTTTTCATTTATCATGCAATATTTAACTTCAATTGAGCTTTCACTTGATATTTTTGTGCACCCTATCTTACCATTCTTTCCATTCAATTATTCCATATCTCTTCTTCAATTCTTTTTCTTTCACTTTTTTTTTTTTATCCTCACAACACCTCTAAACTTATTTGTAACTATTATTTTTGTTTGGAGGGGTAATTGTGAGTCTTTTTCATAGATGTGAAGAAGTATGGTGCATTATATTTCACTTCGCTATATAGCATAGCATATGATTGAATTTTTCCTACAAGCTAAAGGTATATGGGTAAAGGTAATGCTTATTATTTAGGCTAAAAATGTGACTTAAAGATATGAATGCTTCTTAGTAAGGCTTAAAAATGTTATTAAGGATATAAAAAATGGTTAGCTTGAAAGGCTCAATCGATCCAATAAAAGCGTAAATCATTTCTCAATCCAAATACTATTTATGATTTAACCTCAAGGGATGATCAAATAGATTCTAAAACATGGTAGACCTTATCAACTAGCATAACCCACCCCAAAGTTTCTCCCAATAAGAACACCAAAAGCAATCATGATCATGTATATAAAAATTTGAATCAATTTTATCGAAACTGGAAAGCATATCACATGATTAATTTAAGTATCTTAATAATCATATTACACTCTTTATCCAAATCATGACAACCAATTCTATAATTGGGTTTCCATGTATTCAACCTTTATAGCCATATGATGATCAAAATATCCTAAAAAAAATATATCCTAAAAAATGAAAATGCATACTAATTACTAAAGTAGAGAATGAAGTTCCCTCCCCTACACTTAAATTTCATATTGCCCCCAATGTGCACATATGAATATCATGAAGAGTGAAATGAAAGAAAACTCCCTTAGCCTTGGCACACCACATCAGTTGTTAAAACTGTTCAATCTTTGTTTCTCCAGTGCCCTCCATATTTATTCACCTACAAAGTAGGAAACATATAATTATAATAAAGTTTGGTTACCTCTCAAAAAATACCACATTTAACATTCTTGTAAACACATTCATATTCACTCATAAGGAGCATCCACCAAGGTCATCATAATCTTTTCATTTGGTAGTGGATCATTATGATATTGCTTTACTTTGTTCCCATTAACCATGAACTGCTATTTATTTCTATTTCCCAATTCAATGGCTCCATGATTTGTTACCTTAGTGATGGTGAATGAACTTGACCATCTTCTCTTGACTTTACCCAGAAATAGTTTGAGCCTTAAGTTATTTAGTAACACTTTCTATACTAATTCAATAACATGGTGCACAATTTTCTTATCATTCCATCTTTTTGTACAGCTTGGCATCTTATAAGCACTCCACCATAGCTCATCCAATTTATTTATTTGTATCATCCTTTTTACCTCTCTATTGAACACTTTTTCTTTCCCACTTGATTGGGGAAGGTAGGGAAAATGTTTGAGTTCTAACTTTGGTGGCTTCTCAATTGATGATTGAATTTAAAACCAATCTCATGACACTCCACAACAACATTAGATAAGCCTCTAAATATTTCACATAGTTAACAATATCAACTTACATCACAGTTTCTATAGTTTCATCATTGAAATAAGTTGAATTGTTTTATAATAAATTTATTTTATTGTTCATAGTATCATGGGTCAAAGTCTTGAATATGGGTGGTTTAACAAATTTAGTTAAATTATCATGAATGTGTGTTTCTAAGTGATTGTCAAGGTGTTCAACAATATGTGTGTTCATAGAACTAACAAGCACATATTCTAAAACATCACTAGGGCACATGTTATGAAGTACATCATTGGCTAATTCATGAATATCATCTATCTTAAAGCAATCACTAGTATTATCAGTATCAAAAAATTTAAATACTTTAAAAATATTAAAGGCTACATGTTCATCCAGCACTCTCATTGTAAGCTCACATTTTTATACATCAATGAGTGTTCTTCTTGTTGCTAAGAATGGACAACCAAATATGATAGGAATCTCGCAATCCTCCTTTATGTCTAGTATAATGAAATATGCAAAAAGATAAACTTCCACTTTTACTAGCACATATTCTACCATACTCTAGGGTCGCTTGATTGACCTATATGCCATTTACAATATTACTAAAGTGGGTTTGGCTTTACCAACCCCCAATCTCTTGAAAACTAATATTGGCATAAGGTTAATTCTTCCACCTAAGTCACATAATGCCTTGCCAAAATTTATAGTCCCAATTATGCAAGGGATGTCAAAGCCACCCTGATTTTTAAGCTTTTGTGGTACTTTTCTCTCAAAGATGGCACACAACCTTCAATTCCAAGCCTCATTTTCTTAGATAAGACTTGCTTCATGAATTTGGAATATGAAGGCATCTATTCAAGTGCATGTGCAAATGATATATATGTGTGTGTGTGTGTGTAGCTTCTTGAAAACATCCAGAAACTTTGAAAACTGATTGTCTACTTTTTGCTTCTAGAATCTTTGAGGGAAAGGAATAATGAGTTTGTAGAGGTTTCACTTCTTTGGGTGAGTCACTCCTTTTTCATTACTCCCTTTGTCCATTTTTTTCCTTTTTCGTTCTTTTTAGCTTTCTCCTTCTATCACTCCTCAAGGCTATTGCTTTATAATGCTTCTTACCTTCTCTTTCTTAGATTAACTTATGTATTTCATGGATGATTACCATAAGGCCTTAGACTTATGTTTTGAACCAGTTATGCCATTTGAATCTCCAAGTTATACATAGAAGCCCCATAAGTGAACTCTATGAAATCCACTTTTTTATTTACTGAATGGATTAAGTCTTTCATCATCCCTATTAAAGCACTTGTGTTATTCTTCTCATAGGTTTTTGGTTTTTATGATCATTGAAAACCTACTAGTGGGAAGGGTTGACAATTGAATTGAGTACCACCTAGATTTTTTTATTATTCCATGAGAAATTTGGGTGGTTTCTCCATCTTGTGTTATATGTGTTTGAGTATGGGTTTCCTTGGCAGTTTTGATTATTGACGTTGTCTACTACTTTAGGAAGATTCCCATATGCCTTAGTAGAATAAGATCCATTGCAATAATTACACACCGTAAATAGGCTTTATACCATATTTACCTCCACGTTACCACCATCTAAATTCTAAAGTAAACCTACTAGTATAGCATTTGTTTGACCTTCCAATGTTGTATTGTTGTCTACATGTACTACTCCAGCCACTCTTCTTAGGTTTAGCCTCTCCACAGGTCATTAGAAATTCTTATATTCCATCTCATCGAGTAATACAAAAGCATCCTCTTTAGTTTTACTCATAAAAGCTCCTCCAATTGTAGCATCAATTATGGTCATTGGCTGCCCAATTAATCCATTATAAAATGTTTGCACTTTCATTCAATTAGGAAAACCATGGTATAGGCATCTTCTTAATAACTCTTTATAGTGTTCTCAAGCTTTATAAAGTGATTCCTCTTCAAATTACTGAAAAAGATGTAATGTCATTTCTTAGCTTAGTTGTCTATAAAGATGGGAACTATTTTTCCAAGAATATTTTAGCCAATTGATCCCATCTGATACACCATTCATCTTGAAGGTGTCGTATAATTCCAAGAATTAAGCCAGGTGAAGATTGGGATCATCGTTGACTAATTCTCCAAAATGATTTGCTTGTACCATTTGAATGACTATTGGCTCAAGTTCGAAGTTGTTAGCAACAATGTTTGGTCTATTGATAGATGATTAAGCTCCATCTACTTATGGAACTGCAAAAAAAATGCTTAGGGACTATAATAGCTTGTTGATCCTATTGTTCGGGGATAACCCCTAATTGATCTTGTGCTAACCATTTTCTTCTTTAGCAAAGTAAAGCTATTTCTATTTTTGGATCAAAAAGAACAAGATTTTCATCAAGAAACTTTATAATAGAAATACTAAAACAAATTAAAAGGTCTAAGCTAGTATTATAATAATAGCAATTATTGATACTTTTTACAAGTACTAAACTTCCAACAAATGTGCCAAAAACTTGATAAACATGAGGCAATCTGTAAGTGCACGGGTCGTAAAAGTAATATAACATAGCTAAGTATGAATATCGATCCTATAGGGAGTTGTGTAACTTATAACAGAGTATTAATATAATTCTTAAGATTACTATTTGGTTAATAAAAAATTATAAAACTGAAAAAATAAATGAAACTAATTTTAAATCACAAAACTCAACAACTACCAAAATATATGAGAAAACAATCTATAAATCTTTTATCCCCCAATTTCCTAATATGTTAATCATTAAAATTCCCTCAATATAATCACCAATCAATTATATGATCAATTGAATCTAACCTATAATACATTCCTCTCTCAAAAACACGCATACTACTCATTTAGATTTTATACTACTCATTAAGTCAATTAGTGATATTTTAGCACAAATAAAACAAATAAGTGGTTGATTATTGGCTAAATAACTCTACTTTTGTAGATTTATCCTTGATGCATCACTCTTGACTAGGTAATAGAGATTGAGCTGCTAACCAAGTTATGTTCACAAATATTCTACAAATATCCTCAAGATCCTACACAATGGATAGATTTGGAATATCAAATTGGATGCAAGAAATAAATTAGGAAGCAATTTTTTTGTTTTAGTTAATTATGGGCTTTTTATATTTAGTAATTTTTATTTTAGTCAATTGTAAACTTTTTATTTTAAGTATTTTAGTCTTTTATTTAATTATGGGCCTTTTATGTTTAGTAATTTTTATTTTAGTTAATTATGGCCTTTTTATTTTATGTATTTTAGTCTTTTATATTTTAAATTTGGATTGGGCTCAATCCACCACTAAAAAAAGCCCTTGTTATCTAGGAATTTTCTATTAGGGTTTCTTGCTTATAAAAGAATAGTTATGTAATTTGAAAGAACCAACACATATCATTAATGAAAAGTATATTTCAGAAAGATTTTGCTTTGCCTTCTTGTGTTCTTTATTAAATGCTTGAATTTGACTTATCAAAGATAGCGATCATCCTTTGTGGCATCTCAAGATTGGGGTTTTAAGAAATTTTTTTCCTTAGGGTTCTAATTTGATCATCTTCAACACATTCTTAGCAATTATAGTTCCTATTCCTTTGAGTTCGTGGGTTCCTAAGGTTATTCACCCAAAGGGTCCAATTCATTTGGTATCAGAGTATTAGTTGCTGAAAATAGATTATCTATCTTTGTTTTGAATTCTAGATTTTAAAAAAATATCCTTTGATTAATTTCTATGTTCTTCATTTTTTTCTACATTCTTGAGTCACAAATCACAAAAAAAAAACTTCGTCCTTTTGAGTCTATTGTTTTCTTTCAATTTCATTGTCGTTGTTTTCGTCTTTAGATTTTGTTTCATAGTTTCCCTTGAATTCTTCGTATCTTTTTCTTTTTCTTTATTTTTTTGTTCAATCTATCTTTGTCTTTAAAAAAAAGAAAAAAAAAGAGAAAAGGATTGATGTTCCCAATTTCAAAAAAAAATTATAAATCAGAGTTGCAAGGGTATCAAAATGACGATTATAATATATCAAATCAAAGCTTGCTTCGATTCCTATAACTAAAACAAGGATTTGCTTACATTTCATGCCATTTTTTTACCCTAAATTCCATCGTTCAGACCAATTATAGATGGGTTAAATTTTTTTCACACTTTCTTATGTTGTTTTCGATTCACGTTCAATAGGGTTGCGATTTTTTTGTGAGTTTTCTATTCATAGAAGAAGAAGCAACAATAAAAAAATGAAAAAAAAGAAAGATAAAAAAAAGGAAAAGAAGAAG
Source organism: Hippophae rhamnoides (assembly GCA_033030585.1). Lineage (NCBI taxonomy): Eukaryota > Viridiplantae > Streptophyta > Magnoliopsida > Rosales > Elaeagnaceae > Hippophae > Hippophae rhamnoides. Next base: position 68,515,389 of record CM065430.1, on the reverse strand, counting down.
AAAAGGAGAACAAAGTAGTAGATTGTATAAGAATCTAATTCTTGTTTTCTTGCTAAGTTTTCTTATTCTTGTTGAAAATTTTCCTTTATTTTGTTCTTGCTTCCCAAGACTGACTTAAAAAAGGGAATTATAGTTGATTAAGAGTCTTTCTTTATAATCATCTTTTGTCAAGAGTTTTTCTTTAGAGTCATCTTTGGTCAATAGCCTTTCTTTAGAGTCCACTTTGGTCAATAACCTTTCTTTGGAGTCCACCTTGGACTTTCTTTCTTTAGAGTCCTCTTTAGACTTTTTTTGTCATATTTTTCCATTAAGTTTTTAGAATTCTAAATTTTGAGAATTCTAAATTTTGAGATTGTCACCAATAAAATGATTACTTCTTACGATTAGTTGGATTCTTTGATTTTGTTAAGAACACAAATGAGTTTGGCATGAGCTTTGAGTGGTAAAAACAAGAGCAAAAATAATGTAAAAATAGAGAGTGATTACAATATTATTTGAGAGAAAATACGTGAGGGAGTGCGTGAGTTATCTCATTTTATTTTACAAGTTGAAAACATGAGAAATGAATGAGGAGAAACACAAGAGGTTGACTTGAAATTCTTTATCAAATTTGTTCATAACCAATATACCATATGTTTCTTGCAGAGCCTACCCCTATACCAATCCTATGTTTGGTATGTTTTCATCTATCAAGTTGCCCAAGCAAATGTTTCTTTTTCATTTTTTTACTTGGAAGAATTTATTTATAATTTGTAGATGGTTTTTTCTATACCATCTTAAGCATATATATACACTCCATTATTGCCTTTATGTAGGTCTTCTAGGGTCTATGCAACTCTTATTTCTTTCTTGAATAAGAAAAAAGTCATCCTTTCAAGACATCATGTATTAGGGAAGCTTATAGTTGAACATATTCACGTGACACATCTCTAGCCCAACGGATAACTCAATATGCCTGTTGGAGAAATTGGAGATGCATCTTTGAGGGTTTATGGTGAACAATGAGGCTTGGACTACAAGGTTGCATGACCATATTCGAGGTGATCAATGCTTGGTCTTCATGGTCTATAATGTGGGATGATACAACCTATCTGGCGGCACACTTTCATGTCGGTGTAACCTTATAGGTGACATTATTGACAAATTTGGACTAAAATTTTGAAGTGTAGATTATGCATCTTGTGCGTTGGTAGTAGTGAATATTATGCTCTATAAGGAAACAATCTATACTGGAAGCTATTAGTAAGAACTTAGCAACCTATTAGGTAGCAGTCTAGACAATGCAACATATGAGGTGCATTTTAGGCTACAAATAGGTGCTAATGTGCTCCAACACTTATTAGATGCTACAAGGAGTCCTTATTGATAAGAATTTTCTCGGAAGCCTGTGGCTTTAGGAGGAATTCCAAGAAGACCCAAAAAGCTATCTTCATCATTTTGAGTGGGTTAGAGGGACTAATGGCCAGCTTGTCTCCATAATTCCCATATATAGTAAATGATGGTGATTGGTAATGTAGATAATCTTCTTTTGAATGTTTTATGGATCCATTGGATGATGGATGGGTGAAAGTGAGGTGCATGTTATGATACATTGGGTTTCTCAAATAGGAAAAGGGGTTATAGGCAAAAAATTACATACGGGCCACGATGCGAATCATTCTGAATTTTTCCCATTGTAATTTTAAAAGTCCATGCCATGATGCACAAATGTTTCATGATATGGCATGCCTTATTCTGTTTCTCACTTATTTCTTATTTTTCCCCCTTTTTTTAAAGAATAAAAATCTATATTAACCACATATAAATTAAAAATCACACAAAATAAATAAATACAAAAAAATTAAAGTAATAAATTGTAATGGGTTACCTCTCATCCAGGAATATTTTTATCATCTTTAGTGAGACGTTGCCTTAAGGGATTTCATATTTTTGTAAACTTAATATCCCTTCATTATTTAGTTCTTTTGCTTTCTGACTTTGCAGTTATTCCTTACCTTGCTTCTATAAGTGCTCGGCTAGCTACTCCATCTGTATTTCCATTTTCTTAATGGAAATTTCTACACAATCCAACCTTTGACTAGTCCTTGATTGATTGTCTCTGCTCACTTGATTGAATGATTCAATTTTTCATCTAGATTTGGATTTTTGGGAGGATTCCTTTGCATTTTTTGGTGGAATTACTTGCTTGATGGATTTGAGCTTCAGGAAAATGGAAGGTTATTATGCCTCTTGGAAAACTTCATATGACTCATCCCCCCAAGATTAAACGTATTAGCATTGGGATCAAACCTAGGTCTTGGTTTTTATCACCCTAGTGCATTGACCTACTTGAGTCCAATTGTAACTTCTGATTGATATAGACAGGTGCTCGCCACACAAATTGTGTGTGTAAGGAATACGCAAGTATATGTATCGTAAGAAGTAATATAATGATAAGAAAACATCATTCTCACAGTTATTATTTAATTAGAAACTAATTTTTAAAACTAAAAAATAAAAATCAATTTTTTATGCTTTATAATTTAAGGAAGAAAAATTAAAATAAGTAAAAAGTAAATAGCAATAATTAATTAAATCAGATTTGGTAACTAAAAAGATATATGAAAATAAATCTAGGAATACTTAATCCCCCAATTTTCTAAACATGTGAATCTTTAAAATCCCCTAATATAATTATCAATTAATTACATAATCAATTGAATCTAACCTAGTATGTATTCCTCTCTCAAGTAAACTACACACCATATAGTAATTAGTTTAATCACACTATCATGCCAATTAAATTGAATACTACTTATTAAGTTCATCAATTATGGATCATATAACATAAGAATTATACATCTCTGTATAGAAACTATGCATATTATTTAATCAAGACAAATAATTAAATAATTCTCTCAAATCTATTTAATTGTCTCTATAGATAAATTGTTGGCCAAATAATTTAAAGCATAAAAATTAGATTAAATAAAATAATTAAATTATAATTATAATTTGGGGAAAATATTAGATCATTACATGGTGAAAATTGGGTTCATAAGATCCCTAAATTAATTAATTAATTACACATAATTATGTTCATAACGCTCATATTTTTCATAAAAAAAGACATAAAAATTGATAATAAAAAAAAGAGTATAAGAAGAAATGCAATCAATCTCTTGAATTGCAGTACTAATTTTCTCTTAAATATCCACCAAAATTGTAAGCCTTCTTGAATTTTTCTATATTTTTCTCTCTTTTAGCTCCAAAAATTGACGAAAATTTCGCTAATTATGGCGATGTGGGTTTATTGGGTGATTAGGGGTTTAAATATAGCTCAAGTGTCATCTAGACCATCAAATCAACTTCATATCAAGGGTTGATATCGAAACAAGCAAAACTTACAGCTCCAACCAATCACAGCGTAACACGTAGCTCACGGAATTCACTGAGCAAATCAGAGCACGATATGTGGTAGAGGAGATCGGTCAGAGTCAATGCTCACTGAGTCAACGATAGGCAAAGCAATGTGATCCACAGAAATGGACGGCGTGGCACACGGGTGGAACATAGGGAGCAATGGTGTGAAGACACGGGGCACGGCGATTTGACCGATCTCTGAACTCGAACATGGAACTTGATTCATCCTCCTCACACGCATAATAATGTGATTCGCTATCCTTACTTGTATGGCATCCGTATGGCTTGGCCAGTCACCTCTTGTGCTTGCATGGTAGGCCACGTGGCAACTCCTAATTAGTCGTGCTTTAAAATCCATAAAAATCCCAAAAAAATCCCAAAAAATAAAAACACCACATTGTTCTTTATTTTTTGTGGCATATATAGTTAGAAGTGAAACTTGCTTGGTCAGCTTAGCAATTTTCATTTAAACTTCAATACCATAGTCAACTTCATGGACTTATGCTCTCCTCACTCTAGAGCTCTTTTGTTGGAAAGTAGCACCTAATATCTCAAAGAGATTGTAAGTCTCTAAGGATACTTTTTCTCTCATCGCTCCACCAGCAATGTTATCAATGAAACACTAACACTATTGTATCAATCCATCATAGAAAAATTTATTTTGAAGTTGTAGTAGGTAGTTATGATGGGGGAATGGAGTGAGAAAAAATTTCAACCTACCCTATGATTCATGGAAAGGTTCTCTATCCATCTAAGAGAAAGTGGCAATATTACCTCTCAACTCTAATGTTTTATAGTAGGAATAGAATTTTTTTCATAAATTTGTTGCACACTTCCTCCCAAGTCATTAAGGAACCTAGAGAAAGTAACATTAACCATGTCTTGGCCTTATCTTAAATGGTGTAAAGGAAACATCTCATTCTGATTTGATCCTCAATGAGTACACTGAAGGAGAACATCTGCACAATAGAATAAAAGTCCCTAATGAGAGACGATGAGTTATCATTAGGTAGTCCATAATATTTCATAATTTATAATTCCTAATAGCCTCACCTAAGTGGATAGAAGTAGTTGCACTTCCAATTATTGGCCTTACAAACTTTTTCATTGTGGTCTCTCTTCGTGGTGGGTTTTCTCCCATGTTTATTATTTCAAGTAAATGGCCAAGGTGAGGTTTAGAAAGTTATTCAATAAAAGGCTTTTTAAAGGCTAGAATTCTTAATAGTCTAGATGGTCTATTTATATTATTATTCAAAGGTGTGAGAGGGTACCTTAAGAACCTCTTACCTTGTATATACTAGAAAAACAAAATATAATTTCATGTGTCAAGTTAAAAAATAAAAAAATAAAATAAATTTACAAAATTATAAAACAATACAAGTTTTTACACAAAAATAATAAGAACATAGCAAAAAATAATAGAATAATGAAATTTATACACATGTTAGTAGAATATATTACATATGAAACAATTTATAACAAAAATTTTAGACAAAAATATAAAGTAAATAAAAGAATTAATAAAATAAAATTTAAAATAAACAATAAACAATAAAGAATTGTTAAAAGAAAATAAAATAAAATTAATTTTTATTATTTTAAAGAAAAAAATTTATAAATAAGAGAAAATTTTAAATTTTTTTAAATATCAAAAATGATTTAATAACTTAGATATTTTAAAATTTTAAATAAAAATCACAATATTTACAACATAAAAAGTTTTTAAGACTTTGATAATAACAATTAAAAAACCATATTCATCATCGGCAATAGCGTCAAAACTTGATGTACAAAATTTGTTGCGTACAAATTTTGTATGATTTATGAAATAGCTCACAAGTACACAAATCACTTATAAAAAATTATAAGTATATTTTTAAGATTAATTTAAAGAAAAATTATGTGATTTTTAAATTATTTAAAAAAATCTTAAAAGAAAAATTAAAAACCTAAACATCATGTCACAATTATTTAAGTTGAGTATCTAAACTACTAACATAAAAAAAATAGATTCAACAAACATTTAAGCAATTGAAGAATTTATGCAATGAAGAATTTATGAGATATATTAGTTAGTTAATTATGCTTGTTCAAAATTATGTAGGTTATTAAAGATATGAATTACGATTATTGATTCTTTCTTTTTAATAAGAAAATATCCTAAAACATTGCTCAAAATTCTCTTGTTAATAATAAATCAATAAAACGCCTATGGTCGGGATAACAAACTAATTAATTATTAAATTTTGATTTATTTCTATCTAATTAATAAACTATCTTATTAATGCCTAACATTGGGCATATAAGTTAGACTTTCATTCAAGATTTTAAAGTTGAATTTAAAATATAAGTATCTAAAACTAAATTTTAGATTTTAAAACTATTACGAAGGATATGCTATCAATATATCTACAATAATAATTTTTATAAAAATCTTTGAAATAGAGTTCACTCTAGCTATACATTTGATATAGATCAAAAGATTTAAGAGTACTACTCTAAATCAGAATCAGATAGTATAAATCATAAATCTAAATCTCTTGTTTATCTATTAAAAGAATACTTCATCAATATGTTTTTTTCATTTACAAACTTTGTTTTAATCTTGATGAATAAATAAAACATAATTTATTTTTGAAAAAAAAATGTTTAATCCACTTTAATAGTTCACAACCATAACAGCATTACTATTATCCCATATTACTTATAGAAAGACATGCATAGTTTAATAAATAATTAATAAATTAAACATATAGCATGTAATACAACACTTAGATATAATATGGAAAGAATACATTTAAATATACCTCAACAAAATTCTTTAGAATTACTTCTGCTCTGCAAAATCTCCAAATAGAATTGTTACACTATTTATTGAATTGAACGTAAAAACTATTACATAAATTCAATTTGTTGAAATCTCAACATACTACAAAAATATAAGAAAAAAACATAAACATAAAACAACCAACTATATGTTCTAACTCCTACGTGTCCCATACGATGGACCCATATCCGCGACTATATCATCATCAGTATTTTTAGAATAATCTCCCTCTTATTGGATGGCTATACTATCCTCCTAATCAGAAGTCACGACTCTGTGATGAGAAGTATTCTCCTCCATATTAGGAAAGATAATATCTCAAAGAACAAGATTGGGAAAAACCTACTTGAATTTTCTCCTAGAAGCAACAACGCCTTGACCCAAAACATCCAAAAGATCCAAAGGGTAGGAACTATTCTCAATAGTCAGCATTTTCCTAACTCTTTGATCTAGTTACGAGAGAACCAAGAATGGAGAGCTTTCCTCCCCTTTTTCCACCTAACTCTTCGATCTTAAGAATGTTGGTTTTAAAAATGAGTGATTTCCCTTCTCCGACCCTGACTACTCAACTAGAAAGTAGACAGCTAATGCATTCCACTTATTGAACAGGGTTCTATGGTTGGTCTACGACCCCTGATGCCGAAGGCATCCTTAGGGTAATCTCGTAGTTCCTATGAGGGGGGAGACAATGGGATCGATCCATGGATTTTCCTTCCTTTTGCCACATTTCTCTAAAACGATTAAAAGGAGATCATGCATCAAGTTGTTTGCAAAGGCCAACTTGATCGTTTTTCTCAAGGAACCCATATGAGGGAACCCTATGAAAGTTGCCGACTCCAATTGCCATCCATTTATTATCCATACTAGATCTAGCTATCTACTCATCCTACCTTCTTTACATTCTTGATAGTTCATCTTTGTCTCAATAGAGTCTTTCAATGGCATACATTAGTCATCTTCCCTATTACTTAAAAAAAGTAAGCCTTTGATTCAAGTACAAGATACTCTCATTATTGCCTTGATAATTAGACATCTAATCCATAATCAAAACGGCCCAATTATAAGAACGGTGCTTTACCAACTGATCTATATCCTCCCAAGCCAAATGGAGGCATGTATGAAGGAATCAAATACTTCTTCTATTCTTTTCCTTGGCACAGCTAGGCCATCCTAGACTTGAACTAAAAACCTCTCCCATGAAGTAAATCATCACACCTACGGTCCAACCAATTGGGAGAGAGTTAATAGATTCCTTTTCAAGAGTGATTCATCCTTTCCAAATGCATCATATAACTCTTTATTGTATTATGCTCTCCAATATAGAAAAGTATTTTGAGTACTAAGGGATATGATTGATTAGTTGATATTTCAAAATTTAATGTCAGTTCCTTAGAACCATATAAACCAACACCTAGAACTCATATTAATAAAAAAAATAGAACCTCCTATAGTGTACAAATTAAATTTTGTAGCTATATACAAACGTTTATTTCCATCCTCTGTAGATAGAAGTAGATAAAATGGAATTAATTATAATTTCCATATGATTAAAAAAAGTAAAATGTCTTAAGAAGAAAATGGCCCTATTTGATCGCTATACATTGCAAACATTAGGAAATGGAATAGACTGGAATCTTTAGTAATTGGTCGAGCCGCAAAGTAGCTAAAGTGGTGATAAATATACAAAATGGGTCCTATAAAAATTCCATCTATTCCCAATCTCCATTAAAAAATTTAAAAAATATTAATCCATTTATAATCTTATGTTGGTCGAATTAATGGATCATCTAATTTAAAATGATAACTGAATGCATAGGTTGTTAGAAAGAGTTCTATTATACATATATATAGAGTATACCACCAAATTACCATATTTCTTCTACGTGGGAAAAAGAAAATTAAAGAGCCCGTAACTATTGGCAAAATTACAATTTTAGTTAACCAAGGGAAATAATTTTGTGATAAAAACAAGATATGCTTGGACCAGAAAAACCCATGCTTAAATTAATTGCTCAAATATCTATATTCTTATTATTTTGAGCGTGGATTTGTGTTGGTAAAGGTAAAAACATCAAGAAAATATATTTAAGTAGAGCTTTTTGGAACGTATCAATAAGCTAGATCTATACTTTGAGTTGTTTCATGCCATAAATAAACCCGAACACTTAAGAAATTTGTTGGACAAGCAGATTCACATCTCTTACAACTAATGCAAACTTCTGTTCTCAAAGTAGAAGCAATTTTTTTCACTATACATGCATCCCAAGGTATCATTTCTAATACATTTGTAGGGTAAGCTCGGATACATTGAGTACACCCTATACATGTATCATAAATCTTTACTGGGTGTGACATTGGATCTATAAATTTTTTAAACACCATAAAATTTTGATCTATTAAACTTAGAATCATATATATAAACACCAAATGAATCAATAAATTGCAACAATTTTTTAATCAATTTACTTTTTGGCTGTCACACATGAAGGAAGCTAAGATACTTTGATTTCTTACATTTTTGTAAACATGATTCTAGATTATATAGAATCTATCTAATCTATATTGTTTTTAATTTATGAATATTCTATTTTTGGTGATTAGTACTACTTATTCAACAAATTGTATTGATTGATGCGGGTTTATTTTTTGTTTCGATAAATTGATGAAATAATAGCTAGTCCAATAGCTGCTTTAGCAGCTGCAATAGCTATAACAAAAATTAAGAAAATATTTTCTTTTAATTGGAAACTATCAAAAAAATCATAAAATGTTACAAAATTGATATAAACTACATTCAGTATTCAAGACACGTAAGAGTTCTAACCATATTTCGACTCGTGCTCAATCCATAAATACTAATAGAAAATAACTAAGTACTCAAAACAAGTACTTGTTTAAGCATCATTGACCGACTCCTTATCAGTTTTGATTCATTTCAATAGAATATGAATAAAAATTCAATTAACTAGAATAGAAAAATTAATGAAGAAAAAATCTATTAATAATAAATTGAATAAAAGATTTCTCTTTTAGAAATAAAAAATCTTCAATTACTCTAATTAAAGAGAAATAGATGCAATAACAAATAGTAAGGTTTCTTTTGGATTGTTGTTGCTAATTCTTTAGATGTTTTTATTGGCATGCCACAACTATTGCACTTATTAAAGCAACTAAAAGAATTATTGAAATGAATTCAAATGGAAGAAAAACAATATGTTGATAAATGAATTCCAATTTGTTAACTATTACTTATCCAACCTTGATTTATAATCTCGTTTGACCTTGTATTCCAAATAATCCCACACCATGACTTATCCATAATAGTAGTCAATAGTAAAATAAAAATACTTGTACAAACTAAAATAGTAACCCCGTCTCCAAAGCTTCAAAGAGTCAAATCTTTGAAATATTCAAACCATTCATGAAAATAATAGCAAATAAGAATAAAACATTTATACCCCCCCCCCTCTTTCCATTTTTTAAGGTTTCTTTCAATTTTTTAGTAATAATGGGAGACGGTATTCTTCATAAATAGTATACCTAGGTAATAAATAAGATAATACTAAAGATTTGAGCCATAGAATTTCCCAATTTTGACCCAAGGTACTTATTAGATCTAATAAGTACATTATATCTAATAGAATGATTTTGCTATATCCAGACTAATACCAATCCAACACATTTCATGAATAAAATGTGACCAATTAACCAACCAACAAAACTACTTGTTACAAATAACTATTTTTTGTTACATTGAAACATATAAATGTTGACTAATCTAACTAACTTGGTAAAATGAAATGGTTGAATAATTGAAAAATGAGATTATTCAGAAATACACATTGAATTTTAAGATTACGCATTGAATTTCAGTTAGTAGATCCATAATCCAGAAGAAATGAAACAAAATATATGGTAAAGCTAGGACAGTTATTGTATGAGGCCAACCCAATGATAGATGACAAGGCACATAATAAGTTGGGGGGAAAGAATCCCACAAAGTGACTATTTGTAGATAGTTTAATTCTTTGGTGAACTATTACTCCAATATCCATGGGTATCTTAGATCCAATTGCATATAGATAAATAGCCCTCTCTCTATCAACAGTGCTATAATATTTTTTGGGCATCATCCTAGAACATACGAAGCATTACTAAATTCTTAAAATTTTGTTGAAATACTTTGCTTCAAAGCCTTTTTGTTGACCACCAACAATTATCCATTCAACATCTTGTATAGCCAAGGCTTCTAATACTATAGTAAATCTACATTACTAAGATACTAACCATCCTCACCTTCTCCAACATGTACTAAACAAAAGTGAGAATTTATATCATTTGATCCATATTGAACAAGTATATTCCTAACAAAAACTTTATCATCAACAGCGTCAAGGAAATTTAGGTAAAATTCCCAAACTAGAGATTCAATAGTAGCCTCTAGTTTCTGTAAAAACTTCTTCCAACCTAGGACTACTATTATTTCGATTATCTCTTCAAGTCTATTATTAAATTTGATCCCCTTTTCTAGTATAAAATCTTTATTAACTTCCACCATTTTTTCAAAACGAACTTTAGCGTCAAAACTTGAAAATTTTGAATTATCAAAATCTCTAGAAGTTAAAATCTCATTTCCTTTCCTAGACCTCTAAGGTGCTATTTTCAAATTTCTATCACAATATATAAACAGGGGTTCACCAAAAAATTTAACAACACAATTTAATCTAAATAATTCCTAATTGTATCCTCATCCTAAATAGAATTTTGGACTCTTAATAAATATATAAATACTCCACAAATTCCAAAAAAATTAAATTGAAGATTTAAATTTCAAAAATTATGAAGATTTACTTTTTATTGTTGAAGTTTTCAAGAAAATGAAGAACACCCCTTTGAAGATAAAAATCTTGAAGGAACTTGAAAATTTTAAAAATTTCTTTATAGAATCGTGGAAATTGGTTAGTAATGATTTTTAGAAAGGATTTGTGAAAGAAATTTAAAGAAAGGTCAGATTTTTGAGAGATTATATATGTTTAGGGGAGAAAAAAGGTAGAGTTTGGGAGAAAATTTGAGGACGTGTGAGAAAATATTGTGTTTCTCTATTTCTCACGTACCAAAAGAGTTCTAGGAAAAAATTTACATGCCGGCCGTGGAATACACTTTTTCATGCCATGACACAAATTGTTCTAAATTCTACCTGTTGTAATTTTAAAACTTCAAGCCGCGCACAAATATTTCATGCATCAGGATGCCCTCTTCTATTTCTCACTTGTTTATTGTTTATTTTTCCCTTTTTTTAGAATTTTTTATAAATAAGATAAAATTTAAATTTTTTAAATATCTAGGTTATTAAATCATTTTAAGAAAAGTTACATTTATAAAATTATGTACTAAATTAAAATTTTAAGAATTTGGTTTATTTTTAAATTTTTCTTACAAAATTATCATGTATTTTAAAGTTAATTTTAAGAGAATGATTAAATCTTTGCATTATTAGATTAATTTCAAAACTATTTCATATAGAAATATGATAATTTGATAGTTTTTGTCATAACTAGTACTTCATGATAAAGTATTGAAATTACAATGAACACAAAATCAGTGTTTAGGAATCAAATAGTGGAAATTACCCTTATGAGAATATATTTTGATCATTATCTTTCCACTCTAATTGATGATATTTTTCTACTATATAAGTACTCTTCTTATCAATTTTAATTGTTCGATGATCTCCATAGGTCTTTGCATTGAATGTTACGATTTTTACATCTAATAGAGGATCATATATTTATTTTTATTGCTAAAATTGAATAAGTTAAGTAGAAATTGAAAATATGTCTTTCTATTCATTCATACATGACTTCTTAAAAAAAAGAGACATATATAGGGTTATTTAACTCAACAAAATAAAAGGCTACAAATTAGTTGCTCACTCTATCATACAATATATGTACAATTTGTACATGGGTCCTTTCTTAAAAGAAAAAGGAAGAAGAACAATATCTTTAAAAAATTAGAGATAAAAGAAAAAGAGAAAAAGAGAAAAAAAAATAGTATAAACTACATACTATAACTCATTATCCTTCAAGGTTGTGAGAATTATTTAAATACAAAAGAAAAAATATAGAAAATAGTTCCCAAAGAATTCATTGCATTTTCTTCATTTCCTAAAAGGCATGTTACTTGAGATTTTTATATGATGAATTTGATTTATGTATGAAAATAAAATGTGATTTCTTTATAAATCCTTTCATTTGATTTCTTTCATGAGATTAATATTGATGCACCACTTTTCAGCATTTCTTCTTTAAACATATGTGAACTATTAGTCCATTTTTATTCATAAACTCTTTCACATATACCTTTTAACGGGCACTACTAAAATATGTACTTATGGCCTCGGTTTTTAACCGTGACCATAGATCTATGGTAACGGTTATAAGAACCGAGGCCTAAGTGAGAGAGACCAAAGGTCATTACCTATGGCCTCGGTTTTTCAATAATCGAGGCCATATGTCTCACCTATGGCCACGGTTTTACTATAACCGAGGCCATAGACTTATAATCAAAATAATTATTATTATTTCGGTTACACTCAATTTTCAAATATAAATTAAAAAAATTAAGATTAATTATATTAAATTTAAAAGAGATATTACATTAAGAGTTTAATAGAATGATACAATAAAACACTTATAATAAAAACTAACCAATTAAAGAATTCCAAAAATGTAAAAAAAATATACATGAAAAAAATTTAAGGTTGCTAACTAATCATATTGTCTACAATCTAAATCAATCTAAAAAAGAGTAAGTCCCATTATAATAATGTTATTCTTCAAAATCTTTGTCCTTAGCACCATGCATTAATTTCCTCATAAAAAAATAGCATCTAGTATGAGCATACCAACATCTAGCTTCCATGAATATAATCCTGCATATACAACATCCAGAACACAAGAGTCCTCTCTACTTATTTATTCTTAATTTATAGGTTACATCATGATTATAATGTCATAAAAATGTCTATAATAAATGACACTGTGGGATAGTATGTGTGAATATAAACATCTACTATATATGAACATACCAACGTCCAGATTACTTGAATATAAGCAATACCTCAAATTTACACAATAAGCTCTTCAATCTACATTTGTTCTTTCATATATAACAAATGGTCCATAATAAGTAGTTCTTGAACCTATTTAAGAGTGACAATCATGGAATGCTTATCTAGCCTCTAAGTATATTTATGATACTCGATATAAAATGAAAAATTGAGAGACAATTCAACAAAATTAGTAATACTCGTATCAATAACAACAACAACACTATTATTTAGTACTACCCATATCAATAACAGCAACAACATTATTATTTAGTAATACCCATATCAATTACGCATAATAGAGATCCAGACGAAGGGTCTTTGCAAGCGTTGGACAATACCCATATCAATAACAACAATAGCATTATTATTTAGTACTACTCATATCAATAACAGTAGCAACATTATTATTTAGTAATACCCATATCAAGTATGCATAACAGAGATACAGACAAAGAGTCTGTGCAAGCGTTGGACAATACCTATGAATATAAGCATATACTATATATGAGCATACCAACATCTAGATTACATGAATATAAGTAATACCTCATATTCACACAATAAGTTCTTCAATCTACATTTGTTCCTGCATATACAACAAATGGTCCATAATAAGTAGTTCTTCAACCTGTTCAAGAGTGACAATCATGGAATGCTTATCTAGCCTCTAAGTAAATTTACGATACTCGATATAAAACGAAAAATTGAGAGGCAATTCAACAAATTCAGTAATACTCATATCAATAACAACAACAGCATTATTATTTAGTACTACCCATATCAATAACAGCAGCAACATTATTATTTAGTAATACCCATATCAATTATGCATAATAGAGATCCAAACGAAGGGTCCTTGCAAGCATTGGACAATACCCATATCAATAACAACAACAGCATTATTATTTAGTACTACTCATATCAATAACAGTAGCAACATTATTATTTAGTAATACCCATATCAAGTACGTATAACAGAGATACAGATGAAGGGTCTGTGCAAGCATTGGACAATACCTATGAATATAAGCATCTACTATATATGAGCATACCAACATCTAGATTACATGAATATAAGCAATACCTCATATTTACACAATAAGTTCTTCAATCTACATATGTTCCTGCATATACAACAAATGGTCCATAATAAGTAGTTCTTCAACCTGTTCAAGAGTGACAATCATGGAATGCTTATCTAACCTCTAAGTAAATTTATGATACTCGATATAAAACAAAAGATTGAGAGACAATTCAACAAAATCAATAATATCCATATCAATAACAACAACATCATTATTATTTAGTACTAACTATATCAATAACAACAACAACATTATTATTTAGTAATACCCATATCAATTACGCATAACAGAGATACAGATGAAGGGTCCTTGCAAGCGTTGGACAATACCTGTGAATATAAGCATCTATTATATATGATGCATACCAACATCCATATTACATGACTATAATCATGCATATACAACATCAAGAACACACAAGAGTCCTATCTACTTCTTGTTCTAAAAATGACATAGGAAATCCAGATTTTTGATTAAAAAATCAATCATGAAAATCCCACATCATTCACCTTAGCATTTTATTTGACTATATGGTAAGCTATAGCTGTAAGAATCGATTTGTGAACTCTGTCCACTCATTCTACATCTCATCAAATTTAGTATCAGTGTAAGTTCCTTCATGATTAAGCTGTAATGTACACACACACACACACACACACACACACACATATATATATATATATATATATATATATTATTAGCTAATTAACCACCTATTTTGATTAATAAAAAATTGAAATCATGAATAAAATAAGAAATTAAAATACATAAAATTATTGAAATTATTACCAAGTCAATAATAGAAACAAATGGATTGCCAATAATTATCCTTAGAAACATAAGGACATAATACCCACAAGTTACCAAATCATCTTGCTTAGGACATTGTTCATTACAATGAAAATTGAGTTGTAACATTAATATATATTATCTAATCAAAAAGACATTACATAGATATTATCAATAAATATTGTTACTACTTTTAGTGAATATAAATAGATATGAAAAATCTACAAGGTTGAACTTAAGGAGTTTAATAAACCATGCATTAATTATAACTTACTCTCATTCTAGCCCATATTGGTAAGCCTTAAGACCTTCTATTTTGATGACCATTCAACATAATATGAACTCTATATAATGAAGGAAAAATAAATAAGAGTTAATTGGGAAGATACATTGAAATTACTCTTAACAAGAACATTAAATTTTTTTAAAAAATATAACTTACTCATTCATAATGTCTTCAATATCAGAGACCATTTCGCCCCACATTGAATCCAAATAATAAATGGTATTTATGAATGGCTCGTGCACAATTAAGATCCAATGGTACCTACATCAATTTATAGTAAGATATATATTGGTAAATGCATTTGATTACATAACATAATTTTTCATAAATGTTATACAACTAATCCACTTACCCTCCATTATATGGAATAATCCACTTATCTCCCTCTTGAGTATTTTGCATCCTTTCAAAAACTTGTCTTGCAATTTGAGTGCGTGTTATCTTCTTTTTAATGACATACAACCAACTTGGATCAATAAATTTAATCACACCATTCAAATATTTCTTTTTCAACTCATTGTAGCATCGCCTAGGAAATCAGTTCAAAAACTAATGACAAAAAATACAATCAAAATAAAATAGCAAGTGATAACTTTTAACTTATCATAAAATTAAAATTAAATAAACTAACCGTATCCACAATTTGAAAACTCAATAGCCAATCTCCACCTTTGTGTAAAATTGTTCTACACACTCAACTGGTAGAAAAATAGGCAGTTCATTACCTAAGATTTGAACTTCCATTGGAACTTTAACAACAAGATCATTAACCGAAGATGCAGATGAGTATACAACTATAAGAAATCTAACATGCTTAGGAAACCCACTAGTTTGGTCATATGTATATGAAATTGGTTTTTTTGTTGGTACCAAAGCAGGCTTCTTAGAAGATATTTTGTCCATCGGTTTTTCCTTTGAGCTTCCTTTTTTGTTGCCAATGGTAATAGGTAACTTTGATTTCTCCTTGCTCAAATCCTATTTATTCACAATATGAAGAAATCTAATAAAATTATATTTATATTTTTAAATTAATCAACAATGAAAACAATAAATAAAAAACAAAGAAAATATCCTTACTACATCCTTTCCTAATATGACGAGATGTGGAGGCCAAGCAACAAATGAATTGACTGCTTCTGTAACTGTATTATGTTCCCTTGTTGGATAGGTAAGGGACAATTCTTTTCAATATCATCCACAATGGAAACCTTCCAACTCTCGTTCAAAGGTCATCCATGACAAACACCACTAGAGGAATTACCTACTATGCCACGTGCTGTAATACGAGATGATGTCTCATATGCAAGCAACCAATTTCTTCCTTATATAGTATTAGAAAAAACATATATACTATGACTTAAACATCACACAAATCAAAATTAAAATATAAAAGAGAATGAATATTGAAGATTACTTACAACTAATCCTATATGAAATGTAAGCACATCAGGAGGAGTGGCAATTCATTGTATGTGTGGTGTAGATGTAGGTGTAATATTATTAGTACAAGGAGTCCCATTGGAACTATCAATTGGATGATTATGTTCTAGATAATAACTTGAATGTACCACACTCTTATCTCCCAATAACTCGGCTCTTAGTGCATCTATATCTACCTTCATGGTATCAAAGCTTGCAAGCTTTTCCTTCATTAACACCATCTCATTTAAGATATTTACCATTTCATTGGATGGATAATTAGTACACTTTCTAGGCATGCCAAAATATTCAGTAGATGTTGTATATTGGGAGCATCCTTTAAGACGACCTAGATGATCCTTCCCCAATGCCATTACCATTGCATCTTCATCCATCTCTTCTTCAATCTCACCACTATCAATCTTATCTTGCATTTTACTCTACAATTCAAACATAAAATAATAAGCATAAATATAATCGATTAATCATAACATATTATCTAACATGTTGAATAATTATCACTTTTTCCACTTTATCTTGAACTTGTTTACTTTTGAACTCTCCTTCTTTAGGAGTGTTAGCTGCGATAAATACATGAGATCACCAAATTGGTATGCCACCACTATTTGACTCCTATAGATATGTATAATGAGTTACAAAAACATTTATACCTAAATATGTAACTAATTACCATTCAAACTTAATTTTAATAACTCACCAATTGAATTCTTAAGTTGGAAAAACCCATTCTTCCTGTATGATGATTATACTCATTATGCTTCCTCAACTCAACATGTTCGCAACTTGATTTCTAATAAGAGCACATATATGAATAGGGTTGTTAGAGCATATGAATTCAAAATATTAAATGATAATATCTATACTTTTGTATTCAATAATACCTTGAATTTCTCAAATCGTGTGTAATTCACAAATGAATGCCAATCATTGTGTACCCATTCATACTTCTTAGGTGGTTTGTATAGCTTCTTCTCATTCAATGGGTCCAAATAAGGCTTAAGTATTTTTTCCTCAAATTTTTTTGAATGTATTCCATCCCGAAGCAGCCGTCTTAAGGCACTTACATTTGAATGCCTTTGGAAGATTGTATTTTTCCTATAAATTCACATGAAAATTTAACAATAAAACTAAATAAGAAAGGACCAAAAATTACAAGTGCAATATATACACTTACATTCAATGTTGCCCATATCATGTCTTTATCTACTTCAGAAATTTTCTTCCGCCAATCATTATAAATAATCCTAATCATTGTTTTTCCTTACACACATATCCAACTAATCGTTTTTGTTCCTTTCTTTCCAATTGGGTTGCATTCATTATCAAATTCAATTGTCATTTTTTATATGCACGTTGATTTAGTAATTTTCTTCATTTTGTTATACCTCTACAATTTTTAACTTTTTCTATTTTCCATCTTTTAGATGGTATTTTCGTATCTGAAGAAGTATCATCATTCATAGAACTCTCCTCATCAGTGGAGTTGTGCTCATTACTAACTATTTCATCCTTGTCACAATCGTCAACAATCTCATTAGGATCCATATACCTATAGACAAAGAATGAAAACATTATAAATGAATATATATATATATATATATATATATATATATATCGATTTGTAATCGAAAAGAAATAATTATAGACGTAAGTTGTAAATAGAAACAAACACATAATATATTTTACGATGCATACCTAACAAAAGCAATGCAAATAAAGAAAAACTTATCTTCCTCGATCAATCCAAGTTGGCTCACAATCATTGCACATATATATTGAATTATCATCTTCTAAATCATTAGCATCATTTGAGTTAGGTATATTGTTGTCAAAAGATCCATATTCAAAAAAAAATTCATTTAATTCTTCATCTTTGTGATAAAACTCTCGCTTAGGTGGTATCAACACAACTAACCACTTTGTGTCTATAGGATCTTCTACATAGAATACTTGGTTAGTATGAGTGGCCATGATGAATGGATCATCTCGATGACCTATCTTACCAAGGTTAACAAGAGTTAATCCTAATTTGCTCTTATAAATTGCATTTTGATTATCCTCAACCCAGTCACACAAGAATATTGGAACATGAAACATATGATATTCTAACTCCCAAACTTCTTGAATAACTCCATAATAAGTCCTTTCAGATAGTACCAGGTTATTATCCTTAGAACTTGCAAATTGCAAAGCTTGAGCATTTAACATAACCCCACTATTTTGATTAACACAAATGTCATCCCTTACCTTTGTTCTAAATTAAAAACCATTTATAACATATCCAGGATACTTGATAACATCATACCGCGACCCCTTTGCTAGCCACCTTATAGTTTCTGTGATGGAATTATTAGGGACACTTAACTCGTCCATAACTTTATCTCGAAACCAATAAATAAAATTACGATTGTGTTCATCTTGAAAGCATTTCTCTCCTTTTCTCCTATTCTGAGGTTCTACCTTTAACATATCCATATACATGCTATTACATATGA
Source organism: Hippophae rhamnoides (assembly GCA_033030585.1). NCBI lineage: Eukaryota > Viridiplantae > Streptophyta > Magnoliopsida > Rosales > Elaeagnaceae > Hippophae > Hippophae rhamnoides. Next base: position 68,495,951 of record CM065430.1, on the reverse strand, counting down.
GTAATGTGAGTAATATATCAAATGATAATTTAAGAAATTATCAAATGTAGATTTAAATGAAAATAATTTTACCTTATGTATGGTTCAATCTCTTTATTGTTTGCAAGCACCAAACGATGACTTTGTTCCCATTGAACTTGCACGATGGTTTCAACTGAACCTGAACTTATTGGTTCACCAATATTCTCTAAACCACCACCCAAAGAAAACCTAGGCTGATTCTAATTGTGGACACACCAGATAGATACTTAGAGCAAAACTCAATAGCTTCTTCTGCAATATAACACTCAATTATGCACCCCTCTGGTCGATTACGGTTAGGAACATAACCTTTCAAAAACTTCATGAATCTTTCAAAATGATACATCCATCGCATGTATACAAGACCACATAACTGCACTTCTCTAACAAGATGAACATTTAAGTGAACCATAATATCAAAAAATGAAGGTGGAAAGTAATTTTTAAGTAAGCATGATGTCTCAACAAGTTTAACTTGTAGTTTATGAAGCTCAGATTCTACAATTGTTTTCTTGCAAATGGAATTGAAGAAAAAACAAAGACGAGTGATTTCACGATGAACATGATTTGGAAGAATTATCTAATTGCCACCGGCAATAATTGTTGCATAAGAGCATGACAATCATGTTATTTTAAACCATATAACTTTAACTCTTGCATTGATACTAGGTTTTTAACATTTGATTAGTAACCTTCGGTAACTTTCGATCCTAATAAACATTTTCAAAATGTTATCTTTTCATCCCTAGAAAGTGTAAAACAAGCAAGAGGTAACTTAATCCATGCTCCCTATTTAATTGGAGCCAATTCTTTTCTAATTCCCAATTCTTTTAGATCCAAGAGGGCAGCAATATCATCCTTTGTTTTAAAAGGAATATCAAGAAGTATTCCAATTAGAGTATCACAAATATTCTTTTCTATGTGTATCACATCTAGTATATGTCGTATAGGAAATGTTTCCCAATAAGGCAATTTCCAAAAAATTAACATCTTCTTCCAACATTTGTCATCGTTGTCAAGTTTTATCTTCTTCTTTGAAATCATTTTGAATTTTCTTTTCCCTAGACTGCCTTTTTATTTTTGCATTTATTTTCCTTTTCCTTTTCCTCTGAATTTTCATTGTAATTTAACCGTTACTTTCAGAACTAAGTCCCACTTTCCCAACTTCTTGAAGATCATACCTTGTAATTTGTGTAACACTTCTTCTCCCTGAAAAGCCATTGGAGTATCTTCTTCTTCATTATTACTTACACCTTTCTTTTGAGATCGAAACTTATGCCCAATTAGCAAGAATCGGGTATGTCCAGTAAAAGAAATCTTTTTTGAATGAAATAGATATTGAGCACAAGTTTTCTCACTGCATACTCGATATGCATTATACCCCTTGGTCACATGTCCACACAAATTTCCATAATTCGGAAAATCATTTATTATCCACAATACAACTGCTTTAAGATTAAAGTACTCCTTTTTGTATGATTCACACACTTCAATTCCTTCATCCCAAAGCTTCTTCAAGTCATCAATAAGAGGCTCCAACTAGACATCAATGTCATTACCCGGTTGTTTTGGTCCAGAAATTAACATGGAAAGCATCATAAACTTTCTTTTCATGCATAACCAAGGAGGAAGGTTATATGTGACAATAATCACTGGCCAACAACTATATCTACTATGTAGATTTCTATGAGGATTGATCCCATCAACGGCAATAGCTAGACGCAAATTCCTAGGCTCCGACCCAAAATCTGGCCACTTTTCATCTACTACCTTCCAACACGGGGAATCTACTGGATGATGCAAAATACCATCCAGGGATTTGTTATTTGCATGCCACATCAACATCTTTGATGTCTCTTTACTTTTAAACATTCTCTTAAAATGAGGTATTGGCGGAAAGTACCACAACACTTTAGTCGGCACTCTTTTTACTTCATTACCATTTGATGTGGGCTTCCACCTTGAAGTACCACACTCTGGACATTAAGTAGCATTTTCATATTGTTTCCTATAAAGGATATAATCATTTGGACAAGTGTGAATCTTTACATACTTCATACCAAACTTAAAATTTTTTTCACTTCATACATAGAAGTAGGAAACTCATTTATCTTTGGGAGCATCTCATGAGTTAACTTTAATATAGCAATGAACCCGACATCAGAAAACCCATGTTTCGCTTTAAGGTTGTAAAATTTCACTATTGTAGACAACTTGGTGAAATTTGTGCAATGATAACTGTATTTTATATAGTTATTTTCATCAATTTTAGTAATGATAATTGCTATGTTCTTTTAATATTTAGTTAATTTTTGTTAAATAAATTAATATTTTCCTTTTATGTGCTAAAAATACATTTTTAATAAAATTAAATAATTTGTATCGAAAATGTACTCAATTTCGTATTTCTGTCCACAAATTTTATTTTAGAAAATATAGTTTCTTAATTAAAATTTATAAAAATCGAAAATATAATTTAAATTAAATTTGGGCTTAATTATAATAATTTAAAGTTTAAAAATTTAATTTAAAATTAGCAAAGGGCTTAACTGTAATTTAAGAAAGTTCAAAATGTAATTTGGATTAAATTTGTGGGTCAAAATACAATTAATGGAAGTTTAATTTTCGTGCAGGAGAGATGAAGTCCACGCGCAAGATCACACTCGTCCAACATGGACCCTCCGATCAAAGACGCAACGGCTCAAATTCGTGCGTGTGAATCACACCCGACCAAAGCGAGTGGCTCAGAACTAGCGTTTTCATGCGGCTCGGTGCCCGAGTGGGGCCCACCTGCCGCGCAGGCCGGCGTGTAGGGTGGGACCCACGTGTCTGACACACGTCTGCCAAAGGGTGTTGTTCTGTGTGGTTGAACCACGTGCAATCGTTCTTCCAGTGAATTAAAGTCTTCCACGTGTCCCAATTTCCCCTTGAACGAATCATAAGAGGATGCGTGGCACATATTGGTGAACGCAAAAGTGCAGAATCTGGCCCTCGTTCCAGCCGTTGCCTCACTTTCTCGGCGCCCCAATCCCGTGCTTCAGTTTCTGCGTGCACCCGTTCCTTTCAACAAATGAGATGCAGCCACGTGTCCCACTATTTGTTTCAGTGAATCAGACGCTGACACGTGGCACAGACAATGAATAAAAAAATGCAGAAACGGCTCCTTGTCTCGCGTGAATTAAAATAAGTTTTTGATTTTCGCGTGACCGCGGATTTTAAGGGGAATGTCAAGGTTTTATTTTCGATACAAATTTTAACGCGTGTATGATATTTTAATATTTTTGATGTATTTTTTTAGCTATAAATAGGTGATATTATGATAGAGTTAAAAAGTTTTTTTTGGTTTAGAATTTTTGTGGTATTTGGGACTGGACGGTGGAACACCCAGAAGCCATTTTTGGCTTCTGTTGTGTTCTACATGTGCCAAATATTTACAATCTGTAATGTTTTAATTTTCTTTCTTCTTCTTCTAATTTTTCTGCATCTGTTGTAATTTTTATTTTAATTTAATGAAGTAATTTAATTTTTCTAGGGTTGTATTTGATCTAAATTTATGAAGCTTTTATTTTAACTATTTTTGAAAGATTTATAAGACGTTCGATTTGTTCATTCTATTTTGTGCTTAATGCTTTTTGATTATTTACGAATTTTATCAAAACGATTTGTGGCATAAAAATAAACTTGAGAAAGGCATTTTTGTGTATATTTCTCGTAAATAGAATGACATGTATGATGAAGGATAGGAATATACCCTACTTGTATGTGTGGCCATTTGAGAACTTAGAACTTAATGAATCTTATTAAATTTAATTCTCATAGAGATATAGTGAATTAATTTAATGAGGTGTGTTTATACGGAGCTCGGAAGAGATGTATGAATAAAAAAAGAAGTTTTCGGTTGACAAATTAAATGTACTAAAAATATAAATCAAAAGAAAATAACATGATTTGAGTGGATTAGTTTGGTGAAAAATTGCAATCCTAGAGTTCTCTTATTTTATTTTTAAACCTTTTTCTTAATTAACGATTGTTTTGGATAAAATCAGAGAGATACAATTTTAGTACTCAACAAACTGTAGTAACAAATCCTCGTGGGAACGATACTCTACTTACAAATTTTTATTACTTGTGACCGTGTATACTTGCACGATTTCTGTGTGTTGCAAAACACACAACATGCAACCAGGATAAAGCAGTTTCTCTACATCTTCTAATAACTTGTTAAATTCATCCTAATTAATGTTGGGTTCATGTTCTATTGCATTTACCATCTCAAAGGCAGAATCCTCCTTATCTATGGATTTGATCCGACGGTTTAGTGATATGTTTGTTTCATCATTTTCTTGAATTAGGGGTTCTCCATGCATATACCAATTTATATAAGGTCTAACAATCCCTTTACAAATAAGATGATCTCGTATATCATCAATATTTTGAAATTCTATGTTTATGCAATCTTTGCAAGGACATTGAATAGGCTTATCTTCTATAGCATTCAACCAAGCAAAATTCAAAAATGCTTCTACTCCTTCTAAATAATCTTGTGAAAATCTTGGCTTATGCATCCAAGACTTATCCATTCTAAATGACACAACACATGTAATGGTTAGAAAAAAAAATTAGAAGGAAAAAATACAAGTATACACTTGGATTGAAAATATTAAGGCGCGCAATCAAATGAAAGTTTTAGGCCTCTCAATATGCTACCATACCTTACTTTTTAAATAGGGTACTTTAGTCATAATTTTTATTTCAATCATGAAACCTTATTTTTATTACGTCGTATATATTTTAAAAAAATCATAAAATTAATATTTTTAAAATTTATAAAATAGTAAAAATAGAATACTAACTAATATAAACAATGTTATTTTTATTAGTATTCGATTAAAATGTATTATTTTAAGTAACAATTTAATATTTTTTTGATTGATTCAAAAAGATGAGCAACAATAGGTTTTTCTATAAACTGGTATTTATATATATTGATTCAAATTTAAAAGAGAATAAACTACAACAAATCCACTAGCTTTTCTGCAAATGAAAATTTGTATAGGCTCATCGGCATGTATATAAACATACTTCCAAAATCTAAACTCATCAACAATGACCAGTTCCTAAATCCCTAAAAATGTTACAAATTTGTTCTTATGCAATACAATGAAAAAAAATGAAGAGGCAATTATTAGATAACAGGAGATGGATTTGTATAACACTGTCTAATCCTAAGAAATGATTCATGATCTTAACATAAGAAGTATAGATTCATACATAAAATAAATAACCCTAACTAAAATGTATTATGTGCAGAACTAATCCACTAAGAATTAACACATATATGAATTGATATTGTAAAAATTGAGGGTATCACACTTACCCGGAGCTGGGTCATGAGCAACGATACTACAAATGGTCGGTCGACGAGGTGCGAACAGGGGAATATGAACAGAAAAGAAACAGAGAGAAAAGAAGAAGAAAGGCTAGGGAAAGGAGCTCCTGTAAGTCAAGGGAGGTGCTGGAAAGGAGGAGCTGCTGTAATTCTACAATTTTTTCAGGCACAACGCGACGCAGTACAGAGATGCTAGGTGAGAGGGACGAACGACTCACAATTTGGTTGGGGGAGAGGGACGCCAGAGTAAACTTAATTTGGCTCGATGAGGGATTATTTATATATTAATAATATGATATATATATATATATATATATATATATATATTAATTAGGAATTATATATTAATATATATATATTACTTACCCCGCGCATGCGAAAGCGCATTGAATGAAAATAAATATATTAATTAGAAAATTCTGGAAAAAAATTGAAAAAAAAAAGAAAGCGAAAAAGAAGTAGGGAGAAAAAAAGAGTGAAAAAATTTGATATATATATATATATATATATATATATTATATAAGAAATAAAAATACATTAAATTAAATTAATAATAGAGAAAAAATAAAAAAAATTGTAAAGTAATTTTTGTATTTTTTTTAAATGAATGACACAATATTTTAATATTAAAAATTTTATTATTTTAATTATAATTATAGTCATTTAATAATCGTGTCTATATAAATTATATATATATTGTAATTTAACTTATAGCCACGGTTATTGAAAAAACTGAGGCTATATGTATACACTATAGCCTCGATTTTTATCAAATTGTGGCCAAAAATCTATGGCCTCGATTTTTAAAAGAACCGAGGCTAAAAACCTGAGACCAAAAGCACATATTGTAGTAGTGGAGTGATTGAACCAATAGGATCAGTATTACTAAGAGTATGCCTTGTAAAGAAAGATTCCATGCGAATTAAAATTCTTTATGTTGAGATTGGGTAAATTTTATATTGATATATTTTTTATTTGAAAACGAAAGTGATTTTCACACTAATTATTATAATAAATTATGAATATTTAGAATATTAAAATAACTTATATTATAGATCTTAATTATAGACTTAAAATAAATTTTAAAGCATGATAAGTTTTGTTTTTCCTATTCTTTTTACTTTATTTTAAATTTTCATTTGTTTATGTGTTATTTGTTTTTTTCAGTTTTTTTTTTACTTTTGATGTTTGTGGGTGTCATATTTGAAAACCCTCATGAGACTTAAACTTATCCACTAAGGTAACTTAGGGTTTAAAGACTTACTTCATACACTAAATGCAGTTGTGTCAACCTATGCAAATGACTTAGGGTAATTTAATTTGTAGTTTTTTATTTTTAGCTTTTTATCATTCATATTAAGAGACTAGCAAGATGCTGGTTGGGGTTGTGATAAATACTTAATATATTGTGATTTTATGTATGTTTGACGATTATGTATATTTATATTTGCTTATTTTACTATCATTTTATGAAAATCTACCTTTTCATAATCACATATATATTTTGTTATTTTTCATGTATTTCTTATATCAAAATAATTCAACTTGAAGAATTATACTTGAAGTACCCATTACAACTTGAAAAATTAAAAGAAAACATTTATAAAATATTACATATATTTTAAATTAGAAAAAGAAAAAAGAGAAATACAAGGAATTTAGGGTTCCAAAGTGATGCAGTTTTAAGTGTGGCATGACATGAAATTATTGTGAGCCATGGTACGAGGTCAAAGAAAAGAGTCAAATGATCCTAGATATGATACAGGCTACGCCGTGAAAATATTGTGTATCGCGGCACGAATAGAGTGGATTGTGCTCAAACCGTATACATGTTATGTATGCCACGAAATGAAAAAATTGTGTGCCTCGACACCAAGCTGAAAAATCCATTTTATCTTCCTTTCCTCACCCTATAAATAGGACCTTATTTCTTCTGTAAAAATATATATTATATCCAATCAGCTCTCTTTTAACTGATTTCTTACATTTCTTAACTTTCTTTAACTTTTTTTTAGTAGTTTAAAGTTCTTATCTATTTGAGAGTTAAACAAATTTAGTTAATGTACTAGTTTTAGTTTCAGTTTAATAAACAGAACATCAATTCTCTTTGAAGGTTTTCCAAAACATAAATAATTCTAAAAGAATTCTGTTAAAGTATATTTAAATGTATTCTTTTTAGATTATCTCTAATTGTTGTTTTATATGCTATATGTTTAATTTATTAATCATTTATTAAACTATGTATATCTTGCTATAAATAATATGGGATATTAGTAATATTGTTACGCCATTTTTATAAAATGAATTAAGTTGTATTTCATCATTAAGATTTAAACCAAAGTTTATAATTGAAAAATATATTAACGAAGTACTTTTCATAATAAATAAGAGAGTTAGATTTAAGAATTAAATTATCTGAATCTGATTTAGAGTATGGCTCTTAAATCTTTTGGTTTATATCAACTATATAGTTAAAGTAAGCTCTATTTCAAAAAATATTTATAAGAATTATTATTGAAGATATATTAACGGCATATCCATCATAATAGTTTTAAAAATCTAAAAGTTAGTTCCAATTACGTAACTCATAAACCCAACTCAGACACTTTGATGAAAGTTCAAATTGTCGTGCTAACGTAAGGTGTCACATTAAATGGTTTAATAATTTTTTTAAAAAAAAGTATAATTTAATTAAGGTTTCAATCATCGTCACGACCAAATGTGTCAAGTTAAGGTTTAATTAACAAAAAATAGATCTATATCTTATGATATTTTCATACCCATAAAAAAAATTAATAATCTTAATTCATATTTTTAATAATGCACTTAATATTAAACAAACGTAATTAAATAACTAATATATTCCATAAATTATCTATTGTATGATTAATATTTAATTGCTTAAATATTTATTAAATTTATCATTATTTTTATATCAATAGTTTAGATATTCAACCAAAACAATCGTAATAGGATATTTAGGTTATTAATTTCATTTTTAATAATTTATTTAATTATTTAAAAATCACATGATCTCTCTTTAGATAAACTTTAAAAGTATATTTATTACTTTCTATAAGTGTGTTCTGTGTACTTACAAGTTATTTTATAAATCGTATAAAATTTATACGTAATAATTTTTGTTTTTTAAGTTTTTGTCATAGTTGGAAAGTTTTTAACATTGTTATTGAAAAGTTGATAATAATAACAAAAACTTGTCTAATTTTATATTATAAATAAATGATAAGATCAATTGTATCTTTTGTCATGTATATATACTTCCATTATATACTGTTGGAAAAGATGAAATTTAATTAAAAAAAATTTGTTGGGAAATGTGCCTTGTCCCACATTGCTTTTTTATATTATTGTAAAAAGGTTTAAATAAATAAGAGTCAAGTTATTTGGGATTGGGCCCCTAGGGGCACCCACTTTTGTGGAAGGGAAAGGACCTTAGGAAAATGTGATACCACACACGCGCACGCGCCAAGGCCGCCACCGGCCGTTCTGTCGTCCGACCGACGTGTCAAAGGTGCCGAGCCGAGTCCAAGTGCGTGTGAGGTGGTATTTTCTTTTTTGGTAAAATATTTTTTTTAAGGAAAATTTTTCCACTTACAAAATGGTTGTTATATATATATATATTTTCCTCAGAAAAAAAATAACCGTTATTTTCTTTTATTAAGAATATGGCCGTGTGTTTTCTTTATTCAAAAAAAGAGCCGTTGCTCGTATTTACTCATAAAAAATATATATCCGTTATCCGTTACTCTTCATTACTCAGAATTGCCGTTACGTTCTTAATTCCCTTATTATTACTGCTTTATTCATAATTGCCACACTGCTTTCTAAAATCTATAAAAGGAGGGCTTGACTCTCATTTGAAACACAACAATCAACAATCATCTCCCTAAGAAAAAATTCTCTCTACAATTTCTAAGTTTTTTTTTAATTTTCCGAGCAACAAATTTTCAGTGTAGCATTCCGGTCCTTCATCGGTCAGTGAAGTTCGAGACGTAGATTAAGATTCTCGGGTGCTTTATCCCTGGGGACGACGAGGCCGTGTTTGCTTGCACAAATTGGGCAAGAGTCACAAACGTCTTAAAGAGAAATGACCTAGTCCGCGACTCAACCCAAGAAGCATACTTTCAAGTTATCGGTAATATTGTTCCTAATCGTTTTTATAAACTTGCATCAACAATTTTAAGACGTATTCAATCCGCCATGTCTACCTAAATGCTAATCACGATCTAAACAAACCATTCCGCTTTCGAGGGATTACACTTTAAAAGATGGAGACAAAAATGTTGTTTTTCTTAACCATGAAAAAATGGATTTACTCGCTTCATCTTGAAAAACCAATATACCAATCCTTCTTCCGAAGCTGAAACTAAAGATTTAGACGCCTGGATTGAAAATTATTTTCTATGCAAAAACTATATTCTTAATGGTTTAGCTGATGACTTGTATGATTATTATAATTGTGATAAGTCTGCTAATGAAATTTGGGAAGCACTTCAAAAGAAATACGACATCGGCGAAGTTTCGGTACTAAGAAGTACGTTGTTAGTAGATACATGAAGTTTCAAATTATTGATGGCAAATCGCTGGAAGCTCAATCACATGAACTGCAGAAGATAGCACGAAATAACTTCAAGGTATGACTTTTAGATGAACAATTTCAAGTAGGCTGTTATAATAGATAAATTACCCCCTCATTGGAAAGATTTTAAGAATACACTTAGGCATAAAACTAAGGAATTTTCTTTAGAAAGTCTTATAACCCGTTTAAGAATAGAAGAAGAAGCTCGAAAACAAGACCAAAGAGATGAAGTACTCGTAGTCTCAAATAATAGTACTAATAAGAAACCATCATCTACAATTCTGAAACCTAAAGGTAGAAATATGAAAACTCCTAATCGTAGTAATAATCAAAACCGCAACCACCAAAATAAAAAATTGAAACTATCCTCCCCAGAATGGACCTCAACCCCCCCTAAGGAATAACACATTCATGTGTTATAGTTGTAATAGACCTGGCCACCTGGCTAGGAACCCGCCGAACAGAATCGTCCCGCCCACAGTGCGAACCTTACCGAAGATCAACTTATCAGCATGATATCTAAAGTCAATTTTGTTGGTGATCCGAGGGAAGTGGATAGACACTGGTGCTTCTCGCCATGTTTGTTATGATCGAGACATGTTCAAATCCTATTTTGATTCTAAGGATAAGAAAGTGTTGCTGGGTGACTCCCACTCCACTAAAGTCACTGGCATGCGAGGTGCCAAGTTTACCTCTGGAAAGACTATCATCTTGAAGGATGTCCGTATACCTGCAGAGATGAGAAAGAATTTAGTTTCGGATATCTTCTAACAAAGTTTGGGTTTACTCAAACTATAGTGGGCTGATTTATATACTATAACTAAAAATAATATATTTGTTGGAAAAGTGCGGTACGCCATGATGGTAATGTTCAAATTAAATGTTGAAATTAATAAAACCTCTTCTTCTCGCTTATATGTTGAGCTCTTTAATATTTGGCATGCTAGACTTTGTCATGTTAATAAACGCATAATAAAGAACATGAAAGTAGCTTAGAACTAATTCCTAAACTATCTTTAAATGATTTTGAAAAATGTGAATTTTGTAGTCAAGCTAAAATAACCAAAACTTCACATAAATCCAAGAGGTTAGAGAATCTAAACCTTTAGAATTAATTCATTCGATATATGTGAATCCTGATGGAAATTTAACAAGAAATGGAAAACGCTATTTTATAACTTTTATAGATGACCTGCTTCAGATTACACTTATGTATATCTAATGAAAAATAAAAGTGAAGCATTTGATATGTTTAAAATATTTATGATCGAGATTGAAAATCAACTTATGAGAAAAATAAAAAGGTTTCGGTTGATAGAGCACCGAATATGATTCCAATATCTTCAATGACTTTTATAAAACTGTGGAATCATTCATGAAAAACCGCACCTTATTCTCCCGAAATGAATGGCAAAGCCGAAAGAAAAATAGAACTTTTACCGAATCACTTGTTGCAATTTTATTAAACTCAAGGCCGCCCATTGGTGAAGGGAGAAATTTTTATTAACTATCTCACATAAGCAAATAGAGTGCCTAAATCTATAAATAAAAATTTCACCCTATGAAATTTTGAAAAATAAGAAACCTAATTTAACTTATTTTAAAACTTGGGATTGTTTAGCCTATGTTAGAATCCCCGATCCTAAAAGAAATAAACTTGCTAGTAAAGCATGGCGAACGTGGTATTCATAGGATACGTGAATAGTAAAGCTTATAAATTCTATGGCGACTTAAAAGATCGTAGTTATAGAATCAAATGATGCTTGACTTACATGAATATAGGTTTCCTTTAAATTTAAGAATAAATGGGGGCTCGGGTTTTCAATAGTTTACCTATAACTAGAACTAGTGAACAAACCGAAGAATTAAACACCGAAATTAGAAGTAAACGAGCTCGAACTCCTTAAGGATTTTGGGTCTGATTTTTATGCTTATACCTTAGAGGAAGATCCCAAACTATTAAAGAATTATCTTCTTTAGATGCCAACTTATGGGAAGAAGCCATAAATGATGAAATGGACTCACTGAGTATAATAAGACTTGGCATTTAGTTGACTTACCTCCTAGTTGCAAAACCATCGATGTAAATGGATACTAAAAAAGAAATTGAAACTGACGGTACTATTGAAAAATATAAAGCTCGTCTTTATAGTTAAAGGATATAAGTAAAGGGAAAATGTAGATTTCTTTGATACCTTTTCACCAGCTACACGAATAACTTCCATACGTGTACTTTTCTCTCACGCTTATCCATGATTTAGTAGTACATCAAATGGATGTTAAAGCTGCTTTCTTAAATGGTGATTTAGAAGAAGAAATTTATATGGATCAACCTCAAGGTTTTGTTATCCCAGGTCAAGAAAATAAAGTTTGTAAATTAGATAAATCTCTTTACGGTCTAAAACAAGTAACACCTCTGCAATGGCATGAAAAATTTGATAATCTAGTTATCTCACATGGATTCAAAATAAATGAAAGTGACAAATGCATTTATTATAAATTAGAAGATAATATTTGCACTATTATATGTTTATATTGGATGACATGCTATTTTTTTGGATCAAATATTTATGTTGTGAATAATGTCAAAATGTTGTTAAGAGCTAATTTTCGATATGAAAGATCTCGGAGAAGCGAGTGTAATCCTCGTATAAAAATAACTAGGTCCGAAAAGGGAATTTCTAGATCAATCTCACTACATTTGAGAAGATCTTAAAGAAATATAATTACTTTAAGTGTAAACCTGCATGTACATTCTTATGATCATACAGTAAAGTTGTTCAAGAACACCGAGCGGTGTTAGATAAACCGGTATGCGAGCATCATTGGTAGCTTTACGTTACGCTTACCGATCGCACTTAGTAATTTACATAGCTTATGTCATGGGACTAAAGCCATAGATCTAGTATAGAGCATTGGAATGCTATTGAAAGGGTTACGAGATACCTTAAGAGAAGCTATGAACCTTGGATTACATTATAAAAAGTTTCCGCCGTTTTAGAAGGATACAGCGATGCAGCATTGAACACTTTATCGAAGACTCCAAAGCAACTAGTGGCTATATTTTTTAACATAAATTGGTGAAATTGCTCGGAAGTCTAAGAAACAAACAATATTGGATCAATCTACAATGGAGTCTCAAATGATAACACTAGCCACTTTGCTAGTGAACGGGCTAAGAAGTTTGTTAAATTGAGATCCCTTTATGGGAAAGACCGATACTACCGGTTTGATCCACGATAGTCATGCTGCTATTGCAAAGATTCGTAACTGCATTACAATGGTAAAGAGAGACGGCGATACGTCGTAAGCATAGATCGTTAGAGAATTTCTCTCAACGGGAGCAAAGAAGAGTGGATCAGCGATGTTTGATGAAAATTTGGCAGATCCTTCGATTTAAAAGGATTACAAGAGATAAGGTTTTCAAAACCTCAAAAGGAAACGGGATTAACGCCTTTAGAATGAAGAGCTCACTTATGATGGTAACCCAACTTATGACCGGAGATCCCAAGAAATAAGTTCAAAGCGGTAATAACAAGTCGAAGTGATATGAGATGTATCATGCTATTAATCAAATCTCATTCTATATTGTTAAGTAAAGTCCGAAGCGATAGAAAAGGATGAGTTATTTGTTAAACTCTTAATGAGTTCTATACTCATGAAGTGAGTATAGCCACAGTGAGTACTCTTGATAGACTCACCTATGTGAACGTGAAGTGTGGTCGCTTCTGAAAATTTTGTGGGCAAAATTTACTGTAGCCGCTCACTACTACATGGGATACACGTGTATGGCGTAAAGCACGGGCTTTTTCGAACTACACTCTCGTGGAAGGTTGCGCGTGTGATGATTGTTAGAGATAGAGTTCAAAACTATGAAGTTACTCTAGTATATTCTAAAGCATCAACACTACGCAAAGCGTTCAAGTCGATAGACACCTTTTTCGCTTATGCATAATCTTATAATTTTAATTGATCTATTGCTCGATGAAAAATTATTTTTATATAAAATTCAAGTGGGGATTGTTGTAAAAGATGAAACTTAATTAAAAAATTTTGTTAGTAAATGTGACTTATACACGTTGCTTTTTTACATTATTTTAAAGAGGTTTAAATAGTGAAGAGTTGGCTATTGGAATTGTGCCCCAAGGGCCACTCACTTTTGTGGAAGGGGAGACGAGAACAAGGCGAACGTGATACCACACGCGCACGCGCGCTGTCGCCGTCTGTCAATCCGGCTGCATGCCGTGGTCGAAATGGAGTCCGAGTGCGTGTGTGTGAAAGTAGGTGGTATTTTCTTTTTTGGTAAAATATTTTTTTAAGGAAAATTTTTCCACTTACAAAATGGTTGTTATATATATATATATATATATATATATATTTTCCTCAGAAAAAAATAACCGTTATTTTCTTTTATTAAGAATATGGTCGTTTGTTTTCTTTATTCAGAAAAAGAGCCGTTGCTCGCATTTACTCATAAAAAAATATATCCGTTATCCGTTATCCGTTACTCTTCATTACTCGGATCACTGCTACGCCTCTTAATTCTGCACATTACCGCTTTTATTCATAATTGCCACACTCGCTTTCTAAAATCTATAAAAGGATGGCTTTGCATTCCTATTCAAACACAACAATCAACAATCATCTCCTAAGAAAAAAATTCTCTCTACAATTTCTAAGTTTTTTTTTTAGTTTTCCGAGCAACAAATTTCGTTGGAGATTCCGTTTTCATCAACAGTCAAGCTCGGTACAGTAGATTAAGATTCTTACTGCTTTATCCCTGACGACGAGGCCAGTGGTTACATACAAATCAGCAGAAAAACGTCTTAAAAAAAACGACCTAGTCCGCGACTCAACCCAAACAGTTACTTTCAAGTTATCGGTAATATTGTTACTACACAGTTTTTATAAACTTGCATCAACATATACTTTAATTAAGAAATTGACAAGGTTCATACCTTCGTGAACTGCCATAACACAACACTCCTGTAATATATATTTATCTTTTCACTTCATATAAATCTCCTCCTTTATAATAATTATCTAAATTAATTTAAGTATATGATAGAAAAAAGGAAATTACACTCCGTGGTTATCCAAATTCAAAATAAACGTTGTTTCCAAAATTATAACAAGATGACGTACAACTTCTTTGATATTGACAAAAAAAAATCAACCTAATATATTTTAATTATTATAAAAAACACACAAATGTGAAATGGCAGAGGGCTATATATTAACAATTAAAGCCTTCTGACAAAATAGTCTTTACTCGGTCAAAATGTTGGGACCTACTAGTAGAAATTAGAAAGTAGCTAGGAGCCCAACCATCCCCATTAGTCAAAAAAACAATAATAATAATAATTCAGTAGCGTTAGTGATTGCATGTGCCGGCATTCTGCGCTGGTATTCATAGGATTCTCGTGATGATCTTGGGTTAATTTTCCGTGTATGTTTTTACATGAATATAATTTATTAAAGATTATTAGGTTGTGATCAATTTACTGGTGCGTAATTACTTTTTTTATTTTTTAAATTATCATTTTAATCTTAATATTTTTTAAATTAAATATTTTTAATTTAATTATTTATAAACTTTGAATAATAATGTAGCATAAATTTAATACTATTTTAATGGATTAAAAGTAATCATTATTAACATACGTATGTTTATGGTCTCGGTTATAAAAATGGATAAATTTAATAATATTTTAATGGATTAAAAGTAATCATTATTAACATACGTGTGTTTATGGAATCGGTTATAAAAACGGATAACTAAACGACGGATACCAAAATTTCGTAACAGAGTAAACCATTTCCCTCCGATTAAAAGGTAGCAAGTTTTATTGGTTTACCTTGAGTAATGATACGTTAAAAGTGTAGGGTCTCGATAAGTCATATTCTGTCACATAACTTGAAATTATATAAAACATTAAATTAAAAAAACATCTCGTTTTTATTGTGTTAAATAACACTTTAAGTAGTGGTATCCATGTATTAGAGTAGGTAATGATTAGGTTAATATTTTGTTTAAAATGATTTATTAATGTTTAATTTATATATAAATTATTATTATTTTATTTTTAATAAAATTTAAAAATAAAATCATAATATTTAGAAAATAAATGCAATTTATTTTTATATTTTCGAAGATATTAAGAGGTAACTAATATTATTTTTAGTAAAAATTAGTTTTCTAATATATAACTATAATTTATTTCTTTTTAAATTTATAAATTATTTAAATTATAAAATTATAAAATATTACTATTTAAATTTTAAACGATAAACACAATTGGAGTATTAAAAATATTATAGGTCTAATTAATATTAATAATGATTTTTTTAAGTATATTATATTTTAATTTAAAAATTTCTTTACTATAAAAATGTTTTTCACTAACTATTATTATATTATAATATTTTTATTCATAAAATAATTATGATTGTATTAATTAGACCAAGAGATTTTATAAGATATATAATTAAGAATAAAGGAATAACAACAATTTATTCTATATTAAAAATATCAATTAATATATAATTGTAGTTGTAATTTAAATAAGTATGAATTATATTTATAATAATTTTTAAATTTTTAACTAAGATGCCATTAATATAAGATACGGATTTTTTTTGGATAAAGAAGTAGTTCTTAATTTAGATGCACGTCTTTTTCATTTGGTTATTTTAGAGAAATTTGGATGAAAGTTTTTGGTGCAATATTGAGTTCAACTTATTTATCAAACAATTTTCTCTATTTTTTATATTAGGTAATGAGCAGGGTCAAAGTACTATATTTTTATTTAAATTTTGCTCATAAATGGTTAGAAATATTTTATTTTTCTTAAATAATTTAGAATTTAAATAAAATAAAATTTAATAAAGTGTGTTATAGTAAAATTTATAATACAATTAGCAATTTAAAAATTAGTTGCGGACTGAAATTAAAAAAAAGTATGAAATTTACGGAAGGTTGGAATATTAATGTATCCGTGAAAATTTTTTAACGAGGTTATTTTGATAATTAATTTAAGAATGATATTATTATAATTAAAATTATTATTATTATTATTATTATTATTATTATAAAAATAATTTATTAATTATAATATTGTTTAACAGTATTAGGATTAAGTATAATTAATTGTATAAATATAATTAAAATTTATACAATTTTTTTTTGAATAATAACAAAAATAATTGTGGTATTTTTATTAACATGAACAAATTGAAAGTGATATATTATTTTAAATAGTATAATATTATAATGTATTTAAATTGTATAATATTATTTATAAAAAAATAAGTGAAAGTGCTCAAGTTCAGATAAAGGTAAATAGGTTTTCTATTATTTTAAATAGTATAATATTATAATGTATTTAAATTGTATAATATTATTTTTTTTTTTAAAAGAAATAAGTGAAAGGGCTCAAGTTCAGATAAAGGTAAATAGGTTTTCTGCTTTACGAGTTCGAGAGAAAAAGGAATATGAAACCTGCTGCTTTTTATAAATAAAATTTGAAAAATGTTGGACTTTCCTTGTCTGTATCTTTCTCAATCCTCGTAGTTCTAAATTCTAAATATAATAAATAACATAACATTAATGAAGAGTACATACACAGGACCTATAAGCATGCTTTTTAGGGTGTGAGAATTGAGATTTGATTACATTTTTTTACTTCGAAAAAAACAGTAGCAAATAGTGCTCAGGTATTTGTATTAAAATATTTTATTTTATTAATTTAAGTCAAGTATTTGCATCATTTTTAATTATTTTAAATAATATTTATTTATTTATTTCTTGGGTTAAATTGATAGTATATATTATATATATCAAATTAAACAAATACATTTATAAGAATTAATTAATTAATTATATTTTTAAATTATAAAACTAATAAAATTTAATTAAAAATCACAAAATTAAGATATATCAATTACATGAAAATATTAAATACAGCATATCGAGGTATGCTATAAGGATAATAATGGTTTCAAGATGATACACTAGCAAAAGACAACAAAAATTATTTTTCATTGAACTTTAATTTAATAATTACTTAAAATTGTTAAAACAAAAGGCATAATCACATTAATAACAAGTTTTAAGATTGAAATAATTTTAATTCAACTGATAAATATTTATTTTTCGTGGGTTCGGTATTGATTTTCTATTTTCTTTTATAACTCAATCAATTAAATTAACTAGCTATTGTATAATAAATATATAAATAATTCTTAAATTTATTTTTAAATTCTCTTAATTAAAAAATTATATATTAATTTTCATATAACGTTCATTTACATTTTTTTAACGTGAACATATATTTTATTTGGGATTGAAAATCAGAATTCATAAATAAAAAAAGTCAAATTATACCTGATAAATATAATATGATTAGGATAATGACCTGTGTTTATGCAAGCTTAGACTAATATTTAATAGAGTAATAAGATATAACGTATATATGCATACATAATTATATAATAATAAAAACTTTAAAGTTGTTATAGAATTTAGATAAAATAAAATGGTTGAATAATTAAAAAATAAGATTATTTAAAAATACATTTGAGCCAATAAGAAGAAGTAAACTTATAAGTTAATTTATTTAATTTATTTTTGGATAATTATTAACTAAAATTAATTTATATTTATATCATAATCATAACTTTATAGTGATGTAATAAGTGTAAATTATCGTATATAAAACCTAAATTTAGGTGTGGTATTATCATTAAACATATTACATTTAAATTTAATTTTTTTAATTCATAGTATAAACTTAAAAATCATGATATTATTATTTATTAACTTAACAAAATGGAATACTATGGTGAAGCTGAAACATTACATTTAAATGTCTAATTTTAAATTCATATTATAAATTTAAGAGTCTTCATATTTATCATTGTGTATAAATAGTGTTTTAAAAATCTAATTTTTTAAAATTTATAGTATAAATTTTATTTAAAAAGAGACCATGACGATAAAAAATAAAAAATATTTAATTATAATTTAATTAATACATGAGTTAGATAAAAAAAAGTGACATAATAAGTATAGATTGTCCTAGATGAAATATAAGTTTAAATTTTAGTATTATCATTATGCTTATTTTATTTATTAAAGATTGATAGGTAAGAAAGTAAAAAAAAATGATTTCAACAAAGATAATGAAAATAAAACTTATTCAAGCAGTGAACAAATAAAAAAATTATTTAGATATAATTTATAGTCAAGTGGTAAGTGTAAAATAATATATTTAAAAGTATAAGTTGAAATCTTTGTATTGTTATTATATGTAATACATTTAAAAAAAATTAATTTTAAATTCATAGTATAAATTGTGTACAAATGGGGCATTATTTACACTAATGGTGTTTTAAAATTTTAATTTTTAAATTTATTAAAAAAAACTTAGTCATAATTTTACAGTGAATTGACAAATATAGAATGTTACATTAAAAATCATAAGAGCTAGTCTGACAAATATAGAATGTTACATTTAAAATCATAAGAGCTAGTCTTGGTATTAACATTATACTTATTATATTTAAAATTTTAATTTTTAAATTTATAGATTAAATTTAAAAGTTTTGATATTATTATTACTACGTAGAATACATAATTTAAATGACTTAATATTGTGTTAAGTATAAAATATCCTATAGAAAAAAAAAGTTTAAGTATTGATATTATCACAATACATAATTTTAACATTATTATTGTGTGTATTTTTTTATTAAAACTCGTTGCTTTAAAATATATTTTTAAATGACATAATCATAATCACATAATTTCATAATAAATATAAAATATCTTATAAAAAATTAAAAATTCAAATATTTTTATTCACAATATATAATTTTAATATTATTATTGTATATAATTTTTATTGAAAAGTTAAAAAAAATAATTTTTTTAATTATAATATAAATTTAACTTTATAATTAAAAAATACCACCAATAAAATCAAAATGGATGAATGGAATATAAAACACATATTGATTAGGAGACAAGAAAACACAGGAAATAAACTTATAAACTAATTTATATAACTTTTTTAAGATTATATAATAAAATTAATTTATATTTATATTATTGTTAATTATAATTTTATAATGACGTGATAATTACAAAGCATTTTATACAAAATATAAGTTTAAGTATGGTATCATCATTATTCACGTATATTTAAAAATTAAATTTTTTAAATTTAAGAATCTTAATATTATCATTGTATATATATATTATTTTTGAAAAATCTAATTTCTAAGATTTATCAACTTAAAAAAAAGCGACGACGATTAGGTCGATTGAACTATTATATTTAAATGTATAATTTATAAATTATAGTATAAATTTAAGAGTTTTTATACTATTATTTTATATAAATAATGCTTTAAATTTTTATTTTTTAAAATTTATAATATAAATTTAAATTTTAAAAAAGGGACCACGATGTGTAAAAATTTTTATTTAAATAATTTAATTAATACATGAATTAGACAAAAAAAAACAATTATAATTTTATAGTCACATTATAAGTATAGAATACATTATATAAAAAAGAATGAAAATGACGTCAACAAGGATAATGAAAAAAATTATTTAAGTAACGAACAAATAAAAAAATATTTATGTTTAATTTATAATCAAGTGGTATGTATAGAATACAATATTTAAAAGCATAAATTTAAATATTAGAATTGTGTTATACAATTTATATTTAAAAATTTAATTTTTTAAATTTATAGTATAAATTGAATAGTCTTGATATTATTATTATATACAAATAGTGTATTAAAATTTAATTTTTATACAAAATGATGTTTTAAAAATTTAATTTTTTTAATATATTAACTTAATAAAAAAAACTAATTACAATTTCAAAGCATAAAAACAAGTCTTAGTATTGTTATTATTCACGTTATATTTAAAAATCTAATTTTTAAATTTAAGAGTTTTGATATTATAAAATATATAATTTTAATATTATTATTATATGTATTATTATTATGAGTAGATAAATAGCTTAATTTAGTTGTAGGTATAAAGTAACTTATTAACAAAAATTAAGTATTCATAATTATAATATTATTAATGTATGTAATTTTTATTAAAAAGTGTTACTTTAAAATCTATGTTTAAATGATAATCATATCAAATAATCTCATTATAAATATAAAATATCTTTTATATATATATATATATATATAAAAGAAAAAATTCAAGTATCGATATTCTCATAATATATAATTTTGATATTATTACATATATTTTTTATTAAAAAATAATATTTGAAAAATTTAATTTTTTACATTATAGTATAAATTTACTTTATAAATATAAAAAACGAGGACAAATAACAAAACGAACCAACAATAACCCACATTTTTTTTATATATATTCTATAGATATAACTGTTTCAAAAATAAATTAAAAATAATAAAATAAGTAAAAAGTAATAATTTAACTTTTTCCCTAATATATATTTCTTATTAAAAACAAAACGTTTCCCCTTAATATGTCTGTTTGCATGACAAACTTTATTAAGTATTGAATGGGACCCTAATGTCAATGAAAGTAGGAGAGAAATGAATGAAAAGAGCGCTCAGTTTGTTCCCGCATCCGTAGGGCAAGGCTCCTAATCCAAACACATTCCCGTGAATAATGAATATCGGTCTGAAAATTCTAAATATTACCACTAAAATTCAACCTAATATCTCATTTAAAAGATATAAGTTGAATAATTTATTAATTAATGTGAATTCTATATAATTTGATACCAAAATTTATATATAATTAATAAAAAATGACCCAATAAGAATGTATATTAATGTATATAAATAGAATTATTAAAAAGAAAAAGTATAATTTAATATTCTTCTTTTTTATATTAACACTTTTACCCTTTTTATCTTAATATGAATAATTTAATCTAATTTTAAAATAGATATAATAATAAATAGTTATTTTAGATAAATTTAGGACATCAAATTTGGTTCCAAATTTCCACTAATAATGGCTAGCTTCACTTATCTATATAAATTGTAATGGATATGTTTAGTTTAATTTAATGCAATTTTATATCTAATGAGAAATAAGCTAAAAGACATAATTATTCAAATAAAATTGAGAAATATATAATCCAAAAAGCTTATATGGCTTTGTACGAGATTTTTTTAAATTTTGATTTAGGGATTTGCGTTGGTTTGTTTTGCTTTATTATCCAAGGTGTATTGGTTATATGCGTTTTACTCTTTGGCAAACCTAAAAGCTTATTTAAAAGAACCCATAAACCAATTAATTTACGATTAAGCACTTCTAGTATGATTAACTTTTGTTAATGTAATTTTAATTAACTTTTTGTTAAATTTCTCATTTTTTTTAAATAAAATATATGCCTTCTTAAAATATAAATTCCCTCACTTTTAACATTTCAACTTTTTTCTTAGATATATTTTTTTTCTCTCTTTGTGAATAAAAATATCATACTATCAATATAATTAATCTATAAATAATTTTTTTAATTCTACTTTTGTATAGGGTGATGAAACACAAAAATTGATACAAAAGAATGAAGGGTCAAAAATTGATATAATG
Organism: Hippophae rhamnoides; assembly: GCA_033030585.1. Lineage (NCBI taxonomy): Eukaryota > Viridiplantae > Streptophyta > Magnoliopsida > Rosales > Elaeagnaceae > Hippophae > Hippophae rhamnoides. Next base: position 68,473,325 of record CM065430.1, on the reverse strand, counting down.
GTTTTAGGTAGCAGGGATGAAAATAATAACTAAAATCATAATATATAATACATTTAACTAAAATAATAAAAAGAAAAGAAATTTAAAATAAGAGTATATTAATCAATTTCATAAATTAATTTTATAGTATGTTTATACAAAATATTTAATTCTTTTTGCAATATCTTTTTGCTAAGTAAATTAAGATATATATATATATATAATTAGTGTCTCATTTCGTGTTTGTATATTTTCTATCAAGGCATGCCATGCTGCTGGCAGAGGAATCATGAAAACAATAAAAATATGAATATTTTACACACTGGCCGCGAATTAGGGAGTAATGTTAGAAACTTTTACCGTTAATGTCGATGGATCCTATATCATTCCCCAAAAACAAAAAACAAAAAAAAAATCCTATAAGGAAAAAAAGCTACACAAAAATTAATTAAAATGTTAATTTTTTTTTTATTTCTTTAAAAGTTCCATAACAATGTTATTTATAAATTTAAACTATAAATATCTCTTACAATCTAGTTTATGATCATCCGGTGAACAACATTAGATGATATTTGAATTCGTTTGATTTTATCCCGTAACTTGAAAAAAAAATTAAAACAGCTCCAATTTAGTAAATTATTTCTTGGTCAAGTCCTAATTAAAATATACTATTAGTTTGTTTATGTTGTTAAATTATTCATTTGGATACACTTTGATACCCTCTAAAAAAAATAATGTTGCACATCTTAAATTGATGTATATCACTTAATGTGTTACCATCCCATTGTTGTAATGTTAGAGATTGATAATTGTTGAAAGATTGATCAGAGGACTTATTTATTGAAATGGATTACATTTATATATTTGGATTGATTCATGTAGATAAAAATCATTTTCTATTCTGTAAGGTACTCACACTTGTTTAATTCAATTTTTAAATGTCTTTTATCTTAGAAAGGTTGAAAAGTAATAAAATAATACTCTATTTTTTACTGGATCAGGACTTAAAAATTAAACTTTCTTTTTCTATCTTTGTTTTTGTTATTTTTTTCTAGGTAAAATATATATTAATATAATTTAAAGTAATATGAATTATAATAATAAGTATTTGTATATTTTATTTGAACATTAATCTGAAATAATAATAATAATAATAATAATAATAATAATAAAATATAGGTATTATAATGTTTAGTTTGATAATCACGAATGAAAATGAAAATGATTTGTATTCCTCCTGCAAGATTACATTGGAATATTATATTTCCTTAAGGTATATTTGATTATCAATTGTATATTTTTGCATATATTTATTTTATTTCATTTTTCAGTTTGTTATCATATTTGTTTATGTATTTATTTTCATTTGTATCTAAACAGTAGATAACTATTATTTTACTCGTTGGAGTTTGTAAAAAATTGTACACCAATTAGCTAAAGAGATGGTACATACTGGGTGGGTCTTTTCCAGTAGATGTAGGAAACAAACTACATAAAAGTCCTTGTGTTCTTTTGTTTTTTTCTTGCTTTTTACTTCATTTTAATTCTTATGATTGTTTTATCATTTCTACAATTTTAATTCTAAGTTTACAAATTGTTCAAAATCTTTATGAACATTTATTTTTGGATTTTAAAATTGTTATTTGAAGTAATTTTACCAACAATTTGGTATCAAAAAATTAGAGTTCTTGTTGAATTTATTGTTCATGAAAACTATCGTTCTAAGAATGAATAGGTCTATACTTAAAAGAGTTAGATTCATGCTTGTATTTTCAAGTATGCATAAAGTTTTTAGGAAAAATGTTGTCAATTAATAGATGTCTTTCTTCATCCATAAAATTTTAAAACAGAAGTTTGGTCTGAATATGATGTTCATTATAATTATTTAAGTGTATTTAGATGTATTTTTTTTTACATGTAAATAATGCTAAATTAAACTCAACATATTTAAAGTGTTTCTTTTTCAGATATCCTAATGGTGTGAAATGCTATAGATTATAAGACAATTAGTCCAACACATGTCCAACACACACTCATGAATGGGCAGCCATCACACGTTGTGCCAATTGTTGCGCGCACTAGCACACATTCGCACCATGTCCCACGCGCGCCAACAGACACTTAAGCCATGTTCTGCAAGTGCCAACCCACACCTGCATCGTGTCTTGTGCATGCCAAACACCTGTCTATCACAAATCCCACACCCCACACGCGTGCCAATCTGTCCAAAATGAATTTTTGAAGTATTTTTTTCACTTTTTTTGACATTTTCCTCACTTATAAAAAGACCATCTTCCCTTGATATGAAACAAGGGGTTAGAACCTAGTTAATTTTCAAATTATATAGCAAATGATTTCTCCACAAATCAATGGATATTACTCACCATTTATCTTAGGGGAAAGACGTCACAAGGAGTTGTTATTTTCTTGATAATTCTAGTATAAATGACACCCTAACAGGTATGGATATTACTCACCACAAATGCTTGGATGCAAAACAACGCCACAAATGTTGACAAACCCTTGATAAGTTGCTTAAAAAGGAACCAACAAAATGAATGAGCTCTTAAATGATCTAAAAAATCAAATTTTAGCAGGTGAGTTACTCTTAAGTATTCATAGGATACAAATAAACTCTAAACTCTATTACATCATAACCCTTATCTCATCCAAGGGTTGAAAATAAAAATAGCCAAAAAGCAAAAAAGGTAGTAGAAAACATGGACCAAAATAGGGCAGCTGACTAGAAAGGAATCCTATGAAAATATTACATCTTAACACTCGATTTCATCCAAGGGTTGAAAAGAGAGCCACCCAAAATCAGTCCAAATGGCACAACAAAATGTGGAGCAAAATTGGAGTAGCTTAGAACAAAGGAATCCTAATAAAATATTACATTTTAATAATTGTTTTCATCCAAGGGCTGAAAAGAAAGCTGCCCAAAATTAGTCCAAATGGCACAACAATGTTTCTAGTTTTTTTTTTCTTTTGCCAATTTTGCCCTAATTTCTATCATAGGCTTGTCCCAATCCTTCCACTCCCAATTTAGGTCCCCTTGGTTATGCATGACCTCTTGAATAAGTCCATTTAAAGCCTCTTTGAATTGTGTCCTTCTAGACCTTGTGATTACTCTACTTGGAATTTGTAGGGCTCGATGATTCTTATCTTTCCCCCTCTCTTCAAGAGGATTCATCCTCGAATCATCAAATGCATAATCAAAAGGAGAAAGATCAGAAACATTAAAAGAGGTACTGACATTATGCTCACCCGAATGATCAATTTTGTAGGCATTGCCATTAATTCACTCGATCAGTTGAAATGGTCCATCTCTCCGAGATTACAACTTGGACCGTTTTTTTTTAGGAAACCATTCCTTCCTCATATGCACCCAAACCCAATCACCATGCTCAAAAATGAAACTTCGTCACCCTTTGTTGGCCCTACAAGCATAATCCTTATTTCTCTTCTCAATTTGCTCATGAATGAGTTCATAGAACTTTTTCACCATTTTAGCCTTCCTGGAACCATATAAGTTAGTTTTCTCTAAAATATGTATAGGTAATAAGTCCAAAGGAGTTAGTGGATTGAAACCATAAATAATTTCGAAAGGAGAATGATTAGTAGTTGAATGCACACTTTGGTTAAAGCAAATTCAACAAAAGGTAAACAATCCTCCCAATTTTTCAAATTCCTTTTTTTTATATAAGCTCAAGGCTTAACTCAACCCAATAAGATCTCATTGAGTTAAGGGTTGCCCACACTTATAAACTGCACTACAGCCGAACGCCTAGTCGATGTGGGACATAATCCTTCAACCCCCCCTCTCACATCGTATTTGTTTCAATCTTATATGGTTCAAAATGGTATGCTTCATGAAAATTCGTGTGTTGATACTCCATCTCAAGATGGAGTGGCCGAACATAAGAACATACATCTTCTCGAAACTGCACATGCCTTATTATTTCAAATGAATGTTTCTAAACCTTTTTGGGCCGATGTAGTTTCAACAACATGTTTTCTTATTAATCGCATGCCCTCATCTGTTCTTCATGGTGAGATTCCTTACAAAATTTTGTTTCCTAATAAGTCACTATTTCTGGTTGACCCTAGGATATTTGGTAGCACTTGTTTTATTCGGGATGTTCGTCCGCATGTTACTAAATTAGATCCTAAGTCTTTGAAGTGTATCTTCCTTGGTTATTCTCGTCTCTAGAAAGGTTATAGATGTTATTGTCCTAGTCTTAACAAATATCTTGTCTCAATTGATGTTACCTTCATGGAAGACACACCCTATTTTTCGTCTTCTCCTTCTCCTGCACGTTAGGGGGAGAATGATGATTTTTTAGTCTATTCTATCACATCATTTGAACTTGTCTCTGATCCAATTCCTGTTAGGCCTCCTATAACTCAAGTATACTCCAGACATAGACCTTTTGATTCATGTCATGCACCTGCTCCTTCGTCATCAGATCCAGTCCTGAATGATAATCTTCCTATTGCATTACGCAAAGGTAAACGTCAATGTACTTATCCTACTTCTTCTTTTGTTTCTTATAACTACTTGCCGTCTTCCTCTTGATCTTTATTGCTTTTCTTGATTCTATTTCTATCCCTAAAACTGTTCACGAAGCCATATCTCATCCTGGTTGGCATCATGCAATGATCGAGGATATGAATGCTTTGGATGACAATGGTACTTGGGACTTGGTTGATTTACTTTCGAGGAAACGGCCTATCAGATGCAAATGGGTGTTCATAGTTAAGGTTAATCTGGATGGGTTAGTTGCTCGATTAAAGGCCCATCTTGTTGCTAAGGGATATGCTCAAACCTATAGAATGGACTATTTTGACACTTTCTCTCTTGTTGCTAAATTGACCTCTATTCGGTTGTTTATTTCTATGGTAGCTACTCACCATTGGCCGTTGTATCAACTAAATATCAAGAATGTTTTTCTTCATGGTAATCTTCAAGAGGAGGTGTTTATGGAGCAACCTCTTGGTTTTGTTGCTCAGGGGGAGTCTAGGCAAGTTTGTCATCTCTGCAAATCTTTGTATGTTTTGAAATAGAGTCATCGTGCTTGGTTTGAAAAATTTAGTCAAGCTATAGAAACGTTTGGTATAATGAAAAGCAAGTCTGACCATTCTGTGTTCTACAAACAATCAGAAGCTGGTATCATTCTTTTAGTTGTGTATGTAGATGACATTGTTATTACTGGAAGTGATACTACGGGAATTTCATCTCTTAAGTCTTTCCTACATACTCAGTTTCACACGAAGGATTTGGGGATGCTAAAGAATTTCTTGGGTGTTGAAGTCACAAGGAGTAAAAAAGGTATCTTTCTATCTAAGAGAAAATATGTCCTGGACTTATTAACTAAGATAGGAAAATTATGAGCAAAACCTTGTAGTTCTCCAATGACTCCGAACATCCACCTTATAGGAGATGGGAAACTCTTTAAAGATTCTGAGAGATATCGAAGGATGGTTGGAAAGTTGAATTACCTTACCATGACTCATCCAGATATTGCATATTTGGTAAATGTTGTTAGCCAATTTATGTCATTCCCAATAGTTTATCATTGGGCAGCATTAGAGCAAATTTTGTGTTACTTGAAAGGAGCACCTGGACATGATATCTTGTATGCAAATCATGGACACACTCATATTGAATGTTTTTCATATGCAGATTGGGTAGGTTCCAAATTGGATAGAAGATCCACATTAGGCAATTGTATTTTCATTAGAGTAAATTTGGTCTCATGGAAAAGAAAGAAGCAAAATGTGGTGTCATGATCGAGTGTAGAGTTAAAATATAGGGCTATGGCACAATCTACGTTTGAGATAATGCGGATAAATCAGCTCTTAAATGAAGTAGGTCTTAAAACTTCAGTACCAACGAAATTGTGGTGTGATAACCAAGCTGCTCTTCATATTGCTTCTAATCATGTGTTTCATGAGCAAACTAAACACATTGAAAATGATTGTCATTTTGTTCGCGAGAAAATTCAACAAGGTTTGATTTCTACAGGATATGTGAAGACTGGAGAACAACTAGGAGATATCTTCACGAAAGCTTTAAGTGGGGTTCAGGTTGATTATCTTTGTAACAAGTTGGGCATGATTAATAACTATGCTCCAACTTGAGGGGGAGTGTTAGAGATATTAGTTGTGTATTAGGTGTCTATCACTAGTTGAATATATTAGTTGTGTATTAGGTGTCTTAGTTGTGTATTAGATGTATGTCACCTAAGAGTGTCCCTAGCTTTGTATATAAATATGTAGTATCTTTGAATGTAAATGAATAAGAGTGAATTTTGAGTTTTACACTTTTTATTACCACCCTAAGCAACGTGGACAGAGTCCTATTGACTACCTCAGTTTGCCCATATGTTTGGGGTGACAAGTAGTCAAAACACAAGAGTTTAGTGCCCATTTTAGCCCAAAGAGTTTTCCATAAATAATTAAGGAATTTAATATCCCTATTAGACACAATGCTCCTAGGAACTCTATGAAGCCTAACAACCTCCTTAAAGAACAACTTTGTTACATTAGTGGCGTCATCGGTTTTATGACATGCTATGAAGTGTGTCAATTTAGAAAACCTAAATGACAACCACAAAAATGAAGTATCTACCCTTCTTAGACTTAGGTAACCCTAAAAATAAATCCATGGAAATATCTACCCAAGGTGTGCTTGGTACGGGCAAGGAAATTTTTAAATAGATCATGTATTTTTAAAAAATAACAAAATAGCATCATTTATATACATCTCATACATTTTAACAATTAAAAAAAGTCTAATACATAATTTTATATTGAAAGTTGTTACATTCATCAATGGAGTGGGGTGGAATCGAGACTCCTTTCTCGTTTCACGTCCACGATTTAGAATGTATCCTCCATCCCCGTTTAAAATCCTTACTAAACATATCAAGTATCCTTAATAAGAAATGGTGACGAAAATTAAAGTAATATTTTAAATATTTTTTTATTTTTATTATAAAAAAAATTATAAAAAATAATAAACTAATAATAAATATTTTATAATGGAAAAATAAAATTTTAAGCCAATAAATAATTAAAAAATATTTATGTGAAAGACGGAAAAATAAAATATATGTAACAATAAATAATATTGATAGGGTATTGTTACAAACTAGTTTAAAATAATAATAATAAATTATAAAATAATTATAAGATTTGAAATTTTTAGAATTTAAACAAATGGTTTTCATAATTTTTATAAAATAAAAATTATTGATATTTTAATAGAATAAAAAATAAATTAAAGATGAAATATAAAATATATAATCTATTATTTATGATTAATTTGATTTTATATGTAACTAAATATGCAAAAGGAATTTATACATTTATTAAAATAGCATTTCAGGAAATGGGACGGATATTGCAATTTTTGTCATCACTCTCTCATATTATAAAATATGGATTCTCATTCTCTGTTCTCCATTTTTTTTATTGTCCCCGTCCTTGCCTCAAATTGGATAATCTTCGCAGAGATTTGGCATATTAGGAAAAATTGATAACCTTAAATACCATCTAATTGAACGTCGTTTAAATTAAACTATGACTATTTAGATCTTTTCAATGTTGAACATTATATAATTAAACTCTATTTAATATTATTAATGTGTTATTTTTATTAGGTTAAAGTGTACCCTTGGTTTCTAAACTTTAACTAAATTTATACATAAGTTTTCAAACTTTTAAAACGTACAATTTGGTTTCAAACTTTTAAAACTTCACACACAAGTTTACAAAATTTTAAATCATATAATTTTGTTTCCAAATTTTTAAAATTTCACACATGAGTCTCAAGTCTCAACTTTGCTATTAAAATACATATTTAAGAACAAAAAATATAAGATATATTTGTGAAATTTTAAAAATATGAACCAAATGATATGATATAAAAATTTAGGTATTTATATTTAAAGTTTTAAAAATTTTACAACTTATATGTATTTGGGACCGATAATACAATTAAGTTATTTTATTATTATAAATTTTAGTAATGTTATGTTTTGTAATTTTGAATGTATTATTATCATAAGATATTAAAAAGTGGAAAATATATCATGATATTTTATAAAAAAGAGTTACCAAATTTGTAATGCTCTATTAAAGTACTAGAAATTAAAAACAGCATGGTTATACACTGCAAAGGTTGAACCGCAGATTGAAAAAGGAACAAATATTCAAAAGAAGCAGCCTAGTTTGCTAGTTATATGCTACGCAATATGCCCACTATCCCTAACTGCTTTATCTACCTCTCTTCTCTTTATTGTTTGATAAACATAGTCTTTTCGGACCAATAACTTTGTGCCATGTCACTTGGGATAACAAACCTTCTTACCCAAAATGCCAAATCACAACATAAGTTTTAGAGAGAGACAGAGAGCACACCATCAAAGTGGTAATATGGTAATTCAAAACTTCTCACCTTGAAATCTAATTGGAGGGAGACTATTCCTCGAGATCAGGTCGATTCTCATATAGCCAATCTACACTCTAAATCTCTTTCATAAATTTCTTTAACGCTACAAAAAAAAAAAAAAAAAGTTTAAAACAATGATAATAAAAACAAAGACTGAGATGGTAGTGATTGGTATACAGTCATAAAGAAAAAGATACAAAGCCATTCTATTATCTCCTTCCCCACTAAAATATGCATCCCATTGTCACTGCATATTCTCTAATTAAACACTGTAATTATCTTTCTTAAATAAATATCATAATAAAAAAAATAAAAAATAAAGATATTTTAACTTCATTTTTACTAAAGATTCTGCTATCAGAGACTAAGCTATTCTTGAACAAAAATGCTTCAAAGAAGCTGCATTGTCTTGTTGGTCTCTCTTCTTTGCTCATTTTCTTCTCTTGTTAAAGCAACACTACTACTCAACTTCACTACCCTTCCTGGTCAGCATCCTAGCCCAGAACTTGTCGCTCAAGAAGTTCACAGGTACATAACTTGTACAAGAATGTGTTTTTGTTTGTGCTCATGTGTTGTTTTGGTCTGTTCTTTAGTCCTCTGTTTCTTTATTTCATAATGGGTAATACCCAAAACTCTATTTTTTACAGATCTGATTTTACTTGTAGGATTGTTTTTGTGGACTTAAGCATATACATTGCAGATTTAAATAATTATTTGCTGATATTTGTTCATATCTTTTATTGATACGTACTCCTTTTTTTGTTTTCCTTTTTCTTTAGTCCTTTATAGTTTATTCATTCATTTTCTTTTTACCATTTTAATGCATGAGATGCTTAAATGCTATGATGTCCTCTTGCATGAACCATGTCACCATCTCATTATGAACCCCCACATTAACAATCCACATTGTTTTTTTAAGAGTATTTAATTTTCTACCCACTTCAATTTTTTTTGTCTTATTTGGAAATTTCATATACATATTTCTTTCTTAGACTTGTTCAAAGTTTTGTATTAACTGTATTTTATGATGTATTTTTCAAAACAATAATTATAATTTCTTTGTACCACACTTTTTTTTCCAAGGAGAGTTAATGTTTCATTTACAAGAAGGGAAATGCTACAAATATCACAAAAAGACCAATCAACATGCCCAACAGGAAACCCCATAGATGACTGCTGGAAATGTGACGCTGACTGGCCTAACAACCGCCAGCGCCTAGCGGAATGTGCAATTGGGTTTGGCCAATATGCTGTTGGTGGCAAGAACGGCGAGTACTACATCGTTACCGACGATTCTGACGACGACGCGGTAAATCCCAAGCCCGGAACGCTAAGATATGCTGTGATACAGGACCAACCACTTTGGATAGTGTTCCCAAGTAACATGATGATTCAACTCTCTCAAGAACTTATTTTTAATAGATACAAGACTCTTGATGGTAGGGGGGCTAATGTTCATATTATTGGTGGTGGCTGTATCACATTGCAGTTTATCAGTAATGTCATTATTCACAACATTCATATCCACCATTGTCATGAATCAGGTACAATGTGTTTTTTTCTCTTTTCTCTTTTCCTCTGTTTTTGTCTCCACAACTTTTAAATTTCATTCTGATAATTTATTTTTCATTTTGATTAAATAATTGCTATTTTTTATTCTTTTGTAAAATTAATTATCAATATTTTTGATAAAAAAAAATCAAAAATCACCATTCACCTCTAAGTTGTTTGATATGCTTTATGCTTTATGGTTTTGTTTTCAACCTCCACTAATTTTTTAACTTTTACTTTATAAAAAACACATTTACTGTATAAAAGAAATTAAATACATTTCTGAAGTGGTTTTTAAAAAATGTAAATTAAAATTAAAAATTATTGTAAAATATATTAATTAAAAATCATTCGAAAAAATCAAAAATAAAAATCACTACCAAAGTTAACATGACATCAAATTATTGAAATATTTTATCATGTAATACACAAAATATTAATTTTGAAATGTGAGATCCTTCTGTCATTTATTAACCTCTTTTAAAAAACATATATATTTTTTTTATAATTTTTATGTTATAGAAAAACATATATTCACATTAAACTTCACTAATAAAGTTATTTTTTAAAAAAAAATCAAAATTTACTATCAGGATTCACATGACACGAAATTATTGAAACATTTCATCATCTAATACAGAAAGGATTAATTAATTTTGAACTGTATTAGGGGATGTAAATGTGCGTTCAAGCCCAACACACTATGGATATAGAACAAAATCAGATGGAGATGGAATATCAATATTTGGTTCAAAAGATATTTGGATAGATCACTGTTCATTATCACATTGCAAAGATGGTTTAATAGATGTTGTTATGGGTTCAACCGGTATAACGATATCAAACAACTACTTTTCTCATCACAATGAGGTTATGTTATTGGGTCATAGTGATGATTACTTGCCTGACTCAGGAATGCAAGTGACTATAGCTTTTAACCATTTTGGTCCAAAATTAATTCAGAGAATGCCCAGATGTAGAAGAGGCTATATTCATGTTGTGAATAATGATTTTACACAATGGGAAATGTATGCTATTGGTGGTAGTGGTAATCCCACCATTAATAGCCAAGGTAATCGATATGTTGCTCCTTCTGATCGCAATGCCAAAGAGGTACTTGTCATCTTATCCTTATTTTTCTTCTCTTTTAGGTTTCTTTTGATTATGAGATCTCATCACCTTTACAAAATAAAGATTTTCGATATAAATACTTTAATCTTATAATTTTTATTAAATTTTATTCTTAAAAATTTAAAACTATTAAACTTATATACCTTCTTTTTAAGATTAAAATATGTTTTTAAGATTAAGTTATATATTTTTTTAAAATTATAATAATAATATACTCAAAAACCAGCGGTGCCCTAAATTATTAACTATTCTTTTCATACGAATACAAGCTAAAATCTACTATACAAGAATCTCTTCGGACATAATTATTGCAGGTGTGACCCATTCATGGGTCCACACGTGGGACTCACATGAATATGCCAATACGTTAGATCCACATAATCATGAGTTAAATTTTTTGCATAATACAGTTTGATTTATTCAACATATACAATAATACAGTTTGATTTATTCAACATATACATACAATACTGTTAAAAATTTTGCATTATCACAATACAGTACTAACACTATAGACAGGAGGAATCTTTTATACAGTCCAACAAACATGTATTGATATATCTGTATTGTATATGTATGAATGGGCAGGTAACAAAGAGAGTGGACACAGAAGAGGGATCTTGGAAAGGGTGGGATTGGAGATCAGAGGGGGATATATTGATAAATGGGGCATACTTTGTGGCCTCTGGAACTACTTCTGAGGTTAAGTATGAGAAGGCCTACAGTGTTGAACCTAAGTCAGCTGTTCTCATTAATCAGATCACATTTCATGCTGGTCCTCTTGGAGTTGGTAGCAGGTAATTTTATGATTTAATTATTATAAGAAATAATCTTTATTTATATATAAAATTTATTTTTACTCATTATTAGTAAATAAAACATATGTTTTTAAAAGAAAATAACTTTGAATATATATATTTTTACTAAGATATATTATTGAAATGTCATTCTCTTTGTTTTGTTTTTTTCCTTTTTTGCTCCCTCACTTTTCCTTTTTTAAGACTGTTCCTTTTTTAAGACTGTTTTCTTCTTCAACTTTTTCACTTTTACTTTATTATCCAACTTCTTGACCAACTGAACCAATCAGACATTTCTATTAATTACCCTTTTGGACACAGCACCAAATTTTCAAACACTAAGTTGGATCTAAGCTGGCTATATATACGGATCCTCCAAGTACTTTGATTATTGAACCAACAGCCCCACAATTTCATTCATATTCTTGTAATTAATTTAACTTTTATTGATCAGGGACAACAACTTGGGGATGTGGAGCACAAATGCCAATGGGCCTGATGAAGGCCCATTAGATTCAGGCCCAGATTATACAGATGATATGTCTGATAGCCCAGTCAAATTTCTTTCACCTTCCACTATTTTGACTCTAATCTCAATTTTGTTATCTTTGTTTTACTTGTTTATCATTTTATGTTATTCCTGACATCAAGTTTATGATAAAGAACAAGTTGTGATTATTTGCTTTTATTTTCAAAATTCCCTGCCCTAAGAGAGTTGCAGGAAATATAATGCTTCCCTTTTCTGGTCTTATATTCATTTTCGGACAAGAATTACACCTCGTATATGATAATGATATGGAGGACGAAAATCATAACGGACAAGACTGTTAAGATTAGTCGAATTTAATCACATTATTGATAAGTGGATCATTAAATCTCGTATAAATTGATAAACTTTCCCTAAATAACAATGATTCCTTCTTAAATTCATAGTTTTAATTTAAATTACTTAATAAATATGTCAAAATAATTTTATTTTTTAGTTTTAACTCTATCAATCTTATTGGATATTTGGTTTATTTTTCATATTATATATAAGGATAAAATTAGATGTAATATGTTATATATAAAAAAACATATTGATATAACATGTTACATAATATATAGATGAATATAATTCATTAAATATACAAATTTAAGTATATTTAATATAATTTAACAAAAGTATAGGTGAAAGTAACATTTTAGAAGAGTCATATCAAAATAAAGATAAATGTAATATATTACATATGTGTACAATATAACATGTTAAATTTCTTCTATAATTATATTTCCTTATAATTGTCGCATCCAACTAAAATTAAAATTATAATTTCAAAATAACATTATATTTTATTACAAAAGTATTAAATGTTTATGTATTATAATCAAATTAACTAAGATCAAAGGAAAATTAATTTTGATATGCATGATACATGTTCTATAACACGTAGTATATAGAGATATTGGTGAATGTCATAAGTTATATAAGGGATATATGTTAATATAACTATTAAATTTACATACAAATATATATATATATATATATATATATATATGAACATCATAAGTTATATAAGAGATATATGTTATATAACAAGTTACATTAAATGGGTCTCATATAACATATTACATAGATATATATAACATGTTTCATATAAAAGATACATTGTGTCATTGCCCCGGCTTATATATATATATATATATATATATATATGCAGTTCCTTCTTCTTTTATAACGTCATGTTTGCTTTACTTTTCTAATTAAAACATAAAATTGTGCATGTTTGTGTCGAACGCTTTTGGAACTTTATATATTTTTCCAACTTAAATATCAAGCTTCTTGCCAAATAGATAGAAGATGTTATTAATGTAGTAGGTTCTCATATCAAATTATGTTTCTATAAGATTACAAAAGAAAGATTTGGTCGTCTGGTTATTATTATTATTATTATTTTCTTTTAAAGTGTATAATAACGTCATATGTTCAGTTCATGGAGGCTACTGTTGCTTGCAAGTTGGTCAATTAATGGGTAATGTTATCTTATACTCTCTTTGCCCCTCAGTTACGTGAAACATTTTTTTCTCTATTTCTCTCTCAATCACAAGTATCCTTGGTGTCACGTCCCGCCCAAACTGTACCTAAAAATCCAAATGTTGGCTGCCTAAATCTAAGATATATGGAAAGTTCTAGAGTTGCCTAGAGAAGTCTAGAAAGGGCTAGAGTTGGACGGACTCAACTCAAGCTTGAAGATCCTAGAATGTTCTAGAACACGCTGGAGAGTGCTAGAATGGGCTGAAATATTCTAGAACATGCCGGATGGTTCGGGAAGGAGGTAGAAGCCGCTGGAAGCTTACGGAACATCTCGGAACGTGCATGAAGGAACTAGACAAACCTAGAAGACTCTAGAGTTGGATAGAAGGTCCTAGAACATTGTGGCATATTGTACATAGAACTCTCTTGTATATTCTAAAGCTAGAAGGATCTAGAGAAATGTGGCATACTCCTAGGCTTGTTGCCACACTATAAATAGACCTATTGGTCTTCATTTGTATTCATCCTTGGGAATTCTTAGCATTTGTAACATAAACTCTCTCTAGAGCAATACAAAGCATTATTTGCAAACTCTTTCTATTCTCTTTGGAATTACATTTCAGATTCAAAGGCAGGCTTAGTGCAACGGACCGTGCTAAGTACCGCACGATCGATACTCGAAAGATTAAGGTCGTGACAATTGGTATCAAAGCCTTAGGTTGAAGCAATCTTACTCTTGGCATAATGAAGAACGTTGCTCCATCTACACCAAGCGTTGATGTTCCACCTATGGAACGTGGACGTGAGGCAGGAAACCATCGAAAAGAAGCTCGAGCCAAGTCGAAAGACATACTTTCTAGCTTGGAAGCACGTGTTAGAGCAAGAGAATGACTTAGGGAGCTGTTCGATCGGGTGGACAACTTAGAGAAGCGTTGCAATGGCTTGGAGGCCGAGGATGTGGAGATCCACGCGGTTAAGATGTCCCTCAACGAGCTAGATGGTGGGCTAAGGCAAGAGATTGATGGGTTGAAAGCTAAACTTGCCAAGGTAAGAGATCTCGTCCAAAGAGAACTCACAAATGTCTTGCTTAGAGTTGAGGATATGGGTGGTGATCTAGCTCTTTGTAAGCGATGTGCTACGGCCGCAGAACTAGCACAGCCCACCGTCATCGAGGCTAAGAGGGTGGATGTTCCCAAGCCTAAGACCTTCGAATGGTGTTAGGAATGCTTGGGGAAGTGGAGAACTTCTGTGGCCGGAACAATACTGAGGCCCGGCATGCGGCATCAACGGACAAGATCCGAATCAGCCGCCATGTACTTGACCGACACCGCCATGTTGTGGTGGAGAAGGAGACACATGGGGATGTGCAATGTGAGTGGGTTTGCACAATTGACACCTTTGAAGATTTCAAAAGGGAGTTCAAAATGCAGTTCTTCCCCGTAAATGCTGAGGAGGAGGTGAAGGGCCGATTGCGACGATTGAAACAAACGGGTAGCATAAGGGACTATGTGAAGGAGTTCACAACCTTGTTGCTAGAAGTCCCCGACACAACTGACAAGGATGCCCTATTCTTATTCATGGATGGTCTCCAATCATGGGCTAATGTGGAGCTCAAGCGACGTTGTGTCCAAGACTTGTCTTCGGCCATCGCAACTGCGGAAAGCTTTATTGACTACTCCACAAACAAGGAGAGCCCAAAAGCCTCGGATAAAAAGTTTGGTGGAGAGAAGAGTAATGGAGGCCATTCCAAAAGTCAGGGTTCCAAAAATCATAAAGGTATCTCCTCATTCAAGCCAAGGGACAAGGGGAAGGAAAAGGAGGATCGGGGTGCCTCCAAGCCCCGCGTGACATGCTTCATATGCGACAGACCGCATTGGGCACGTGAATGTCCGAAAAGAAAGGCATTGAGTGCCTTAGTTGCCTCCACACATGGTCAAGATGGAGGTGAATCGGACGAAGGTGCGAAGATGGGTTCTTTGCGCCACTTGGCTGCGAACGCGCCCAAAGGCCCCTAAAGGCTTAATGTACGTGGATGCCACCATTAACGGGGAAGGTTACCAAAGCATTGGTCGACACAGTGCATCTCACAACTTTGTTTCAGGTGGAAGAAGTAAAGAGACTCGGCACGAAGGTTGTCAACGGAGGGTTCTCTCAAGGCGGTTAACTTCAAGTACTACCATTACATGGAGTTGCTCGAGGAGTTAAGGTCGGTCTTGGTGCAATGGGTGACCGACCCAGTGGACTTATCTGTAGCGCCTATGTATGACTTCTGGTGTGTATTCGGCGTGGAGTTCTTGGACCGGGTAAGAGCTTTGGTGGTGCCACGCTCAAACTCTTTGTGTATCATGGATGGTACGGAGCGTGTGTGGTGCCGACGGAAAGGCCCACCAACCCTACTATCCAAGCTCTCTTAGCGCTTCAATTCAAAAAGGGATTGAAGAGGGATGAAGAGAGTTACTTGGCCATCTTAAAAGAATACGACGATGAGGAGACGTCACCAAAGCCAAGCTTGCCAACGGAGGTGCAAGCTGTCTTAGATAAGTTCCAAGATGTAATGCCGGAAGCATTATCTAAACGGTTACACTCCGAGGGAGGGAGGTAGGGAAATGAGGCTGGAACCCGCACCGAGGCCACCGGCCGTGCAGCCCATATCGGATGGCAAACTCAGAGTTGGCAGAATTATGGAAGCAACTCGACGAATTGCTGGATGCTGGCTTCATAAGGCCCTCCAAAACCCCATTTGGTGCCCCGGTGCTATTTCAAAAGAAGAAGGATGGCTCGGCCGCGAATGTGCATCGACCATGAGCTCTAAATAAGATCACCAAGAACAAGTATCCATCCATCTTATTGGCGATTTGTTTGATCAATTGGGGAGTGCAAGATACTTCACAAAATTGGACCTACGATCGGGATACTACCAGGTATGCATAGCGAGAGATGAGCAAGACTACTGTGTAACTGTGTATGGTGCCATGGAGTTCCTTGTTATGCCATTCTGGTCTCACAAATGCACCACGCCTACCTTTTGATGAACAAGATTTTCCATCCCTACCTCGACCGATTCGTGGTAGTATATCTTGACGACATTGTGATCTATAGCCAGACTATGGAAGAACATCTAGAGCATTTGAAGAAGGTGTTCGAGGTCCTGAGGGAAAATGATCTATACGTCAAGAAGGAGAAATGTTCCTTTGCCCAAGATGAGGTGATGTTCCTAGGTCATAGAATAACGGATGGGAAATTGATGATGGATGGAGCTAAGGTGAAAGCCATCCAAGAATGGGAACCTCCTACCAAGGTTCCCGAGTTAAGATCTTTTCTTGGACTTATGAACTACTATATAAGGTTTATCAAGTCCTACTCAGCGAAAGCAACCTTACTCACTAATTTGCTCAAAAAGAACAAGGCTTGGGAATGGACAAGTGAATGCCAAGCCTCGTTTGAAGACTTGAAGAAGGCTGTTAGTGAAGAACCGGTGCTTTGCCTACCGGACCCTTCCAAGAGGTACGAGCTGTACGGATGCATCGGATTTTTCCATTGGCGAGTATTGATGCGCAGAAGGACATCCGATAGCCTATGCCCATGAGCACGCGAAGCTTTAACGACACCGAATGTGTCACATACAGTACAAGAGAAGGAAATGACTACGTCATTCATTGTCTGGCAGGGTGTGGCGACACTACTTATTTGGCTCTCATTTTTGTTATCACGACGGACAATGTTGCAACAAGTTACTTCGGACTCAAAAATAAGTTGAGTCCCACAAGCTCGGGATGGCGGGATTTCTTGGCGAGTTTGAGTACGAGGTTGGAATACAAGCCCGGCAAAGCTAATGTGGTGGTCGACGCGTTGAGCCGAAAGGAGCTGAGCACAGAACCTTTAAGTAGGCCAAGTAGCCACTTTGTTAGAAAGGATCAAAGAGGGTTAGAGCATGATGCCTCGCTGAAAAATCTCCTCGCCTTCATCAAGGAAGGGAAGACGAGACGATTTTGGTTGAGTGACGGACTCACTACATGCGGGAATCGTATCTTCGTGCCCAAAATGGGGAAGCTTAAGGAAGGAGCTTATCAAGGAGTGCCGCTGATTCCTTATGGGCTGGACACCCGAACGAGGCGCACCTTGCTTTGATCAAATCCATCTACTTGTGGCCTCAACGCCGGGACGATGTCGAAGCTTATGTGAAGACTTTTCTTGTACGCCAACATGAGACAAAATAGAGCGACGCACCCTGAGGCTTACTGTAGAGCCGCCGTACATTCCAGAGAGACCATGGGAGAGTGTCTCTATGGACTTCATTACTTGTCTGGCAAAATCAGAGGGCTTTGGTAGCATAATTGTCGTCATCGACCGCTTCAGCAAATATGCAACATTCATACCTGCCTCAACGGACTGCACGGTAGATGAGACGGCACGCTTGTTCCTTAAACATGTTGGGAACCTGAGGATTCCTTGTGGCAATTCAAAAATGCTATAGAGAGGTTTCAACCTGAAGGCGCGACGAGGGCGTCGCGAACTTGAGTGGGGGAGGGTGTCACGTCCCGCCCAAACTGCCCCTAAAAATCCAAATGTTGGGCTGCTGAGGATCTAAGATATATGGAAAGTTCTAGGATTGCCTAGAAGTCTAGAAAGTGGCTAGAGTCGGGACGGACTCAACTCGAGCTTGAGACCCTAGAATGTTCTAGAACACGTTGGAGAGTGCTAGAATAGGTCGAATATTCTGTAACATGCTCTGGATAGTTCGGGAAGGAGGTAGAAGCCGCTAGAAGCTTACGGAACATCCGAACGTGCACATGAAGGAATTAGACAAACCTAGAAGACTACAGAGTTGGATAGAAGGTCCTAGAACCTTGTGGCATATCATACGTAAAACTCTCTTGTATATTCTGCAGCTAGAAGGATCTGAGAAACGTGGCATATTCCTAGGCTTGTTTCCACACTATAAATAGACCTATTGGTCTTCATTTGTATTCATCCTTGGGAATTCTTAGCATTTGTAACATAAACTCTCTCTAGAGCAATACAAAGCATTCTTTGCAAACTCTTTCTATTCTCTTTGGAGTTACATTTTGGATTCAAAGACAGGCTTAGTGTAACGGACCGTGCTAAGTGCCGCACGATCGATACTCGAAAGATTAAGATCGTGACATTGGTCTCTCTTTCTCTCTCTATAATTCACTCAATTATCGTTTTTATTAAAATATACATTATGTATTATCAAAATTAAGGATGAAATGTACCAATTGTCACTTATTTTTAGGTAGTGTATACATTAATCTTATAATTTTAAATATTTATAATAATTTATTTGTATATTGGTAGGTGTAAATTGATAAAAAAATTGGATGAACAAGTCTATAAACATATAATATATCTTATAAATATTAATATATATATTAATAGAAGAGAGTATTGACATGATACTATTAATTTTTTAATAGTTTTTACTTAAAATCGCTTTACATTGTGTTTTGTTATATTGATTTTTTTTTGTCCTCGTTTGGTAAGATTATATATTTTTACTAGTAGCGATTTTCTTAAAAGTGTAATCTATTCAATTTATAGTAAAAACTACCGGTGCTATATACGGAGATAATAGCCAAAAACGTAAATAAAAAATAAATGATAGAATTATCATAGAATTATCACCGAAACTTTTATTAAAAAAATTTATTAACAAACTTCTTATTAATTTCTTATTAATTGTACAAATTAATTATCATAAATATGACGTAATAATACATTTATACCACTAATTATACTTAAATATTATTTAGATCACTCGATATAATTAAATAATATATCGTAATAATTTAATAATATATTTATTAATTTAAGATATTAAAAATTACTCTTTAGCAGTAAATTAAGATCCAGTTCATTTGCAACGTTAATAAAACAAGTCTCATGACTACTTTGAAACTTCTTTGTATTCAAATCCAAAAACACAAAAATCAATTCGGTCATTCATGTCCCTTAGGAAACCTGAATAGTTCCATGCGTCACTATCATCTATAGTCCAATAATCCATATAGTTACATAAACTTGAGTCCATACTGAAGAAATTAATGTTTGAAGAAATAATCAGAGGAAGAAATAAACGTTTCATTAATCTAATTTCTTGATTTGTATCGGATATTTACATTGTTTATATAGACAAATACTAATTACTATTTCACCAACCACCATGATTGAATTGTATGATTTACTGACTTGATTGGTAGGCGCAGTGTATATTGGAAAAAATGTTTGGCGTCGGTGCGGTGATTGTTGAATTGTGTTTGCGGTGTTTGTTGAATTCAAACACCAGTTGGTGCATAGATGTCTTTTTCATGACTTGTCTGCTTTCTTGTGAATCTTCGATGTAGGCTAACTTTAGTGAGGATGTCACGATTGATCTTCCGACTTGATTTTTGGCAATTCAATGAATTTTCTTCTAACTTTTCTTTAATAAAAAATCAATAACTTCATTGACATGTTTTGTACGATCGTGTTGAAGCTGGATTATCTTGTGATATCATCATCTTTGCTTTATTGTCACAAAATAACTTAATTGATTCTTCGCGGGATATGTCAAATCTTTTAAGAGAGATTGTAACCACGAGGCCTCGAAAGCCCGAAGTGCCATTCCTCCGTATTCACTGTGACTTGAGCAGACCGCCACATGTTGTTTCTTACTTACTCCATGTATACTGAAGATTTCCCACTACAAAAAGTGAAGAAGTAACTTTGATGTAGATCGCCTATCATTTATTGATCGGCCCAATCAGCGTGATATACTTCAATTCTAGAAAACTACGAGTTCTTAGTGAGCAATGCTCCCTTTTCGGAAATGATTTTAAATATCTCAAAAATACGAATAAGCTGCGTTCATATGTTGTTCTAGGGATTATGCATAAATTGGTGACAATACTTAAAGCATAGGCAAGGTACGGTCTTGTGTGTGCCAAATACATCAACCTTCAGCAAGCCTTTGGTATCTTTCTTTGTTTGTTGGAACTTGATCAACCGATACATAACTTTAATCCTTCTCTCGGTGTATTATTTGGGTTGACATGTCTTGACATACCCGGTTTCTTTTAATAAATCTAAGGCATACTTTCTTTGAGATAAGAAGATTCCTACATTGATCGAGAAACCTCGAATCGAAAATATTTTAAGGAACCAAGGTCTTTCATTTCGAATTCTTTGGATAAGTAAGTTTCAGGCGCTTTCCTTTCTTCAAGATCATTTTCCTGTTACTATCATATCAGCATGCTCCTGATAAGTGCGGTGATCTTACCATACCGCTTTTTAGAAATAAAGTATGGTCTGAATTGCTTTGCTTGTAGCCAAATGGCCTTGACAGTCAACCTTGTGAACCTTAAACCGTACTTTCTTGGGGATTGTTTCAATCCATCTGATGATTTTTTAATTTGCACACCTTTTCTCCGTGGATTGTGGATTTCTTGATTCCTGGTGGTAAATCCATTAGACTCTTCAATTAAATCTCCATGTAGAAAGGCATTTTTTACATCAAACTGATATAATGGCCAATCTAAATTTGCATGACTAGAGATACGAGGCGAACGGTGTTAATTTTGGCTACAGGTGCAAATGTTTACGTATAGTCGATCCCGTATGTTTGAGTGTATCCTTTTGCCACCAATCTTGCTTTATATCGTTCAATCGTACCATCTGCTTGATATTTTCTTGAAAAAAATCCATCGACATCCAACAATTTTCTTTGTTGGTGGGACGATCGACAACTCAAGTTCTATTTATTTCTAAAGATTTTAGTTCTTCATTAACGCTCTTTCCATTTTTGGTCGACTAAAGCTTCCCACGCACTGCTTGTTAGGAATAGATACAGATAATTGATTCACAAATGATACGTTTGATTTTGACAAACGATGTTTGACATATAGTTACTCGTGGGATATTTGACTTTACTAGAAATCTCGGGTTAAATACGTGGCTTTAGGAATACCTCTGTTGGGACGTGATGGAAGTATTTTTGGTTGGTTCAATAGTTGGAACATCCTGCGAAACGATTGGTTAGGTATATGTGATTTGTGGAGAAGGAATCTCGTACTCGTTTAGTGGTAGTAAGGAACTTCCTTGATGATCTTGAAGTTGATGAGGACTTGATTCCATTTCATGAGTCTTGTACATATTGAGAGTTATTACCATCTGAATTCAAGTTATTTGTATTTTCCTCACATATAATTTGTCTTTCTTCGTAAGGAAACAATTTATATGTAAGGGTCTAATTCTGACATGGTTGTACTCCCCCGAAATTCAGGTGTAGAGGAGAAATACATTGTATCTTCGAAAAATAACATCGCGTAGTAGTAATCATTTGTTTTGTAGGGAGGATGGTAACAGGTACCCTTTTGTTGTATGGCGTATCCGTAAAAACACAACGTATTGCTCGTGGATCAACTTGCTACGTTGTTGTTTATGTAGGTGTACAAATGCCACACTGACTAAAGACACGAGGAGGTAGATTGGGAACATTTGGTGCAACAATTGCTTGAGTGATGGCTTGTAGTGGTGTTTGGAAGTTAATGGAATGGAAGGTACCCGATTGATTAAATATGCAGCAGAAGTAATTGCTTCCCAATAAGATAATGACATATTAGCGTCGATTAATGAGGCACGGAATGACTTCCAACAAGTGTCGATTTTCCTTTTCTGCTGACTCCGTTTTGTTGAGGTGTATCAACCTGAAGTAGTTTGATGAATAATGCCTTACGATTGAAGATATTCTTGAAGCTCGAGAACTTTTATATTCTCCTAAAATTATCACTTAGAACTTGGATCTGTGTTTTATATTGAGTACGAACCATTTTATGAAATTTTCTAAATAAGAAGTTTACCTCACTTTTAGATTTCATTAAGCAGGACCCAAGTCATTCTACTAAAATCATCGATAAATGTAACAAACCAACGTGATCCTCCCAATAGAGACTTTGGAAGGACCCCATACATCAGAATGTATAACCATAAACGGAGATGGACTTTTATTTAAGGTTACGGAAATGAGGAACGATGACTTTTTGCTAGTTCAGACGTCACACTTTAAAGTAGAAAGATCTGGCTCAAAAATAAACTTGGAAATAATTTTTTCAAATATCCAAAAGAAGCATGACCCGAATCTCATGCCATAGCCATATATTTGATTCATCCTTGTTAGATCCGATTCTTTACCAATGCATGTTTTGTTGAATCCAAGTCCAAATAATACAGGTTTCCTTAACACCACGACCCAATCGTTTGCTTTGTTTGAATGTCCTTGAACACACAAAAGTCGGGCCAAAAATAACAAAACAAGATAAAGCGGTGGTTATTTGAGAAATAGATATAAGGTTATACTCTAAAGAGGAACGACTAATCTTGAGTCTAAATTCAAAGTACTAGTGAGAGACAAAGATCTTTCCCGATGACTGGGTTGTGTTACCGTTAGCGGCATTAAGCAGGTTTGTGTGAAGATGGTTTTGAGATTTGTCTAGAATCGAATGTCATATGATCACAGACTGAATCAATTATCCGTGTATTATTAAAAGCAGGAGAAAAAACTTTTAAGCATCTTACCAACATGTCTTTGAGGAGGTTGCAACATGATCCTTTGTTGTTTGACAATGGTGGGTAGACATCGTAAGCCGTGGATTTTTCTTCCGAGAGTCACGGTTGTGATCCCTTTGATCAGGATATCCACTGATTCAAAACATCGTTCTTTTGTATGACCGCTTTTGATGACAATGGGTACATTTAAATGATGATTTATCGATCACGCACCGTTCTTCTTTGATTGGAAAAAAGAACGATTTTTAGATATCAATGAAGCGTCAACATCTCTAGATTTTTCCTTGATGAGATTAGAGCGTACTACCGTCGAATCAAGGAATAACAACCTTAAATCGGGATAGTTTCTTTTATCGCAAAATTTAGCCACGAACGCTTTCGAAACTCATCATCTAATCCTGAGGAAAATATGTATCCTTAGTCTTTCCAGCGTACTCTTGATATGATATTAGATCGTGGTCTTTCATGACCGCTTATCACGATGGTCAGCTCTTGAAAATTTAGGTTAACTCTCCAATACTCACAAAGTGATTTTCCATTTTGTCACAGTAAAGGCTTTTGGTTTAAGATAAATACGTAATTCATCACTTCCATCATAGAATGCTTTCGCCAAAGCACCCCAAAATTTCAAGAGCGTAGGTATGCGTAAATATCGCTCATGATTTAGGACCTAGGTGACATAAGTAGCCATCTCTCTTCACTTTTTGATTTTAACATACCACTTGTTATAATTGTTTGATGTTTTTTCGGTTGCAAATTTTTGTCATGAATATAAGAGAGTTTTTCTCTCTTCGCAATATGCATTTCTATTATTTGAGACCAAACATCATAATTAGTCTCATTAAGAACAATTCGACATTAAACACACCTTCAGATCAATGAGCAGTTGTACAACAAGCTGATTTGATTGCCTCCATAGGTAATGAAATTATACATACGTCATGATATTATGGTAACCAAACTAGAAAATGGTGTAATAATTTTAGAAATTTAATGAATATATATATATATATATATATATATATATATTTTTTTTTGTGTTTTTTTAATATATATTTATACTAAAGCAGGATAAAAAACCATAAAACCAGAATCAAATTTGATTTAAAAAACTTGAAATATTGAGCAGATTTTGTTAGAAATCGAGCAGGAAAAAAACGCAGGGTTTGGACCTTTAAAATAGAGGCAGGTCCAAAAATATGGGCTTGTGAACAACGAGAAGCAAGGTTCAAGAACCATTGGCGGACCAACTGAGCCGGCAAGGGTGGCCAGGGAAACAGCGCGGACAGGCTTCACGCCTCGAGGCGGACCCGAGCCGCACCGCGCCGAACCGAGCAGAGCCGAACCGAACCGACCGTAGGCAGAGCCGCACCGAGCCGAACCGAACCGAAACCCAGGATGACACGTCATCATCTTGACCTCCGGACCGGCGCGTGGGGCGCGTGTAAAACTCACTCTCCAGGGCGGCGCGTGAGGCGCGTGGAGGGTTTTACCGCTATTCTCTTTTTACCAAAATGTTCTAATTGTGTTTCGTAGTAACGGTAAAAATTAGGTGGGAGAACATCGCTAAAAATTGATGTTTGTAATTAATATTTGTAAGGGTGTTTGAATGAAAATTTTTCGTAGAAAAAAAATATTTTCGAGATAAAGAAATCTCTGTTTTTAGAGAACAAGGGTTTCAAATTTGTATAAAAACGACGGCTTTGATCTGTGAAGAAATTAAGGTTTGAAGAAATAATCGAGAGGAAGAAATAAACGTTTCATTAATCTAATTTCTTGATTTGTATCGAGATATTTCCATTGTTTATATAGACAAATACTAATTACTATTTCACCAACCACCATGATTGAATTGTATGATTTACAGCTTGATTGGTAGGCGCCGTGTATATTGGAAAAAATGTTTGGCGTCGGTGCAGTGATTGTTGAATTGTGTTTGCAGTGTTTGTTGAATTCAACACATACTATAACATTCATCACTATAATTAACTTCACTTTGATGATCATCATTTGATAGTTCATATATATATATATATATATATATATATATATATCCAATTTGACAGCCAAGTTTCATATGGTGAGCTTGGCGATTTAAACTGTTCTGATAACAACACATATTGGTTCCTCATTTGTTCCATATATACAATAGTTTTTCAACTACTGAATCAGAATTTTGATCTTCACACTTGAATATTTTCTGAGCAATGATATCATCAACGTTTTGATGATGATTAAATGAAGCTTCTCTGACGTCTTTTAAACCATGATGAGAGTAAGATAAGTTCCTTGTGAAAAATTACAAGCTAAAACCAATCATATTGATCGATAAGCTATATATTGAGATGAAAAAAATGAAATTGATAAAATTCACCTTCTAATTAAACTACTTCAACTTCCTACTTTAAATGAGTTCTCCAATAGTTTTTTACCTGTACTTTGGTAACCTACTAGCAATCTTACATCTATCGATGAAATAAAAACAATTTTTAAGATTATCTTTGGTGTTATTAGAAGTGTTAAATTAATTGGAATGATACAATTCGTTTAAGTTTAACTTATTATTGTATTAAAAAAATGTCATGTATTGATTAAAAATATTAATATTAATTTAATGTTTATAAGTAATACATTAAGTTTATTTTTTTTATCGTTAATATTTTAAGATTTAATATCTTATGTTGTTTATATAATCATGCACTTAATTAACATCATTTTTTTAATAAATTGGGTTAAGTATTTCATGAGTTGATACATTTACACTTTTTAAAAATAAAAAATATTTATAATTTTATTTAAGAATAAAAATATTAGTATAAATATTATTTTTTGATTATATTTTTATAAATCAATAACAAAATGTTGTCTTTTAATTTCGTTTCTAATTAGTTGCATTAAACTAACTATTTTTTTTTAACAAAATTAAAGCATTTTATTAAATGAGTTCGAGTTAGATAAGATGGACTTTTTCAACGCACCAATTCATTAGAACAATCTTAAATGATTTGAAATAAGTTGCTCATTTGATACCTATACTTGAGGTTATTAAAACCTCTAATCTCTAACTTAGAATGTGATTAGTGATTATTACCTAAATATGAGAAAGAATTAAAAGATGCATACCCATAGTAGATGAAGTTGAAGTATGATATGCTCTTCTTCAACAGTGAAATAACCATGTTTAAGATTAGGACGAAGATAGTTCAACCATCTTAGTCTGCAACTCTTTCCACTCCTCCTTAAACCTGAAAAGGTACTAAATGATAAAATCATGTAATTAATTAAAAAAAAAACAATTAAACAATGAGGTAGAAATTAGTTTGTTAAACAATAATATTAATACACAATTACCAGAAGCGTTTGCTAATGAATCTCACCTGCGTTCTCCCATAAGTTTCACAAAAAGGTAGTGAGACCAAGTCCCTTTGCGTAACATCTCTATTTGCATGGTTGCTTCTACAGTTGAAGTAGATTGAAAGAACATATATAGTCTTTTTATACAAGGGATAGGGGTGGGAAAGAGTTGGGGAAAAGCACTTAAAAACATACATGAGGCAAAATGGCTTCGTGGATAACACTATTTTATAGTTTGTGGAATTACCATTACTTTTTAGCTAACATAAATATATGCTAATGAGTATAGGTATCTAATCTAGTTATTGGGTCATATATATTTGAATTTCTCCCTAATCACTTGAGAGAAGGATTTACTCGCAGTTATTTATTTTTATAGCAGAAAAACAAAATTTCTAATTATTGATATTTCAGTAATCATATATATTATACTTATATACTTATCTTTAAAAACACTATCAAATTATTATATATTTTTTTGTTTATATTATTTAATTATTTTTCATCGTATTTATATTATCCAAATATTATATTTCTATTTATATCATCCTATTAATCATTGTCTAAAGGATTTATAAATTTAAATACTTAAAGTAATATATTTAGTATAAATGAAACAAATATAATAATTGAATGATTTAAATAAGATGAAAAATAATATAGCGTTATTATAATAAAATTCAAATAACGACATCTGAGTGCAATGTACTTTGCAGAGATAAAAGGGAAAGGGATAAGGACAATGTTGTATTTAGGTGGAACAGGAAGAACAAAGATTTGGTCGTTCAATAGATCATCTTCTGGTTGGATATAACAAGACTTCAACTAATAGGACCAGAAGGATACTAATCACGTGCTAAATTTTATGGGAAGGGCAGTCCATAAAGTCAGCAAAACAGGACCGATGGTTTTTTATTTTTTAAACCCAAAACAATTGAATCAAATTAAGGTAGAAAGATTCAAAATTGGTCTATATGGTCGACCGATAAGGGTTAAAACAAAAATAAGCAAATGTATAAGTTCAAGATAATAAGATTTGTTCCAATAACAACTTATATATATCAAATTATATATAACGTTATGTTTTTAATAACTATGGTTAAATTTATATAACTATATTTAATAAAAATTATAAACTAACATATCTTAACCAAAATAATAATAATAATAATAATAATAATAACTACTCAAGGTTCTTGAGTGAACTTTTTGACAGGAGATGATACTTTTAAGACAAATACTCTTTGGTGAGGTTAATCTGAGATCATATGTTACTAATATCACTCATTATTGAGTGTATTTTTTACCAATTAAATTATTATTCTACTTTAAAAAAAAAAAAATTATTCTACTCTTAAATTTTACCTAAATCATATTTCATAATTTTGGGAACAGAAGTGCCCATTTTTACATAACACCATTTTCTCATAAATTTGAGATATGCATTTCAGATGAAGAGTTCCACTTGCCCATCAAATTTTCCTTGTTATGTAGCAATCTACAACAGATAAGTAATGAACGTTTTATTTAACACTACATGTGTATCTATTTAAACTTGAACGTTTTATTTAACACTACATGTGCATCTATTTAAACTTGAAAACTACCAAACTCATTTTTTAAACACGAAACATTAATTAAAGTTCAAGAGCCAGAGGAATCATAAACATAAAACAATAAAGCAAGCCGAGTAATATGAGTTCTTATCTACGCTAACTCTTCCACTCTTTTTTGGTGTGCTTCCACTCTTGGCGAAAGTCACACAATCTCATAAGCACAAAAATGCAATTATCCATCCTTTTCAATGCAAGATGAAAAAACCCTAACGATCAATAAATGATTTGTTCATAAGGTTGACAGCATCATCCATAAACTGACATCAAAGAGACAACCACTGTATTAGTACATTAAGCAAATAGAAATTTAAACTAAATAAACTATAGAATTTTATTAATAAAAAAGCATTTACACAAATAACAATATAATAATTAATTGATCATACTTGATGATGTCAGCTCAAATCATACTGAAATTCATATAAAGTCAATAAAATCACTATGACAATTAATACAAGTATTTTGAGCAACTAACTCTCGAAAGCACAGGAAAAACAATTTATCTAAAGAATAAAATCCCAATAACATTTCTCAAGCCTAGCTCAAAGGAATACTAAAATTAAAGATAGATATAGAACATATACAACACAAGCTTTAAAAACATGAAAAGCTCTCTTATTGACAGCAACAAACACCACCAAAGTATAAAAGAATATCTCAGAGGCAAATTTACCATAACACAATTTAAGGAAATGAGAAACAAAAAGAGAAGAAGAGGGAGGCGACCTAGCAGAGCATTGCAAGGTAGAAAACTAGTAAGACAAAGGAGTGCTTTGGTCACAAGTGACAGCAGAATGAGAAACCCTAACTTTAGTGCCATCTTCTCCTTATATTCTACTTTATTCTATTTGCTGTCCTTTCATTTCATTTTCAACAATCTTCAATCTGGTAAGCCTTCGGTATTGAAGAAAAAAATGGTACAGCCTAGTTAAGAACACTAAAGATAAGGTACTGCAGACCTCATGCACCTCAAGGCATAAGGAAAGCATTGAGGCATACACCTCATCCAGCGAGGGGAAAGCTTCATCAAATCCATGATAAAAGTGGACATCAAGGCATAATCCGTATGCCTCAAAATGTTAATTGTGTTGCCGCAACTACGTGCTTTAGAAAGAATACTCTTATGTAATATCAATCTCATTTTGCAAAAATGTCGGGAATGTCGTGTTGTCGAGAAAAAAGTTTTTTTGACCAAAATATCGTGAACACTATAGATATTATCATGACATTGTCTATAAACTATCTACAAAATATCGTTTCTTATTAAATGTTTTATTATGTATTTTTCTTTTCTAAGTTTTTGTATCTTCAATCAAAAGATTATTTCTTTAAATTTGGGTACAATATTTTGTACTTCTTTTTGTATATTTTTTATTTCTAATTATTATCATATTTATTTGAGTCTTACTTATGGTTTTTATTTTTCATAATTCAAATTATATTATGTACCATCAAGTTTATTCATTTATAATACTATTACAATTGAAGTTCAAATAATTATTTAATATTTTAACTACTTATTCTACAATTTTATTATTAATTAATTAACTTATTGATCCAATGATCAAAATAAATATTATATGTACTAAATAATAAAACTAATTTAAAGTATAACTAATTCATTGTTTTAATACTTTATAAAATTTTACTAAAATATTCCATAATTTTCGTGCATTTTTTCAAAAAAATTCGTCGACGACGACAACATTCTCAACATTTTTGTAAAACTTACGTCTTGATATTTCGATTAACATCAACAATTTAAACCCTAGTTCCAAATAACAAACTTATACATCCATGTCCACTTCCTCGTGAATGTCTCAATTCAAAAGAATAACTTTCATAAAGAATCTATTTATAGGATTTTTTACTAAACTTAACATGAGATATAATACAATCCAAAATAGGGAAAATAGAATCTAAAAGGAATGGATCCATTTACCTTTCCAAGAATCTTAAGCTCACGTCCAACCGGTTCCAAAAATTTGAAGTTAACATCGACAGGCCATACCTACATGCAAGAGAAGAACCAACTAAAGGATAATAACAGAAAATATGCAAAAACAAGGGCCAAACTAGAGTACACTTAGTAAAATCATCTAGGAAATTAACATGAAAGGTCCATTTGGACATGCTTTTGGTGGAACTGGCTTTGTATTTGTGCTCTAAAATAGTGACAGTAGTAAACAAACCACTTTATATGAGGTGGTACGTTCTTTGTACTTTCTATCCAAAAAGGGTCTCGAGAGAGGCAATTGCATTCTAAGCTACTTATTGCAAAACATTTTATTTCTTTTTTTTTTCTTTTCTTTCTCACTTTTGTTTTTGTTTTTTGGTGTGGCAGGGGCTATTATATTGCAAAACCATTTTGTTAGCAGTCAAGCTGTCTCAAATTAATGTATATTACTCCAATACTGAAGCCAGTTATTGTAAAATTACATGCACTACATCACGGCAGGTCTTACAAGTATGCATGATCCAAGCTTTCACAATGCATCTTTGTTATGAAGAATTTGTGGAGAAGAAGCAGAGAAGAGAAGGAGCTGAGTATATATTTTCTGATATCCTTTATTTCATCTCTTTGGCAATATATAGCCTTACAAGGAAAATGAAGAAAACAAAAGGAGGTGCTACAAAAGCATATCCCCTAACGGCCTAGTGGTCCCCCTCCCCACCGGTCACGGTCCATGTAACCACCTCTGCATCAGTGTAACTGCCTCTGCGCCCACGTGCGCCTACGTTTGCGCGCACAAGCAGCATATGCACATATCGATCCTTCCCCGCCTGAGAATCCTTGTCCACGATGATAAAATTAGGATAGGTTTTGGTGAAACATCATTCATTCTCTCAGGTGGTATCCTATGCCGGTGCGCCTGTTCATTTCACAAGAATTTTAGGCTTGGGCCGATACTTTCCTTTCTGGATCACTCTTCAAGCCAAAATGGGTTATGGTTGGGAAAGCACCATAGAATTGTTTGAGATTGGGGGAAGTTGGGGAAGGGTTGGTGCGTAGGGTCCCAAGTGTTTTTTGAGCAGACAGACATAAAAGACGTTGTGAATTTGGGAATCAGAGGGTAAGGCCAACTTGTAGGCTATTGCACCAATCCAAGCTGCTATTTTGTAAGGACCACATAAACATGGAGCGAGTTTCATGAAAGAGCGAAAAACCACTGAAGTTTGTCTATAGGGTTGGAGTTTTAGGTACACATAATCTCCCACTTCAAAAGAGATCTCTCGTCGGTGTTGATCAACCTAACATTTCATTCAATTATGAGCCTATAAAAGGTTATGGCGCAAGTCACGTATAATGGTGTCACGATCACACAGGTATTCATCCACTGCTTGGACGTGTACGTGGGAGATGCCTGGAACATAAGCTAATAGATATGGTGGTGGAATGCTATAAACTGCTTCAAATAGAGTCATTTTGGTGGAGAAATGTGTTGAGGTGTTATAGTTGAATTTAGCCCAGGGTATCCACTCAACCTATTGCCTTGGTTTCTCCCCAATAAAGCAACGTAAATATTGCTCCAAAGTGCGGTTGACAACCTCTATCTAGCCGTCTGTTTGGGGATGGTAGCTTGAACTTATACATAATTTAGTTCCTTGCAGCTGAAACAAAGCTTGCCAAAATGAATTGATGAATACCTTATCTCGATCGCTCACTATGGATGTTGGAATGTCGTGTAGGTGCACTACATTGGCCACAAATGCTGTAGCCACAATCATTGCAATAAAAGGGTGTTTCATGGCAATGAAATAGGCATATTTTCCCAGGCGATCTACAACTACCATGATCACAGTATTTCCTTTTGAGGGTGGTAACCTTTTAATGAAATCCATTGAGATTTCAGCCCATATGTTGGTAAGAAATGGTAAGGGTTGCAACAATCCTACTGGTTTCATACAATCAATCTTGAACCATTGGCATACATCACAAAAGCGCAAGAATTCCTTCACCTTTTTGTGCATGTTAGACCAACATAAATTTTGTTTGATACGAGAGAGGGTTTTGTGAAACCCAAAGTGCCCCCAATAAGTGATGAGTGGCAATAAGCTAATATATGTGGAATTAAGGAAGACTGTGAGCTTAAATACACCTTGTCTCCCTTAAACCATATCCCATCACGTTGACATAGCTTGTGGACATCTAAAAAGGAAATTTTGGCTAGGAGTCTCTCATAAAAAAGGTCTTACTGGACTTCCTTTTTTGAGCACGGGCCACCAATTTGCTCGGGGTTGAGAGATAGATAGAAATTGGAACTCCACCACACGGGATAAGAAGTCTGCACCTTGATTTTCTGAACCACGTTTATACTCAATTTCATAGTCATAACCAAGAAGTTTTGGCAACCAACGCGCCTACAATGGTGTTGTGATCTGTTGCTCCAATAGATACTTGAGACTCTTTTTATCAATATGCACTATGAATGGTCTTCCAAGTAAGTATGGATGCCATATCTTGATGGCCTTAACAATGGCTAGCATTCATTCTCATAGGTAGATAATGCTAAGGTTGATCCCTTAGTGCAATACTGAACTAAACCATTAGTCTATTTTCTTGAGTAAGGACGGCTCGAGGCCAATCACATTCGATCACAAATCGTTGAGTGAAGTCTGGTAGGCGTAAGATAGGAGGGGAGGTTAAAACTTCTTTCAATTGTTGGAAGACCATTGCTACAGCCTCATTCCATTGGAACCCCTCCTTACTCAGTAGACGGGTTAAGGGTGCTACTATTCCCCCAAACTGGCGAATGAATTTTCTATAATAGCCTACCAACCCGAGGAATCCTTTGACTCCTTTTGCTGTGGTTGGTGTTGGCCATTCATCTACAACACAAATTTTTGCTGGATCAATCGAGACTCCTTGTTCGAAAATAAGGTGATCCAAGTATTCTACTTGTAACACACCAAAATGACACTTAGATGGTTTGGCAAACAAACTGTTAGCTGTTAGTATCTGTAGAACAGTTTGTAGATGCAGACTATAATCTTCCCATGATCTAGAGTATACTAGAATATCATCGAAGAAAACCAAGATGAATTACTGAGGTAGGGTCGGAAGAGATCATTCATGAGACTTTGGAAGGTGGTTGGGGTAATGGTGAGGCCAAATGGCATCACCAGGAATTCATAATGGCCTTCATGCGTCCTGAAGGCTGTCTTAGGAGTGTCATCTTTATGAACCCTTATTTGATGGCACCTTGAACGTAGATCCAATTTGGAGTAGATCTTGGCCCCATGAAATTCATCTAATAATTCATCAATGATAGGTATAGGATACTTATCCTTGACAATGATTGCATTAAGAGCCCTATAGTCCACACAAAACCGTCAAGCTCCATCTGCCTTCTTACCTAATAAAATTGGTGATGAAAAGAGGCTGTTACTTGGCCTTATCAAACTAGATTGTAAGAGCTCCTACACCATCTTTTCTATTTCAGTTTTTTTGATAATAAGGGTAACGATAGGGTCATACATTTACCGGTCCTGAGCCAGGTTGCAAGAGAATTTGATGATTATGCAATTGCCATGGTGGTAAGCTAGTTGAAGATTCAAATACCTAGGGAAACTCAGCCAATAGCTTACCTATCTTTAAGGGGTAGGCCTTAGATTGACCATTGTGGTTGCTAGCAGGAATTATCTAAAGGAACAACCCGATGCCTTATAGGCCATTGAATTCTTTGCTGGTCAAAGCTGCAATGTTGGTTCATCCTAACCCTTCAAACGTAGGAGAGGTCCCTTCTACCATGAAGCTTATGGTGAGTTTCTTATAATCCATCTCAATAGAACCAAGGGTTTCAAGCCATTGGACCCCTAAGACCAATTGACATGTTGCAACTGGAAAAACATAATAATCTACAGTGATTGGATACCCTTGAATGATGAGGGTGAAGGTGAGGTTGCAACATTGCCCAACGCATTCTATTTTCTCACGGTTAACCATCATTACCTCTAGTTTCTTACCCTTGACTATGGTCAATCCAAACTGAGAAGTTAAGGCTTGATCGATAAAATTGTGTACTACCTCCATCTATCAGTACTAATACCTTCTTATTTTTCAGCTTCCCCATGATGCATATGGTTTGTGGGTGTTTAGTGCCTGCTATGACATGGAAGGAAATTCTAGGTATCACTTCGTGATGTTCTGGCTCCGATAAGGTTTCTTCAAAGTCATTTGTGTGATCCTGGGTTGAATCCTCCGTCATAAATAGCTGTGGTTGTGCACAACGATGGCTAGCAACAAATTTCTCTTCACAGTAGTAACATAATTCCTTGTCTCGACGTTCACGTGTTTCTTGGTTGGTAATTCACTGAAAGGTCATTAGTTGAGCTGTTAAAGCTGGAATTAAACGTTGTTGGGGTGGAGGTCCTAACACACCAGCTGTGGTGTTAGGCGAGGCCCTTGGTGTCACTAATGTTGGTTGGTAACGAGGAAATTGGGTTGTCTTCCTCTGCAGTTGACTCCTTTCTTTGATCAATCTTGCCACCCCTATAGCATCAACCAACATTCGAGGTTGCTTGATCTTGACATCAATTTGGATTTCATCTCTTAGTCCAACAATAAAGCAACTGATCAAAAACTCTTTTGGCAAGCCATCAACTCTGTGAGAGAGCTTCTTAAAGGCTTCCTGATAAATGACTATGCTTGTGGTTTGCTTAAGGCAAGTCAAGGCCTCAAGAAGATCCTCATAATCAATTGGACCAAATCCCAATCGTGTAGCCTTGATGAATTCTTCCCAGGTAAGTGCTCCACAAAACTTAGTAAGCCATCGATGCCATTGTAGGGCAATACCTTCGAGGCGGAATGAAGCCAACTGCACTTGTTCTGGAGCAATGTTGGTGAATTCAAAGTATTGCTCTGTCTTATAAATCTAGCCAGTTGGGTCCTCGCCAGCAAATGTTGGAAACGATAGCTTCAGATGTGAGCGTTGGTGGTCAAAGTTGGGTCTAAAAGTACGTGGGTGTGGAAGTGAGGCTTCCTCCCTCGCAAAGAGGTTAATCTCAGGGGAAGTTCGAGAGACGCTCATCGCCTGCAACTCAGTGAGCACTGCTTGTAAGGTAGCACCCACTTGATCGAAGCCAGACTCATGTCGAGCGAAAGTTTCCAATACCTCATTGCAAAATTCGGCATTGAACTTGCCACGAGTATCCATGGCTTTGATACTACTGATATAAAAAATTTGTAGGGAAGAAGTAGAGAAGAGAAGAAGCTGAGTATATATTTTTTGATATCCTTTATTTCATCTCTTTGGCTATATATAGCCTTACAAAGAAAATGAAGAAAGAAGCATATCCCCTAATGGCCTGGTGGTCCCCCTCCCCACCGGTCACGGCCCGTGTAACCACCTCTGTGCCAGTGTAATTGGCTCTGCGTCCACGTGCGCCTACGTCTACGCGCACAAGCAGCATATGCACGTATTAATCTTGTAGCCACAGGAAAAATAATTCTGAGCACATGGTACGCTATAAACATTATATAGGAAAGAGATTGTGAAATATGCTTTCTAAAATATGAAGGAAGAAGAAAAGGAAAACTACTGCGTAGCTATTAAGACACAGTATAAAACTACCAACATTATAACATACACAAATTAGATTATAAGATTAACACAGCTTATAATTAATAGATACAAAGAATAACTCCATTCTAAAAGAAAATAAGGAAAGATTTCAGCACACCTTCACACTCTCATGCTCAAATGAGGGCCCGATAATATAGTGGTCTATCTATTTAACAAAAGGTACCCACTTGTCCCCATATTGTTAATGTGGTATCTATTTGGTCCATACATTTAATTTAAGGTACCTCATTGGTCCAAATTTAAGCAATAAATCCAATTTTTAGGTAAAGTTTGTCACGTGAGGTGCACGTGACATTTTGTTGAGGGCAGGATGGTCATTTAATTCGGTATTATAATTGGAATTAAAAAATATTATGTTTTTTCAGCCAGCCCCTTTGAACCATTTGCCTTTTTTAGGCCCCTTTGAGCCTTTTCTTCACACCAAACAAAGCTTTGTATTTGATTCCATCAATCAGCCAAAGAGGGAGTCAAAAGGGTTAAGTTTTCATGACAGTTGAGTCTTAAATGAGTGCTTAGAAGAATATTGCAAGAAAAAAAAGTGAATATTAGTTAAAATGGGTAAAAGCTCAAAATATAGCAATGTAGACAACAAGACAAAGGCCAACAAAATCAAGTCCAATCTGAAGTGGATGGAAAAGTGGAGAAGATGAAAAAGGAAATCTGGTACAGAGGTTGTTGGTAGCCCATCCAAATTCCAAAGAACTGCTGGATGTCTTTGGGATTATTTTGAAACTCTGTTATGCATTTTGATATGGTACTGAATATGTATTATATTTTGGATAGAACTTCTATGGCTGCAATGTAATGTATTTTGAATATTATGCAAGGAAATCTGGTATTGTAATTTGGTAGCCCATTAAAAATGTAATGTATGTTTGCTGAGAGATTATCTTTTATGAAGCAGCTGGGAAGTCAAAAATCCGGCAGGCAAATTTTGGTTTTGGTTGTGTATAGACAGTAGGTGTATTGAATGAATCTCTGCCCCCATCAAATGACCAAATTTAGCCTAAAAAAATTGATTTACCGTTTAAAATTGGACCAATGAAGTAACTTGAATTAAATGTAGGAGCCAAATAGATGCCACATTGACAATAAAGGGACAAGTGGGTACCTTTTGTTAAATAGGGGAACCATTAGAGATTTTTTCATCAATTGTTTCACAGGTGGGAAACCATATAAAATGACCACCCTTCCCTCGTCAAAATGTCAAGTGTATGTCACGTGACATAATTTACCCACAAATTGGATTTACTATTTAAAATTAGATCAATAAATTACCTTAAATAAATGTAGGAACCAAATAGATACCACAATGATAATAAGGAGAGAAATGAGCACCTTTTGTTAAATAGGGGGCCACTGTGATACCGAACCAAACCCCCCAACAGACATATTGTTTGTAAAATGTTAAAAAGGCTAATTGTTAAGGACAAAAATACCTTTCTTCTTACTTTAGGTTCTTAATAAAGTCAAATATTACAAAACTTCTTTTTCTTTTGGTTTGTCAATATGATGGGAATAGAGGGGTTAGGTGGCTTTGAGCTACACAATTCTTATCTGATACCCATTTGACCCCATATTCTCAATTTGGGCATGCTAGAAACCCTAATTTAGGTTACTTGTGGTACACATTTTGATAAATCTCAATATTAATCTTAATAAAT
Source organism: Hippophae rhamnoides (assembly GCA_033030585.1). Classification (NCBI taxonomy): domain Eukaryota; kingdom Viridiplantae; phylum Streptophyta; class Magnoliopsida; order Rosales; family Elaeagnaceae; genus Hippophae; species Hippophae rhamnoides. The sequence goes on along the minus strand of CM065430.1, from coordinate 68,435,611 downwards.
TTGGGTAGCTCAAAGATACGAACTACTATTAAATTTGCCCCCCAAAAAATGTAAACCAATAACCTAAATTATGTGTCCCAATTAAAAATATGGGTCAAATAAGGTACTAAAATAAGAATTTAAGTATCTCAAAAGTACAGACCCAAGAATAAAGGGCAAGATAAATTAGGATATTTACAAAAAATTAAATTGTTAAGATTTTATGTCTATCTATCATGGTTATGCATTGGTTTTCAAATTAAGGTTATGAATTAGATACTATATTCTATTTTGTTACCAAAGTAGTCCTCTAAAATAGTCCTATCCTAGTACTGTCTCTTTATGTTATTATAATCAGACTTGAATTATTGAATGAATATAAATTTCCACCATATTATCATTTCCTCTCCTTCGTGAATCCCAATTGTACTATCTATAATCCTAGTTCCTCGTCTTTCCTTTTTCCCGTTACTCTTCCCTTTCCGTTCCACATCATTATGCCCCTCCAAGAAAAAAGAGGAAATATAATTAAAAGATGAATAAAAGAATATGAAAGATTCTCTGATATGTGATGCAAATTCATTGGGATGTTTAAGAATGAATGTGGGTGATTAAGCATTAGAGATTGGACTAAAAGCATAACATGTGTGGAGGAAGAATAAGATGGTTTTTGGGCGTTTGGATTCGGGCTATATAAGTAGAGGGATCGATCACCCTAATCCCCATATGTATGGAGTGATCCCCCTCCGAGCACGCTTTGATCTCCCATTTTTGCATAGTTTTTGTTTTTTCCAAATTTACTAGCACGAGTAATCAAAAAAGGAGATGATCGATCGCGATGTCAGATTTCAAGCGAAAATTATAGAAATTCGCATGAGTTTTAGGCTAAGAGGCTTGGAAATGAATGAGCTTTCTTGTAATTGACATTGGAAGCGTGTATAAACATTCATTTGTGCTCTAGAGTTACTTGTGAGAGAATTAGAGTGACTAGAGAGAACAAGAGAGGCAAGGAAGAATAGGCATTTATATTTTGGAGGTAGTTAAGAACGTTTGGTTTTCTTGAGTAACTCTTGAAGTTTATATATTCTCTCTTTTCCAATCCATTGTGAGCATTAGAATTTAAGTGTATCTCCATTAGAGGAGTGTGAGGCTTGGAGAAATTCTTGAGGCTAAATTGGGATTGGTTGATACTTCTATGATGAGAAAGTAGATTGTGTTGTTTGTTGAGAAGCATAAGTTATAATCCTCTTTGAATCATAGTAGAATATTGTTTGGGTAGAATATTGTTTGGGTGCTTGAATTGTGGATGTAAATTTTATAGTTTTGGAGATAAACAACGTCAAATCTAGTGTATTCATTTATTATTTTCTTACTAATTATTTTCCCTGTGGATTAATTGGTTTGGGTTGCGTTAATATTATTGTTTACGGATTGGTTTCCATTAGGTTCTCTATTTGATCATTGTTTGATTAAGTAACAACTAGCTCTGGGTAACTCCACAACTTGTTTCCGCATGATAAAAACGTGGTCACAGATGTCAGAACAACAATCAACTGAATTACATCATAACTGGACCAAAAAAAAAATGGAACCCCAACAACACGTTATTTCAACAATTCAAAATTCTCAAATAAAATAATAAAAATTCCAAGAATCAACAAAATGAACCAAATGAAATTCAAAAAGAGGAACAGAGGGAAAAGAAAGTTACCTTAAGACCAAGTAATCTGATGGGAGTAATCTGCCCAGGAACAATACAATCAGGACCTGCCGATTCCACTATGGCTTCCGTCGCTAACCCATTTCCTATCGAGTTAGGTTGCTACAGGAGTGTCCCATTTGAGACAAATTCAACAAACAAATAGTAAGAACATGAAACAATACACATGAAAGAAAGAGATGTTGAGAACAAAACAAACCTTCATGACAGAGAAGGCATAAATGGAAGTAGGGTTATTGGGCACGCAGAGAATAGGAGATTGGTGAATTTTTGGGACGGGTTTTGCATTAGACGCTCTCCACGGAACATTATTTTGCAGTGATGCAGAGGGTCCTCCTTTTCGAGACATGGCCTTGCAGTTCTTTCTTTCTTTTTTGTTGACGACTTGTGGACTTGTGGACTTGTGTGGTGCTTTTTCTTATTTGTTTTCGTTGAGTTAAGGCCTAAAGCTAAAACAGAGGTAGCGAACTAGCTATTGTTCAAAAGTGGATCACAGAGACGCGACGCCTACCACAGATTGGTATTTTGTGGATGGCTATGCCACTAATCGCTACATTTAGATAGAGTTCCCAAGTTCTTTACACGATTTGCAGTACCTAGATCCTTCCATTTATTTCAAATTATTATATTTTCTTGATGTATTAGGGTCGGAATTTATTTTTTATAATAATTTTATTTTATTTTTATAATAAGTAACTCCATAAGAATAAATAATTATATTTTGATATTTTTATTTATTTATTTATTTATATTTTATTTTCTTTACATTCTTTCAATTATTATTTAAGTTATAATAATTTTTAATTAATGTTATTGAAAATTTTTAAAACTAAAATAAATAAATATTACATTTATCTTAATGCGTTACTTTTTTATAACAAAAAGACTAAATTATTATACAAAATAAGTATAAAATCTAAGTATCATTTTTGTAATCAATAAAAGGATCATAAATGTATTTTTATCTTTACTTAATTAGTTAGTGTTTAATTTGTACTTTATAATCTTATTTGGTTAAAATAAATAAGATTGACAATGAAACTGCTTCCACATATTTCTATATTTGATTGTGTCATAAATATAGAATAGAATGAAAACAATTCTTAAAAGATATAGAATTGTTATTTTACCATCTCTTTTAGTGATTGTTATTTCATTTCCTTCCCATTACATAAAAATATATAATTTTAATTTTGTTCTTAAATTCTAAAAACATAAACTCTAAATCCTAAAATCATAAACCTTAAAACCCTAAATTTTGAATTCTAAATTTTAAAACCCTTAACTTAAATCTTTTTTTTTCTAATTTTGATTACGTGATATTTGGTGTTGATATGATAGGACTTTACTACTATATATTAATATATGTGTATTATTTTGCAAATAATATGAAATAAAAAAATTATTAAAAATTTTTTTTATAAAGATTATAATAATAATTTTTAATAATATATTTTATCCGACGGAGAAAATAACAATTAAATAATATTATTTAAATTTCACTAAATATATGGATAATATGGTAATATATAACGTTTTTTTCATTTTATTTCAATTTATAAACCAAAAATTGTAATATTAATTTATTTTTTTATTCTAGTAGTCAAACCAAATATTATAATAATAATATTATTTTCTTTACATTTAATTTTATTACCATAATTATTATTTTTCATTATGGAAACAAATAGGGTCCTTAAGTTTATTAAGTTAACAAAGTAAGATGTTAGAAGTCTTTTAACTTAACAATTTTAATATACTTAATTGAAAGATATACATATTTATTATAATTATATTATGTGCTAACTAATATTCGTGTATTTTAATGTTATGTTAAAAATTTAGTTTTTTTTTAAATTTAAAATATACACATATATGTAATTTAATTTTTAATTAATATATTGCAAAAGACAAAAGGATCTAACAAAAAACAATTTTAAGTTTTTAAAAATATTTTTATTTAATTGTGTCCTTTGTGACCGTAGCTCCATTATCAACATTTTTAAATATTGTAATACCATATATTCTCTATAACATGTACGACTCAAGAACTTTTAAAAATAGAATAAATAATCACAGCTTTTAATAATTTAAGAACTTACAATCTTATCATCTCTTTCATTTTAGGACTTAATATGCATTGCATTTTCCTAATAGGCTTAGCATTTTTATCAAGATAATTACAATGCATACACTCTCTTAATTTATACCTTTGATATTAGCTAAGGTCCACTCTATTATCTCTTTATTTTTCCTTAACAATTTTTATTTTTTGTTCTACATAAAGTGAATAAGAAACAATAACACGTAAACTACCAAGATTTCCTAAAATTGTATATCTTAAGGTGTTAAGGTAGCGTTTTTAGTTCCAATTTTAGTGATTTTTCAATTGATTGAAAGTTTTTATCCTCAAAAGAAGGTGAGCATGACTTTATCTTTTACTTCCATTTTTAAGCATCCATTATAGAGTTCGAATAGTAAATAATTAACATCTTAAATAACATTATCATTATCAAAAGATGAACTAAAATGAGATAAACATATATTTAAGTGATCATCATATTGATTAGGATAAACTGAATTTTCAACTTAAGATTTTATCATATCTACTTTGGCACAATCATTATGGTCATATTGTTGTTTTGCAACATTGATACAAGTACATAACTCTATTCCTACAATCAATGATAGCATTATAAGTCATTAAGAAATGACAACTCAAGATAATAGGAATATATTTTTTAAAATTGTACACAAATTGAGTATCAAGAATAATAAATTTAGTGGAAAAATAAAACTTATCAACCTATAATATATCACAATATTTTTACAGATCTATTAGTAAGTTGTAAAATAACATAAATTGGTTTTAATTCTCCAAACACAAGTTGCAAATACATAGAATATGGTAAAAGATTAACACTAGCTCCTAAATCCAACAAAGTTTTAGCAAATATATGGTTTCTTATGATATATGAAATTGTAAAACAACATGGATCTTTAAACTTTGGTGAAGCTTTACATTGAATTATGGAGCTAACATGCTTAGTTAGAAAAACTCTTTTTTGCACATGCAATTGCCTCTTTTTAGTACATAAATCTTTCAAAAATTTCGCATAGGCAAAAACTTACTTAATATCATCTAGCAAAGGGATATTGATACCTACATGCTTAATTAATTTCAATACCTCATTAGTTTCTACTCCTCATTTAGCTTTTAATAATCATTGGGGAAAAGGACATTTAGGAATATACGACAACATATTGCTCTATTTTGAACCTTTTAACGATGCATCTTTTGATGTAGTTTGACTCAATGAAGTTTCATACAATACTTTATTTTTCACCTTGTTATCCAATATTTTATCTCTGTTTAAAGTCATGAATTCTTTAGCCTTCTCTTGATGTTTAGTCAATGTGCTATTAACGTCATGTACTCTCTTCAAATTAGGAACTTGTTAACTTGAAAATTTTCCCTTCCCAATGTTTTCCACCACATTTTGAAATGATGTTACAAGTTGGTTTATCATTTTTTCCATGTAAGAAAGAAATTGACCTTGAGCATTTTGATTAGCTCTTACCATATCCCACAACCTAACAATAGCTTAATTTGTTTGATTAGCTCTTACCATATCCCACAACCTAACAATAGCTTAATTTGTTGTTCTATGGAAATGTTTGAGGACTTTGTCAACTTTTTAAAAGCATTATTCCATGACTTAGATTGCAAAAAATTCTAATCAAGTGACATGAAAGCTTGTTGAGGTGCTTGAGTTTTAGTCTTATTATATTGAGAACCTTATAACCATGAAAAATTAGGATGATCCTTCCATCTTGAATTATAGACACTTGAATAAGTATTGTTGTATAGTTTTCTCTTTCATATCGAGAGAGTTAACTTGGTGTGAGTAGGTATTATATATATATGGTCAAATTGATTTCCAATAACTGGATTTGCATGATTAAAGGTCAAAGAAGTTAATTTATGAGAAAAATTATTTCTACAATTGCTTTGACTTCTTTAATTTCTAAACTAGATCCACTACTTTGAATCTCATATATCCCTCTCTTTTTTTTTTTCTTATCATTCCTAGAAAATCGACTTCTTTGATAAGAATTGTCTACGTCCCATTGAAAGAAATCTCAAATCTCTGTTTCCCACTTGGATATAAGCTCACTGATAAGTGCTCAAAAAGCATTAAAATTACCATGATTTTATGCACATTAATTGATTAAAAATATATATATTTATATGTTTTATCATATATTTATACAAATTTGTCTTTTTCGGAATCAGGGGTATTTTTATTGTTTTTTGGGTATTTTTGCTTAAAAACGTCATTTAAAGACTCCAAGAGGAATACTGGAAGCAATACATCACAAATATATTAATAAATAAATAGGAAAAGGTCAACAAATATGGAAAAATTGGACAAAATGGGTCGAAAAGGTCAAAAATGTCAAAAAGGAGAAAATCGCCTTCCTGAAAGAAATTTCAACCTGACGAAAGGCCAAGCCACCACGCCACAAGAAAGACGGCTTATCGCCTCACAGATCGCTTATTATCGTTTCACGCTACCGGCCGAAGGCCGCTTTCCGCCGCGACGCTACCACAGTACCGCTCTACAAGGCCGATGCTATTTTCGCCTCATTTTTCATAAGAATACTCTATGACGCCATGCCGACGCTATCAATGACCTCCATAATTCCACTGCTTTCACCATTTTTTAACATTTTTTTCACCCATTTTTTCTCTCCATCCTCACCTATAAATACCCCCCTTCTCTTCACTTCATACCACACCTCAAAACACATTTTCTTCTCTCTTTCTTTCTCTCATTTCTTAGTTTTTTTAGTTTTTCTAGTTTTTTTCTTAGTTTTCTTTGTTTTTAGCTTTTCTTAGTTAGTTTTGCTTATTTTGAGTTTCTTCCCTTTTCGAGAAGAACTAGTTATGTTTTTGTAATTTATTTGCTTTTGATTCAATAAACGGGAGTGCAAATTTCGTTTGAGGTTTTCTAGCTAATGAATAGCATCAAGTACCGTAAGGATTTTATTTTCTTTCAGCTATTTTTTATGCTTTATTCTTACATGTTATATTTAATTTGTCCGTGATTAAATTTAACTCGTGTCGGGTTGTTTGTAAACATGATATAATAATAACGCTATTATGCTCAAATATTAAACAGGTAAAAATCTCTAAAATGAATCGATTTTATTTTTATTCAAGATTTTATATTAACGTTGTAGAGAAATATATTATTTTTCATTACAAACTTAAATCCGAAAAATTAGATTTTAAGGTTTAGTTATCCTGGCCTCATTTAGAAAGAGCTTCTTTATTTGTCAATAATCGCCTTAAGTTAGAAAAAACAAGCTCTATTTCAAAAGTTTTTATAAGAATTATTATCCGAAAATGCATTGACAACACGCCAAGAAATGGGTTTTAAAACTTGAAAGTTAGTACTCTGATAACTAAATTCTTAGGTTTAATTCGACACCTTGAATAAAGTTTTTAAACTGCCTAACCCCACCAAAGGTAGCATTTAAATGGTTCATTTTCAATCTCTTAGAAAAGGAATTAATTTAATTAATCAAATTAGCTTATCAACCCCATCCATAAAAAGTGTTAATTGATTTGTTTAATTAACAAAGAATATCTAATCCCACCAAAGGCTGCATTCATATAAAAAAGGAGAATTAATAAATATCAATTCATATCTTTAATAACCTAAATAATATGAGTAATCATAATTAACTTAGTTATTATATCCATAAATACTCCACTATTTATAAAAGATAAAATTTGCATAAATGTTTATTGAATTTATGTTTATTTTTATGTAAGTAGATTAAAACACAAAAAATCCAAAATATCAGGACGATGTTTAGATTTAATTTCGCTTTTTAAAAGTTTGAATAATAAATTAAAAATCACATACATTCCTTCCTTAGATTGACTCGAAAGATACTTATCATTTTCTACTTAAACGATTCGCAGACTTCATGGTAGTTTTATAAATATAAAACCAAAGTATTAAAGATCGCTGATATCGCTATCGCCATCGTTTTCACAATACGTCATGGGAAGGAATAACCTTTTTAATTTATTTATCAAAATTTTAAAAATATTTTTGTGTTGTAAATATTTTTGATTTTTTGTTTTTGTCAAAAAATAAAAAAATAAAAAATTTAATCAAATTTCAAATTTAATAAGAAATAATAAAAAAAATAATAATAAAATAATTTAGAAATTTGAAATTTGAAGTAAAAAAAATTTTACCGTTCATTAATTGTAAAAAAACAAAAAAAACTTACCATTCATTAATAGTAAAAATAAAAAATAAAAATAAATTTAAAATTTCTTAATGAATAAATAAATAAAAATAAAAATTTTAATTTATTGAAAAAAAATAAAAAAAATATTTATAAAAATAAAAAATAAAAAAATTATAGCGTTAATAGTAAAATAATTTTGAAATTTAAAATTAAAAAAAAAACTTAAATAAATTTTAAATAAAAAAATAATAATAAATTATTTTTTTTAAAAAAAATAAAAATAAAAAATAATTTTTTTTTTCAAATTTCTTAATAAATAAATAAATAAATTTAATTTAAAAAAATTAAATTAAATTAAATAAAAAAAATAAAAAAAATTATAAAAAAATAAAAACTTAATTTTTAATTTTCATTAAATTTTAAGTTTTTTTATTTTATTTATTAGAATCTTAATTTTAATTTTTTTAAAAAAATATATAAAAAAATTTATTTTATTTTATTTTACCTTTTACCTTTTTCAATTTTATTTTATTTTTTTTCTATTTTATTTTATTATTTTAATTTTAATTTTTTTTCTCTATTTAACTTTTTTTTTCTTTCTTAATTTTCATTTAACTTAATTAACTTAAGTTTTTACTAACTTAATTAATTTAAATTTTTAATTAACTTAAATTAACTTAATTAACTTAGATTTTCATTAACTTAATTAACTTAGTTTTTTTTAATTCACTTAACTTAATTAAGTTAGCTTTTTAATTAATTTAGATTTTTATTAACTTAATTTACTTAGATTTTTACTTAAATTAACTTAATTAAGTTAACTTTTTTATTAATTTAGTTTTTCATTAACTTAATTAACTTAGATTTTTACTTCACTTAACTTAATTAACTTTTTTTAGATTTTCATTAACTTAAATTTTTACTTAACTTAACTTAATTAACTTAATTTTAATAGCATGAAAAGTAAAGATCTACGGAGTTCTCTCTGTGAGACTAGTTCTGAAGCTCAGGCCACTAGTTTTACCTCGGGAACGTTGCTCGCTTCAGAGGATGGTTTTGTGAGCTTTGCACCACCATTCTTTTCCTCGAGCACTTTGCTAATACCGACATGTTATTTTATCTTAAAAAAAATAAATAAATAAAACAAAACAAAATAATTCTAAAACTCTCTCCAAAATTTTAAAGTTTTAATTACAATCTAAGGAGTTAGTTACTTTGTTTGATCTAGGTACAATTGTGTTTTGATGCCTTAATTATTTGATTTGCACCTAGATGTGGGTTATCTAAAACCCTCAAGTATGCCCCTAGTTTTAAGTACGTAAAGAAATTTGAAAATCAATATACATGACGAAAAGTATAGTAGACAACATCAGTTGTCTTACCTGTGTAGTTTGATTGACTCAATTAGCGAGAACATTGAGTTTACTTAAAATGCAATCCCCAAGTTACGCTCTTATAAGACAAGATGTTAAACTAAGCTACTGATAGGCAACCCATCATTTTAGGTAATTTTTCTTTATTTGTTTTATTTACTTAATTTTACTGCTTATTTCATTTTAATTACATGTGAATAATTTTTAAATTGTTAAAACTAAAAATATTTGTCGAGATGTTAAGTTCACAATGGACCTATTCTGTATATACTTTAATGATGAATATGATAGATGCACCTGCATTTTCCATTACTACTTGCACATTCTCAGGAAATAGGTAATCTTTCTTCTCTTTTCTCTTTATCTTTAATTTACAGTTGTTACATTGAGGACAATGTAAGTTCTAGGTTAGGGGTGGTGAAAAGTTACCATGCTTAATTAAAAAACATTTTTGATAATTTAAAAATAAAAATAAAAAAATAAAAAATATATATATAATAATTTTTTATTTTATTTTTATGTTCACATTTTCATTTTTTTGTTATTTTATTTTATTTTTATTTTGTGTGATTTAGTAATTTTTGGAATTAAAAAAAAAACTTTTCTCACAAAAATTTATCATTTCTTTAAATCAAATTTAAGTAAATAGTTAAGTCTTTTGTATTGTTAGATTAATTTTTAAAAACATATCATGAAATATTTTGTAATTATTTTTTGATAATTAGTTAGTTTTTGTCATAACTAGTATTTCTTGATAAGATGTAGAAATTATATTAAACCCAAAATCGGTGTTTATGAATTTGTTTTAGTGGAGACTACCTTTGTGAGATATAATTTGAGCCTAATTTCCTTTATTCAGAGTGAAAATATATATTTTTTCTACTCCAAACACATTTTTTATTTCTTCAAAATTTTAGATGATCTCTGTAGGTATTAGGATTGAATGTATGAATTTTTTATCATCTTAATAGAGTATCGTATATTTTTTTTATTATTTTTGCTTAGATTAAATGATTTGAAAGTGTAAATTGATAAGATATGCTTATCTCTCATTCATGCATGGTCGCTACAAAAAAAAGAGACATATCTAGTGGTTACCTAAACCAAGATCAAACAGAAAAGCCACAAAATTAACCACTCACCAAAAATCCAAAAAACAAATGTACAATCTGCATAATGGGCCGACTCTCTAAAAAATATATATATCGAGAAATATCTTCAAAAAATAGAGAGATAAAGTTAATATATAGTATAATCTACATACTATAACCCACATTGCCTACAAAGTCATGAGTAAAGGTTAATTACAAAAAAAAGATATAGGAAATACCTCTAAAAGGTCGTCTAGACTCTCTTCATTTGTAAAAAGCATATATCTTGAAATTCTTTTCTTAATGAGTTTGATTTATGCATGAAAATAATTTTTATATATGATATCTTTATAATTTATACATTTGATTCCTTTCAAGTAGATCAATGTTAAAATAATACTTTCGAGCCTTTATTCTTTATACATACGCGAACATATTAGTTCATTTCTATACATCAACTCTTTCACATATAAATTAGTATTTAAAGTGTCAACCCATAGGATTCAAGGTTTCGAGAGTATCGACTTATGAGAATGTAGTCGGCTAAATTGATTCATGACACTCAAATTGGATGAAATTAAATTGATACATTTTTGACATGAAATATGAAAATGATTTTCGACTAATTATTATAATAAATCATTATTGTTTAAAGAGATTAAAATAACTTATGCTTGAGGTTTTAATTATGATCTTAAAGGAGATTAAAAAGTATGAGACATTTTTGTGATATGTTGTTCACTCTTATTTCTTAAAAATTAAATTTTGATTTTGTTGTAATTTTAGTTTTTGAGTTGATTGTTTTTATCGCTTGTTTTGATTTTTACATTTAGTTCAATGCTTTCGGTATCATTATCAAAACCTCACGAGACTCAAACTCTCCACTAGACAACCTCAGTGTTTAAAGGCTTGTGCATAGGCTAAATGCAACCGCCTCAATCCACTAAGTGATTTACGACATAGTTTAATTTAGTTTTTATCGCTTTTTGCTATGCGGACTAACAAGAAGTCGGTCAGGTGGTTGTGAAGAGTGCTTAAAAAGCACTAAAATTACCATGATTTTACGCAAATTAATTGATTAAAAAAATATATATTTATATGTTTTATCATATATTTATATAAATTTGTCTTTTTCTTTCGAATCACGCGTATTTTTATTGTTTTTTAGGTATTTTTGCTTAAAAACGCCATTTAAAGACTCAAAGAGGAATACCGAAGCAATACATCACAAATATATTAATAAATAAAGGGGAAAGGTCAACAAATATGGAAAAATTGGACAAAATGGGTCGAAAAGGTCAAAAGTGTCAAAAGGAGAAAATCGCTACCGGGAGCAAATTAACCCATCGCGTCTGGCTACAATACGAAGCCGCTGAGTCAGAAGACAAATGACACGTTCAAGGCCAAGATAAGATCAGCATCGTTTCACGCTGGCTACGTTGGCCGCTTTTCCGCGCGCCCGTGTACGCCTCACCGCTTCACAGGCGCCGATGCCATTTCTCCCCATTTTTTGCGTGCAGCCGCCCCATGACATCATGCTGACGTCAACAATAACCTCCATAATTCCACTCCGCCTTTTCACCATTTTTTAACATTTTTTCACCTACTTTTTTCTCTCCATTCTCACCTATAAATACCCCCCTTCTCTTCACTTCATACCACACCTCAAAACACATTCTCTTCTCTCTTTCTTTCTCTCATTTCTTAGTCTTTTAGTTTTTTTCTTAGTTTTTAGCTTTTCTTAGTTAGTTTTGTTATTTTAGAGCTTCTTCCCTTTTGGGAAGAACTAGCTATGTTTTTGTAATTTATTTGCTTTTGATTCAATAAACGGGAGTGCAAATTCCATTCGAGGTTTTCTACCACTTTTAATAAGATCAAAAGATCAACCGTAAGGATTTTATTTTCTTTGCAATTATTTTTTACGTTTTATTCTTACATGTTATATTTAATTTGTCCATGATTAAATTTAATCCGTAATAATGCTTATAAACATGATATAATAATAACGTTGTTATGTCATAAATATTAAATAGGTAAAAATCTCTAAAATGAATTGATTTTATTTTTATTCAAGATTTTATATTAAGAATGTTGTAGTAGAAATATATTATTTTTCATTACAAACTTAAATCAAAATTAGATTTAAAGGTTTAGTTATCCTGGCCTGATTTAGAAAGTAGCTTTTTATTCGCTTAAGACAATCGCCTTAGTTAGAAATGTTTGCTCTATTTCAAAAGTTTTTATAAGAATTATTATCCTAAAAATGTATTGACAACATGTTTTGAAAGTAGTAGTTTTAAAACTTGAAAATTAGTACTCGGATAATTAAATTCTTAGGTTTAATTTGGACACCTCAATAAAGTTTAAATCGCTTCAACCCCACCAAAGGTAGCATTTAAATGGTTCATTTTCAATCTCTTAGAAAAAGGAATTAATTTAATTAATCAAATTAGTTATCAACCCCATCCATAGGTGTTAATTGATTTGTTTAATTAACAAAGAATATCTAATCCCACCAAAGGTGGCATTCATACAAAAAAGGGAGAATTAATAAATATCAATTCATATCTTTAATAACCTAAATAATATGAGTAAGCATAATTAACTTAGTTATTATATCCATAAATACTCCACTATTTATAAAAGATAAAATTTGCATAAATGTTTATTGAATTTATGTTTATTTTTATGTAAGTAAATTAAAACACAAAAAACCCAAAATATCGTGACAAGATGTTTAGGATTTAATTTCGTTTTTAAAAGTTTGAATAATAAATTAAAAATCACATACATTCCTTCCTTAGATTGACCTTGGGAGTATACTTATCATTTTCTATGAAATGATTTGTGCATTTGCGAGAGTTTTATAAATATAAAACCAAAGTATTGGCAGGATCGGCGATGTCGGTTATCGCTCATCAAGTTTTTGGCGCCGTTGCCGGGGATGGCATCAAAGTTTTTGGAAATCCAGATTCTGCTCATCACTCACCTTCACTTGTAATCATTAACCACTCTTTAACCTATGATAATAAACCTTTTACAAAATATTAACACTGATGATATTTTTCAAACCCATGATGAGGATATTTCAAAAGTAACCCATTGAATTGTTCCCATACTTCAAAGGATTGGTCATCATCCTTTTGTGTAAAATCTAAAATTTTCTTATGAATAACATTAGCCTTATAAGATTTATGAGTATTGGCAGTATTCATAAACAAAACATTCAAGTGTAAACTAATTTGTAAGCGCGCTTTCATCACCGTTATTCAAAGCCAAAGAAATGTTCATGCTTCAAGTATACATACTAGAATTGTGTGTATGTATATATATGTTGTTCAATAGATCAAACCAATACTTGATTGATTGAAGGGTTAGATCAATCAAAAATTGATTGTGTACAATCTAGTTGTTTTTGAGTTAAAATTCTAATTAAGGTAGATTAGTTAAGTTCAACCGATCGAGGTACAATTGTGATCGATCTACCTACTCTCCAATTTTTATTATTCATTTATATATCGATCAAAAAGGGTTTGATTGATTGAATTTTTTTGTTCGATTATTTGAGCCTAGTCTAGATCGACCGAGAGTGTAAATTTTCAACTTAAAACATTTTTCTTTAATCAAGCCAAACTGGTAGCTTATTATATTGTCCTTTTTTTATTTTTTCTCTATGAAATGCTTTATGGATAGAATGGTCATTACATAATGACCTAGCATTAGGGTTTCAACTTTTCTATTTAAACAGCCTAATGCTTTTTGTTTTCAACAATTACATATTCTATTCATTTGATTTTTTTGCTTTCTCTCTCAAAATGTTATTTGAAATTATATCATATTTCTTTAGGCTCGTTCTTAATTTAATTATCAAACATTATGTGGTTATATTTGATTGATTAATAAGCTTATTTTTTATGATATTGTGCTTTTAAACCTTTGCTCTAGTGCCTAGGAAATGATTTAATTTAATAGATTTAAATCTTGCTTTTTTATCTAGGGTTTTTTTATTATTGATTATGCTCTAGCATACACTTTACACTTGTGCTATTTCTGTGACTTTTCAAGTGCTTGTTGAATAGGTTTTATTGCTCGTATGACTTCAGATATCATAACATTGGTCCAAATCCGCACTCTTACCTTGTTGCGATTATGTAAAAGTGAACGATCGTAAGTGGATCACTTTGGGAGCTTTATCTATGAAGGTTATTTTAAAACCTAGCTTTATAATTGAATTGATTTTCATAGTAGATAGGTGGTTCGATGGTTTTCCTCTTAATTCATTTTTATACATAGGTTATTTTTACCTAAAATATCGCATGTCAAGTTTATCTTATTTTTGCTTAGATTGCTTATCTGGCCACTAGACAATTTTTAATGACTTAATTCAAAAAGTTACCTCTTCATCCCTTATAGGTTAATTAGATTTATAATTTGAACTTTCAGTTGATATTAGAGCTAGGTTACTATATATATTTGATGTTTACTTAGGACATTGTTATGGATCATTTGAGATAGGGTTCTTTTACAACTTGTACTTCTTTCTTTGTTTTATCTAACTACCCTTACTAGAAAGCTCGTATAAGAGCCTTTTTATGTTCTCTAGATAAGAGTGTATGAAATTCTATTATTTATAGTTGAGAACCACCTACTGTTACCAAATATAATATTGTCACACTTAATCTTAGGAATGAATGGACCATTGAGGATAAAATTGATAATGACTAGAATCAAAAGGAAATTAATGATGTGTTAAGTGATGTGTCTGTTGATGAGTTTCATCGCATTTCTGATGTTGATACCGCTAAGTGTGCTTGGGATACTTTAGAGTTTGCTCGTGAGATCATTATCCATGTTAAACAAACCAAACTTTAAATGTTAGGCAGTAGGTTTGAAAACCTTTGGATGGAAGAAAACGAGATTTTTTTTCTAAATTTTATGTTAGACTATGTGATATTACTAACACTTCTTCAAATCTTTGAGAGAAAATTCATAAATTCAGTCTAGTTTGGAAGATTTTTTGCTCATTACTAGATCGCTTCCATATAAAGGTCACTGTCATTGATAAAACAATTTGACACCATCAAAATTAAGAAACTTGTTGTTTACTTTAAACCTTTGAAATGAGCTTTATAATACCAACAAAGAATAAAGATATTACTTTCAAAATCACCATTATTGATGATGGTAATAATGACAATGATAAGGGTGATGAAGAATAGATACTCATAGCCAAAAGGCTCAAGTAGATATTTTACTGGAATAACTCATAATCTAATAAGTAACCAAGTCGTTCAAATGATTAGAAATCAAGAGAACTGAACCCTATGAGTTTAGAAGGTAAGAAAACTAAACCCATGGGACCACAATATTTTGAACACAATGGGATTAGTCATTTTACAACTGAATATGCTAACAAAAAGAATAGAACTGAATGGGCTTTCAATGCTACCCTTACTGAATTAAAAAGTGACAACGACAATCCAAATGACCTAGAAAATTGTGGCACCAACTATTTGGCGTTTACTATAACTATTGGTGGATACTCTAACAAGTTTGACATTAGTTTAGATAGTGAGGAAAATGATATTAAATTTTTACTTACTCAATTTAATGGTAATAGTATTGATATACTGTTTATAGATTTAGCAAGTTGTAAGAAAGAAAATGATAGGTTATTAGGTAAAGTAATCAAATTAAATGATAAACTCAAATCCTATTAAGTTAATTTCTTCATTGTAGAAAAAGAAAAAAATTGAGTTGTCTGAACTTTTTTAAATTTTGAATTCAAGTCTTACAGATGTCAAACAGGAAAACAAGAAGTGAGTGCATGAATTTGATCAATCAAAGAATGCTATGAAGAGTCTAACAATTGGTGTTGAAAAACTTAACAAAGTCTTAAGTTATGATAAGTCACATGGTGATACACGTGGCCTTGCTTATAAAGATGAGAGCTCCACACATTCAACATCAAAAAGCACTTACCTTTTAACTCTTCACCTACTGTTAGTAATTACTTACAAAGAACCACTACTCCTATGGTAGAAAAAACTATTACGTTTGTACCTATTTGTCATCATTGGAGTAGGAAAGATCATAGTAGGCCTAATTGTAGATTCTTTTTGACAACTACTCACTTTAATAATTTCTTTCATGCTCTAAATTCTAATTAATTATTATCATTCTATCATGCATGTTGCATCTTTATTTGGGATGAATATGAAATCTAAAAGTAAGTCCAAGAACATGCAAATGATAATTAAGGTAATTAATTTCCAACCCAAAAATATAGAGAAATTAAAATTCAAGAAAAATTGGGTTAGGAAAGATTGTCTCTTTTTGGTCACATGACCTTTTTTAATGTTCACTTAGGTACCTTGTTTGAGTACTTAATTAATCATAGGTGAGAATTTTAATAGATTTGCTTGTTTTTTTATTTTCATTTTGATTGTTGTTTTTTTTAGTTTTAATAATAAGAAAAGGAGCATAGATTTGTTTTAAAAATTTAACGGACTTTAAATATTTTTTTCACTTACAAACTTCACTTCTTCTAATTGACTCTTCATTATGTAATTGGGTATTTTGATTTGTACATTTACATATTTTTCACATATGGTGATTAATGTAGACAAAAACTTAGTCACACACTCACTAAACACATATGTATGTCATAGAGTTTATAATTGTTCTTGTAAAATTTTAGGACTTAAGCTAACAATGACTAAAAAATTATATTTGAGCTATGTCTTTCACTTTCTAAATAAATATGAAAAGAGGCACTTAATTTTGAGAGGATTACTTACTGTGATGTGTATAGGTATTGTAATGAGTATAGAGGGTTACTTCATAACTAGTATGAAAGTCATCATACTAGATTTCTGGCTCATGCATGTTTCCTTAACCAAAAAAAAAAAGAAATGAAACAAAAAAAAATTTGCATGCATAAAAAGAAAGAGTCAAAAGTGTTATACAAAAAAATCAATAAATAAATAAATAACCATTCACTGTATAAAGGAAGGGGGACTAAAATTTTTAAGTTTTTTTCTTGGAAAATATTTTTTTATTTTGTCAAATTAACGATTCAATTACGGTTTTTCATAATAGGTGATGCTTTTTCCTTTGAATCTTTCATGACTAATCATAAATAAATTAAATATCATACTTTTGAAGTTTAAACATGTATCTTATTTTTGATGATTGTTGATATGTCACTATATATGTTAGTATGTTTATGTATCTTTTCTTATATACATATGCTTTCAATAGATAGTCAAAATTTGAACAACATTAATTTCTCAATTGAGTGTTCGATTCTAGTCATGTTTAAATAAGTTTCCTACCCTCGATTAAAAAGAAAAATTTATATACATCAGATTTGATAAATTTTTATTTTATTATATTTTATTTAAGGAGTCATAGAACTTAAATGGAGTTATTTTTATAAAATACATTGCATGTTTACTTATATTGATTATCTATATTTCAAAGTTAAATTAATTTTTCATATGACAAGAAAGAAGGGAGTAGTTATTTCACATAAGGGGAGAATGATTAAGTGTTTAATTTGATATGTCACATAAAGGGAGAACTTTTAATGATTAAATATTCTATCTGTTACTACTCATTGATTTTGTTTTCCTTCACTTTACTATTACTATGTACCTTGAACTAATAAACAATGAGTCTTTTGAGACAAGTTATGTGCATATTTGTCTAATTATTTTTCAATGTATATATGAGTTGTTAAGATTCAAACGAGTATAGTTTTACCAGATAATAGGATAGTACACTTATGTAAGTTTATTTTTCTATAAGTTTTGTGCAGTGAGAGAGAGGTTTTATCGCACCAATATGCCAAATGGGGAGATTGTAAGTTCTATGAGTGTTGACTATATTTATGAATAAAATATTTAAGTATAAATTAGTTTCTAGAAACACTTTCATAACCATTATTCAAAGCCCAAGAAATGTACGAGCTTCAATTTGATCTGCTTTAGGTATACATGCTTTACTTAACACATTAGAATTGAGTTTACACACATAAAAAATATGGTGGTATATATATATATATGTTGGTCGATCTATTGAAAGGTTAGATCGATTGAGGATAGATCTTGTATGATCTAGTTGCTCTCCAATTGAAATTATAATTGAGGTGGATCGATCAAAGTTAATTTCGATCGATCGAAGATCAATCATGATTGTTCTACCTACTCTCAAGTTTTATTAATCATTGCTAGATTGATCAAAAAATGTTTTGATTGGTCGACCTTATTGGTTTGATAGATCGAGCCTAGTCTAGATCAATCGAGCATTAAGTTTTCAACTTAAAACTTTTTTGTATATTCGAGCCAAATTGATGGTTTATCATATTGCCCCTATTTATGGATAGAATGGTCATTGCCTAATGACCTAACATTAGGGTTTCAACTTTCCTATTTAAACAATGTAATACTTTTTGTTTTCAACAATCACACCTATTCTATTTATCTGATATTTGTGCTTTCTTTCTCAAAACATTTTCTAAAAATTATATCATATTTCTTTAGGTTTGTTTTTAATTTAGTCTATCAAATATTGTGTTGTTATGTCTGATTAACTAACAAACATTTTTGTTTTTATGATACTGTATTTTTAAACCTTTGTTCTAGTGTTTGTTAGATGATTTAATTTAACTTATTTAAATCTTGAATCTTATAGCTAGGGTTTTTCATAATTAAATTTGTTATAGGACACACTTTGCACTTGTGCTAACATTTCAGGTGTGTTTTTTGAACGGGTTTAAGGGATCGAAAGTTGATCTAAATCCACATGCTTACCTTATAGATATTGTGAAAAAAGTGAAGGTTGTAAATAGATTACTTTGGGGGCCTTTATTTGTGAATGATAGCTTAAGAACTGTCTTTGAAAGGTAGTAAGCCTGATTTTCACTGTGGATAGTTAAGTGGTTTAGTGATTTTCTTCTTAGATTATTGTTGTGACTTAGGTCGTTTTCACCTAAAATATTGTGTGTCAAGTTTATCTTTATTTTCGCTTTATATTATTTATGCATGATTGTTTGTCTCACTACATGATGATTTTTCAAAATTGATAATTTTTAATTAAACTTAATTTGAAAAATTACCTATTCAACCCCTTAAGTTAATTATATCTGTAACTTAAACTTTCAAGTTTTAATAAAAAAAAATTATTAAGAAACTTTTCAACCATTTGTCTTCAAGATTAAACGATACTTATTGGTAATATATTTAGTCATGATCTAACTTTATCTTTTAAAGAACATAGTAATAGATGAAGTTGAGTATGCTTAGAAGTAAAGTTGTCATATTTAGTGTGTCACACAAACATACAAATAATTTAAATGATTATAAGGTTCATTGTTAAAACCATAAAAGATGAGAAACGATGAAGGACACTAAGTTTCAATTCAAAGCTTCAAGCTACAACTTATAGATATTGAATACAAGAATTAGTAAGATTAACTAGTGGACTAAAATAATTCTTAAAAAGTTTTTCTTGTGGTTGTTCAACCATGGTAGCTATATTAATGTTATCTTCAAACAAATCTTGTCAAATAATTCTTAATTTGAACGAAAAAAAAGCTTTTTAGTATGAAATTTTCCCTAAATCTCACTATCTATGAGTTTTAAATTGTGAATTGTAGACCTACAACTAAGCACACAATTACAAAAAAAAAATATTTGGAATGAAAAAAGCCAAATACAAAAGATGAAATAAAGTAAACTAAAAGAAAATAAATAAGAAAGGACAAGAAAGAAAAGAGAAAAAGAATAAAAAACAAAAAAAAAATAGAAAAAAATATGATAATTAAAGATACAAGAATTAAATAAATAAGAGAAAATTATCTCACTAGTTTAGTACATATAAGGGTACCAAAAACTTCTTGTAAAAAGTTAAAATGTAATAATAAATATATTACTAAAATTTAGAAAACTGAATTAAGAAGCTTATAATTATAACTTAATTAACAATAAAAGAATTATAAAATTAAAATTTAGAATAATAAATGAAAATTAATGACAAAATGAAATATAGAAAATAATTTGGAGTGACCATTTAATATAAGGATATTATCTAATTATCAAATTAATTTTTAGAGTATATCTATAATTGAAACCAATCTATGTCACTTGAAGAAAATATAAAGTAAAAATAATTTAGTTGAATATATATATAACGTTTTGTTTAAATTATTTGTGTTTGTAAGAATTCAATGAATCAATTTTATGAAAATAAAAAAAGTTCAGATCTCTAAATAACCAAGACAAACTAAATAAACATTCCAACAATAAATAATTGTGCACTATGTTTAAAGAAAAATATAATTTAATTATTAATTAAAATAATATCATAAATATTGATGAAAATTTAAAGGAGAATTAATTTAATAAAAAGACCATTATTAAACCAAACAAGGTTTCATCCTTAACCGAGTACAAAATATTTAGTTAGACATTAATGAGATTAACATTAAAAAAAAATATAATCAATCATGAAGAAGAAATAGAAAAATAATGACTTTCTTTCTTCATCTTCCCGCCGTCAAACTTCTTATCTTTTCTCCAACTTCAAACTCAATATTTATCGTCGATGCTTCCTTTATAGTAATCTTTTTTTATACACGTACAATAGATCTCCAATCTTAATTACATTTCATTTAAAATATCAAAGATGAGCTTAAATAAAATAAAATATAAAATAATTTTATCCAAATGATTTCATTGTTGATATGGAGCATTGTATAATCTTATTTTGTCTGGATTAAAATCCACCTAATCATTAAATGATATTAATTAAATGTAACATGATCAATTAAAAAATATATAAATATATAAATTCAACTAACAAAATTGAACTAATTGATAAATAAAGTATCAAGTAATACTTAACAATAGTAAAAATATAAATCGGGGGAAAATCAGAGCAATAAAACCGAAAATAAAATCTTACCTTAAATATTACTTTTTATATTTTAAAAATCTTGTATCGAAAGATATTAGGATTAAAAGTATCAATGGATTACTGTATAAGTTGAAATATGCATCAAAGTTAAAATACGAGTGTCAGTATAATTTAATTTTATAAAAATATTAAAAATATCAAATATATATTGATATCTTAAAGAAGAGAAAAGTTTATGTAAACTTGAAGAAGATAAAAATAGTTATTAACATAACTATTAATCCATAGATATTTTAAGGATTAATATAAAAAATACTCTTAAGTTTTAAAAAATATTTAGAAATATTCTTAAAGTTTTAAAAAATTTAAAAATATTTTTGAAACACAACTGAATTTAAATCTAACGAAAGTAAATAATAACATTCAATATCAAAAATACCTTTAAGGTTTTAAAAAATTCAAAAATACCCTTAAAATATAACAGAAGTAACATTTCTAAAATGGAAGAAGAAAAAATTGACCAAGAAATAATAGATATAGAAACCGAAGATATCTTAAGATGTTTTTCACAAGAAATAGTAATAAGTAAAAAGAAATTTGAAGAAATTCAAAAAACAAAGTTAAATCTTAAAGAAGAAAATGGATTTAAAGACTCATCATTTTTATTAAAAAAATTATTCCCTAGGAAAAACATAATTTATTATGGCATAAGTAATAAAGAAATGAGTATTAAGATTACAGATACAAAATGAAGGTATAATATACCATTAATTGATAAATAAACTATATTAAATAAGCTATCAAAAATTTCTTATAAAGACAAAGAAAAAATTGGATACATTTATTTAGGTGGAATTCAAATATTAATAAAATCTCATTTTAGAGAAGGAATAGATACACCAATAAAAATAGTATTATTAGATAACAGAATAATAAATAGGCAGGATGGCTTATTAGGAATGATCCATGGTAATTTAAGATACTAAAAGTTAAATTTACAGCATATCCTATATTTGCTTTTAATATACATGATAAAAATATAAATCAAGTATTAAGTTTAGCTTATGAATTTGAAAGAGGAGAATTAATGAAAGAAGAAAAACATCCATTTTCAATACATTATCTAGTAGCATATTCTTTAACAAATAGTCACAATAGTTCAATATACAAACAAAATGAATTTATAGAAATAGAAAAAAATTTAAGGAACTTAGACAAATAATAAAACTAGAAATACTAACAGACTTTGAAATACTAGAAGAATGGAAATTAGATATTAAAGAAAAACACTCGATAACAGGAGGAAAAAGCAACGTTGTTAAAACTAATAGCGTGCTAAGGTTTATTTTTATAGACCATGAAGAATAAACTTCTAACCAAGAAGAAGTTAAAAAACTAGAAAATTAAGCCAAAATAATGAATGCATTTGTTCATGATTGCATATTAGGAAAAAATAATGTTTAGAGATAAAATAAAAAATATACATTTAGAAGTAAATGGAAGCTTATTAGGTTTAGCAAAAACTCAAGCAACATTATTTGAAATTGTACAATTATTAACATAGGAAATGGATTAAGTCCAAGAATCAAACACAAAATATTTACAGAAAATAACAGATATATAAAAAGAATTACTAAAAGAAATAAAGGAATGTGGTTATAATAAACTACAACAAGATATGCATAAGAAATTTTCAGAATTAAGAAAATATGTATACAACATACATAGGAATAATGAAACGATAGTTTAAAAATATGATCCCTTAGAAGGACTAAAAGAAGAACCAACTAAGAGATCAAATTCCCTAATTCCTAAAAATGAGAAAAGGAAAAATGAAGAACAATCTAAGAACAAAGAGATAATTCCAATTTAATGGAATATAGAAAAGAATTAGAAAGAAAATTCATGGATCCTGAAAATAGAGATATAGAAACATTGGTTAGTTTATTGACATTAACCAATGAAAAAATAGAAGAACATTATAATGACAAACTTTGTACTAACAAAAAAGAAGATGATATGATAATAATCAGTGAAACTAATTTTAAACCAGAAAACATGACCTTAAAAGGTAATATGAAATCAATTTCATTACGAGCCCCTTACCAAGAAGGAACATCTGACTCACATAGGGGAGAAATAAATAGGCAAAGAATAGATCAACCTGATACCATAGATAGAAGAAGGCAACCACTTAAAATGGAGGAAGGGTTGCATTGGGGAATTAGAGGTAATATTCCACCAGAGCTCAAACTCCATGATAATTATAAGTCTAAACTTCTAGATTTAGACTGTATAAGAGATAGGAAGAAAGCCTTAGATCAATGGGCTAGTGGAATGAGTGTGCTCATACAAACTTCTCATACTACCCAAACAAATCCTTTAACCTGTAGAGTGCTTATAGCACATAAAATGACACGAAATGTTAAATTTTGGTTTTCAAACTTAACAAATCAACTACATTTGTTAATGCAAGAAAATGCTTCCATAGGAAGGGAATACTTAGATACAATAATAAATGAAATATACAAAGAATTTATTTTAGAAGATAAAGGAATGACTGCCGCTCAATCTAGTAAAAATGAAATCAATGAAACTAAATGGAATCTAACAAATATGGAAATTTGTAACATGTGTTACATAGATTCTTTTATTTGTGAATATGAAATGTATTACCATAAATTACCACCCTCTATGCAAACAACTTATAAAGAAATGTTATTTTCAAAAATTACTTGGAACATTATATAAAACCTTAACATAAAATTAGGAACAAAGGAATAGAGAAACTATATCAGATACTCTAGGAAGAAGAATAAGAAGCCTTAAATATTGGATCATTATTAAATACCAAGAAAGAGAAAAAATATAAATATATATGATAAAATCTGTTGTTATACAATAGATTTTAGAATACTAGAGGAATATGAATGTAATATAAAATCTTATAAACAAAAATATAAATATAAAAAATATAAAAGATTTAAAAATAGAAATTCAGAAAACAAAATTTCCAAAAATATAAAAAAAGAGATTTAATAGAGAAAACTACAAGAAAAGATATTTAGAAGAAAGAATTATAAACCTTCTGAAAAAAGGAATTATTGCCCTTCAGAAAAGAAAAAATGTAGATGTTGGATCTGTAAGGAAGAAGCACATTATGTTAATAAATGTCCAAGCAGACTTCAACATAAAAAAATTCCACAAAAGCAAAAATCTTAGAAGAAGCTTTCAAAATGGAAAGAACCAATCGAGGAATCTGATATAAATTATACTTATAGTATCTATCTATTGGAAGAAACTGAGGAAGAAATAACTGACTTAGAATATAAACACTCAAATTATGGATATTCTTTATTAGAAGATAAATTATTTGTATAGTATTACAAATCCAAATAGTACTTACATTAAAGTAGGACTAAAATTTAAAGGTTATAACACTTATCATTTACATGCATATATAAATACAAGAGCTAGTATATGTGTAACAAGTAGATATGTATTTCCAGAAGACAATTGAAAAAAAGCCCCAAAAGATTTAATTGTAAGAATTGCTAATAATACTACAATAAAACTTAATAATGTATTAAAAGATACAGATATAATAATAAGAGGAGAAAACTTTCACATTCCTACCATATATCAAGAGGAAACATGAGTAGATTTGTTTAATAGGAAATAATTTTCTAAACTTATATCAACGTTTCACACAACATTTCAACAAAATAAGTCTCACAATCTTAGAAGGAGATACCATCTATGTCTCCAAAATAAAAAAAACCTTTAATTGTCTCAAACCCAACTTTTATGCAACAACATAAAAAACGAAAACATGGTGAGATAGAGGACCAGCAAAAACCTTATTTAGAAAGACTATTTTATTTATACGGATTATATTAAAGCTATCACAAGAATTATAGACCATCTTATTTCAAGGATATTAAAAGACTATTTTAGTTAAAAATATATAAGAATAGAGGAAGAGGAATTTAACAGCTTAATATTTGGATACTATTTCTTTAAAGATTATAAATATATTATATGTACACAAGAAAAACCTGCTTGTATATTATGAATAAGACAAAATAATATGCATTCAACACGTATGATTTATCAAGGTAATACTTTATGAACATCAAATTATTAGTACATAAATTAGAATTATTAGATTTAACAAATGAAAGAATAATTTTAAATTTTAAAAGACAATTAATGAATTCAGGATTAAAATTAAGTAACCAACATAATGAAGAACATAATATACTATGCAATTGTAATGAATATAGAAGAAAATTAGATTTATATAAATAATAAGATTTTTAGACAAATTATTGTTTTGAGTTAATAGACAAAGACCATCAACTAGGTCAATATTAACCCCCGATTAAAAATTGTATCGATCCAAAAAAATTGGTATGAACATTTAGGAATAGTACTCAAAATAGTAATAGATGAAAAATTAACATCATTAAAATCGAAGAGTATTTTTGATATTTTATAAACCTCAAGGATATAATTGAAGATATGTCAAACTTGAAGGGCATTTGAGATATTATTTTATATTTTAATCAATTGCTATTTCAATACATGATTTTAAGAAAATCATTGTTGTCACAACTTCAATGAATATTTCAAAATTTTGAAGCTCATCAACATTTTTGATAGAAATCACGTTACGTCGACGTTTTTAGTTGACAATTTTAAGAAAATCTATTTTGTGCCTCGCATGTGTTGACAACGAATGTGTTATTGAAGCTTCTCCATATTAGGTTCTATGTTAACTCTCTCACCGCTTTTTATCAAGTTTCACTTATTCAAAACCTCTCGATCATTTTTCGTCACTTCACTCTTGTAATCAATTTTTGATTGGGGCATTTATAAGTAAATTGATAAAAATGTAAATTTTATTTATTAATTTATTATTACATTAAATATTTTCTAATTTTTGAATTTTTTTAACCAATTTTAAATAGTCTTTTTTTTCAAAGGAGTTTGAAATTTTGACAAATAAAATACAAAAAAAAATATTTTTTTAAATATATATTAAAATTTTGATTTTTAAAATACAAAAAAAGTAAAAAAAAAAAGATTTGAAATAAAAAACTACTATTTTTTAAATGCATAAGTTTGAAAAAATTAAAATTCTAAAAAGAGAAAATTTAAAAAAAAGTCAAAAATCTAGAATTTTAAAAGAAAAAAATTTACTTTTTTCATTTGAAATATAAATTAAATGTGTTTTTTGAAAATTTATTTTTTTATTAATTTTCAAAATATTGATATTTTTCAAACCTTTTGGGTATTATTTTTCAAAATTTTAAATTTATCTTTAAAGCAATATTTGAATTTCTTTGAAACTTTTAAAACTAGAGGACCCTACATGTATAATTTAAAAGATAGATAATTAAAGTATATATTTTAATGAATTATAAAACTCTAAGCATATATCTTAAAATATCATAAAAGCAAAAATATACTTTATAAGAATTAAGGATTTGTAGAAAACTTAGCACTTTTTATCTGTGATTAATTAGCTCTTTAGATGGTATACTTTTTTGTTTAAGGTGTGAATGTAAATATGGTGTTCAATTATTAAAGTAAGCAAGATTGCGTAGATAATTCGAAAAATTTGTTTAAATTGAGAAATTCAATCAGATTCATCGGATTTGATTAATAAATTTTATAGTCGGATTAGATTCGAATTGAAAATTATGCAATCTATTCAGATTCACATCATATTTGAATTGACATATTTTATAATCTAATGTATCCAATCTTAATCGAATTACTATTAAATTATAAATAAATGTATATTTTATTTTATAATATGTTATATTTAAATATTATGCATAATATAATATAATTATATTATTATTTTAGCTTAAAAATAAATATAAATATTTATAATAATTTAATAATTGTATAAACATATTTTTTATTCTTTTGATTTTTTGGCTGTGACTATAAATAATAATATTTGTTACAATAATATTAATTTAAAATTTTAATTTGTGTATATCATATTTTATTTATGACAATAATTTATAAATAAATTTTAATATTAATATGAAAAAATTTAATTTATTTGTATTCAGATTAATTATATCATTGAATGAGACTCTAATTGAAAATTTTTAAATCAATTCGGATTGAATCAAATTCAAATTGACTAAAAATATACAATTTACAAATTTCATTGATTTGAACTTCATTCGGTATTTAAGAATTAATAGTTTTGTATTCCTTTTTCAGATTCTGAGTATGTATTAAAGGATGATTAGTATATTCTTTTATTCCTTAGCATCTATTCTCTTCTTATATTAATAGAAAATTTCACTTAGCACATTTTTTTATTTTTTATTTGTATAAAATTATCTTAAATATTTTAAAGATTTATGTTTAATATTAAGGATATTCTTTATTGATTAACGCATGAAGTTTTTATTCATAAATATATTTTATTTTCTATGGCTGTGATATGAAATATTTTTTAGCTTTGATTAATTTTTTGATTTAAGAATTTTAAACAAATGAGTATTGATTATTTTTTTGGTTTTAAGATTTTGAACAAATACACATTATAATTAATAAACATAATTTAGAGTTGTATTTGATCTTACATTGTTTTAATGATTATGGATCTACATTTATCTTTCACTACTTTGAGTATAATATTTAGTTACCTTATTAAAAGTCTAAATAAGGAACAGTGACTCATGCCTTCAACTAATGATAAGATCTGTACTTCTATTTAAAATAGTAAAGATATACTGATTTTTGGTAAAAATGAAACTTTTATTCATTAAAGAAGTTAGATCATCGCAACCATAGTTTCATGTTAATTTACTCTATAAGAGTTTATTTATACATAATTTTCTCTAAGAAGATGGATCTTTGAGTTCTATATTTAGAACTTGCTATATTTTTACCCTCGTACAATTGCCCTTTTATAAATATAAGTGTATTTATTTTTCATACCTAATATAAAGATTCATGCAAGGATAATAATTATATCTTATCTTATCTTTTCATTCTTTTTAAAAATAAAGACATGTGAAAGGATAAAGATTACATTTTATGTTATCTTCTTCTTCCTTTAAAAATTATTACTTACACCTTTTAATTCAAAGTCGGTTTGCTTTTTTGCTAGATATTAAACTTTTTGTAGATCCATCTCTTTCCTTTATACAACAAAGATACATATGGTTCTTAGTTTTCTTTTTTCCTAGATATAAAAATTTTTGTTTGGTGCCTTCGATCAAGTCCAAGTCATTGCAATTAAATGGTGCTACAAAATTGAGATTTTTTTCAATATTTTCTTGAGTTATGTTCAAGTTATTGTGTAAGTTATTATGACTTTGCTTGCAGAACAATTTACCATGCTTTTAGAGGATATTTATATTTTTCTAATTTCATGATACATTTGGGTAAGCATTAATACTCTTTCTTGGTTAAAAGCTTCTTCATCAAACTCTTCGTTTAGTAGAACCTTGAGTTCTATTATTCTTGTTGAAGATGTCATTTCAATTTCAATAAAATGATAAAGATTGATAGGTTTTCCTTTATGCCAATCCATTATAGAACTAAAAAACCTCAAAAATAGTAGATAATCATTTGCTTTTACTCATTTTCTAAAAGCTAAATGAATTTGTTAAAAATTTCAAGAAAATAAACTATTTTTATTAAATTTTTGCTTAATTAAATATTTTCAATCAACCCACAATAAAATAATTAGTAAACAAGTTTTGGATCTTTTCTCTTAGTAATGTTGAATTTTTTTGCATGTGATTGGTTTTCTTCCTAGTGTATGAAAATTTTTCATTGTAAAAAATTTCATACATTCAAATTGATATTTTTCTAATTTGTTTGCTAAATTATAAAGATTTGACCATTGATATGGGTTTATGTTTGTCTTTGTTTTTTTTAAATTGGAAAAACTTCATTTTACTTCAATTTTACTAGTGAATACTTTGTATGTTACACTAGAGAATCAAGTTATTGTCCTACTTGCTTCTACCCATATCTTGTATATTCTTGGAGTTGGTTTGTTGTTGAAAATATTATACTTTTTTTTTCTTTGATTTTTTCTTTGAACTCTTCTCATCTGCAATTTTAGACTATAAAACTTTCAAGGAGTTACTTTTTTTCGTTAGTTTTGAGGTTTTATCATTTTCCTTTGAGAATTTATTTTCTTTTTTTGTTGGAGAACTAGACCCTTCCTATTCATGATATATGAGTGACTTTTTGAGGTATAAAATCTCTAATTGATCTCTTATAACTATTAATTCATTTACTTTGATTTTGAATTCTATGTTAAGATTGTTCAGCTTTCTTATAATTGTAAAAATTGTTAATAGAGATAATGCTATAGTTAAAGCATTAGCTAAATTATTCTCTTTTTTTCTAGTAGATGTTCAATATCAAATTTGTAATAATTGAACTACTGTTGTCATATGATTAATCTTCCTTGTTTGTAATCTTCTATAATATTAGTTCTCAAGAAATATCCAAAAAATTTATTATCTGTTCTAACAATAAATTTTGAGGATATTACATATATAGAAAATTTATTTATTATCTTTTTTATACCTAAATATTCCTTTTCACTACTATGGTAGTTTAATTCAACTTGAGTTAATAATGTTTTATGTCCACAACATATGGAACAATTTACAAAAATATACAAAATATTTATTTTGTTGCAATCATATCTATAATGTATGGATAATGATGCAATTATATACGAAATTGGGCATCTTTTTATCAGTATCCATATGTTGTGGGAATAATTGCAACAAAGTTTGGACCAATCGTAATTCATCACCATTTTGTTTTGAATATTTTTATAAATTGTCTTATATATTGTAGGCATGAAACATAATTAACCTAATTCAGCTCATCGAAAAGCTCCAAAAGTAAATCTATAATAATATTCATCCTTATTATCTACCCTTACTTTTATTTTGGCTCTACAATATTCACATGAAGCATATGTTTCTGTTATCATTTTTTATCTGGTCTTAGATGGTAAAGTGTGGGTAAGTTTTTTTACCTATACTTTTACCTTTTTCATTTACTGAGTATCTTGATAAATCATTTTCAAACATAATATTTCTTAAGTTTTTCTTATAAAAGTTTTCTCATTTATACTAATTTTCTAATTCATGTTTTCGCATATGTCAAATATATATAAACCTTTATAATTGGTTTTTGTTAGTGATGACACTGAGAAGTTCTTGTATATTATTTAGAACATTAGGTTGACGATGGTGTTTTTTATTTTCTATTTCGAGTCTTGAATACTTGATCTTTTGTAGGGTTAATATTGTCTTTTTTTTCAGACAATATTATTCTCTCTTATATTTTATTAGAAATTTTAATATGTCAAGATAATGTTGGTTGATATTTTCACTAAAGATTAATATATCATCAATATATACACAACAAAAGGGGTGGTATTTTTTTAAAATGTCGTCTATATATCTTTAAAATATTTCTAGTGCTTGTTTTAATCCAAATGGTACAATGATCTATTGAAATTATTTTTATGGATAACCAAATGCTATTAAAAGCTAAGATTCTTTATCTAATATGATTTGTTAAAATTCACTATTTCAAACAAAACTAGAACAATATTTCTATAAATCCTAATGTCATTTGTGTCTTTATAGGTGTTCCGGTGTACAAAATACAGAGTCTGTTTATTTTACTCAATATTTTTGTCTTCATCTATGTAAGGTTGGTTATTGTTGACCAATAATGCGCACACATATATAGTTAGGTACATTGTGTTTAAAAGCATATTATACACACACCATAGGGTTTTCTTAGTATGCATAGTATGCTTTAAGTTACAATTTTTGTTTATTTGCATATGCGAGTATTTATGAAATTTTATTCGACAATTTTTGAAACAAAAAGAGAATTTTTAGCATGTCAACGAGGTCCTCGATGGACCCCTTTATGGACCATGATTGGACCCCTAACAAGGTGGTTAGCAAGGACCCCCGGTGAAGGTAGCTCGTGGTTTGGATAATGTTTTACAAATACCCCTTCTTTTCTCATTTCTCAAGCATGAAAGTTAACTCGAAATGCTATCAAAATTAACTATGAAAATTACTTTTGTATCATAAATTAATTTGGGTATATTTCAATATTTGTTACACTTTTGTTAGTAAAATAGTGTACTTGAGTGTTAAGAGATCTTGACTATTTTAACAATATTGTGAGAATAACACTGTGAATTTCGATTGAGTGGTATTGATTTGAGATTCCAAATCACTAGTTGTTTGTTATTCATGGTTGAGTTTATTTCCCAACATTTGTTGTTCACTATCTATTTCACATTACTGATCTTTGGTTACCAAACACTTTATGTGGTGTTGGCTTCGGAGGAAAGTCATATATGTGTGTCGAATCAAGCTGTTGCAGAGGTAACAAGCGAGGGTAGCAAAAGGTAGTTAGGACAGAGGTTCTGACTGATAGAGGTATTTGTGTTTATATTTCTATTAAGATTGTATCTATTTAATTATTTAGTGGATTGTTTTTTGTTGTCGAGTTGTTTCTATAAGTAACCTGAGGGTTTACCATATGGATATGGATTATATATGGGTTTGCCTCATTATATATGGTGTTATGAATGCTTAATTGTTTAGCTAGTACAATATAAGTTTAAATTTTGTATGTTTTAACATACTATGGTTTAAGCTTTGGTTAGAAAGGTTTTAATATTTATTACTTGCCTATTGCTTATTGAATAATTTACATGTTGTTTAAAGTAAACTACCTATTTGTGAGTATTGTTTATTATTGTTGTTATATGTTAAGTGTTTATTTTTCCATTGCTAGCCAGTTTGGGATGAGTTTTAAGGAGTTAGTATCTTTTTATCCTTCTTGTGTATCAAGTCTTTAACTTTTTCAATTAGTATTAGAATGGGTCCACTTTATTAGGGCTTAATCATTCCAGTATTGATTTTTTAAATACATTTATCACACATACATATTATCTTTGATGGATTCAAGAAATGAAGGTAATGTGGGTAGACCTTATCTTTTAATAGGCTCAACTACGCCTATTAGAAATCTCATATGCAAGCCTTCTTGTGGTCCCTTAGAGATTGTGTATGGTTTTTTGTTGAAAATGGTTGGACATATCCAATTAAGACCCTTCCTAACAACTATGTTATCCCCAAACTAATGATTGAAGGGACGAAAGATGAAAGCAAAGAGTTAGAGTGGAATAGTATAAGGTTGTATGCTTTTATTAGAGCTATCACGCCCTATGAATATAGAAGAATACAAAGTTGAATAGCTTGGGACATCCTAGATATTACATACAAAGGTACCTCTATTGTTAAGAGATCCTGGATACTAAAGTTAAACAAAGACTTTGAACTCCATATTATGGAAAAAGATGAGACCTTTGACAAGTTCTATGCTCGTTTTTTGAACATTGTCAATTGTTATTATAATTTTAGAAGACCGATTAGCATAGAGAAGCAAATTGAAAAAAATAATTGCTAGTCTTCCTTACCATTTTCACACTAAAGTTACGGTGATAGAATCAACATACAAGCCTGGTGAACTCACTATTAACGAGCTGTTTGTTGACTTACAAGTCTTCAAACTTCATCACCTTTTATCTAGACATCACCAAGTTTCTATTGGAAAGGGAAAGATCATTGCATTCAAGACCATTAAAGGAAATGATTCTAGTAAGGAAGTATGCACCACTATGTTAAGTGACAAAGATTCTAGCCCAAGCGAAGAAGAAATGGCATCATTCATCAAAACGTTTACTAGATTCTTTCAAAAAAAGAAGCCTTCTTTCGGTGGAGCCAGAAGAGGTAGCTCAAGCACTAAAGGCTCAAAATCAGTGAAGATTGGTAAAGAATATAAGAATGAGGCTAAGAGACCTAGTGGAGCTATGTTAACAAAATCAAGTGCTTCGAGTGTGAGAAGCCTGGTCATATTATTGCTAATTGTTTTTTCTAAATAGAAACACACGGATAAGGGTGTAATGAAGGTTGAGATTACTATTTAGGACAATACCAACTATAATGATGGGAATGATACTAACTCTTTGGTCTTTATAGCTTCAAGTATTATCATAGATCCTCCGACTGTTACCTCATATGTTCAAAAGGTGATTGCAAATAATGATAAAGATGAGCTAGATGAGTTTCTTGATTCTTACAATGAGTTCTTTTTAATTAATTACTAATCACACTACATTATATGGTGTTGGCTTTAGACGAAAGTCAGATCCATGTGTTAGACTGAGTTGTTATGAAGACAACAAGCGATGGTAACAACATGCAGTTAGGATAAAGGTCCCAATTGATGAAGGTATTTGCGTTTATATTTCTATTATGTTGTATCTGTTTTATTACTCAGTGGATTTTTTGTTGTCAAATGATTTTCATAAGCAACCTTAGTGTTTACCACATGGATAGAGGTTTTATATGGGTTTATCTTGTTATATCTAGTGTTATATAATACGGTATATAATATAGTAGAATATATAGTAGGAATATAGAATATTTCTCCTCCTAGTATAATATCAATATATTTTGTAACCCTATTAAGGTTAATTGTTCTATTATTTTCTATTCATACTATTAAGTACTTTGAGATTTTAGTCCAAAATTGTTGTAGAAATACATATTTACTTACTACACACATACTGGCTTTAATATCTATGTAAGCATGTAAATGATATATATGATGTCCCTTGAATTTACATAATATATTTTTGTAAGTATTATTAGGTTTAATTATGTTGTATAGATCATTCACTCTCATATGTTTCTTCTGAATTTGTTTCTTCTTCCTCAATTTCACTTATTAAGTATATTGATTATGTTTCATCAATATCTGATACTTTTATGGGTTCTAATTCTATTTTAGACTTGTTTTAATATCTTTAGTATTTTTTTATATTCTTTTTTATGGGTTAATATATCAGGCCATTTATTAGCATAATGACCTTTCTTAGTGCATATCTAATACCTATAAGTTTTCTTAACCGATGGACGATAATTTTCTTTCCTATAAATTTTTATTCTAAAATATATTTTCTTATAATATTCATGATTATATTTTTCTGATATTTGAAAATGTCTTATTTTTTGAAATTATATTTCTTGAATTTTTTGTATTTTTTGTATTTTTATTTGTAAGACTTTACATTATATCCATACTTTCCTGGCATCTGAAATTTTTTGTTATTACAACATATTTTAGAATTTTCTTTAGCATAATTATATTAATTTCTTCTTTGATATTGTAGATTTATCAAAGCTTTCATTTTTTCTATCTAGAGGATTAGTTTTGTTTAGTATTTGCATATTTCTTTCATTTTTGTGAGGATTAGAAGTTTCTTCCTGGATTATAAGGGGCATTATTTGTTTCTTTTTATAATAATTTTAGATTTTTCTAGTTCAAAATCTATTTTATTGATTACTATCATATCATATTTTTCTCTATTAGAGCACATTTTTCATAATTTGTTTTAATTCTTCATTCGTTAATATTAACAAACATAATAATTTTCATGAGAGCTCCATATCTCGAAACAATTGCATTTAGGTCAATTGAATTTTCGATTCAAATAGGTATTTGGGACCAAGATGAGGGATGAAAATTTCAACCCATAGAATATTTTCATGAGCTCTACTCCAACTCGATTAAGCAAGCTTCACAACATCAATTAGGTAGAAAACATAGCAGAATTACAATAAAAATAATATGTTTAATTCAATACACCATAAAACAACCAATAGATAAGAAAAAACAATCTATGAGAAATATACTAGCGATGGTGTGCCTCATAAGCTCATATCTAAGGTACCAACATACATATACATGAAAAACATCACATAGCATGTGAATCAAGCATACATACTGGAAAAGCTATAAAAGATTTCCAATCATTTTAAAACCTCATATGTGGGAACATATTCAATAAATGATTATCATACTCTCATAACATGCAATTGTGCATAACATAGCATATAACAAGGTAAACCCACCCCTACATATATGGTAACATCCTTGAATTGCTTATAACAACCACTCAACATTAAATAATCCACTAAAACAAAATAAACAGATACAACTCAATAGACAAGTATAAATATATATACCTCTATCAATCGGGACACCTGCCCTAACTACATATGCTGCTTTTGTTTTCTATCAATATTGTACCTAATCCAAATAGACCCAAGCTTTCCAATGGAGCTCTATCATCATATGATGTGATCGACTACTGATGGTAGAAACTCCTAACATACATATATGTTACAACCCTACAACACCTAACTAATACTCGATACATAAACACATAGGCTCTTCACCTATGCACCATGTTGCAACCTTGCAACACTTACCTAACGCATAGCACATTACCACATAAAAATCTTATTTATGGAAACTATTGCATCCTTGCAACTACCCATTGACACATGGCATACCACCACAAATCCAAACTCTACTAGGGTATACTATCTTAAGTACACACAACTCAAGAACACAATTTTCCTCTCACAAATGAGATTCACACATATTGAATAAACACTCAAGGTAATTCTAAAATGGAATGAGGTACCTACCTCAACATTGAGAGTAATTTCTCAAAATAATGTAGCTCTTCACTAGCCAACCATACATTTTACCTCTCATAAAAACATCACTCAAACTCACAATTTTACATTCAATCCAATGTTTGAGAAATATGAGAGAGACTTATATCTGATGTTCTACATCACATAGATGCTAACTATTTTTTGAACCCAACATTTTGAATAAAAATGGACGATGAACAGACCAAGGAGGTTAGGTGTCAAACGGACAGAGCTTCCCCCCATTCTAGTCCATAAAAAAATAGGGAGAGAAGGGAATTTATAGAAAAAATCCAACCTCTTGGAACCTTGTTGGCTAACCTTATCGACTCCTCATTGCCTAAAGTTAACGAGAAAACCATTCGTTAAACCAACCATTGTACACTTGCCAACTAAGGTCAGTGAGGGGGTGGCGAGCACCCTAACGATATACTTTCTAAGGTACCATTATTTTCTAATTCTATTTCTTGCAATCTGTCTTTTGACATTTTGAAGGGATTTTTTATCAATAGTTTTATTATATTTCTTGTTACTATCTTATTACTTTATGGATAATATTTTTTACTTCTTTAATTTCTTGTTTTAATTCTTTAATTTCTTTTATTGTTTCCATTCTTGTTTATTAATTTTTTCTTGATCATTTGTAAATTTGATTTGTGGTTTATTACTCTTTTTTGTTTTTACAAGAGATTTTTCTTTGATGCCTAGATTCCACTCTTTTGGTATCTCAAATTCTATTAGTAATTATGTTTTTTTTCCTTATTTCTTAAAATGTTTTATCCATTTCTATGAATTTATTTTATCCATATATTGAGCTATTATGAGTGTTTGTTAGTGAATATCATACCTTATAATGTATTGAAAATTGATGGCTTTCATTTTTCATTAAATTTCCTCTTTCAAATTTATATGCTAAGTTTAATACTTAGTTTAAGTTCTTATCATTATTATTAATAAAAAACCTAGAATATACTGTAAATTTTAATTTTTGATAAAAAACCTAGAATATATTGTAAATTTTAATTTTTGATATCCTAAATTTTCATGAATTATTCCTAATAAGGTATCTTTTCGATCTATTAATTTGTTGTTTAATAATACTAATTTTATAGGCGTGTCAATTTTTTCTCTAATCTTTTTTCAGTTGTTTTGGAATTTTTTTGATAATTTCTTCATAATGGTTTTCTTGTCAATTAAGAAGTGTTATACTTTCATTTTGCATTCGTTATTGTACTCATTTTCTTATTATTTACTACATAATAAATTATATATTTTCTTAAAAATATTTTTCTTATTGTTAAGAAAGATGATTTTTGAATTTCTTCAAATTTCTTTTTATTAAATATTATTTCTTGTAAAAAACATTCTAAAATGTCTTGTGTTTCTATTTTTATTTTGTACTATTTTTTCATTTTTGGATTTGTATAAAAATTACTATTAACTTCGATTCAAGTCGATATATATTTATGTTATTTTTGAAATCCTAAAAATGTTGTAATATTATGTCAAACTTTAAAGATATTATTGATATTATTCGTTAATACTACGAACACATGTGCAAATTTCTTGTTACATTTCTACTTAGATTTTTTACTTTAAAATAAACGATTAATTTGTTACAATAAACTTGAATCTAGTTCATTCTAAAAAGTTGTTTGAACAAATTGGTAATCTAATTATTTTAGCCGGACACATAATAATACTCTCAAAAATATATAAATTAGTCTAATTTAAGAAAATAAAGTAACATTTTAATTAAATTTGAGAATTGAGTAACAAATGTGTCATATGCATTAATGATCTCATATTAGTCAAAAATTTGATATGATTCCTCTTTTACTTGACTTTTTATACAAAGTAATAAAAATGCTCTTAGTTTTTAATTAACCAATTGTGATTCAATTTTGACTAGATATTTATCTAATTTGACTGGTTAAAATTGGATGGCTATCAAATTAGTCAAAGTTTGATTGGCCGATAACCCTACTCAGTAGAGTCAAGTTGGACACATATCCAACTGAAATGAAAAGTTATGCAACTGAGCAGAGTTTGGTCGGTCGATGGCCCAATTCTCTAGAGCTGAGTCGAATACATATCTAACTAAATTGGACAGTTATACAATAGGTTGGATTTTGATCAGACGATAACCCAACTCGTCAAAACTAAATTAGATATATGTCTAACAAGTCAGAGTATGGTCAACTGGTGACTTTGCTCATCATAGTATAGTTGAACACATGTCCAACTAAATTAAAAAGTTATCTAACTAGTTAGATTTTGATTAACTAATGATCATAATCATTGAAGTCAAATTGAACACATACCAATTGATCAAATTTTAATTGACATATGACCCCAATCATCAGTCATATTTGACACATCTTCAACTAATCTGTATAGTTATTC
This sequence comes from Hippophae rhamnoides, assembly GCA_033030585.1. Taxonomy (NCBI): domain Eukaryota; kingdom Viridiplantae; phylum Streptophyta; class Magnoliopsida; order Rosales; family Elaeagnaceae; genus Hippophae; species Hippophae rhamnoides. The sequence continues at coordinate 68,397,225 of CM065430.1, read as the reverse complement.
AACTTGTCAGATTTTAATTGACCGATAAATCCACTTGACGAAGACAAATTGGATAGAATTTAGAGGTCCTTTTATTTTAGTTGGATATATATCCAACTCGATTGTGAACAATTGAACATATGTCCAAATGTATGTTCATTATAATGAAATAGTAGCCTAATTCAAGTCATGTTTAATTAGTCATATTTTCAACTAAAATGATTTACATATAGGAGATTATTCTATGATATAGTAAATACACATTGTGTTTCTAACACCGAAATAATGTCTAACACATGTATACATCCAATTAATTGTCACAATGATAGAGTGTAATTCATGATTATGTATTGATTTAATTTGTGCTAATATATATTTGAATAATTGATTATATAAATTTTCTTTATATTTATTCACATATTTAGTTGGACAATTATTTAATTATATTATGTATAATTGAATAAATAGATATATATTGTTGAAAAAAATTGATATTTTTAAATAATAGATAATTAAAGAGATTTATTATTCGTAATCTTATTTCATCTTAATTTTCATTTAAACAAATAAAAGTTATGTTTTGATCGGAATACGGATAGTTAGGGTGTTCAAACTAGATTACAAATAATAAATGGGACTATTTTAACCTATTTCTTGTATCAAATTAAAGAAATTAAAAATAACGGAGTGTAAAATTTATCAAAGTAATGTTTGATGAATAAATAAATGGGAGAGTAAAAGTTGAATATTTAATTAACAACAAATTAAATTTTTAATAAATTTTCTCCCTAATATTGTATACACAAATTTTAATGATAATTTACTACCTTTTAAATCTAAATGTCAAACAACTAAATAATGAAAAAAATTACATGTTAAAATACAATTTTGATATGTTCTTCATGGTTACGGTTCAACGTATGTATAATTTTTCTACTAATAGAATTTTCATATTATTTTAATAAAATGTATATAAATTATATTTCTTTATGGTAGTTTTATTTAGTTCGAATATTCCACCCACAATATTTAAAAAAATCATGTTTTTTAATGACCTAGGTTTTAAAAATAACCCCACCCCACTTCATCTTACCCCTCCCTCATTCGATCAAATTTTTTAATATACTTATTTTGTTAATCAAATATATATATATTATTTTTTACCCCTCCCTCAAATTTTTTAATATACTTATTTTGTTAATCAAATATATATATATATATATATATATTATTTTGATAATTATTGATTTTGACTGGTAATTTTAATTTAATTTTTTAAATTTAAACAAAATGTGTTAAATTTAGATAGAGCCATACAATCTAAAACATGAATTCATTTTACATATTATTCAGAAGGTTTACCTGACTTCATTTAATATATATATATATATAAATCAAATATAAAATAATAACATAAAAAAATTTAAATTAATATTTTATTATTATTTAAAAAGTTAATTAAATATAAAAATAATACTTATCACTTAATCCAACTTTATAAACATTTTTTTCTTAAAAGATAAATTGAACATAAATATAATCCTCGGACCAATCTATTAATTAAATTATAAATAAAAATATATGAATTATCACTTTTAATATCAAAAATTATAAGTATAATAATTTTTATACCATTAAAATAATTATTAAAAGGTATATGTAAATTTTTGACAAATAAGCATGTAAGCATTAGAGATCCTTAAAAAATACATTTTAGATTAACAGTAGAAAAATTTAAACTATTAATTTAAAAATACTAGTCCAGAAGAACAATTTCATGTTTCAATGGTATTTTATAAATTATACATAAAATTTATATTGATTTTTTTACAAACGGAAAACAAAGAAAAATCCCCGTCAGAATTTAAAAAAAATCTTTTAATTATTACATTAAACCATAAATAAATTTTAGAATTGATAAAATTAAATTATAAGTATTAGTGAGTAGAAACAAGTTTATATTTGAGGATTATTCTTTAAACTATACATAATTTTATAAGTTTTACAAAAACTTCATATAATGCTATTTTAAAAACTATACACATATATATGTATACCTTACAATTTTTTTTAAAAGATATACACGTCTTATAGATATTTCAAAAAAAAGAAAAAAAAAACTGTAAGCTTTATAGATGCTATAATGCTAGTTGGGGAGTTCTGGCGAGGTTGTCGGTGTTAATTGTTGGAGCTTCGCCAAGGTCTCCATTAGTGGATGCCAAGTCGTTAAGTATTTGTTGTAAGCAGGCTAATTTTATAGTCATATTATTATAGCATAAAATTTTGTATTTTTATGATAATTCGTGATATTTATATTCTTTTATTAATTTTAGACATTATTACTCTCTATATATATATATGTCTTGAACTTTCTTCCCCTTTCATAAATCTACCAACAAAATACCATTAAAAAACCATAGTATTATGGCCAATTGTGTAGAGGTGTTAATTTATGTTATAATTTCATCGATCGAATTGAGTTTGAATCGTAGAACCCGAATCAAATTAAATTCAGACCAAATTCAAACCAGTTCAAATAACCTAAAAAAATCGAGTTAGATTGGACTGGCTTCGAGTCCGCTAATTAGCCCAAAATATTTTTTTTAAAAAAGCTATTACAACTTATATGTTAAATTAAATACTTAAAAGTAGAGAAACACATTATTTCTTAATTTCTAACCAACTCATTCTCACTTCCTCAACTCTCTACTTCTCCAACAACCAAGATAAAACATTTTTCGTGCCATCCTAAAAAAATAATTTTTCTTTATATCATCACTGTATTGTCTACTTGAATACACTAGGAAAGTTTTATATATATGTGGTTAGTTTTGGAGGAAATTCTTTGTTTAATTTTACTCATATATTTCTTTGTTTAGTAACTCAAAGAAATTATATTGAGATTTGGAGCTCTTTATTCAAATTATAAGTTTTTACGAAGACATGACAGTCTCTGACTTTTATATAAGAGGGATTTGATGGTGTTTACATTTGTCGATTTTATTTAGAAATGGATTTCTTATTTTAAGAATTAGTTTTCTTTAACTTATATTTACTAGCATTCTTGTTTTATAATTAAATAGGTATTGTAATATAACATATGTGTAGGGAGTTGTATTATCTAAATAAATTTTGTTGTGTGCATGAGTTATTCATTCAATATTAATTTATCATTAGTTTCAAAAACTAATTGTTGTAATATTATTTTCCTCATTTTAAGTCTTTCATTTAATGTTGTTTGAGCTAATAATGTTTAATTATTAATTATATTTTTTTATTTATAAAAAAATATTTAATTAACTAAAAAAACATACTATTAATAATTCAAGTAAATTTGGATCAAGTTGTTTGTGTTTGAGTTCTTATTTATTACCTTGAATTACAAAATAATTGAGTTAGGATTGTATCAATTTAAGTTATATTAGCTTGAGAAAACTCAACCGGTTTAATTTGCACAAACTACCACCCTATCTTTATACGGGCATTTAAGATTTTTTTTCCAAGAAAAATTTCATAGATATTTTTATCATTTAATGGTTTCTAAATATGTTTAAATTTAAAAAATATTTTGATCTAAAGATTAAATTTTTAATATTAAATAATTAATAATATTGAACTAATAAAGCAAAAATAAAGGTAAAATGTTTCCTTTTTATTTTCTTCTAATAATATAAAGGTATAAAAAAAATAAATGAATTTAAATAAAATTAAAAAACACATAATTAATCAATGTTTTTAGTATTTATCCCAAGACATAATGGTTATTTTTTATTTTTTATTTCCTAAAAATAATTCTAATTTTAATTAAAGTAACATAATATTTTTAACTTTATCATCTATACTGAAATCAATAATAAAATTAACTTATAAGTAAATTTAAAAATTGAGACTAAATATAAAAAAATAAATTTATGGGCTAAATATAATTATCTCATTTATAATAAAACTTGCAATTATTATAAACAAATTACATGTTTTCTTTTACAAGTATTGATATGTTTTTCATGGTTATGGTTCATCAACATATATATAATTTTTCTACCAATAGAATTTATATATATTATTTGTGGTAGTTTTTTTAGTTCAATCTTCCATCCACAATATTAAGAAAAATCATGTTTTTTAATGACCTAGGTTTTAAAAATGATCCCACCCCACTTCACCTTATCCCTCCCTCACTCAATCAATTTTTTTAATATACTTATTTTGTTAATTAAATATGTGTATTTAACATGAAAAAACATACACATATATATATATATATATATATATATGTTTTAATATACTCTTTGTATATTTTTAACATATATTATTTGCAACGGTGAAGTTGAGGAGTTATTTTGAAACAGATTGAAGAAGTAGTTGTTCATTTGTAAAAAAGATGGATATCATTTTCTTTCCGATTTTTATGAGTTAATTATTTACATTTTTTTTCTTTTAACTATATATATATATAAGTTTTTAAATCTCCCTCCCTCAATCAAAATTTTTAATATAAATATTTTGATAATTAAATGTGTATTTCACATTAATATATATATATATATATATATTATTAAACATATGTTTTTTAACTAAATATTTGAATTGATTCTAAAATTTTAAGCATGTACTTTTTGTATATTTTTAATATATATTATTTATGATGGTAAAGTTCTAGAAGTTATTTTGAAACAAATTGAACAAGTAGTTGTTCAGTTATAAAAACGGAAAGATATCATGTTCTTTCCAATTTTTATATGAATTAAACATTTACATTATTTTACTTTTAATTCTCTCTAAAAAAATGTTTTTTTACATTACTAAAAAAGAATTTATACAATACATTTTTTAACATATTGAAAAACATATATTTTTATATTATATGAAGAAAAAAATATTGCATGAAAGAAATTAAAAATAAATTTTCCAAGAATTATCCAACGCAACTAAACCTACCTTTTTCTCATTACGTACAGGCAAACAGAGGAGATGGAGTTTCCTAACCGTCTAAATTTAAACCTGTTAATATAAGAAACTTTGAAGATTAAAGTTACAAATTCTAACGACTAAACCTAGCTGATAAATATTGAAGTACCTAAGAACCAAAAGATTCAAGACTTATCTTCCAAGGCAAAATACTCAAATCAATCGAAACAAATAAAACATATAATTTTTTTACATATCATTCTTAGTCCGCAGCACAAACCTAAGAAATTCCATACATCATAAAATTACATTATCGTAGCTTTTTCCATTATATTTGGTTATAGAATAAACATAAAAAAAAATTATAAGGATTAAAAAAAAAGTGAAGAAAAAAGAATTTCACCAAAATGGGAGGATTAGATTCAACTTCTAACCATTCATTTCCTATTGTCACACATTTGACCTTGAGAGTAGTCAAATTGTGACCATATCATCTCCCGCTCTCTGTGCTGCTGCATCTGCCAATCTCTTCCATGTCAGTTTCCGTGTCTCTTCGACCTCCCTGGCCTTGGCTTCTCTCTCTGCGTGCTCCCTTTGGCACTCTTCAAACAGCTCGGTATCCATTTCCAAAAATATTTTCCTCACATTGACAGTCAGCCCATGAACTGCCTGGTTCCAATGGCTCTGGATATTCTTCTCCAATGCCTCAAAAATAATTGGCAATATCACATTCCGGTTCTGTGCAATTAAGCTCAAAATGTGCTCGTTATTCCAGAAAAATAGAGCTCGTTCTGCAACCTGCAATACGAAGATGCTTTAAGCAAGATTCTACTAGGGGTTCAGGGGAAGGATAAAAAACAATGGAGAATCATTTCTACATGCTCCAAAAATATAAGTTGATTGTGCATTAGTCATCACCCTCCAGTCTCGACCAATTGATTATTGTTGCTCATTTCTAAATTCTTATAATAATGATAGTTATCATTGACCTTCAAGGTATACCCATAAATCATAAACCCTTATCAAGTTTGGATAGTATTGTCAAACACCAAAACAGTAGCAAAAAGTTGTAAAAGAGAGGTGAGGGAAGGGGTAGATAGGTGTGCCAGACATGCATGAGTTTTACTTGCATATCAAGCACATTTTACTACTAATGCTAAATAGAATAGCATGCTATTTTTTCATTAGATATTTAAAACAAAATCAGTACATGTGGGTAGGCAATACAGAGAGGCTCAAATAAAGGCCCAATAGAATAAATCTTTATTGCTCCAAAAGATCACAGGGATATCACCCATAACTACATGACTCTACCCATAATATGTCATTATTCCACTAACCCTCAACTAATTACGAGGATGTAAAAAGTTGTTGCCATCTACCTCTTATAACGGAAATTTTTCCAAATGTAATAGCTAGAGGGATGAGTTGAAGTTATGTCCTGAGATTATTGGGTATAAATCAACTTCGATAACTACAGGCAATATTGGTGATAGTTCGTGCAGGATGAGCCAGCCCATTTCACAAACGGGTTGGATAAACCTATTTCAAGCATTAATATTCAGGTTCTGGTCATGTGGATCATGACCACAAAATAATAATAAATATTAAATGGGATGATTCGGCTTTCATGTCGTGTAAATTTTGATCCAATTAATAAAACAATTTATGTGGGTTGTGCCATATTGTGTAATGCTTGTGCCGGGATGTGATGCAAATTGCCACCCTTAGAAGTAATGTATTGCTTAGAGAGGAAAAAAATCTCATGTATCTTAAAAAATAAGAAGACAGGGCAGTATGCCATGTCTAGACACCTAATACACAAAAAGAGTTTCCCTCGTTAAGACTAACGAACAATACAAAGGATACTTATAAACGTGACATATCTTCCTATTCAGCTCTTTGATTTAAGAAGGACATAAGGGACACATGTTATTGTTTACTCGATGCCAAATATGCCCAAAAGTGAGCAATACGAAAGCCAAAGAAACTGAAAAAACAAAAGAAAACGGTGGCCCTTTTTCCCCCTGGCCATAGTTTCAAAATGAATACGTCGCATCTGCAGGCAGTCTAACATCACTATAATTCATTAAACTCAATGTATCTAACATCACTATAATTCATTAAACTCAATGTATCTAACAGCAATACAGTTTATTAAACTTAATTAACCCAGCCTATTATCACAAAAGCTGAAGTGAATTTTGTTTCTTTTTAAATAAAATTTAAGGAGAGAAAAGGGAAAAGGTGGATGATAGTTATGATATTAGAAAATGCAGTTTCGCTTGTATTACATAAGACATGTATCCAAAAAGTTAACAAAAATACTCATACCAAACAAGATAACATCTGTAGTAATGAACTACTAAGCCTTTTATCACACATTATAGCAGTTTACAATTTACATAAAATGCACCAAGGTAATAGGAATAACTAGAAAGAAAGTGACGGCAGTGCAATGAATAAAAAATGGAAAGGGAAAACTTTTCAAACAGCATAAACGGACAAATAATAATGTATTACGATGACCAAAGAAAAAAAAAATAAGAGAACCTTTGCTTACTTATAGTATCCTTCAGTCACCTAGACAATAATTACAAGCCAATTGTCTAAAGTAACTAGTTTGGCAAACTTTCTGAAACTAAGTAACCACTAACCAGCATGGTAAAAGTATCCAGATAAGTTATTAAAAAAAATTAACAATCTATACAAAAACAATGCAACAGCATAAAAAATTCAGAGATATTCCAAACCTGAAAATGAGAGCTATTCAGGCAGCGAGCAATCTGTCGGAAAAGGGGAACCATGCATCGTTGAAATTCTGCAGATTGTGTTGCCTCCAGCACTTCTTCAAGCTCTCCAAGGAAAAGAACCTCCTTCTGACAATTAGTCACCGGCCAATACTTCAATAGACCTCTTATAACAGTATCCGCCAGTTTAGAATCCTTTTCTACAAACTGGGTAATGCAGTAAGAGAGCTGCTGATGATATGCTGTAATAGGCTTGGGCTTATGCAGCGGTATCAACGCACGAACAAGAAACAATTTATGCTCCTCTTTCATTGGCAGTGCAAACCCATTAATTATACTCCCAAGAATCTCCAAAAGCTCGGCAATACCACTGTGTCTCTCAGTCTCATATATAAACCTATAGAAAATGTTGTTAATTGCCTTCCTGATGAAAGGTCTGTGCACCATAAACTTCCCGTATATACGATGAAGAATCGTCTTCAAGTACTCACGCTCTCGTGGGTCCTCAGAATCAAACAAATCTAGTAGTTTCAACATGAATGAGTGATCAATGTACCTTTTAGCAACTTTAGTATCAGTGTCAGAGGAAACAACATATCTAAGAAGCAATTCAAAAACCAATTGCAGGTGTGGCCATGAGGGCTCCAAATAAGGCTCTTCCTCGTCTGGGTCACCTTCTTGGCCTGTATTTTCATGAGAAGCTGGTGGCAAACAGCGAAATATATTCACCGAAATCATCTTTATCATTTCCTCTTGACATGTTTCATTGATTTTACCCGACCCAGATTGTATAAAATCCACCAACTCCATAAGAGTCTGCCTTTTGATTTCCTTTTCTCTAGCAGACTTCATAGTGTCCGTGAAATCAAATTGAAAGCAGCAAATTTGTAACTTACGAAGAAACAAATTATGGCGTTCAGATACAGGCACATCACGTAACAATGGGAGTGGCTCCACAGTAACTGTTGGAGGCGTCAAAGCAATCCCAGGAGCTCCAACAGAGTTCAGAGTGGTTGCCGCTGGACTGGCTCGAGAGGTGTGGTTCACCACAACATTAGCGGTCGAAACCGACCCAGAATTTCGACTACCGGGTTGTCCATAACCGTATTGCGGATCATTGGTTTCGGACTTAGAGGGTTTTTTGCCACCACCCTTTATGATTTTCCTGAACATTGTCCAAATTTATCAAAACCAAAACCCAACACTTAAAACCCTAGAATTTGGGATTTAGAACTGGAAATCAGGTCGAGATCAACACGAGCTCGTTGCGATATAGTGTTGATTGCGCGAAATAATAGATCGGCACGTATGAAATCTTAGCCCTAGATTGACATCAAATGCGAGGAACTTGACTTTTGAATTTCCCTTGAAATTGAAATTCAAAAAAAAGTCATGGATCTGAGAATGGAGATTCTGAAGAAGAAAGAATTGAAGTGCCCAACTTCAAGTTGGAAATGGATAGAAAACAAACTTAACCATTGGTGGATCTGAAGAAAAATTCATCTGAGTTGGACCGCCGGACTGATTACCGGCAACCTGCTGACGGTGACGGTTCCGACGATCAACTCTAGATGTGAGGGAGGGACGGAGCGAAAGCGAGAACGTAAAAACAGAGCGACGAAATTGGAGGGTAACCAGATAGATAATCAAGGAAAAGGAGAAATAACTATGATTTAATTGCTGCATACGATAAGACTTTCGTCTGTTTTTAACTTTTAACGCATAAATTACGTGATTCGCATACCAGTGTGAAGTCTTGTTTCGATTTTTTTTTTCCGGTTATAAATTTAAATCAAATAAAAATTATTTTTAATAAAAAAATTTACTCCACGTCATAATATATCTGTATAATATTTTTATTTTAATTTATAAATTCAAATCATATAATAATTATTATTCTATATAAAAACACTACATCATCTCATAATATATATATATATATATGTATATTTAATTTAATTTTTTATATAATTTAAATAATTATTTATTAAATTTAAATTTTATAATATTATAACATCTATATCTTATAAAAGTTAAGAAAATTTATTAATATCATTGATTATATTTTTTTATCTTATATTTATAAGATAGATACTAAAATCAAGAAACATATATTTTTAATGTATTTTAATCTCTTAAACATATATTTTTAATATACTTTAAATTAATATACTGAATATATTTACAATCACAATTACAATAAATATTAATACAAATATAAATACAAGAAATAAGAATCTATTTTTTAAGAAATTTGTTTTTAAGAAAAGTTGCATACAACTAATATACCATTAATGATTTATTAACACTTCCCCTCAAGTTGGCGCATAGATATCGATCGTGCCCAACTTGCTTAGCGAACCGTATAATGCATTCTTTAAAACTCCCTTGGTAAGCATATCTGCAAGTTGCTCTTCTGTGGGAACAAAAGAAAAACTAATAAGTTTGGCATCTAACTTTTCTTTTATAAAGTGGCGATCAACCTCTACATGCTTAGTGCGATCATGTTATACTGGATTTTATGATATATCAATGGTTGTCCGATTATCACAATATATCTGCATAGTATTTTTGAGTTCGAAACCCAAATCCAATAACAAAGTTCTTATCCACAGAAAATTTACAAACCCATGAGCCATACCTCTATACTCGGCCTCAACACTAGATCGTGCCATCACTTTCTACTTCTTACTTTTCCATGTAACCAAATTTCCTCCCACAAAGGTGAAATAACCCGATGTTGACTTTCTATCTCTAATACTTCCTGCTCAATCTGCATCTGTGAAGCCACAGACTTCAAGAGGATTGTTGTGTTTAGAGAACATTACTCCCCTTCCTAGAGCCGATTTCAAATACCTTAAAATTCTCAAAACAACATTCATATGGTTCTCACTTGGATTATGCATGAACTGACTCACCACACTTACTGCATATGCAACATCTGGTCTAGTATAAGCTAAGTAAATCAAACGTCCAACCAATCTCTGATAGCGAGCTCGATCAGTTGGTATCTGATCTGGATACTCTGCTAAACAATGGTTTTGCTCAATAGGAGTGTCAATAGGTTTGCAATCCAACATACTTGTCTCTGTTAGCATATCAATAATGTACTTCCTCTGACACAGATATATTCCTTCTCTTCCCCTGGCTACCTCAATTCCTAAGAAGTACTTTAGTTCACCTAAGTCCTTCATCTCGAATTCAAAGGCTAGTTATCTTTGTAATTTATCCATCTTAATAGTATCATCACCAGTGATTACCATATCATCAACATAAATGATTAGGGATGTTACCTTCCCTCGTTGATGTTTGAGAAATAAAGTGTGGTCTGAATTACTCTGTTTGTAACCAACCTTTTGCATGAACTGTGAAAACCTTCCAAACCAGGCTCGAGGGGATTGCTTGAGACCATACAAAGACTTCCTCAATTTGCATACAAAATTACCAGGAGAATCAACTACATACCCAGGTGGAAGACTCATGTACACCTCCTCAGCTAATTCTCCATGAAGAAACACATTCTTGACATCAAACTGCCGAAGTGGCCAGTTTAGGTTAGCGGCAAGTGAGAGCAAAATCCGAATAGTGTTCATTTTGGCAACAGGAGCAAAAGTCTCATCGTAGTCTACACCATACGTTTGAGTAAACCCTTTTTCTACAAGACGAGCTTTATACCGATTTACAGATCCATCACCATTATGTTTTACAGTAAAAATCCATCGACAACCAATTGCCTTTTTTCCTTGTGGTGATGGCATATGTTGCCAAGTATCATTCTTCTTTAACGAATCCATCTCTTCAACCATTGCCTTTCTCCATATTGGATCTCCCAATGAATCCTGCACTTTGTTAGGTACTGATACACCAGATATTTGATTCACAAATGATTTATATGACTTAGATAATCTTTTAGTGGACATGTAATTGGCTACTGGGTATTTTGATTTTGCATGAATATTTGGTTCATACCTTTTGGCTGGTTGACCTCGAGTAGACCTATTTGGTAACACATACTGTCCAACATTAGACTCAATGTTATTAGTATCAGTGGGTGTACATACCTCATATGAGTGACCTTCAGTACCAGGGAGTTATTGATCAGGGGTAGGAGTAATGCCTGAGGGAACAGTTGTGTCTTCAACTTCATTTGCTGTAAGTGAATTTGGTGCTTGAATACTTGGAGCATCTGCTTCTGCAATGAATGGATTCAATGGATTAGGAATCTCATTTGGTCTCATTGAAACCTCAGTTGGTGATTCTCCTAATGCCTCCCCCTCACCATGATACAGTTCTTCAAAATATGTATTCTCCCCCTAACGAGCAATATCAGGTGAGGAAAAATAACTCATGTCCTCAAAGAAGGTAACATCTATAGTGACATAATACTTTCTGGTCGGTGGATGGAAGCACTTGTACCCTTTCTGATAACTTCCATAACCAACAAACACACATTTAATTGCCTGAGCATCTAATATAGACCGTTGATTTTTAGGAACATGCGCAAAGGCAACACAACCAAATACACGGGTAGGAAGATTATGGAAGGATGATAAGGAGACGTAAGATGCGAGAATTTGGAATGGGATTTTTCCGTTAAGGACACTAGACGGGAGACAATTGATGAGATGGGCGGAAGCTTGTACATCATCACCCCAAAGATATTTTGGCATATAAGCACTAAATAAGAGTGCACGAGCCATATCAAGTAAATGATGATTTTTTCTTTCAGACACTCCATTTTGTTCCGGTGTTTACAGACAAGTAGTTTGGTGAATAATCCCATGTGTTTTGAAAAAATCTTGAAAAACATGATTAACATATTCCCTCACATTGTCAGAACAGAGGATCCGAATGATGCCATTGTATTGTGTTTAAATGAAGGTATGAAAAGTTTGAAAAACTGAAAAAACTTCATCTTTTGTTCTAAGAAGAGAAATCCATGATAACCTTGTACAATCATCGATAAATGAAACAAAATATCTCATACCCGATATAGTGGGCTCTTTAGATGGTCCCCAAACATCAGAATGAATTAATTCAAAATGAATAGTACTTTTATTAGAAATACTAGGAGAATAAGTAATACGATGGCTCTTGGCCAAAACACAAGTCTCACAATGTAGAACAGTCTCACTAACACCAATAAATAAAGTGGGCATAGATTTTTCATAAGACTAAAAGATGGATGCCCTAAGCGGCGATGCCACAACCAAATTTCACTTAGCTTATCGGAACTAAAGGTCAATGCAGTGCGTGCCCGTGCTCCTGGTTTCTCCCATACGTAGTTCTGATCCAAACAGAAGAATCTACCCCTCAGATACCCTCGACCAATTATTTCCCTGGTAAGAAGATCCTAAAAAATCACATACATAGGAGAAAAGGTTACAGAACATTTAGACTCAATATTCAACTGTGGGACAGATATTAAGTGATGAGATAAGTCAGGTACATATAAAACATTATGGAGCTATAAAGATGGAGTGATATGAACTGACTCCTTTCCTAAGATAGGAAAAGACTCACCATTAGCATTCGTAACATAAGACACTGGTGGGGAAGATAACTCATTAAAATAAGATTTATCATAAGTCATATGATCAAATGCACCAGAATCAATAATCCAAGTATTAGACCCAACAAAGTGAGAAACATTTAAGGTCATACCAATCTTACCACGATCAGCTATTGAAGCTGTAGGGATACCTCCACACTCCATAGGATGATTCTGTCCATAGTAGTCTGGTTCTTGGACAATTTGCACTACAACTGCTTTTGCTTTAGAACGATGACGTTGTCGTTTTGCTCCATATTAGTATGCTTTTGGTTTCAAGTGTGGATACAACTTCCAATAATTCTCACGAAGATGCCCCTATTCATTGCAATAAAAACAGTGAGAACGAGAGCGATTGGTAAAACCTGGTGAAGGTCCCTATTGATAAAGTGGAATTGAATTTTGCTGCTGGAGGAAAGGTGCCTTTGATTTGGCTTGAATAGCTAGGCTTGATACCTCAACTTGTGCTTGATGAAGACTCTTTTGCTGAGATTTGTCTTTACGGATGTATGTAAAGGCGGTAGTCAAGCTCGGAGGGTCTGACATTCGAAGCAATTCGCCTTTAGCACTATTATGTTTTGTATCAAGGCCTCTTAAAAAGGAATGTACTTGTTCAAGCTCCTTCTCCTTCTAGTACCACAGAAGGTCTTCTAGATTTTTAATTTTGCACGGGCATTTCAGGTCAATTTCAGCCCATATATTTTTCAGCTTGGTAAAGAAAAGAGATACTGGTTTCCCATTTTGCTACATGCCAGCAGCTTTGCACATGAGTTCATGAACTTGAATAAAGTCAGACTCATTTTTATAAAGATCGCTTAAGGTATTCCATATGGCCTTAGCAATTTCACACTCCTCTACCATTTGTAATATATCATCAGTGATGGCTCTAAATAGGATTGACATTACAAAGTCATCATCATCTTCCCACCCAGTACAGGCTTCTATATCATCTTGACTACGAGCCCTGATTGATCTAAATACATATCCCATCTTATGCATCCCACGAAGATAAACATACATAACTTTTTTCCATGTTCGAAAATTTGTACCATTAAGTTTAGTACCCCTGAAAGAACCAATTTCTAAACTCTTAACAGAAACTTCAAAGTTTGGAACTTCATGAATTCTAGAAACTTGATGTTGTCTTGAATCTTCCATTGAAATAATAATAATAAAATATATTGTGCAGCGGAATAAAGATTTTGGATTTTTTTTGGGCCGGGTTGGGCTATGGATTGGGTTGATAAGTGAGTTGTGGATTGGGCTAATAAATGGGCTGTGGATTGGGCTGATGAGCTGATGGGCTTGGACTAGTGGGCTGATGGGCTGAGACTAGGTCAGAGCTTAAAAAACTGAAAACTAAAAAAATTAAAAACTGAACAAAGTAGTGTAGGAGTTGTGCGGACTCACAAAGAATGCAAAGTAGCGCAGGGCTGGTGCGCGAGCTGGACGGCGCAGGGGTGTGCGAGCTGGGTGGCGCAAGGTTGGTGCACGAGCTGGACGGCGTAGGGCTGGTGCGCGAGTTGGATGGCACAGGGCTGGTGCGCGAGCTGGACGGTGCTCGAGTTGAACGGCGCAGGGTTGGACGACGCGGGTTGAACAACGCGTGCTGGAAGTCGCGGACTGGACAACTGGGACTGGACGGTGCGGGCTAGACAACAGATCTGCAACGGACGGACAGATCTACAATGGTGGTGCGAACTGAAAAGTGCGAGAAGATTAACGGCACTGCATAAAAAACACTGATGGTGGCGCTATTGTATAGGCGGCGCTGCTGTTGAGAAATTGGTAAGAATTTTTTTTTCTTTCCTGTTTTGATACCAAATTGAATATACTGAATATATTTACAATCACAATTACAATGAATACTAATACAAGTATAAATACAAGAAATAAAAATCTACTTTTTAAGAAAAGTGTTTTTAAGAAAAATATATTAGTTGCATACAACTAATATACAGTTGATAAAGTATATTAGTTGTATATTAGTTGGATACAATTAATATACCATTAATGATTTATTAACACTTTAATCTACTGTAAACTATTAATCTGTGTACTTTAATATATATATATATAAAACATATATTTTTAGAATACTTTAATTTATAAATTTTTATTTAGTATATTTTTATCCCTTAACATTATTCCTAATGCATTATTTTATCTCTAAATATGGACTAGAATTTCTCATCTTATAGTTTAAAGATTTAAGTGTGTCCAAAAAACATAAATATATGGATCTTTTTTTGTATGTCAAAAATGTTTAAAGTATAAATATTAAAATGCACCAAGTTAAACTTTAATACCAAAGTATTCCAAAAACATAAATTTAAGTATCGCACATGTATCTAAAAAATGAAAATAGCTTTTTTTAAAATTAGAAGAAATAATACCTTTAAAACTTAAAATAATAAAAATTACATCCAATAATATTGAATATGATTTAATTCAATGAAATTAACATTGAACATGGATAAATAGTCATATTTTAACTTAAATGTCATCCAATTGAACAACATTTAATATGAAAAAATTTGCTATGTATTTTTTAAATAGTAAAAATATATAAGAAGAATATAAAATTGTTATTTTTGATTTATAAATTTTAAGTGTATAATTTTTTATTTTTTTAAGTTTAAGTTATAATCTTTTTATAGATTAATTTTTATTTTAGTCTCTGTATATATATTATTTTTTATAACTTAAAAAATATATATTGTTTATAAATTTTTAAAATTAAGGTACATTTATGTTCTTTATAAAATATAAAAAAATTTGAGATTAAAAATGAAAACAATTAAATAAGTATATCATATAAAAATGAAAGAGATCAAAGTATGAGTAGTCATATAGAGATACATAAATTCATAATTTCAAACCCAACTATGTATTACCCATCTCACCATCTAGGAACTCCTATATGTATTCTTTCTTTACTTCTATCTTTTTAATAAAAATTAAATAAATAATCCTATACATTTTTTAAAGAAATTAAAAATTAAATTTCATTAATGAAAATTTAAGATAATATTTAAATAAAATTAATTCTTCTAAATACATTAATAATTAAATAAACCAAAATTAAGTACATTTATTAGTACATAGACATAAACTTGAGTTTTTATCATTTTTTGTATTATAAGATTCTCCGATCTAATGTTTGATTATTTTAATTGGTATAGTTGATGTTCTTAAGAAAAAATTAAATGTTGATAACATATTGTAACCTTTAAGATCTTAGACAAAATAAATTTAAATAAAGATTTAGACTTCAAACAAAACACATGTAAAACAATCATAAATATAAAATCAATTATCTTAGATTAATGTCTAGATCAAAAAACAATTAACAAAAATTTAGGTTAAGAAACAAATATATATTTTATTAAAACAATATATGAAAATTTAGTAATCCTATAATAGTTAATACTCTATTAAAAAAAAGTTAATACTCAAGCATAAATAATGGTCAAATGTTTCTATGGTAAAAAAATCATATAGTAAAAGAAGTGATACCTTTACATATATGGAGTGAGAAAATTTTGGTAGTTATTTTTGTCATTGCAAGGATTTAAATGCCTTTACATTGTTTTTCTTTCCTTTACTTACATATTTATTTAATATTTGTTTTTCAGATTTAATATTTTTTAGAGAGAGATAAGAGAGAAGCTAATATAATTAGTTGAATGTGTGGATCATTATAAGAGGTCCATCTATTTATAGAACCTTTATGGGTACATGTGTCAGTTATACAAGGTGTACACATATTTGTATATCAAGGGGGCATAAGTGACCTAAAGTACAATATGTCAAAGATCTAGGTAAAGCTTTGCTCGTACTGTCATTGGGCTTAAGCTATAGTTAACATCAAGCTGCCATTGTGCTTGGGATGTCCCATGGGTAGGACTTTGAGATGCTTCATGTTCCATCTTGGGTTGGTAACTTGGCTTGGGTGATTTATAAGGGCGGGGCTTCATGTTGGTTCGAATGTCCAAACATCAAGTCCCTCTACTCTTTCAGCTCGAGCTTAAGTCTGAAGTGGAAGAGTAAATACCAGGCATAGGATACGAACCGTTCGGCTCCTCTAATAAATGTGTGTCAGTTGATTGAAGAGAGAAATCAAGTATTTCTATATAAAGGGATGCTTGGACTAGGATCATTGTTACCTATAAAATTGAGAAATATTGAAGAAAAATGCTCTTTCATTTCACCTTAAGCTTATAAATTTTTTTCAATTCAGTGGTAAGAATTCAGCCTGGGCTATATTTTTCTCTATTCGAGCTTTTTTAAAACTCATGCATTGAGAACCTAACGATTTTCTACTTTCTTTTCATGTTGATTTTTAAAGGAACATTTTATTTTATTTTCTGCTCGTCCCTAAGTAATCTCTTATTCTCGTACCTTACCACCTGTTATTATTTTTCTTTATGTTTTGGTAGCTTTTCATAGGATGCAAAGAGAAGAGACTTCAACTTTTGGCTTGGGCTCATGGGAGAGTCCCCAATATTCTAGTACAAGTGATAACTTGAGGTCTTCTAGCTCAGGCTCTTTTATTGAGGCGAGTCAGTCTTCGACTCAGCCTTCTACCTTTACCTCTCTTCCCCAGATCATTCCCACTGTAAGATTGAGTGTACTTTTAGGACGTGGAGGAAAAAAACAAGGAATATTGGATATATGGAACCGATAGGTCGCACTAGGGGTCGGTCGGTTGTAGCTAAACCTTGTGGGTTGCTGTCATAGGATAAAGAGAGATTAAGAAGGACTTACAACATCCTTCCCTCAGTTCATATCATGATTCCTCCTGAGAGCGTTTGTGATAGTGATGAACCTTCATCTGGGTGGACTATTTTTCATTAGAAAGCTCTATGGTTGGGGGTAAGGTTCCCCTTATATCCTCTTATTAGGAGGTTCTTATCTAAGACGCAGCTTGCACTGGGGAATTAATGCCTAACAGGTAGAGATATCTGGTCTAACTAACCCTTATTTGTCAAGAACTTGGGATGGATTTGGAGATTGCCAATTTTAATGAGGTGTACATCCTTAAGCAGAACCCTACAAATCCGAGGAGGGTCTATATGCTAATGAAGCAGGATTGGGGGGTGAAAGTGTTCCTTCTTGAAAACAAGAAAAACTAGGAGTATTTTTTCTACATTTTAGGTCGGTGGGAATCTCCCACAAATGACACGAGGTTGGTAAAGAGCATCTGGAATGACACTAAGGTCATGATTAGAAATATGGCTTTTCTAATCACGATCTTGAGTCTTGATGTGAAGCAAAGGTTGGTTGATGTCCAAAACTATCTTCCTAATAAGATCAATTGGAAGACTCTATTAAATACCCCGTGCTTTGTCACATGCAAGTTTATAAGGCATGATGCTGTGGAGCCTCCCCTTAGAGTGAATCGTAAACCCCGAGCTCCTCCTAAACCCCGGGCAGATTTTGGGGGCTAGTTCTAGGTGGTGCCTGATGATGGTGACCTAGCCCCATACATTGTTCTTGTCTCATAATATTTTTCTTCTTTTTTTCTAAAACCGAGGTGATTTAACATGTTTCTTCTCATTCTTAATCTGTAGCTCAAATGGACTTGACCGCTGCCCAACTTTTTGCTCGTATGATGAGCGAGGTTACGTCAGAAGGAATAAGTTCCCCTATGGGTGCACCCCCTGCTCTTGGAGGGGACTTGTCGGTGGGATAAAAGAGGGGCAAGTCTTCTCATAAAGGTCACACTTCTTCTCTTAAGAAGAAGAAAAATAGGGTTGGTATTGATGAGCCTATTGGTGGCCCTGAGCCTTTGAATGTTTGCTCTCCCCTATCATATTTGCGGGAGAAATATGTGTCTCACCCTCCTTGTACGGGTTCTAAAGAGTTTGGCAATCCTTTAAAGGATTTGAAGAAGGGATAAGTTGTTGTTGAGGACCTTACCACTAATGCTGATGAGTTCGTCTTGAATCGAGGTTTGGCACCATAATACCTCGATTGTTACATGAGCCATTTTTTTGTCGATTTATGCAAGAAGTAGCTCGTGGCTATTTTTTGAGGGGGCTAATTTTGGTGAGGTAATTCATCGTCAGATGTGCCAAGTGTGTTGTACTTCCTCTTTTTTTAGATTTTTGTTGCAAGTATGAGTTCGAGATTTATTGACCTCATTTATTTACTTGTATTTGATGTTGCTTTATAGTTTTGACAAGGCTAATGGCATGGAATTTTTAAAAGCCAAGTTGGTTAGAAAAAATGAGGGTCATTTATCTACTGGCCAGGTCAACAAAGTGGGAATACGAGGAGATTAATAAGGAGAAGAAGCTGAAGAGGGTCGTGTTTGAGATTAATTCGTATGCCCGACACATTACTAAGCTCAAGAAGGTTTTGGGGCGAGCTGAAGAGGAGGCCAAGGAAGTGCAAAAACAAGTTGAGGTCTCTACCGAAATGGTGCCCCATCAAGCAAAGGCCTATGTAGATGCTATGGTGCAGAAGCTTGAGTATAGTGTTGAGAGGGCATATGAGATGGTGATGAAAACCTTTAAGACAGAGGCCAAGCAAAAATGTTTGATCGAGTACTATTATCATATTTTGGACATTCCTGTCATGCTACTCTATACGCAAGCTCATTCTATTGAGGTGAAGGGAGAAGGATTGGGCTTCTCTGGTGGTAAGGATGACCTTGATTTTTTTTGTTTAAGCTCGATGCCACTTTTTTTGTGGTCGCGAGCTTGATGAGTTCTCAAAAAGCACTAAAATTACCATGATTTTATGCACATTAATTGATTAAAAATATATATATTTATATGTTTTATCATATATTTATATAAATTTGTCTTTTGCAGAATCACAGGTATTTTTATTGTTTTTCAGGTATTTTCGCTTAAAAACATCACTTAAAAACTAAAAAAGGAATACTGGAAGCAATACATCACAAATATATTAATAAATAAATGGGAAAAGGTCAAAATATATGGAAAAATTGGACAAAATGGGTCGAAAAGGTCAAAAATGTCAAAAAGGAGAAAATCGCGCCGGAGCATGACCGCCACGCGCCCAACCGCGCATGGCGTAGCCCAAATCCGTGCGCAGATGCGCGTGCCTTCCTCCAGATTCGCGCGCGCGTGCGCCGACGCCATTTCGCCCCATTTTTCACGTACAGCCGCCCCCATGACGTCAGTTGATGTCATCAATGACCTCTATAATTGCACTACGCGTTTTCACCATTTTTTAACATTTTTTCACCCACTTTTTCTCTCCATCCTCACCTATAAATACCACCTTCTCTTCACTTCAAAAAACACCTGAAAACACACTTCTCTCTTCTTTCTTTCTCTTCATTTCTTAAGTTTTAGGTTTTTTAGTTTTTCTTATGTTTTAGCTAGTTTCTCTTAGCTTTAGAGTTCTTCCCTTTTTGGGAAGAACTAGTTATGTTTTTGTAATTTATTAGCTTTTTTATTCAATAAATGGGAGTGCAAATTCCGTTTGGAGGTTTTCTAGCAACGGGAATGGTATCGAAGTACTGTAAGGATTTTATTTTTTTTGCAGTTATTTTTTTATGCTTTATTATTACATGTTATATTTAATTTGTCTGTGATTAAATTTAACTGTGCTGGATGTTTGTAAAAATGATATAATAATAACGTTGTTATGCTTACGAAATATTAAATAGGTAAAAATCTCTAAAATGAATTGATTTTATTTTTATTCAAGATTTTATATTAAGAATGTTAGAGAGAAATATATTATTTTTCATTACAAACTTAAATCTGAAAATTAGATTTTAAGGTTTAGTTATCCGATCTAATTTAGAGTAGTACTCTTTTATTTGTTGGTACAATCGCCCGGTAGTTAGAGTGAAGCTCTATTTCAAAAGTTTTTATAAGAATTATTATCTGAAAATGTATTGACAACACGTTTTCAGTAGTGGTTTTAAAACTTGAAAGTTAGTACTCGGATAACTAAATTCTTAGGTTTAATTTGGACACCTTGAATAAAGTTTAAACTGTCTAACCCCACCAAAGGTGGTATTTAAATGGTTCATTTTCAATCTCTTAGAAAAAGGAATTAATTTAATTAACCAAATTAGTTATCAACCCCACCCATAGGTGTTAATTGATTTGTTTAGTTAACAAAGAATATCTAACCCCACCAAAGGTGGTATTCATACAAAAAAGGGAGAATCAATAAATATCAATTCATATCTTTAATAACCTAAATAATACGAGCAAGCATAATTAACTTAGTTATTATATCCATAAATACTCCACTATTTATAAAAGATAAAATTTGCATTAATGTTTATTGAATCGATGTTTAATTTTTTGTAATTAGATTAAAAACACAAAAACCCCAAAATATCGTGACAGGATGTTTAGGATTTAATTTCGTTTTTAAAAGTTTGAATAATAAATTAAAAACCACATACATTCCTTTCTTAGATCGACCTTGGGAGTATACTTATCATTTTCTACGAAATGATTCGTGCACTTGCGAGAGTTTTATAAATATAAAACCAAAGTATTGGCAGGATCAGCGATGCCGGTTTTCGCTCATCAAAGTTTTTGGCAATCCCGATTCTGCTCATCAGAGTTGTCACTTGTATAAAATGATAATCATCTTTATTTATTAAATTTAATTAATTTTCCTCTTTATTATGTATTTATGATGTTGATCTATTCACTATTATTATTATTATTTTCATATATATATATATATTTATCAACCTTCATCCCTTACAAAAGAGTTTGAGAACACTTGTTTGATTCATATATTTGAGAATTTCTGTCAATTCCTTCAACCTTTTTGCTCGTGTTTTATAGATTTTGATCGAGCTAATAGATGCTTAGTTGGAGATTTTCGTGTTGCGAATTGTAAGTTTGAGGACGAGGTTAGGGTACTTAAAGCCAAGGTTGCCAAACTTGAATGTAATAACAAAGAGACAAAGTGTGAGCTCACTATTTGTAGGGAGCAATTAATCCAAACTCAATCTCAAGAAAGGAGGACCTTGGCTAGCATGGCCGGTGTAGTTGATAGGGAATCATTTTGGGCAAACTTCTATATGAAGCGATTTGAAAGAGTTTTTTTGAAGGTTATGAAGGTAATTGAAGATCTGGAGGGGGTTGCTTCAAATGATGACATCATACCTCGATCTTGTGACTTATGTACATCAAAAGGTTATTGAGATTCAAGCCGAGCTATTGCCTTTGGTTGAAGAAACCAATGATCCAAACATTGGTCATGTGTCCAACCATTTAAAGAGTTTTTAAATATCTATGATAGTTGAGTTTTGTATTAGTAACTATGAAAAGAATGGTGAATAATTTTTTAGATAATGAATATTCTAAGCGGCAAGTATTTATGTATAAAGAGTTTTTGGTATTTTTTTATACTAGAGTGCCGACTTGGTTCCTGACCAAGGTGGACAACTTGACTTCTTCAAATACTAAGGGCATTCTTCTTGATTTTTCAATCTAGAAGGTCGACCCTTGGATTCGATTTATAGGAAAGATCTTGACCTCGTTCTTAATCAAGGTGCCCATCCTCTTTGATGTTTGAGTGCTAACATGGTTCTTAACTGAGGTGGACAACTCGACTTCTTCAATTTCTAGGGTGCTCTACTAGATTTGTCAATCTAGGTGAGTGGCCCTTGGATTCGATTTATAGGAGAGAGTTTGACCTAGTTTTTGACCGAGGTTCTCATCTTCCTTAATGTCAAAGCACTAAACTGGTTCCTGACCAAGGTGAAAAACTCAACTTCTTCAATTGCCAGGGTGTTCTACCTAATTTTTCAATCTAGATGAGCGACCCTTGGCTTCAATTTAAGGGAGAGAGCTTTATTAAAAGATCATATGTTGAAGCTTTTTATTTCATAGATGCATGTGCATCGCTACTACAAAAAAAGAGAAATAGGTTAACACATATTTTAAAAGTGGTATCTTTTCAAGTGCCTGGCATTCCAGGTTGTACTTTCCTAATTGCCATCGATATTTTTCAATATGTATGCCTATTGGTGTTATTTCAATTATTTAGGTTGATCCTAATTGGCTCCCATTTTACCTACCATCTATTCCTTTTTGTTGAGAAAGACCATCTTAAGAACCCAATAACCCTTGGAAAACATTTTGAAATGTACGGTTTTGTTGTAGTATTATGATATTTTTCTTTTTTGCTCGGTCATCTTTCTCAAAGCTTCATCCCTTTTTTTCTCTACTAAGGTCTGTTCGGTTGCTCTCCTCACCTCATTTTGTTCCTCTATTAGAACTGATCTAGGGGTAGGAATTGTGACTTCGGTTGGTATGACTACCTCGGTTCCATAGATTGGGGGAAAATGGGGTCTAGTTAGTGCTCTTGTGGAGGCTTGTCCCAATAGCCCATAATGTGCCAGGAAGCTCCTCTATCCATTGTCCTTTGGCTCTTTCCAACTTTTTCTTTAATAGATTAATGATTATTTTATTGGAAGACTCTTCTTGTCTATTCGTTTGGGGATAGTATGGTGTTGAATGGCTCAACTTTATATTGTATTTGAGAGCGAATGCTTTGATTTTTCGACCGGTGAATTTCCGTCCATTATTTTTAACAAGTTCACTGGGGAGGCTAAAGCAACAAATTATGAATTTCAATATAAACTGAATTACCTTTTCCTCTTGTATTATTTTCTAGGGGTTCTACTTCGATCCATTTTGAGAAATAATTAGTGGCAACAAAGAGAAAAACTTTCTGGCCTATGCCTATGGGTAGGGTTCTACTATATCCAGTCCCCACTTGTAGAAAGGCCAAGGACTTACCACCCCCACCATGGTATTTTGGGGGTGTGTGGATCAGTGGGGAAAACCTTTGGCAATTGTTGCATTTTTTAGCATATTTGCTACAATCTGACAGCATAGTGGGCCAATAATAGCTCTGTCTCATGATTCGTTGAGATAACCTTCTACCCCAGAGTGCAAACCGTAGTCTCCCTTGTATGCTTCATACATCATTCTTTCGGCACTCTATGTAGCTATACATAAGAGGTTGGGGCCAAGTGGGGTTTTTGGTATATTTTTCCTACCTCGATCATATACCGATCTACATTGGCTTCAATTCCTTTTGGGGCCATGTGATCTTTGGGTAGGTCCCCCTTTTCCAAGAAATTATAGATTGGGGTGAACCACATAATAGAGGGAATTTCCATGCATCCAATCCTTCTTTCGACCTATTCCAAAGATGCCTATGCCAATACTGTTACCGATACCACCCGGTCACGCTTGGTCTCCCTTATCGATGCCAACATTACTAGAGTGTTGGCGTGACTGTTCTCGTTTTGTGCTATCTGCTCAATCTTGAACCCTGGAGAATTTTGAACATTCTTGTTTTAATCTTTCCAAGTACTTCTTCATCTTTCTGTCTCTTGCCTCAAATGTTCCCAGAAATTGATTGACCACGAGCCTAGAATAACTATGTAAGGTGATTCTATCTGCCCCGAGATTTT
Source organism: Hippophae rhamnoides (assembly GCA_033030585.1). Lineage (NCBI taxonomy): Eukaryota > Viridiplantae > Streptophyta > Magnoliopsida > Rosales > Elaeagnaceae > Hippophae > Hippophae rhamnoides. Next base: position 68,372,588 of record CM065430.1, on the reverse strand, counting down.
TGGTGGTCATGACTCCAAATATGACAGCTTCATATTCCGTAACATTATTTGTTGCTAGAAAATCAAGCCTGATTGCATATTCAAAGCAGTTGTCTATTTCATCCATTATAAGCACCCTTAGTCCTAAGCCTTTAAAGTTATGCGCCCCATCAACAAATACTTACCAGGTCGATGCTTCCTTCTGGCTTACCATACATACTTCCATTGTCTCTGTTTTGTTAACGACCTTGGGATTATCAATGAATTCAGCCACAACCTACCCTTTGAGGGTTGTTCTAGCCACGTATTTGATATCATATTCTCACAACTCTATGGCTATCTAGGCAAGCCTTCCCGCGACCTCTGGTTTTTTCAGGACTTTTTTAAGGGGGTGTAAGGTGAGTACCACAATTGTGTGTGAGCCAAAGTAATGCTTGGGCTTTCTTACGGTAATCTTGAGAGCAAAGGCAAGTTTATCTATGGTGGGATATATGCTATGGGCCTCTGTTAAAATTTGGCTGACATAATAGATGGGGTGTTGGATTTTGTTTCTCTCAGTTATTAGCATGACACTACATGTTTGGGGTGTGATGGCTAAATATAGATAAAGAATTTCTCTTGGTAGGAGGCTGACCAGAACGGGGGGATCACTAAGGTACTTCTTGATTTCTTCAAAGGTAGTGTTGCAATCCTTATTCCAAAAGATGGTCTTGTTCTTTCTTAGCATCTTGAAGAAGGGCATACACTTATCTATGCATTTAGCAATGAACCTACTCAGCGCTCATATTCCTCTATTGAGTTGTTGTATTCCCTGAGACTATTGGGTGGTTTCATGTTTACCAGTTCTTGTATCCTGCCTGGATTGGCCTCAATTCCTCTTATTAACACTCAGATACCCTAGGAATTTTCCTACAGCTTCACCAAAGGTGCATTTTTTGGGGTTAAGTTTCATGCCATACCTTCGTATTACTTCAAATATCTCTTGTAGGTCTTTGACATATTTCAGGGGTTGAGTTGACTTTACCACCATGTCATCAACGTATGCTTCCAAATTTTTGCCCAACTATTTTTTGAACATTTTTTTGAAGAGGCATTTATATGTTGTGCTTGTATTTTTCAACCCAAATGGCATTCTCATGTAGCAGAACATTCCTTCTTCCATTATGAAAAAAAATTTCTCCTCATCCCCAAGGTGCATTCTGATTTGATGATACCTGGAGTACACATCTAGGAAACTCATCAACCCAAACCCAGTAGAGGCATCCATTAGTTGATCAATGCTTGGGAGTAGGAAGCAATCTTTAGGGCAGGCCTTATTTAGAGCAATAAAGGATACACATATGAGATGCTCCACTTGCCTTCTTTACTAGTACTACATTTGAGAGCCATAAGGGATACTTGACCTCCCTAATAACCCCAACCTCTTTGAGGGCAGCTATATGATGCTAAATTGCCTCATTTTTCTCTCTAGGGAATTTTCTTTTTCATTGCTGGATGGGTCTAGTTTCTGGGTTGAAATTTAGCCGATGCGTTATGTCATGACTTTATAAAAATAGAGTCATTAGCGCACTTTTTTACTTCATATTTACTTGTTTTATTTAATAAATAGTATTTTTATGGCCAAAAAAATTAAAATATAAACTTTTTAGTGATAAGAGGTGAAAATATAATTTTTGGGATTTGTTTTGAATTTTTTAACGCATGACCAATCAAAAGCTACCACGTGGCATGCCACGCAAAGTAGAGGAATTGATTGGGCAAGCCACTCTGATGCCACGTAAGCAACAAGAGCGAATCACATTGTGTCACGAGTGAGGAGGAGGAAACATGCGCCACATGTCAACACGATGTTCAATTATAGTTCAAAAATCAATCAACGCGTCATGCCATATGTCACCATGCCATTGCTCCACGTGTCACCATGCCATTGCTAAACATGTTCCACACGTGCACCACGCCATCCATTCTCGCGAATCACCTGTTGTTGACTATAACCGGTCTCCCTTGCCATGCGTCCCTCCCTAATTCGCCCAAATGCCACGTGTCGCGCTATAATTGGGCAAAATTTTCATTTTTGCTTGTTTTGATAGTAGCTTTTGATTAGAAGATGATCGGACAATTCAGATCGTACCTGAGCTTTATTTAAGCCCCTAATCACTCCATAAACCCTAATTAGCCTCCATTAGCATAATTTTGGTCAGTTTTTAGAGCTAAAAAGAGAGAAAATTACAGAAACATTCAAGAGACGACACAATTTTGGTAGAGATTCAAGAGGAGATTAATTCTACAATTCAAGAGATTGATTGTTTTTCTTCTTCTACTCTTTTCTTTATCAATTTTATGTCTTTTTTTATGAAAAATATGAGCTTTATGAACACAATTATGTGTAATTAATTTATTAATCTAGGGATCTTATGAACCCAATTTTTACCATGTGATGATCTAAAATTTTACCCCAATTATAATTATAATTTAATTATATTATTTAATCTGATTTATATGCTATTAATTGATTGGCCAACAATTTATCTATAAAAGAAATTAAATAGATTTGAGAGAATTATTTAATTGTTTGTCTTGATAAAATAACATGCATAGTTTTTAGGCAGAGATGTATGATTCTTATGTATGTGATCCATAATTGATGAATTTAATGAGTAGTATGCAATTTAATTGGCATGAGAGTATGATTAAATTAATTATTATATGGTGTGTCGTTTACTTAAGAGATGAATATATGCTAGATTAGATTCAATTGATCATGTAATTAATTGATAATTATATTGAGGAGATTTTAGTGATTCACACGTTCAGAAATTTGGAGAATTAAGTATTCCTAGATATTTTCTCATATATATTTTTAGTCACAAAATCTAATTTAATTAATTATTGCTATTTACTTTTAGTTATTTTAATTTTGCTTCCTTAAAATATAAAAACACAAAAAAAAATTGATTTTATTATTTTTAGTTTTAAAAATTAATTTCTAATAAAATAATCTCTGTGGGAGCGATCTTTAATTGTCATTATATTACTTGTTACGATACGTATAATTGTGTATTTATTGCATACATAATTTGTGTGAGGATCATTATGATGCTTGAATCAATCCCTGATATGTATGTTAGGGCCCATGCAAAATTATCTGCATTAGCTCTGAGAAACAATTAGAGTTGCTCCTTGAGCTCGACTGTCAAATCCTCCCTTATTTTCATAGGATGGCTCTTTCTTTCAACGTCCATTGGGAGGTCCTTAACCCTATTTAGATAGATTAACTTCATCACACTTTTATTTCTTGGGCTCTTTTGAGGGAGACCCCTCGGTGATTGCTATTTAGGGGTAGTTCCTTTCCTAGTGGCATTATAACAACTTATGGCATTCTCCTGATCTCCCCTTACCTCTTTGGGACCTTCAACTATGGGGAATTTGATTACTTGGTGGAAGGTGGATGGGACTTCCTTCATCTTGTGTATCTAAAGCCTTCCCAAGATGGTACTATAATGTATAGGGGCGCTAATGATGACAAAATTGGTCATTATTATTATCCCTTTTGTCATGATAGGTAGGATCGCCGTTCCTTTTGCGTAGGTGGTGCTGTTATTGAAACCTATGAGGGGAAGCTTCACTTTGACAATGTTAGTGTCTTCTACTCTAAGAGCCCTAGCGGTGGTAAGAAAAAGAAGGTCTATTGAACTCCTAGTATCAATCATTATTCGACAGATGTCACAAGACCAGATCCTCAGAGTTATCACCAGAGGGTCCTTGTGATGGGATGGGGTTTCATCCCTCTCTGTGAAGATGATTTTTACAAGGGGTCTCGCTTGATCCAAAGTCTATACATGGGAGGCATTGTGTAACTCCCTTGCATATCTCTTGCAAGAGTTGTTATAGACCCTACTGATTCCTGGCACTCCATGTATGGTATGTGATAAGATCTAAATTATTGCATTTTTGTTATGATTTAAATGTTGATATTTGTGTGAAAATTGTGTTTATTTGATTATTTAATCCACAAATGTCATTTCAAGGGTATTTCGTGTTTAAAGTGCAATTTTAGGTAAAATCATGATTTTGGAGAAGTTAGGGACAAAGTACAATGATCGGGATTGAATGAAAATAAAACGAGAACAAAATTTTAAAATTTGGAATTTCGCCGCCGGCGAAAACCTTACAGAAAAAATGTTGAAAATCATGCAGGGAGCACGGATTTTGGCCAAGTGAATCTCGCCGCTGGCCAAAGTATTCTCGCCGCTGGCCAAGTGTCGCGCCGCCGGCCATATTCATCTCGCTGCCGGCGAAAATCTTGGCGAAAGCACAAATTTTGGTAAACTCATCTCGCTGCCGGCCAAATAATTCTCGCCACTGGCCAAAGCATCTCGCCGCCGGCCACATTAAGTTGGCCGCTGGCTAAAATCAGAAACACCAAAATTTAAGTTTCCAGAAATTTCGCCGCGGCGAGAATAATGTCGCCACCGGCGAGTTTCGTTCGAAAACACATTTTTTATGTTGTTTTGTTCCAAAATTTCCCCCCAAACCCTAGATCTATATATACATTATGATGGAAAAAGAGGGGGATGGCAGAGAGAGCAGAATTAAGTTATTTTTGGAGGAGAAAAGGCAATTTTGGAGAGAAAGGTTGGAGAAGCTTGAAGGATCATCACCATTGTTGCTACCAAGTCTTCATCTTCAAGAGTTTTTCATCTCTTCTCCTTAGCTTTTATTTTCTACATTTTATTCAGATTGTTTGTTCATGGATTCAATTGAGAATATGTTTTTTCTTATTTTCTTTATTAACTAATTCGTTTTTGCTAAGGCTATGATGTAGTTGAATCAAGAAAATCTGATTTCTTGTTTTATCGTTATATGAATTCATTGTTTTCAAGTTGAGTATTTATTTCCATGCTTAATGATTTTAAATTTCTGATCAAGATTTAAATGATTTATTGCATTATATTGAGACCGAGAGGAGATGTGTAATGAACGCTTCTTGTGATAAATACCGTATGTTGAATGCGAGTGTGAGAACTAATGCATGATGTATGTGGTTATTCTAGAAATTCCATAAATCGTAATGTGCTTGTTTGTGATTAAATCTTCATAGAAATATAGTCGGTTTTCATAGATAAGTAATTCTAATATAACTCGAGAGAGAGTATTAGGTAAATTTGGGTTTTTCAACCATCACTTCTAACTTTGATTTTCATATAACATGACTTGAAATTGGATTGAATTGATTTAGCGAAATCAAATGCCATAGCATTTTTAATCATTTGTGAATAACATTAAATTTTGTTATTTGCGTTTAGTTTTATGTTAATATGCTTTTAAAACAATTTCAAAAATTCGGTTTTCAAATAAAATTAGGATTAGTCAATTTCGGTACTTAGTAACGCCATTCCTTGTGGGTTCGATATCCGTACTTTTGTACACTTTATTAATTGAACGATTCGTACACTTGCGAAAATATGCATCAAGTTTTTGGCTCCGTTTCTAGGGAATGGTTTGATTTTATTAATATCGATACTACCTAATCTTAGTTTTAATTTGAAGTTAATTTGCTTTATCATTGTTTCATTTTTAATTTTGTTTATTTTTCTCTTTTATTTCATTTATCATAAAAAAGGTAACTTTGTGTTGTTTTTGTGCTAGTTAATTTTCTGGGTGTAGGATTGTTGTATGAGACGTACAAGAAGCCTTAACCAATTTCCATTTGATCCAGAGATTGATAGAACATTTAGGTGTCTAAACCGAAAGAGAAGGCGTTCAACCTCACTTCCTAATAGACAATCAACTATGGATCCACCATTTGTTGAGGGTTGTGGAAAGCATAGAGCTTTGAGGGATTATGTTGTGCCTAATGTTGCTGGAACTACTTCGGGTATAAGGAGGCCAACTGTTCAAGCAAATAACTTTGAGATAAAACCATCCTTTATCCAAATGGTTCAATCAAATCAGTTTGGGGGAATGCCAAAGGTGATCCAAATGCACATATTGCTTACTTTCTGGAGTTGAGTGATCTTTACAAGATAAATTGTGTGTCTGAAGATGCTATAAGATTGAGGGTTTTTCCTTTTTCACTTCGGGATAAAGCCAAGGAGTGGCTAAACTCATTACCACCAGGATCAATTACAACATGGAATGAGTTGGTTCAGAAATTCTTGTCAAAGTTCTTTCCTCCTGCTAAGACGACAAAATTGAGGAATGAAATCACATATTTTACACAGTATGACCAAGAATCATTGTATGAAGCTTGGGAAAGATTCAAAGAAATGTTGAGAAAGGGCCCACATCATGGTATACCAATTTGGCTGCAAGTCTCTACATTTTATAATAGGTTGGTTTCAAACTATCGTGCAATGATTGATGCTGCAGCTGGAGGGTCTTTAATGGGAAAAACACCAGAGGATGCTCATGAGTTATTAGAGATTATGGCAGAAAACAAAAATCAGTGGCATTCAGAGGGGGTAATTGCAAAAAGACCAGCAGCAGTGCATGAAATTGATTCAGTGAATGCTTTGTCGGCTCAAGTTGCTGCTCTTTCAAGAAAGATGGATTCTTTGTCATCCAAATTCGAATCCAAACCAACTGTACAATGTGATTTATGTGGTGGAAATCATGCTAGTATCGAGTGCCAAGTTGGAAATCATTTTGCTTCACCAAATGCTGAGCAAGCAAATTATGTTTCAAATTTCCAAAAACCTCAACATAACCCATATTCGAACACCTACAATCCAAGTTTGAGAAATCATCCAAATTTGTCATGGGGAAATAACCAAGGGGGATTCAAACCGTCATCATCTTCCTACCAACCCCAAGAGAAGAAACAATTAGATTTGGAAGGAATTTTAGGAAAGTTCATTGAGGAGTCAAGAACAAATTTCAGAAATGAAGAGGCAATCAACAGGGACATCCAAAACCAACTAGGGCAGCTTTCAAAGCAGATTGCAGAAAGGTCTCAAGGATCATTGCCTAGTGACACAATAAATCCCAAAGAGCATGTAAAGGCTATCACATTGAGAAGCAGTAAAGAACTTGAATGGCAGGGGAAATCGGAGAAAAAGATGGAAAAATCTAAAGAAAAGCCATCAACATCCCAAGATGTTCAACCTTCCCCAAATACGAAATATGAGCCTCATATCCCATATCCTCAAAGATTGAATAAGAAAAAGCTTGATAATCAATTTGATAAATTTTTGGATATTTTTAAGAAATTGCATATTAACATTCCTTTTGCAGAGATGTTGGAACAAATGCCCAAGTATGCAAAATTCATGAAGGAAATTCTATCAAAGAAGAGGAAGCTGGGAGATTATGAAACTGTCATGCTAAATGAGGAGTGCAATGTAGTTCTTCAAAGAAAACTACCACAGAAATTGAAAGACCCAGGGAGTTTTACTATACCTTGTACTATAGGAAGTTGCAATTTTGATAAAGTCCTATGTGATTTAGGAGCAAGAATTAATTTAATGCCACTTTATATTTTCAGAAAAATAGGCCTGGGAGAAGTAAAACCCACTTCAATCTCTCTACAATTAGTGGATCGATCGGTGAAATATCCTCGAGGGGTAATTGAGGATGTTTTAATTAAAGTTGACAAATTTATTTTCCATGTAGATTTCGGGGTGCTTGACATGGAGGAAGATAGAGAGGTATCGTTGATATGGGGAGACCGTTCCTTGCAACTGGAAGAACATTGATTGATGTTCAACAAGGAAAGATCATTCTACGGGTGCAAGATGAACAAGTGACTTTTGATGTTTTTGAAGCAATGAAATTTCCAAGTGAGGTACATTCTTGTTTTCAAATTAACACCCTTAACAAGTTAATCTCGGAAACGTTTGAGGAGAGAAATCCATTGCTACCACTAGAAGCTTGCCTTGTGAAATCTGCAACAAATGAGATGGATGAAATGAGGAATGATGCTTTTGAAATGCCCGAATATACAAGGAAAAGATGAAGGTTTGGCATGATAAGCACATTTTGAGGCAAAACTTTGAGGTGGAACAAAAAGTGCTGCTTTATAAATCCCGTCTCAGACTTTTTCCAAGAAAGCTAAAATCTCGTTGGTCAGGACCTTTTCTAGTAACCAAGGTGTTTCCTTATGGAACAATTGAGATCAGTCATGAAACAAAGGGAACTTTCAAGGTAAATGGACAACGGTTGAGGCCATATTTTGACGGAGAATTCAAAGAAGCGTAAAGATGACATAAAGTCTAGCTAATGACTATAACTTAAAGCGTTTAATGGGAGGCAACCCATCAGATTTGTTTTCTCATCTTTTATCTCATTTTATTTTAGAAATTTTAAATTATGCACTTCATTTTATGATAATTTTATTTTTAATTAAATTTGCTTATTTTATTTGTCTTGCAGGTAAAAAAAGAAAGAAAAAAAGAGCCATTTGTAGTCTTTCTTTCTTACATTGAGGACAATGTAAGGTTTTGGTTGGGGTGCGGTAAATGGTAAATCTTTTCTTCCCTTCATTTTTATTAGTTTTGTTTGTGTGTTTATTTGTGTTTAATTTTGATTTTCCATTTATTTTTCTACATTTTGATTTAATTTCTTTTATTTGTTTATTGTCTTATTTTTATTTTTTATTTTATTTTCATTTTACTTATTTTAATTTGCACGATGATGATAATAATGTGATTGTGATAACAAGTTGCTTTTAGAAGACATTAAATTTTGCTTCGGTTTAAAGATAATTTCAAATGTTGATTTTACCTAGTTGGCGACTCTTTTGGTATGTGGTATGATTTGGTTGATTAGTCTAAATGCTTAGAGAAGTCTTATGTGCAAATTTTTCATGGACATTTTTGTGATCTCAACAAACTCTAGAACTCATTTGAAAACCTCTTGAGGCGAAATAATTTGGAATTGCACTGTTTAGGATATGATGTAGGCCATTTTTGGATCGATTGTGCCATTTTAAGCCTACCTTGTTATCTTTATATCACTAGTTACCTCCTTGAGCCTATTTAAATATATTGTTAGCCTTATTTTTCTTTCTTTTTGCCTTCTATAACCTACCTTTTATTTAGCCAATATATATATATATATATATATATATATAATTCCTACCTTATTTGTTAAGAGCACTTAATTTTGAATACAAATTTTTCAATAGCAATTGGAGTAAGGATGGAATAAAAAAAAGACATCTTCCACATATATTGGAAGAAATTGGTTGAGGGTTGTGTTAAAAAAAGAGAAAAAAAAAGAAAAAAAAAAGAAAAAAAAGAAGAAGAGAAAAAAGGGCCTTCACACTCTAGTAAATAAAAGAGTGTTAGTAATGGATGTACCGAGGTGAAGGATTGAGGAAGAATTTTGTTTATCTTTGGAAAAATGGGTTATGATCGGAAGAAACAATTTGGGTTAAATGGTATTACTCTTTTACTTAATTGGTTGTGTTTAATCTAATAAGTGCTATTATTTGTATTTTGACACTTCCCGTTCTTTCTTAACCAAATACCTAAGCCTAACATTACAAGCCTCATAAAGTCCTATTGATCCGAAGTGGTGTATTTTCCTTCATTAGTGGAGAGAGTTTTGAAAAGTGAGCCTATGGAGTTTGAGATTTCACCTTTTTGTTTATGGATGTTATGCATAATGTTATCCGGGCATTATGGAAATTGGTTTGTGGTTTGATGTATGTTTAAGAGTCAATAACAAAAGTGAAATTTGTATTTGAGATTTCTTAAAGCTTAAGTGACATTTAATTATTCTATGTGTTGTGTGTTATTTACAATTTTTGAGACATTTGTGCAAATTAATTTTTGTGTGATTTTATTGTTTTAAGTTAGGATAGTTATAGGTAAGATGTTTGTGGGTATCATCACTGGAAGCCCTCACGAGACTACAACTCGTCCTACTAGGGCCGCCTAGGGGTTTAAAGGCTTATTGCATACGCTTAATGTAATTTTGTAAATAGAATAAAATTTTCTTTGAAGTTTCTCTTAATGTCTCCTTTGAATTTATTAAATAGATCGCTTTCTTGCTAGAGACTAGCAAGAAGCTGGTTGGGGGTTATTGATAAGAGCTAAATTATTTCATTTTTGTTATGATTTAAATGTTGATATTTGTGTGAAAATTGTGTTTATTTGATTATTTAATCCACAAATGTCATTTCACGGATATTTCATGTTTAAAGTGCAATTTCAGGTAAAATCATGATTTTGGAGAAGTTAGGGACAAAGTACAATGATCGGGATTGAATGAAAATAAAAAGAGAACAAATTTTTCAAATTTGGAATTTCGCCACCGGCGAAAACCTTACGGAGAAAATGTTGAAAATCATCCAGGGAGCACAAATTTTGGCCAAGTGAATCTCGTCGCCTGCCATATTCATCTTGCCGCCGGCAAAAATCTTCCCGAGAGCACAAATTTTGTTAAACTCATCTCGCCGCCGGCCAAATAATTCTCGCCATCGGCCAAAGCATCTCGCCGCCGGCCAAAGTATCTCGTCGCCGGCCAAAATCAGAAACACCAAAATTTCAGTTTCCAGAAATCTCGTCGCGGCGAGAATAATGTCGCCACCGGCGAGTTTCGTCCGAAAACACATTTTTTATGTTGTTTTGTTCCAAAATTTCCCCCCAAACCCTAGATCTATATATACATTATGATGGAAAAAGAGGGGGACGGAAGAGAGAGCAGAATTGAGTTATTTTTGGAGGAGAAAAGGCAATTTTGGAGAGAAAGGTTGGAGAAGCTTGAAGGATCATCACCATTGTTGCTACCAAGTCTTCATCTTCAAGAGTTTTTCATCTCTTCTCCTTAGCTTTTATTTTCTACATTTTATTCAGATTGTTTGTTCATGGATTCAATTGAGAATATGTTTGTTCTTATTTTTGTTATGAACTAATTCGTTTTTACTAAGGCTATGATGTAGTTGAATCAAGAAAATCTGATTTCTTGTGTTATCGTTATATGAATTCATTGTTTTCAAGTTGAGTATTTATTTCCATGCTTAATGCTTTTAAATTTCTGATCAAGATTTAAATGATTTGTTGCATTATATTGAAACCGAGAGGAGATGTGTAATGAACGCTTCTTGTGATAAATACCGTATGTTGAATGTGAGTGTGAGAACTAATGCATGATGTATGTGGTTATTCTAGAAATTCCATAAATTTTAATGTGCTTGTTTGTGATTAAATCTTCATAGAAATATAGTCGATTTTCATAGATAAGTAATTCTAATATAACTCGAGAGAGAGTATTAGGTAAATTTGGATTTTTCAACCATCACTTCTAACTTTGATTTTCATATAACATGACTTGAAATCGAATTGAATTGATTTAGCAAAATCAAATTCCATAGCGTTTTTAATCATTTTTGAACAACATTAAATTTTGTTATTTGCGTTTGGTTTTATGTTAATATGCTTTTAAAACAATTTCAAAAATTCAATTTTCAAATAAAATTAGGATTAGTCAATTTCGGTACTTAGTAACGCCATTCCTTGTGGGTTCGATATCCATACTTTTGTACACTTTATTACTTGAACGATTTGTACACTTGCGAAAATACGCATTAGTATGAATGGTTTTAATTTTGGGCTCACCACAGGGTTCTCTGCCACTGCTTGATGAGTTCATTGGTTGAAATTCTTTTTGCTCGCCTTGGTGACCTCTCTTGTCTTCATTTTGTGTGTCGAGTTCCTTTAAATGTCCCCTAGCCTATAAATTTTCCAACTCACTTTTCAAGTTTCTATAGTCTCTTATTTCATGGCCCACATTTGTATAAAAGGTGCACCATTTTGACACATCTCTCTAGAGAGCGTTCATCTTGTGTGGCCACCTAGTTTTGGACTCCCTCTCCATTATTTTTACAATTTGAGTTAGACCGACCCTTAAAGGAGGTCCCTTGAAAGGAGACAATGATCTGCCCCAAATTCCACTATTTACTGGCCAATGTCCGACCTGTTTGTTGCTCATAATAAAGTGTTTGTTTTTGTTACTTTGATGTATTCGGTCTGGATTCATCCTTCTTTTTTCTTTATCTGAGACTCTCTCTCCCTTTGTTTGACAGGTCTTGCCTAGGCCAAGCTCTCTCTCTAAGTTAACAAACTTTCTGGCCTCTCCATAAGCTTCCTCCAAGGTGAGTGGCATTGTTTTAGTTAGCTCCATGAACATGTTAGAGCTTTTTAGTAGGCCTCGCCTGAAAGCCTCTATAGTAACAGAGTTGGGGTAGTTAGAGATTTCCAATTTCTCTTCTCTAAATCGCTTCATATACTCTTATATGGGTTCTCATTCCCCTTGTATAATTGAGAAAAGGTGGTGAGATTATTTCGTCAAAGGTTTGTTGCAGGCATAGTTCATAATGAACAACTTGGAAAACTATGGGAAGGAGGATATGGATCTAGGAGGCAAGTTATTGAACCATTTCTATGCACCTTCATAGAGGGTGATGGCGAACAACTTACACATCATTGTGTCTCTTTTGGCCTGAGTGAGACTCATGGGTGCCATGGCAGTTTTAAAGTGTTGAACATATGTTACTGGATCTTTTGTCATAAAGTAATTGGTGCATTTGGGAGCGTTTAACTTTGGTAGAGGTTCGTCATTTTCAATTACATCAGAAAAGGTGGAGACATATAAATGTTCACAATATTTGTCTACCTCATAATAGGTTTTTCCTTTCTCTTACTTCTCACTCGTCACCTTCAAGGCCTACTCTTGCCTTTTATTGTTTTCCTCTAGCGCTTGTAGTCGTGTCTCCTAGTTTTTTCTTTCTTGGAGCCACTGTTCCTCATTAGTTGCCTCTCCATTGGTTGGTTAGGTGGTGGGATTTTCTAAGATCCTTTCCTCTGTTTGGGAGCGTAGAGACCTGTTTCTCTTCTGGTTTCGTTGAGCTCTTTTCTCAACTTGAGGAGTTAGCGAGATAACTCTTGGTATAGGACGTTATCCTCTACCCTGGTCTAATTAATGGTCGATGGTGTGTTTTTTTGGGTAGCCATTGTTTCACAATTGGTTGAATTCGGCCATCTTTCAGACTGGGTTCTTACCATGTTGTAGATTGTGAGTAGTGCACAATTAAGCTTCCTAATTTCCCTCTAGGAGCGAGGTGAATCTCAAAATGATATCGGGTCAGAAACTTGTGATTGACCTCAGAATCTGGGCCTCGTGATGGGCACCAAAATGTTGAGATTCAATAATTTTTAGAGAGAGATTAAAGAGAAGTTAATATAATTAGCTGAATGTGTGGATCTTCATGAAGGATTCATCTATTTATAGAACCTTTTATAGGTACACGTGTCAATTATACAAGGTGTACACATATTTACATGTCAGAGGGAACATAAGTGACCTAAAGTACAATATGTTAGAGATCTAGGTTGAGCTTTTCCCGTACTATCATTGGGCTAAAGCTGTAGTTAAGATTGAGCTACCTTTGAAATCAAGCTTCCATTGAGATCGAGCTTCCATTGTGCTTGAGTTGTCTCATGGATGGGACATTTGGAGTGCTTCATCTTCCATCTTGGACTGGTGACTTGCCTTGAGTGATTTACAAGGGTTGGGCTTTGGGTGAGTCCAGATGTCTAAACAATTTTGTTGTTTTTATTATACAATAATAAATATTAAACTATCACTATAATACTTACAAGTCATGTGGTTTATAGTTAGTGAATGTGTTTAATCCAACCTATTTATTTATAAATATTTTATTTATGTTAAATTAATTATTTTTGTATGAGATTGTATCAAAATCTCATGTGAATTAAAAAAGTCAAAAACATTATTTTTAAGTCAAAATAATGCTTATTAAATTCGATCAAGCTATGTTTATCATGTTAATGTTAGATTAATTTCTTAAAAAATAATAATAATATTAATTATAACCGTTCATTCATATTTGCCTTAGTATTAAATAGAGTTATACAATTATTATTAATATCTTGCAAAAATCACTTATATTAGTATCATATGTCAATGTTATAAATTATAACACATATTACTAACAAAGTAATTATTATTATACATTTAATTTTCATTAAAATAATAAATTAGTTAATTATTTGTTTACAAAGCATCATTCTAACATTTCTACAAAATTTAACGTGAAATTTTTACTTTTTTAATTATTAAAATAAAAGCAATTTAAAAGAAAAATAGGCTTTATATTTTTTAAAATAAAATAATTACATCAACAATAATTATTGCTTGATATTTAATATTATTATATATTTATTAAATTTAAATTTTACACTACTCCAAAACTAACATATACTAAATGAGGTTGGCTTTAGATGTGCTCGTCTCTAACTCTCCCCTGAATGTTGAAAAGTGTAGGTGAAGACTGATAATTTGAAAAAATTATTTTTATTATAAAAGAAGATAACGATGGGAGAAAAAAATGTGATAATAGGTTTCTTAGTGCGTGTATCATTACATTATAACATATAAAATGGTGTTTTTATATAGTTGGAGATTCAAAACATTCTTTTTAATCAAAAATTATAGTTGATAGAATTGAAAGGTATATTAGAATATTTCAAATATTGATATTTTGATAGCACACTTATTTATTTAACCTATTAAGAGTATTATCAAAATAATAAAAGAGATAATACAAATCAATCATAAATAAAATTTATAATTAAACCTAATATTAGTATTCGAAAAAATAAAAACATTAGAGAATGACGGAGCATCTACCACCATATTGATTTATAAATACTAAATGTCCTATCTTATACAATCAACTATAATAATTCCCTTCATATAAATAGGTGAAAAATGAAAATTCATGTGAATAATCTTTTCTAAAAAATCAACTTAAAGAAAGTACCATTTTCATGACACTGATAATGATCTAGTGTGAAAAAGAGTTACCACATAAGGAGAATCAAATTCTAATCAAAGCCTTTGCTACCAAAAGGTGGCAGCATACAATACTGTGTGAATAGCTACTGTGAGTTTTGTATCAAAAGCATATGCAACCCCAAGTAAAATATAGAAATAACCTTAGAGAAAGGATCTTAATGTCTGAAATACACTTACATAACTTGCCAAACCAGGTGATCTAAAAGTAGTACCATATATATTGACCTTTATCCATCCCAAAAACAACAATCTCTAAATTAACTCTACGATTTGTGGAGTTTGCCATGAAAGTCCTTGTACTCGTAATATTTGGAGGATCGTAGGATCCCCTATTGTATTTTACATGGACCCACGATATGATAGGTCTGCTTCATGAATAAAGCACCAAACTATGATAAATGCAAACCTTAGAGAAGTTTTTCTATTCTTGAAGCGAACATCATTTCTAATTATATGTATCACCCATATGACTAAAATTATACATGCTTTCCATACATTGTTGAGCTATGACCCAACGTCTAGCAACATTACACATCTAGAATGGAAGAATCCATAGCACACCATCTGCCAAAAAAGAAGCATAATAAATCCCTTACAACTGCAAAATGATAACTTATAAAAAGATGAGACATAATCTCCTAACTTGACCCACATAGAGAATATTGGGAGGGAAGGAGTGGCCCTTCCTCTTTCCCAAAAAATTAATGTAAAGCTTGTTTTGAATAGCATGCCATAATAATATGGATCAGGGGATGGTATGAAAGGGGCCTAGATCATCTTACCCCAACTCTTATGTTCCCCGATCGTGTGTAAGGAGTCATAGGTCTCACTAGAAGTAACTCCTCATTTGATCAAATGCATCCAAATCTTGATATTTGTATCTTTCTTGATAATTATCATGTGGACCTATGAGGTAATATCAAAGTAGGAGTCCTAAAAAGATTGTACAAGATGCCACCTATTTGCGTGCAAATAATCGCCTATTATTTATTATAAGTGTGGATCTACATAGGACTATTCAACCTTTCAAATAGAGGAGTGCCTAGTCAATTATCAATCCAAAATCATATTGAGAAATTCTTGCCAACTAAGCACCTAGATTCCTCCAAAAGAGTCAAGTAACGATCTCGTAAATCGGGCCAGACTGAAGAGTAAACATATTAAATTTGTGGAGCTTTCTTATATCCAAATATTGACGATGCAAGTAGAGTATCATGCTAGAGTTTCCTATGATAATCTAACAGACAAACTTTCTTAATAATGCCTCATTTAAAAGACCAAGATCTTACAAACCAAAACCTCATTTTTCGAGAGGCGATAACAGCCCTTCCAAGCAACCAAACCACTTTAAGCTCATCCGTTTTTTCCTACCAAAAGAAATTGTGAATGATTTTTGTGATGCCTTATAGAATTATTTTTGGCAATTTATATATCTAAAAAGAATGTAAAAACATTTTTTGAATAAATGAAGTGATTAAAGATTTACGCTTTGTAAAATAGAAGGTCTCTCCCTTCTAAGTTTTTATTTTTACACGAATCAACTATAATTTGGCCTGCCTAGTTTTAATCTCTCAATTAATCATTCAATTCAAGATTGACCAATCTTATCAATAAGATTAATGACATATAGTCCAAATAGTTCATCATCAAGAACTTTCTCGTCATTTAAATTATATTTTTCACTTGATTTATTAGTTTTGATAGTTTGTTTCAACTATTGTAACAAAAATATTTTTAACAACCAACCAATTGGTAGAGAAAAACTAGATTTTATCGCTAAGAAGTTCATTTGACGAAATCTTTTTTTTTCGCTTAGGAGTTTATTTGACAAAATCTTTTGTCAGAATGATTGTTTTAGTATTCTGTATTACGTAGTAAAAAACATTTTAAGACAAATTGAATTTATTAAGCAAAATATTTTCTTCGAATAGTATAATAAGATTAAAAAAATGTTTCAAAAACTTAAAAATTAATAATTTAAATTTATGGTATCACATTTTTTAAAACTGATGGACTAAACTATATATATAAAAAAACTATTTGACTTAAATACTCTAACTGTAATCACTAGTGAATTGTTGTTACATTTGTCTTTTTTTCTTAAAAGAGTATATTGATCTTAGGTATAATTTTTAAAGAAATGAGATTTAATAGAAAATTACTACAAAATAATGGATTAATATGCAATTTTTTTTAGTAAATTAATAGACTTACTAAACGTTTTCCACGTTTTGGTTTTGGGTTGGGTGTTGTGAAAAAGGAAAGGAAGGTGGCTTGGTGTTTTGTATAAATATTGGTGATTTTTTTTGTGAAGGATATAACCGTTAGTGAAAGTGTTTGAAAAATGAATTCACGATGGTTATAGTTTACGCTTTTCCCTTTTTTTTTCTCTCTCAATCTATTGAGGTTTTATTTTAAAGGGTTTTTTCATTCTAATTTTTGATATTTTAAATTAACGAAACTACGTCATGTTAACTTTATTAAATTAAAATTTATTAACCCATAATTATGCTAGTTTATTTTGAAAAAAAATTAATTTTTTTTGTCGCTGAAGACATTGTTTCTTGTAGTGAAGGTAAATTAATAAATTTTATATAGTAGTAAAATAAATTATTTAATAAACTTAATAAAAAATAAAATTAGTTTAAAGATAATAAGATAATGGATAACACGGTAGATTTGTAATTTTATTTTTATAAATTAAATATATTATTTATATTTAATAAAATTGGTACACTCTAATCACCCTATTATTATATTTTTAAATTTTGTAATAATTTTTTATCAATTTTGATATTTTGATATTTAAATTTAACATTATAATAGGGAACGATAAATGTTAAAAGAAAAAAAATATAGGAAAAAATTGGAAAAAAAATTAAAAAATAAAATGATTAAAAGAATCAAAATTAGTTTAAAATAATTAAAATATCTATAAATATAACACTAAGTTAACTAAAATATAT
This sequence comes from Hippophae rhamnoides, assembly GCA_033030585.1. NCBI lineage: Eukaryota > Viridiplantae > Streptophyta > Magnoliopsida > Rosales > Elaeagnaceae > Hippophae > Hippophae rhamnoides. The sequence goes on along the minus strand of CM065430.1, from coordinate 68,354,817 downwards.
TAATTTAAAGTAAATTAATAATATATATAATTTATGAGAATAAAATTACTATAAAAATAATGTATATTTTTAAGGTAAGCTTCCGGTGTGACCCTTAATTGGTTTACAAAAGAGTTTTTAAATAAAATTACTTTATTTAGCAAGTGTTTTTCTCATATATAAAACGTATTCTGTCTTATATGAGAAAAACAAAAGCAAAAATAAATACCATAAAAAATTTATTAAACACTTAATAAAAAAAACCAACGGATGAAAAATAATAAAAGGAGAGAAACTTCTAGTCATCTCTGGAAACGTATCTTAACGTAACATTTATTAAAAAATATTAATATTAAAGTATAATTAATTATGAGAATAAAATTTACTATTTATAATATAATATTATATCAATATTAATTAAAGTTGTGTTATTACTAACACATTTTTAATAATTGCAGGAGATAAGAATTCAAACCAGATATGATATGATTTTTTTTCTAATTTACGTAAGAATGTAAGATATATTGAGCCATTATATTTTTGAGTTAGGATGTTATGTTTTAAGTTATATGTCACTTTTATGTCCCTTCAATCAAATATTTTTATATGAATTTTTTTTTATGTCAAACAACCCTACTTTTTGTTCATCTGTTAAGTATTTTTTTTCTCAAAATTATATTAAGTAGAAAGGAAAAAAAATTATATGGAAAATAAATTAAATTTATATGGTCATACCATCAACTCTCATTTTTTATATAAGCTTTTAATGTAACATCAGTTCCAATTGTTTAATAATATAATAATAATAATAATAATAATAATAATAATAATAATAATAATTTTTATTTGAAGGGTTTTAACCATAAAATTTTAATTATTTAAAATTATGTATTCTAAATTTTACTTAACAATTGGTATCAGAGTGAGACGGTCATGAATGGTTCTTAATGGAGTTGTATTAAGTCGTAAGTAATTTAGTACTTTGCAAGTTTATTAGTTAAGTTTATTTGGTATAGTCGATCTCTTATCGACATGATGAGTAACCTTCAAATAGTTAGAAGAATCAAGAAGCTTAATAACAAAAACTATAACATGTGAGCAACATGTATGAAGTCTTACCTACAAGGTCAAGACCTATGAGAGGTCGTTGGTGGTGGGGAATTTATACAACCAGCACACAGAAGATGCAAACGACATCTTGCGAAAGTGGAAAATTAAAACAGGCAAAACGATGTTTGCTTTGAAGATCATAGTTGAAGAAGAAATGTTGGAGCACATTCGAAATACCAAAACATCGAAGGAAGCATGTGACACTTTTGTTACACTTTTTTCAAAGAAGAATGATATAAGACTGCAACTTCTTGAGAATGAGCTGCTATCGATGGCGCAACGTGACATGACAATTTCTTAATACTTTCACAAGATGAAATCGTTATGCCGTGAAATTTTAGAGTTAGATTTGAAAGCTCTCATTAGGGAAACTAAGATAAAGAGAATAATTATCCATAGTTTAAGACTTGAATATCGATAGTCTTTTACCGCTATACAAGGATAGTTGAGACAACCATCTCTTGTTGAGTTTGAGAATTTACTGGTTAGTCAAGAAGCTATGACTAAGCCAATGGGACGAGTCTCATTGAAGGGTGAGGAAGAAACGTTCTACACAAGTAAAAGCAAAGCCACTTTCAAGCAGAATAATGGTAGTGGATCTAACCAAGATGGTAATAAAGAAAAAATTCCTCCAGGAAATTGAAGCTTTCATCTAGAGAGAACTTGGAAGAATCGCGATAACAATAGAAAATTTGATGGTAAGTGTTACAACTTTGGAAAGATGGGTCACATGACAAAAGATTATTGGACTAGGAGAAAGCCTGTTAAAAGTAATATAGCTACTTTCAGTTCAAAAAGGAATAACAAAAATGGTTGGGATATCGAAACATTATTCACTATAGAGAAAGAATAATTAATTCTCACAATAACAACACTAGAATAAATTGATTACAAGAATAACAGGATCGTATATTCGGGCTATTCAAATCATATAAGTTTAGCACTCCTAACAAACTAAATGACGTGACATAACAAACTTTATAATTTGTTAATTCACGCTTAGTGTTTAACATTTAAAGACATCATTTTTTATAAAATAAAATTTTTTGAAGTCAATATTACTATTGTTCAACAATTAACAACATTATATTAAATTAAAATGCTTTTATTTTAAAGACTATATAAAATAAAAAAAATAGAAGATTAGGATTTTATCAATAACAACTTCCTTCCAACATTATAATTTTTTATTAAGTGGTAAATAAAGTATCATTTTAAGAAATATAGTTATATAGAAAAAAAAAATTATTTGACATGTTTTTCAGTTTTATCTAGAATGATGGCTACTCAACTTTTTTAATATATATACTTATATATATTGTTTATATTCGCTTTAGAATTATAATATTATATATTTTAAATCATGCCTGAAAATTGAAACATTAAAACTTATCATCAATTATAACATTAAAAATAAATTAAAATTTTAGCCAATGTTTTCAAAAATATTATTAAAATAAAATACATAGCTTTTAAGAACATGACAGAAAATATAATCATCGTCTTTACCTCAAATAGTGTTATTAAAATGAAGATTCAAGTCCCCATTCTTCAATTTGTTTGTAAGAATGACGATTAATCTATCCTGTTTAGTTTGTATTAGACTCATTCTAAATGAGAGTCCAGAGGATGTGAATGTTTTGATCCTAGATCCGAGTCTCACGCCTTCTTTATAGGCTTTTTATTCCTTATCTGAGTAAACCTTTTCTATAATCTATCATAATATGCACTGATACAGTCCAAATAACAATCCTCCAAGTTGCATCATGCTCATTTGCGCGCTTGTATGAACCAAGCCTACACGTGAATCTCCTAATTCATTGAAAGTGATAACGTTTATTTCATTTATATAGATTCTATTAGCTTATTAGCTGAAACAGATAAAAATAAATAAATTCCAATGATACAAAGAAAGACATGTACCAAAGAAAAAAAAAAAAAAAAGAGCTCGACTATCCCAGATTCCCAATATGGTTTACAACACACTACAAAATATCCATACCTAAATATGCAAGTGATCTGTGGCTCTGTGCTATGCTTGCATTTATAATCTGAATTACATATCAAATTATATACAAAGTAAGCACAAAATTTACTAGATATCTTTGAAAAACTTGGTTTTGATCTTGTTGAGTGCAACTAGAACTTCTTTTATAGTCTTTCTCTCCTCTGGTGAGTCAACAGAACAATTTAGGGCCAACAACAATATAGATGACAAACAATCTTTTATATCATACTCCCTTCCACTTTCATCCCTCAATAGATTGGCATCAATAACTCTACCAATATCTTCATTTGAAAGTGAATCTGTCACCCATTTTCTCAATCTCATTTCTCCAACAAACATTGCATCTGTAGGCTTTTTTCTAGTGAAAGTCTCCAAAAGTAGTATTCCATAACTATAAACATCACCTCTTGTTGAAACAATTCCTTCCAATCCAAATTCTGCATATAATATATACAATTCATTACGATAGAAAGAGAAAAAATGAAACAAAATAAATACATGATGGTATGTAGTTCAGGCCCTAAATAGACCGGTTTTTAGAAATTTGATAGAATTGGCCCCAAAATCGCTTGTTATTTTTACAATGTATAATAAGTGCATGGATAGTGTACAAGTTTTATGTTACGAAACTAGCGATTTTGGGAAAATATCTTTGAAAACATGCTATTTTGAGCCTCAGACTCGATGGTAAGTTGTGGATTGAAAAATTACCTGGTGCCATATAACCAATGGTAGCTAGTGTCATTGTTCGTACTGTCAAATCTGTTTCACCCAAGAGTCTTGTCATTCCAAAATCAGCAACATGTGCAACTAAATCTTGGTCAAGAAGTACATTTGTAGGTTTTATATCACAATGAGCAACTGGTTGTGAATAGCTGTAGTGAAGATATTCAAGTGCTGTTGCAACATCTATCACTATGTTCAACCTTTGCAACAAACTCAAGTTGAAATTACTATCATACAACCACTTCTCAAGACTCCCATGGGGCATGTACTCAAGCACCAAAGCTTTCATATTAGGACTACTATGGATACCAATAATTTTGACAAGATTTCTATGAAGAAGACTACACAATATTTCACATTCAATATCGAAACTCTTGAAAGCTCCTTCCATTTCCAAGTCAAAAACTTTAATGGCAACTTCAGTTTCACTATTAAGGTTTCCTTTATATACTGAACCAAAACCTCCTTTACCAAGCAAGTTTGTTTCACTAAGTCCATCTGTTGCTTCTAAAATCTCTTTCTTTGAAACCTTTATCCATCTTTGTAAAGGAAATGACTTAGTCTCACTTAACTCAACTTTATCCTTTTTGTATCTTATCCACCAAAACACAACTGCAATTAGTACTAGGAGTATTATTGAAGCAACCATTGGAAAAATGTACCACAACACATGATTTCGAACAGCTTTTTTCGATTTTCGAGTATAAATTTTGCAACTTGGGAATTGCAGTCGAGGAACACCACATAGTTCACCATTTGACAAAAATGACAATGCAGAGAAGTTCACAAAAGGTCCACCAGTTGGAACTTGTCCTTCAAGTTTATTGTATGAGACATTGAAGTACTTTATATTGTCAAGTTTTTCAAGTGACTTTGCTATAATGCCTGATAAATTATTCATTGATAAATCTAACGCTTCTAAGCTTATTAATTTTCCAAATGATTCAGGAATTGAACCCTCAAACTTATTTCTAGCTAAAGATAGACCAAGTAAACTTTGCAGATCTCCAAGACTGGTTGTAATATTGCCTGACAATTTATTATTGGACAAATCAACTGATATTGGACTCTTCAACTTTTTAATATCTGAACTAAGAGAGCCACTCAAAGAATTGGATGACAAGTTTACATACAACATACCTTCAAGGTTCCATATTGTGTTTGGAATTGTTGAACTTAAATTATTGAAGCTCATTTCAAGACCTATCAATGATTTAAGATTACCCAAACATGTTGGTATTTGGCCAGATAGTTTATTGTTGGTCAAATCCAATTGAACTAAGCCAACCAACTTGCAAATTTCAATAGAGATCGAACCTTGTAAATTATTTCCTTTAAAAGACAAGCCTTGAAGTTGATTTAATCTACCAATAGTGTTTGGAATAGAACCAGATAATTGATTTTCATCTAAAACTAACTTTGTCAAACCAACCAAATTGCCAATGCTTTTGGGAATGTTGCCTCTCAACATGCACTTAACAAGTAAAAAACTGCTCAAAGAAGAAGAGAGATTTCCAATAGAATTTGGAAGTGTGATATTGAAGGGAATGCCACTTGATGAAAAAATACTTAAATATTTCAAGTTAGATAAAGAAGTGAAAAAGGTGTCTGCTGTAGAAGAATCAAAGGTGAAATTGTTATAGTCTAAGATGATAAATTTTAGATTTGTTAAGTGATGACTAATAGAAGATGTAAGAGAGCCAGAAAAGGAATTGCGTGAAACATCAACAACTATGAGTTGAGAAGCATTGGTTATAAAATTAAGGATTTCACCTGTGAAGTTATTTTTATAAACCAAAAATCTCTTAAGATTTGGCTGTGAAAAACTTGTGATAGATGAGAAGTTTCCTGAAAATTGATTCATTCCAACTGCAATGGCTCTCATGGTAGTGATATTGAAAACCTTAAAAGGAAATAAGCCAGTGAGTTGGTTACCACCAATAGACAACACCACTAGATTGTGAAGCGCACTAATCTCGTTTGGCAATGTACCTGCCATAGTTTTAGATCATATATAACATTATTAATTTCTTTTATTTTTAATTTATGTTATTTCTATGAGTTATTGATAATGATGTTGATAATGATCTAAAATGAGCAGTTTATCTAATATTTACTTATTTAAAATTCTTATAATAAACTAGAAAAAATAATAACTCACTTAACTCATAAATTCAAAGATAATGAATTAATCGATATGATTTATGAAAAAAATAAATAGTTGTAAAAAAAATATCACTACGAAGAATCACATTTAAAAGATAATATTTGTTTCTTGTTTTTCAAAAATCTCTCTCTCTCTCTATATATATATTTGTTTCTTGTTTTTCAAAAATCTCTCTCTCTATATATATATATATATAATAAAAATTTTCTTTAAACAAATTTTTTTGTTTTTCTATTTTTTTTACTATGAATCGTGTTCCTGAGCAACCTAATTCAACACATTAAAACGTGATCTAAATTGAACTCAACACTATAAATAAACATAACAACAACTCAAGGTGAGGTTAATCTCTACTTTAACTCATTAAACTTGATCTAAATTGTAGATTTATGGTTTTCTAACGTATAATATTCCTCTTTCTCTTGTTCTTTAATAAAAATAAAATATTAAAATTCTAACATATATAAATATACCTGTCAAATTGTTGTAGGCAAGGTAGATCTCTTGCAACTTTGTCATGTTACCAATTTCTCTTGGTATGCTTCCAATAAAATGATTATATGATAGTGAAAATAAAAGAAGCTTTGCACATTGTGATAACTGAGTTGGAATGAATCCCACAAATTGGTTAAACGACAAACCTAGCTCCTCTACAATAGGAAGGTTTTGGCATATGTTTTTGGGAAGGTTACCAGATAGATTATTGTGATCTAAAATTAAAGACTTCATTGAGGAGACGTTGAAGATAGATAAAGGAATGAATCCTTGGATATTATTGTATATTAAACTCAACTTCTCCAATGGTATATTGCTTATCTCTTCTGGAAGTTCTGCAAATTAAAATTAAATTTTTTAAGATATTTAATAAATTTATACATTAAGATCATGAAAATTTTATTTAGTTAGGAAAATTTGCAATAAATAATCATAAAGGTTAATAACATATAAATTTGTAAATTGTTACTTTAATCATAATTACAAGCGAATATCGCGCCTAATTTTAGTTACAGACAAATTAATAATAATGTGAACAACAAAATAAATAAAGTAAGAAATTAAATGACATAATGATTTAAGTGCTCAACTTTTCAACGTGAAAAGCCTACTCCAATCGACGACAAGACAACGATAAAAATCCACTAATAACCAAATGGAGATACAAACACCAATTACCAGAGCTTTACAAATTATACCAAATTCCAAAATCAACCCACAAAATATCCTCTAATTTTGGTAATATATATACAGAAGATAAATTAACAAACTCTATTAAATCAAATATTACCGTACAAATGAGAAAACACCACAAATGGCAATCGAAATTACGCTTTGTCCTTGACCGATTTTTCTCGCTTCTTAGTTGTCATTGCTTTTCTTCTTCTTTGACGGAACACAAAACCCTCTGCTCCCTGTTTTCTATTTTTGCTGCAGCATTCTCATCTCTCACGCATGAAACTTTAGATATATATATATATAGGAGGCAACTGAGAGTTTAAGAGTATATTGGGTTTTGGGACTAATATTGTTTTGGGCATTATTAACATAAGTAATTTGGACATACTTGAGCTGTATTATTATTATTATTATTATTATTATTATTATTATTATTATTATTATTATTATTATTATTATTATTATTATTATTTGTTTATTTGTTTATTTGTTTATTTGTAATGATGAGCTGTATTATTTTAGTGAGACCAAATGTATACGTGGCAAAGCAGTGGGAATGAATCTGCTGCTGGCTCCTTTATTTAAAAGGCATAATATATTAAATAAAGTAAGATAACCACGGAACCACCAATATAATTCAACTCCTCAATAATTAAAGTGATAGATATCATAAGCACAAAAGAAAACGACAACTATAGCAAGAATTATTGACTTTTAAAATAATAGTTAATAATTTAAATATAAATTAGCATCTATAATTATTTGTATTTTTTAGACAATGTTATAGTATTTATATTTAAAATATTAAATATAATCTATTTAAAATTTAAATTTCTAATAGATATTATTAAATTTCTTAGGACTCCGTTACTCAAATGAAAAAGTCTTTATTTTCTTCGTATAAAAAGGTGGGGGGTTATTGTATAATATACTTTTATTGGTTTTATATTATATTTAATATAATTTTAATGAAAATAAAATAAAATTTAATTATATTATATAGTTGTTTTTATATAAATAAATATAAATTTATTTTTTATAACCTAAATAAACATGAATTAAAAAAATGAATATATGTTAATTTATTAAAGACTTAAAAATAAAATTAATTAAATAAATATGTTATTTATGTATAAAAGGGTAAAAATATTCTTAAAATAATTTAACTAATATTAAAAAAATATATTAAAAATAAAATATTATTTTTAAAATTTAAATTAAATACGAGGAGTAGTGAAATCAACTCAATAATTTCTCTTTTAAAATAATGTTTATTTATTATAAATTATATATAATATAAGATAATATTATTAATATATATAATAAAATTTATATAATTATGTTTACAAAAATTAATACATTAATTATAATTAAAAATAATTAAAAAAATAATTAATAACCCAAACTAAAAGTAATAATTGTACCTCCATTGATGTTGTTATAGGCTAGTATGATCCTTTTCAACGACGTTGAGTTGCCAATTTCTCTTGGTATGCTCCCTGTCAGATGCAAATTTATTATTGCGATTATCAACTCAGAAAATCAACTAGCTACCAAACATTACACATGTTACAAATTTATTTAAGAAATATGCATATAAATTGGGAAATAATATAACACATGTTATTTGTTACAAAGATAGATCTAATTCAACCTAATAAAATCTCTCGTTAGTTTAAATATTATTTAGATTTATAAACAATATTATTATCTTATTGTTGACTGATGTAAAACAAAGATACTTAATAATTCACTCCACACGGCGGACATAGATAGACATAAACGCCATGGTTAAACTATAATAGAGTTCAAGATCCAAACACATAAAGAACAAGAATAGAGTTCTGATTCCATATTAAAAACTCAAGTTTAATTAAACCTAATAAGATATCTTATCAAGTTAAAGATTGTAAGATTGTTCAGATTTATAAGCAGCATTATTACTTTACTAATGGTCAATATAAGATAAGGATACTTAATATTATTAATTTATTTAAAAAATATATAGATAAATTTGAATATTCATATTAATTATGAGAAAATATAATAAAATCTCTTAAATTTAATTATTTATATAGTTTAATTCCTTATATTAAAATTAATATCATTTAAAATTTATCTTTATAAAAATAATTAATTAAAAAAATCATATTATTTTAATTTATTAAAATATTTTTATTTTTTAATTAAAATATAAATCTTTAACAATAATATAATTTCAATTAATATAAAAACAATTCACAAAACATTAGTTTATATTAGTTTTTAATTATAAATATTTTATTTTAATATTATATTAATTTTAATTTTTAATAAAATTTAAAAATATATTTAAATAACTTTTTGTTTGAATTTTATTATTGATAATTTTTTAAAATGATTTTATATTAAATTTCGTTTTTATTCTTATTAAATATTTATATTCTAATCACATTTTAATCGATTAATAGAAATTAAAAATATTTTGTTAAAAAATCTTAAAATAATATATATATTTTTTTAATCAAAAGTTTTTACAAAATTTATGTAACAAATTACATTATTTATAACATAAAGAATTAAATCACACACTGATCTAATCTAGTGGTTTCTTTCGGAATGCAACTCACCCTTAATTATATTATTAATAGGAAGAGTCGTGATAAAATAATTTTGATAATAAAAAAAATATTTATTTTTTAAAAAATATTATCATTAGAATTAATTTGATTACAAATATATATATATATATATAATATTTTTTAAATTAATTTCTCTTTAAAGCTATTAAAATATATATTTTTTTATTAAATAAATGAAACTTTATATAATTCATATCAATATCAAAGTAAATCCCAAATTAATTTCATGAGTTAAGTAAGGTTATAAATTAGAGTACTTACCAGAGAGTCGGTTATAGTTGAGATTAATGACTTTTATGGAAGATAAGTTGAAGATGAATTTGGGTATTGAACCTGAGAACTGATTAGCATACAAACCCAAGTATTGAAGTTGTGGAAAAGACCCAAACCATTAAGGTATTTGATTTCCACCTAAACCCTTGTTGAAACTAATATCAATCATCTTTAGTCTTCTTAAATTAGTGAACTCACTTGGCAACATACCTTGAAAACTATTATTTCTCAAATCCAACTCAACTAAGAATGATAAGTTTCCCAAATGAGGTGGTAGAGAACCATTGAGAAATTGAATTTACTTAATGTATTTACAAGATATCACATATTGAGGTGCAATACATGTATAAATATAGAAGAAAAGGAATCTGTTTTTCCTAAAAGTGCTTTTAAGAAACAATATATTAGTTGCATACAACTAATATACAGCTTATAAAGTATATTAATTGCATACAACTAATATACCTTTTAGTGATTTATTAACACTCCCCCTCAAGTTGGCGCATAGATATCAATCAATCATGTCCAACTTGCTTAAATGTAGCCATATAATGACTTCTGAGACTCATTTGGTAAGTATATCCGCAAAGTTTCTCTCATGGGAACAAAAAGGAAAACTAATAAGTTTGGCATCTAACTTCTCTTTATAAAGTGACGATCAACCTCTACATGCTTAGGATCATGTTGTAATCGATTTTGTGGATATATCACCGCCCGATGATTGTCACAATACATATGCATAGTATTTTTTGAGTTCGAAACCCAAATCTAATAACAAATTTCTTATCCACAAAGAATTCAAAAAATCCCACGAGCCATACCTCTATATTCGCTCTCAACACTAGATCGTGCCACCACTTTCTCGCTTCTTACTTTTCCATGTAACCAAATCTCTCCCACAAAGGTGAAATAACCCGATGTTGACTTTCTATCTCAGAATACTTCCTCGCCCAATCCGCATCCGTGAATCCACGTACTTCAAGAGAATTGTCAGTGTTTGTATAACATTACCCCCCCTTCCGGAGCCTCGATTTCAAATACCTTAAAATTCTCAAAATAGCATTCATATGGTTCTCACTTGATCAGGTATAAACCGACTCACCACACTTACCTATATGCAACATCCGGGTCTAGTATGAGCTAAGTAAATCAAACGTCCAACCAATCTCTCGATACTGGGCTCGACCGCCTGGTACGGATCCGGGATACTGATAAACCATGGCTTTGTTCAATGTGAGTATCAATAGGTTTGCAATCCAACATACCTCGTTGCAATAGATCAATAACGTACTTCCTTTGACAAAGATATATCCATTCTCTTCCCCCCGGCTACCTCAATTCCTAAGAAGTACTTTAGTTCACCTAAGTCCTTCATTTCGACCCGTAGGCTAGTCAGTTTTGTAATTTATCCATCTCAATAGTATCATCACCAAGGATTACCATATCATCAACATAAATTATCAGAGTCGTTACCTTCCCTAGGCCGATGTTCGACAAACAGAGCGTGGTCTCGAATTACTCTATTCAGAATCAACCTTTTGCATGAATTGTGAAAACCTTCCAAACCAGTGCTCGAGGGACTGCGAGGCCATACAAAGACTTCCTCAATTTGCATACAAAATTACCAAGTGAGAATCAACTACATACCCGTGTGGAAGACTCACGTACACCTCCTCGGCTAATTCCTCCACGAAGAAACGCATATTTGACATCAAACCGCCGAAGGGCTACTTTAGGTTAGCGTTAAAGCTGAGAGAATCCCTAATCGTGTTCTATTTTGGCAACAGTGAGCAAAAGTCTCATCGTAATCTACACCATACGTTTCGAGTAAACCCTTTGCTACAAGACGAGCTTTATACCGATTTACGGATCCATCACCATTATGTTTTATAGTAAACACCCATCGACAACCAATCCGCTTTTTTCCTCGTTGCAGACACAAGTTGCCAAGTATCGTTTCTTCTTTAATGCATCCATCTCTTCATCCATTGCCTTCCCTCCATATTGATCTCCCAACGCATCCCGCACTTTTGTTAGGTACCGATACACCGTATATTTGATTCACAAATGATTTGTATGACTTAGATAATCTTTGAAGGGACATGAAATTGGCTACCGGGTATTTTGATTTTGCATGAATATTTGGTTCTATACCTTTGGTCAAGGACCTCGAGTGCACCTATATTTGGTAACACATACTCGTCCAACATTAGACTCAATGTTATTAGTATCAAGCAGGTACATACCTCGATGAGCGACCTTCACACTGGGAGTTGTTGATCAAGGGTAGGAGTAATGCTCGAGGTACAGCTCGTCTTCAATGTCATTTGGCCGTAGTGAGTTCGTGCTTGGAATACCAAGACCGTTTCTCGCAATGATTGGATTCAATGAAATAAGTCTCATCTCGTCTCATTGAAACACGCTTGGCGACTCACCTAATGCCTCCCCTTCACCATGATACGCTTCTTCGAAATATGTATTCTCCCCCGACGACAAGACGCAGGAAAAATAACTCATGTCCTCAAAGAAGGTAACATCCATAGTAACATAATACTTTCTCATGGATTTAAAGCACTTCAGACTTTTTTGGATAACTTCCATAACCAACAAACACACATTTAATTGCCCGAGCATCTAATTCTAGAACGTTGATTTTTAGGAACACGCACAAAACCACACAACCAAATACTCGAGTAGAAGATTATGAAAAGGATGATAAGGATACGTAAGATGCGAGAATCCGAAATGGATTTTTCCGTTAAGGACACTAGACTAGAGACGATTGGCTTAGACAAGGTAAGCGTACAAAAGATCACCCCAAAGATATTTTGGCATATAAGCACTAAATAAGAGCAGCACGAGCCATATCAAGTAAATGACGATTTTTTTCTTTCGTACACTCCATTTTGTTCCTAAGTGCTCAGGGACAAGTAGTTTGGTGAATAATCCCATTTGTTTTGAAAAATTGTTGAAAAACATGATTAACATATTCCCCCATCATTGTAACTGAGGATCCGAACGATGCCATTATATTGTCTCTGAACAAAGGTATGAAAATTTTGAAAACAGTAAAAAACTTCATCTTTTGTTCTAAGAAGAGAAATCCACCTATAACCTTGTACAAATCCATCGATAAATGAAACAAAAATATCTCATACCCGATATGCTGGGTTCTTTAGACGGGTCCCCAAACATCGAATGAATTAATTCAAAAGGAATAGTACTTTTATTAGAAATACTCAGAGAATAAGTAACACGACGGCTCTCGCCAAAACACAAGTCTCACAATGCAACACAAGATCACTAACACCAATAAATAAAGTAGGCATGGTTTTTTCATAAGACTAAAAGACGATGTTCTAATGGCGATGCCACAAACCAAATTTCACTTAGCTTATCGAACTCCAGAAATCAATGTAAGGTTTCGCTCGTGTTCTCGGTTTCTCCCTCCGTAGTTTCTCGATCCAAGCGGAACAATCGCTCTCGTGATACCCCCGACCAATTATTTCCCTGGTAAGAAGATCCGAAAAATCACATACATAGGATAAAAGGTTACAAAGCATTTAGACTCAATATTCAACTGCGGGGACAGAGCATGTTGATGAGATAAGTCGTGTACATATAAAACATTACGAGTCAGAAGATGGGAGTGATATGAACCGACTCCCCGTCCCTAAGACAGAAAGGCCTCACCATTAGCATTTGTAACATAAGACACTCAAAGGGGAGATAACTTATTATTAAAAAAGATTTATCATAAGTCATATGATCGATGCAGAATCAATAATCCAAGTATTAGACCCAACAGAGTGAGAAACATTTAAGGTCATACCAATCTTACCACGACTACCATTGAAGCCGTAGGGATACCTCCACATTCCAAAGGATGATTCTCGTCCATGTAGTTTGGTTCTTGGACAATTTGCACTACAACCGTTTTGCTTTTTAACGAGGCACACGTTGTCGTTTTGGTTTCAAGGGCGTGGGATATAGTTTCCAACACGTTTCACGAGATGCCCCGTTCATTGCACAAGAGCAGAGAACCCAGGCGATCCGGTGCCCGCGGCGGCCCCGCCGATGAGATGAAATTGAGTTTGGTCCGGAGGAAAGGTGCCTTTGATTTAGCTTGAACGGCTAGGGCTTGATAATTCAACATGTGTCCACGAAGACTCTCTTGCCGAGATTCGTCTTTTACGGATGTATGTAAAGGCGCGTAGTCAAGTTCTGGAGGATCCGACATTCAAGCTACCCGCCTTTTAGCACTATTCATGTTTTATATCAAGGCCTCTTAAGAAAGCATGCACTGCTCAAGCTCCTTCTCCTTTTCCTCGGTACCACGTAAGATCTTCTGATTTTTAATTTTGCAGACGGGGATTTTCTCGTCAATTTCAGCCCATACATTTTTCACCTTGGTAAAAAAGAGATATCAAGGTTGCCCATTTTGTCGCACGCCAGATTTTCATTAATGAAGTTCATGAACTTGAATAAAGTCGACTCATTTGTATAAAGATCGCTTAAGGTATTCCATATACCCTCAGCTTCACATTCCTCCACCATTTGTAATATATCATCGATTGCTATAAATAAAGGATCGACATGACAAAGCCATCATCATCTTCCCACCGAGTATAGGCTTCTATATCATCGACCAGAGCTCCTAATCGATCCGTATACATGTCCCATCTTACATTCCACGAAGATAAACAAACATAACTTTTTTCCATGTTCGAAAATTTGTACCATTAAGTTTAGTACCCCTCAAAGAACCAATTTCTAAACTCTTAACTAAACTTCAAAATTTGGAACTTCATGAATTCTAGAAACTTTGATGTTGTCCGAATCTTCCATTGAAATAATAATAACAAGTATATTGCGCCGGAATACTAATTTTTTTCAAGTGGTCACGATAAACGGGTCGTCAATGTTCGCGTCACGGGCTCGGGTATTGGCCGGAGTCACTGGCTTGGAGCTTGATGCCAGGTCACCGAACCTGGCTATGTTGACGGCCAGGTCGCGTCGGTTAAGGTCAAAAAGTAAATATTGGTGAACGGTGGAAGCGTCCGTAAGCTTCACCAAGAAATACAGCCCAACGAAGCTTAAGAATGAAAAAAACTCGAAATGTAAGAAACGCACACCTGGGTGAACCGCGCGCGGCAGGGTGCGGTGCAGTGGACCGAACTGCGTACGGGCGCTGGATCGAACGGCACGCAGGGCGCGGGCCGACCCGCGTTGCGGGCGCTGGCCGAACGACGCGCAGTGGCGCAGGGTCGAACGGCGCGCAGTGGCGTGGGCCGAATCGCGCGCAGTGGTCACGAGTCGCCGCGCGTGGCTGAACGTACTTGGGGCCGCGCGAGGCCGAACCGCGCGCAGGTCGCAAGCCGACGGCGCGGGGGCCGAACGCGTCGGCCGCGCAGGCTCGAACGGCGTGCGCCAAGAGCCGTGCGTGAATGACACCGGCTGTCAATGCCGCGGACTGACGGCACTGGAAAACAGATCTACACTGCGCTGCGAAGCTAAACAAAGGCGAGAATACGGGCGGCACAGGCGCACACGGCGGCATCGTGGCGATGCTTCTATTCGAAACCGAGAAATTTTTTTTTTTTTTTTTTTGTTTCTTTTCTCGCTCCGATACCAAATCAATTTACTTAACGTATTTACAAGATATCACATATTGAAAGCAATATACGTATAAACATAAAGAAAAGTGAACTGCTTTTTCCTAAAAAAAGTTGCTTTTTAAGAAACAATATATTAGTTGCATACAACTAATATACAGCTTATAAAGTATATGAGTTGCATACAACTAATATAACTTTTAGTGATTTATTAACATGATACCCATATAAGATAGATTCAAAGCAGTCACTCTTTGGTGTTTCAGCCCACAGGTGACACCAACCCAATTGCAAATAGAAGAAGAAGAAGAAGACCAATTGGTAGCTAAAATTTTGTAAGGGTCATTTTGTATATTAGCTTTAAGCACAAGAAGAGCAGATTGGTCTGTGCTGATATTGTTTGCTTTTGATGTAGCCAAACTAATAGCCATGCTAAATATTATTATCATTAACACACTCATGATAAATTGATGAAAACTTGTTTCCTTCGTAATGGCTTCTGAGAAATTAAAGAATACACACACTTATGAGTTTTTTCTGCCATTCATGTTAGCTTTAGATATATATATACACACACGTGTGTGAATTATGTATGAAGTTTGTGTCGGCTTCTATATCCTATTGTAATCGAGGCTGACGTAAGGATTACAAGACAATAGCAAAAACCGCAAAAATATGTCACACGCGTAATCTCAAATATATTCTGAAAAGGACAGAGTAACACCGTATGAGCTTTTATTTATTTATATATTAATATTTGATTTATACGATCTAAAATAAAATAAAAATAAATCAAATCAAATCATTAAAAGAATTAATACAAGTAACGGGTAATATGCTTTAAGTGTTTTATGATTTTTCTAATTGTACAAATATACGTGACTCTGTTAAGATACAAATCTTTCTATCCAACTTCACTAATAATGTAATAAGATATTTACATTTTGAATATATAAATATTTTAATAAAAAATCTAGATATAAATCTTCTAACAAAATAAGTCAAAACATTACAAAACATGTTTAAAATCACTGGATTGATCAAAATATAGGTTAAAAAAATTATAATAAATCAAAATAAATATAATGTACAGATTATAATATATATTTATCGAAATAAATTAAATAAAATTAAAGATTTATTAGAGAATGCTGCTAGCCTGCTACTATAAGAAACTCTTGTTCGATTAATAAAAATAAAAATAAAAAATAGCAAATCCAACGTTATGAAAACTCACGTGGCATACTTTATTGTTTAAACTTTTAAACAATGGATTTAATTTTTATATTTTCAAAGTTTAGAATGTTAGTATAAAAAATTATTTTAATTTCTAAATTTTATTAAAATCTTAAAATTTAAAGATTAAATTATTTTTTAAAGTGAAAATAAGATATTATGTTTAACGATTTTCCAAAAATATTAATGATTTGGTAAATCGGACCTTTTTGAAAGAAAAAAAAACGTACTACATACAACTTACAACATTTCTTTTCTTTTTTTTCTTAAACTTACAACGTTAGTATAGCATGTTATAGCATAATACAAGAGACTATCTGATCACTATAAATATGTGAATACTGTTGATGTATACAACAAGAAACAAAGAATAATGAGAATTTATATTAAATTTGATTTTTTTAACTATTATAATCTCATTCAAAGTTAATCAAGAAAACATTGAAGTAATCTATCTATAGAATATATAAAAAGTAACAGTTAGGTTTTCCTTACTTTCGTTGTCCTCTGGTTTTTTTTAAAGCATTATTTTTAAATAAAAAGTACGCACAATAATAATATTAAAATTATGTATCATAATAATACAAATTATAAAACACTTTAAACTTATCACGAGATTATGTGAATATGTTTATGTCATTTATCTACTCATATACGAATTATTATATCAAAATTATAGATCGTGATAATATCAATACTTTTACCTTTTTGTATAAGGTATTTCACACTTACTTTTCATTATCGTTGCCGTTATTATTGTCATTTATTTTTTATTTATGTTTTCATCAAAATTATATATTATAATAATATAAATTCTTGAACTTTTTCTTTGTGATATAGGATATTTTATCCTTATCATGATTTTTAAAACATAACTTTATAAAAAAATACACACAATAATAATACCAACAATTAATTTTTTTTTTGTATATGGCATTTTACATTACCTTTCATTGTCGTCGTTGTTCTTGCTTTTATTTATTTATTTTTCTTATAAATTTAAATTTATACTATAATATATAAAAAAATAGATTTAAGTAATATTTTTTTTTAATAAAAATATACACAATAATATAATACCAAAACTTTTTTTTATATAAGATATTTTACACTTACTATGGTATTATGTGATTATAAATATGTCATTAATCTATTTATATATGAATGATAATATTAAAATTATATATTGTGATAATACAAATTTTTGAACTTTTGTTTTTTTGTAGAGACTTTACCTTTACCATGATTTTTAAAACACCACTTTCTAATAAAAAATGAAAAAAACAAATCAAAATTATGTATTATAATAATAACAACATTTGAGCTTTTTTCCTTTTTGTATAGGGCATACTACACTTACCTTTCACCGTCGTTGTCATTCTTGCTTTCGTTCTTTTTTTACTTATATAGTCAAAATTATACTATAATATAAAAGGTAGATTTTTATAGACTTTTTAATAAACATGCACACAATAATAATATCAAAATTATATATTATGATTATACCAATATTTAAACTCTTTTTTTTTTCATATATGACATTTTGCACTTACCACAATACTATGTAATTATAACAATGTCATTTATCTACTCATATACATATAATAATAAGAAAATTATGTATATATTGTGATAATATTAATACTTAATTTTTTTTTGTATATATGACACTTTTTTTGTCCATACGATAATTTTCATGTGTTTCGAACATGTGACTTGAAATAGAAGAGAGGTAAGTCATATCACCATACCACTATGTGAATCATTGTATAGGACACTTTACATTTACTATGAAATTAAATGGTTAGTATTATATTATTTATTTACTTATATACGAATAATAATATCAAAATTAAGTATTGTGATAATATAAATTTATAAAAAATTTCTTTTTTGTATAGGGAACTTTAACCTTATCTAGATTTTTAAAGCACTAATTTCTAATAAAAATACACATAACAATAATATCAAAATTATGTATTATGATAATAACAACCCTTGAATTTTTCCTTTTTTGTGTAGGACATTTTGCACTTACCTTTCATTGTCATTGTCATTCTTGCTTTCATTTTTTTTCTTTTAAAGTCAAATGTATATTATAATGTAAAAAAAAGTAGATCTTTAAAGCAACACTTTCTAATGGAAAATACACACAAAAATATTATCAAAATTCTATCGTGATAATACCAATAATTGACCTTTGTATAGGATACTTTACATTCACCACGAGATTATGTGATTATCATGACTTGTCATTTATATACTCATATACAAATAATAATATCAAAATTATGTATTATAATAATAAAAATTATTAAACTTTTGGTTTTTGGTATATAGCACTTTATCCTTATCATGATTTTAAAGCACCACTTTCTAATAAAAAATGCACACAATAATAATATCAAAATTATATATTATGATAATACCAACACTAACTTTTGCTCTTTTGTAAATGGCCTTTTACATTTACCTTTCATTATTGTCGTTGTTCATGCTTTCATGTTTTTTTTACTTATATAAAGTCAAATTTATACCATAATGTCAAAAAAGTATATTTTTTAGGCAACACTTTCTCTAAGTCCTGTTGTAATCTTTATTTGTGTGTTGATTTTCCTTGTACAAAACATGATCTCTGTTTATTTTTACTCAATGTTCTTTCTTCATATGTATAAGAATAGTTATTTTGGATCAGTAATACACATACACATAGTTAGAAACATCGTATTTGAAAATATGTTTTCACACCACATATGGCTGTTTGTTATAGTAGGCATGCTAAGTCGAGAGTGGTGGATCTTGATTTATTTTGGATGCGGGTATTTGTGGAATTAACTCAACCCTTTTAGAAATGAAAAAAATCATTTTTTTAGCACCTCGACACCACCCTTGCCACCATCTTTGGTAAGGTGGTTAGCGAGATGGCTGATTAAGTGCTATAAATAATCCTTCATTATTTGTTTAATTAATTCAAAAATTTTACCAAATTTTTTTATCATTACAAATTCCGTTTTTATTATTGTGTTACGATATTAGTGATACATTTGAAAGAGTGTAAAATAATAAGGTAGACTATTTTTACTAAATCATGAGAATCCCATTATGAGAGTGAACTAAGTTAAATTATTTGAATTCTTGTATCTCTTGCTATATGCAATAAGAAATAGGTTGTATTAAGTTTGAAGGCAGTCCACAAGATTGTTAGTAGTTACACTTCTTGCTATTAATCATACCACATTGTGTGATGTTGGATGTGAAGGAGAGCTGGGTTCGTGAGTCAAACCAGGTCGTTGCGAAAGCAACAAGAAAGAGTAACAATAGGTAGTTCAGATAGAGGATCTAGCTGATAGAAATAATTGTAATTTTATTTATTTCAAAGTTGTGACTATTTTATTGTTTAGTGAATTGTTTGCTACTAAGTAGTTACCTTGAGCAACCCGAGGACCACATAAATATTGTGTATGTATGGGTTTACCTTGTTGAATCATTTGTTATACATGATCAATTATTGTACTAGTATAATTTGAGATTAAGGTGTGTATGTTACAACATATTATAGTTTAAACTCTTATTAATTTTTTTTACTATTTTCTTTCTCTCTATTGATAATATACTATCTGTTATGAAAAGTTGTCTACTTATCTGATTTTATATTATATGTGCTTCTACTACATTATCTATTTAAGTGCTTATTTTTCTGTTTGTGCGAGTTAGGATTGATTCGTTAAGGAGTCTATATCTCTTTATCCTGGTAGTGCATCGATGGTGGACTCTTTAAATTGGTATTAGAATCGATGCACCCTTTTGGGCTTAACTACTTTGGTGTTGATTCTATTAAATATTTTTTCACACAAACATTTTCTTTCTAATGGATTTAAAAGAAGAAGGGAATGTAGGTAGGCCTCGACTATTCGATGGGCTAAATTATGCCTATTGAAAATAAAAAATGAGGCCCTTCTTGTGGTCCCAATGACAACATGTGTGGTTCCTTATTAAGAATGGATGAACGTATCCAACTAAAACCCTACCTGATAATACTTTGATTCCAAAACCAATGATCGAGTGGACTATGGAAGAATCTAAGGAATTTGAATGGAACAATAAGGGTATGCATGCTATCATCAAGGCTATGATGCCTAATAAGTTTAGAAGGATTCAAAGTTGTACAATGTTAAAAAAAGCTTGAGATATTCTGGAGACAACTCATGAAGATATGTCTACCATTAAAAGGTCCAAAATGCTAAAGTTAAATAAATACTTTGACCTATGTATTATGTAAGAAGATTAGACTTTTGATAAGTTTTATACACGATTCTCAAATATTGTAAATTGATCATACAACTAGGTAGACCCATCGGTGAATAAAATAGATTAAAAAGATCATTACCAGTCTACCATATAGGTTTCATGCTAAAGTTATAGTACTTGAGTCAACATAAAAACCTGGTGAGCTCATAGTGAATGAGCTAGTTGGTGACCTACAAGTCTTCAAACAACATGGCTTGTTATCAAGATAAGATCAAATTGCTTCCATGAAGTGAAAAATATTAGCTTTGAAGACAACCAAGGGATGTGATTCGAGCAAAGATTTTTGTGCCACAGTTGGTGGTAATGATGACTTTGATCTTGATGAGGAGAAAATAGCTTTCCTTTCCTAGAGATTCACCAGATTCTTTAAAAAGAGAAAACCCTTTTTTGGGAGTACTAGAAGAGATACTTCAAGCTCTAAAGCCTCAAAATCTACAAAAGTTGATAAAGACTAAGATAATGAATATGAGAAGTCTAGTAAAGACCATTTGAACAAGATCAAATGTTTCGAACGTAGCAAAACCTGGACATATTACTGCTAATTATTTTCAGAAAAAAAATACACAAACAAGCATGCTATGAAAGCCGAGATTATTATTTTAAATAGTACTTATAATGATAATGAGGATAAGACTAATTTTTTAGCTTTCATTGTTTTGAGTAGTGTCGTTAATCCTCTAGTTGTTACTTTAGATGTTTAAGAGGTTACAATTGATGATGATCGAGACGACTAAGATGAATTTCTCAATTCCTACAATGCTCTAATGTTGGAGCATGTTAAGTCTAAAAAATCTAAGAATAAGGCTATGGAGATCCTTGACGAAAAAGAACATGAGACTAGTGCATTGAAGAAAAATGTAAAAGAAAGAAAGTCCTCAATTGACAGTCAACAACATGATCTTACAAGTAAGGGTGAGATCATTCAAAAGAGATATGATGATTTGCTTGAAAAGTTTAATGAAAATCCTAAGAAAGTAAAGAAGCTTAAGAAACAGTTAAAGATTCCTACTTCAGGTAAAGTTACTCAGCTTTTAGTCAATCTTGAACCCATTCATGATCAAAAGAATGAAGTTGAATAGTTAAAGAGACAAACTATTATCCTTGAGAGCATAAATTAATATCTAGCTTACTCACATGTGGAAAAAGAGGATGAGATTGAACAACTGGATAGGAAAGTTGGAATTCTTAATAATTCCTTTGCTTATATTGAATCCTTCCTTAAGGAAAAGAAGATTTGATTAAAGATTTAAGGGATAAACTAAGTGTTAGTTAGAAGCAACTTTCTTTTTCTACCCCTATAGTCAATAATATGATGATTGGTTCCAAGAATTTAAATAAAATCCTTGGTAGTGTAAAGACGTTTGTTAACAAACATGACATTGGTTACAATGAATGGGTTTCAACATCTAAAGTGGGTTCTACTAAGTTTTTCAAAGCTTCTAATAAGAACCAAAATTGAAGTCTACTGTCACCGACCCAAGAGGTGAGTCTGTTATGTCATTTTAGCCAAATTCCTCTACCAAGGTGAACCTTTTACCTAAGGTTAGAACTTCCTGTCACTTTAGTGATGGTCTATTATCTCTACCTTATGTTATTTCTACTTATCACCATTGTGGTGAACTTAAGCATTTGAGATCACATTGTAGTATATTGACTTCTCATCATCGTATGAAATTCAATGTGAGTGCTTCCTTTTCTCTATGTACTACTTCTCAAAGTCAAGGACTCATATTCTCTAACTTCATTGTTCATGTTTGTTAACTTTGTAGCACTATTGGCCATCTTGGTAGGAAGTGACCTAGATATGTGAGAATTTCTTCTCAGAGTTCTCCACCTTGTTCACCCTCATCTCATATGATAGGCTATAGCTACTATGGCTTATCTGAGCATCTCCAAGTAGGTTGCATAATGCACCTTAGGAAATGTGCAGAAAGAAAGAAGTCACCTTTTAAAAGTTTTCATGACTCGATCTATATGGATAACTCATAGGATTTTTCAAAAATAATAAACAAAAAAAAAATCTCAAGTACCATATATTATGTATGCTCACATAACATAAATATAATTAGTTTTCCCTCACAAATAATTTAAATAAAGGAATGTGGTTTGATCAATATTTTTTATTAATCTGTATGGGGTTGAACTATTCATTTATTTTCCCTTTTATGAGTGTATTCCTTCTTTGTATGACTTATTTTGTTGTCTATCTACATGTTTTATCTTTATTTTCTACTTTAATGAAAATATAAAAATCTATTTGATATCAATATAAAATTACGTTTGTTGGTATAAAAATTATATAATCTACTCGGATTTAAACTCGGATCGATAGACTTTATTGATATTTAAGTTTGTTGGTATTTCTTTGAAAAATTAAATATTTACATACATAAATAATTCAAAAGATAATTATACTATAAGAAAATTTATAATGTTATTTTTTTAAACAATTTATAATGTTATTTTAAATTTTATTATTTTATTAAATAATTATCTAAAAAAATTATATAAATTAACTTACAAGCTGACTTTAATTATATCATTTTGTTTATAAATATTAAATAATAAAATAATTTTAAAATTTACTCTTTATATATATATATATATATATTACATCTTATTATATAATCAAATATGAGTCTAATTTTGTGCTTGACACGAGTGAACAAACCTAGTATTAAAAAAGAAAAGCAAACTAAGATACTAGTGCATGAATAAACATATGAAAAAGAATTAAACATTAATGGCGCAAAATTTCATGAGTTTTTGGCTCAATGAATATATATATACGTCAATATTTTCATAATTTAAATTATTATTAGTATTATTATTAGTATTATTATTTTTTATTAATAATAATTATATAAAATATAATTAATTAGAAAATTAGAAAAGTTATTTAATGCACTTTTATTATAACATTAATAGAGTTGCCACAAAATCATAATCTATCTATAAAATGAGTATATAATATATATGAAAAATGGCATAAATGGAAAAATTTATGAAAATCATTGAAAATTGGTGCATTTTTAGAAATTTTTACTTTTTTTTTATTTTTCTCCTTTTCTGTCCAAAATTAAAAATATTTTTTCCTAAATTCTTTGGACTTGTGTAAGGATAATTATTAAATTTCTCAAACTTTTATAATCAATAATAAAACTTCAAAGGGATCTGAAAAAGAATAAATTGTAATTTGAAAGAAGAAGAAGAAGAATCGGAATTAAATAGGTTGTAATTTTGTTTAGTTATATTATATTGAAATCATCGTAAAAATTATTGGTTTTATTAAAATATATTATTAATGTAATAATAAATATTTTTGATGATATTAATATAGGAAGAAATAAAAAAAATATCATTATCGTTTTTTCTTTATTAATTCTTTGACAATATTTATATGTTACAATATCATATAATTTAATCAAATTAGGATTCAAAAGAAATAATTTATTTTTATTATTAATGAAATATATAAAAATCTTTATATATTAACGTTTAAGTTGGGTTAACCTGACTCAATAAACAAATCTATTTATTAAATATTGGGTGAAATGGGTTGTGTCTCGTGTATGGATTTCAATATCTAATCTGATTAATAATTAGGTGGTATTTGTGTTTAACTTTATCTGTTAAGGAATCAAGTTCCTATTAAAATTAGAATTCTGATTGTTGTTGCCCTTCAAACTATCCTCAATATCTACTTTCTAGCAAAAATATGTTTTTTAATTTTATTTTTCGCATGTGCCCACTTTTTACGTAATTGTACAAAAAGTAATATACCATAGCTGTACAAAGTGATTGTATATCAGAATTTTATATTGTTATTGTAACTTGTTATTAAAATTGAGTTTTTAAATACTGGAATAAGAAATGATTTTCATTGCATTGATTGGCAGGTTCCTATCTCTGAACTTGAAGGGAGAAAGAAGAGGCTTCTATGGCTTATGAGGGGAGGGGGGGAATTGAGTTTGAAGCTATGGCTATGGCTTCCATTACAGAGAAAAGCAACAACTAGTCCTCTTATTCTGAGGACTCTGAGAGCATTTGTCTCATACTTCACCATCTTCTATCTTAAGATTGGATACCTCTGCTTCCAATATTACCTCTGTTTCAAAAAACTTTCTTAATTATGCTGATCTGTGCAAGGGGAGATCAAATTTGAAGATGTTGTTGGCAAGAGTCTTGCAAAATTGAAAATTCCCAAATGGGATTTCATGGAAAAGGGAGATTTAATAAGATGGAACTCAATTTAATATGGAGATTTACTATGTAGATGATTAAATGGTATGGCTATTTGTGTTGAATTTTGATAATTTTGAGAATACAAAATATTTTATTAGGATATTTTGGTTAAAAATTTGGTTATTATTTGAATATATATATATATATATATATATTATTAGAGATTTTTAAATTAATTAAAGTTATGTCATTAAATATTTTTTATTAAAAAAATTAAGCATATAACTATTTTAAAATATCTTTTGAGATGATTGTTTATCTTTTAAGATGATTGTTATTTTATTAAACATCTAAAAAGTAAGCATTACCCCATATAGACTAGCTAAAAATAAAATCTATATGACACATAAAGTAAATGCTTTTTCTTTTCTAAAGAAAAAGAAATGACGATAATAAGTAAAGTAATTAAAAGCAAACTTGCAATTCACATGAGAGAGATATGTGATTGAAGTTACATTATTCACCACTAAATCAGGTTTCAACAATAAAAATAAAAATTTATTAATTTTTCAATTCTAAACTTGCTATGGCATTTAGAACCAATTATTTTGAAACTATTAGCTTTATTAACCTAAATACACTTATGATTCCTTAATATTTTTTACTTTATAATTAATCAAAAATACGTTTTTGAATTGATTTTAATTATTAAACAACATAGATATACGCTTACAAGATTTAATTTAACAATAATTTTAAGTTCTAAAAATATAATAACTAAACTAGTCAATATTTAAAAATATAATAACTAAACTAGTCAATATTAAAATATGATTACAATTTTTAACCAAAATGTTTAGTTTACTTTACAAATAACAATTCACAAATCGTTACCATGAATTAAAACACTTAGTTATCATATACTAATAATTATAATTTAACAATATATCAAAATGATCAATCAACTAATTCGCCACCTAATCAATCAAGAATTAGATATTTACATTCAAATAATAGGTTAGACGCATGTACAAAATAAAATTAAGAAATAAACCATGGTTTATAAGTTAGAACTAGCCCTTAACCACATACTAATAAGTCTAGTCAAACATGACTAAACTCAACATTAAATCCAAATAAATATCCATACAAAACAATGAAAAGAGAAAGAAATGCTTAGGACTTTTATTGTTGATTTATAGATGAAAAAACACCTAAGAATATTCAATCTTCAAGTTCTCTTACAAGAAATGTAGGTAGCTTTTTCTCAATTAAATTTGGCCTCCAATTTGTAAATTATGAGTTAAATTAGGCAATTCTTGTACATATGAAGTATATATAGGGTCTAAATTGACTTAAGAGTGATCTAGGTTATCAAATCTAGAAAA
Organism: Hippophae rhamnoides; assembly: GCA_033030585.1. Classification (NCBI taxonomy): domain Eukaryota; kingdom Viridiplantae; phylum Streptophyta; class Magnoliopsida; order Rosales; family Elaeagnaceae; genus Hippophae; species Hippophae rhamnoides. The sequence goes on along the minus strand of CM065430.1, from coordinate 68,328,028 downwards.
ATAGATGAAATCTTGCTATTTTATGAAACTATTGTAAGCCTTACAAAAGAGGAGAGTGACTTCTATAACCCTTTCAGAGCTTACGAAAAGCTAACATAACCCTTACAAGATTCACTAAAAATATGCGTAAGCCTTATGTAGTTGAGCATCCAATCATTCCACGTTTCTTATTTTGTCCGTTTTTATTTTTTTTGCTCGTTCTGCTCCCAAATACCTATAAGACATAAAACAAACAAACAAAGTGCTTTAGTAGTAATAAATCAATGTAAATATAAAGGAATTGACACTTAAAAATAGCATAACATTGATCAAACTCTATCACACTTGAACAAAAAAAAAACTCTTTCATAATTACTCTTTATTAATTCTTAAGCAAAATTTAAATCACTACCAATGATAACGGTATATTTAATGGAATTTCATCTCAAGGGTTACGATATTGTAAAGAAGTGACAACCATCCCAAAGCTTAGGTTTTCATACAACAATAATACTTGGAGAGTGTGTATGGTGTAGCCAACCATAGTAACAATCTACATGCATGATCAAACAAACAAAAACCATGTAAACTTCCAAAAACATATCACCTAATTTTTGGAGAAATTAAACATAATATGTTTTATCTCTTTTAAGAATCAAATCTACACTCAACTAATTAAAATAATTCTCAAAATTAAAAGGCCTTTGAATTGATTTTGAAAAAGTTGGTTTTCTATCAAATTCTAATAAAAATGCCATGAAAACATAATGCACTATATGAAAAACACTTGAAAATATTGTTACATAATGAAACTTGTTTCATATCTCTTGTTATTTTAGGATAAAAAAGCACAATGTTCTATTTTAATTGCTATTTTGATCTCAGAAGGAATTATTATTATTATCATCATCATCATCATCCAAATCATCCAAATATTGTGTTTTGGTTATTCAAATTTGGTTTTCTTCTTTTATAACATTGATTACTAGAGGTTGAAGCAAAACAAACATAATTGAACCACATGTAACATACTAAATTCTTAGGCTAATAGTTGGAAGCCAAGAACGAAATAAGATAAGAGCCTTCGAATGATCATCACTATAAAGAGCATTGAAGAGTTGTGTTAAAATACTATCACTTAGGCAAAAAAAACCTTTAATAAAGCCTAATGTAGTTCCTCTATTTTGAAAAAAATTAGTGATAAATGGAACAAAATAGCCTAAACTGTCACAACGTAGGATTATCTGTGCGATCGGTAACATCTAGGCAAAGAAGTTTTTGATTAAACCAATCAAAAAAATACAAACCAACTAGTGGCTTGTTAAGGTATTATTCATTACTGAGTATATTGTTGGGAAAATTATTTCCTACTACCATATTGACAAAGTAAAAACAATAAATAAAGTAAAATAGGAACAAGGAAATAAGATATAGAGATTTTTTCATAGTTCATCTAAAAACTCAACTAGGCTACTCCATAGAGTTTTTGCAGCCTTTTTTCATTATCGAAGAATATATGACATTGTTTAATACAATACTTAACTCACAAACCCTAAAAAACCTAATACATCTAAAAAATTATTTCTCTCTTCTCTCAACCAATAGCATATACATTTTTCTCTACGAGGATGATTTTCAATGACAAATAATTACTCTATTTATAGAGAGAAAATAGCTATTATTGAAAATCTAGTTCTTGTATGAATACTTCTTACAATATTTATTTTATGGGTTGCATTTAATTACCTTAGAGAGTTTTTCTTTTGGTAGGTGCCAAATGGCTTGAAAAAAACCTACTCTTAAGTCAATTATTGGCACCATGTTGAAAATCTCCTACTTGAAAAATGATCTCAATCATGTCTCTACATATGATAACTATATATCTCTTCCTTCGATTTGTCACGTTCACAAGCCAACTCAAACTGAACACAACTTCAGTTTGTCAAGGGCTATTATCTTCATGCAAGGTTCTCATTTCCCTGTATTTTCTCAAATTTTAGTACGTATTCTTCTAAAATAAAATTGATGAAATGATATCATAGCTATATGTGCTTTGTCTTGAAATGAAACAACTAACTTTTTGTAAGATAGATGACATTCAAACTATCATAATATAACACATTACATTCTTATTTCTTGCTCAATTCTTCTAAGAAATATTGTATGAAGTCATCATTTTGATGGCTTCTATGATCGCAACATATTCAACTTCCGTGGTGGAGAAAGTAATGATTTTCTATAGTTAAGAAACCCAAATCACTCATGTACCACTAAAAGTTTATATATACCTTGTAGTGCTCTTTCTGTTGTTGGCATTACCAAATAGATCAGTATCCATATAGCATTCAAGAGCAATATCTCCACTTTTGAAGCATAATGCCATATTTGTGGTACCTTACAATGTATTTGAGAATCCACTTGATAACTTTTCAGTGTGTCTTGCCTAGATTGTTCATGTACCTACTCATAGCTCCCACTGTATGTGAAATTTTGGTCTGGTACAAACCATGGCATACATCAAACTTTCAATAGTTGAAGTATATGGAAAATTTTCCGTGTAAGCACATTATTCTACAATTTTAGGTGACTACTCCTTGGAAATTTTAAAATGAACACCTAAGGTAGTGCTTACTATTTTTGTTGAACTTGTCAAGTACTTTGCTGATGAACTTTGCCTATGACAATGTTAAGGTTCTCGATGCCTTGTCCCGGTTGATTCTCATTCCAAGAATCTACTTTACAGTGCCTAGATCTTTCATTGCAAATTGTTTCGACAGTTGTCACTTCATGTTATTTATCCCTTGCATATTTGATCCAACAAGCAACATGTCATCTATATACAAGAGTAAAGTAATATAGCTATTATAAAATTTTTTCATATAGTAATGATGATCTATTTGGCATATGGTAAAGCCACTGCTACTCATAAAATCATCAAACATTTTATACCACTACCTCAAAGCTTGTTTTAGACTTTACAAGCTCTTTTTTCACTTACACACCAAATTATCTTTGCATACTATCTCAAAATCTTGCAGTTTCTCTATGTATATCTTTTCCTTCAAATCACTATGAAGGACTATTGTCTTTACATCTAATTTTTCAAAATGTAAATTCTTTGTAGCTACTAACTTCAATACTAGTCTAATTGTTGTCAACTTCACTACTAGAGAGAAAATCTCAACATGATCGATACTTAATTTTTGTTAAATATTATTAACAACCATTCTAGCCTTATATCACTTTCTCCCATCATGCTCCCTTTTACCTTATATCACTCTCTCCCATCATGCTCCATTTTAAATTTGAAAACCAATTTGTTATGAAGAGCCTTCTTGCCTTTTGGTAGTTTAACAAATTTTGATGTTTGATTTAACATGAGTAAATCTATCTCATCTTTCATGGTATACTCTTAGTTGACTGAATCCTTCATCTGCATTACTTTATCATAACAATATAGTTCTTTGTTAACAATCAGTAATAATAAATTTTAGGAGGAAAAGTAACAATTTCTTGGTTTGTATGGTTGGTGGTGCATCTTAGTATAGGTGTTTATAGCTCCTCTTAATGTGGAACTTTTGCTATAGAACTTTGTTTTCTAATTCTTCTAGTAAAAGATACATTCTCTGGTTCTTCTTGTGGAACATGGGTCATTGTTTCTTAAGGAACTTAATTTTTTAGGTTACTTTGAACATTATGATGTACATCCTCTTAAAAGATACTCTATAATTTACCATATTATTTTGTATGATAAGTGTTAAAGTTTTACCTCTTTACCACTCCAAACTTCTGTTGGAAATATTTCGTTCAAAGGAAAAAAGGTCCACGATTCATTAAGTAGGTTGCTATATTGATGGCTTCAGCCCAAAACATTTTGGGCAAGCCTACTTGTATTCTTATGCTTCGGGTATATGCATTCAATAGTTTTTTCATGTGCTTTGTTTTACCATTGTGCTCTAGCATCCTTAGAATTGTCTTTTCCATTCTGATTCCATTACTTGGGTAAAATTATCTTAATCTTTTGTCCATATACTCTTCTCCATTGTCAAACCTCATGCAATTTTCTTTCAAACCAATTTCATTTTCCATCATGACTTTTCATTTCATGAAAACACCATAGACTTCTTATTTATTTTTTTAGAAATAAACTCACACCTTCCTAGTTGAATCATCAATTAAGGTCACGTAATACGATGAGCCTTCAAGGGAATTAACTAGAACAGGTTACCACATATCTCTGTGAATTAGTTCTAACGTTTCAAACTCCAGTGTCTTTCAAGCTTTTGAGACACTAACATTCTTATGTTTGTCAAGAATGCAGTCCTCGCACAAGCCAATGTTCACTGACTTAACGTCTATAATTTTCCTTTTGGTAGGAGTACCGTCGTCCCTTTCTACTCATATGGCCTAATCTCTGGTTCCATAGATTTAACATTTCATCTTCATATATGAATGCAATAGTGCTTTCACTAATTGAGGTCACATAGAAGGTATCGACGTTGTTTCCATGAGCTAAAACCACATCTCCTTTTGTTATCTTCCTTGTGCAATCCATGAAGTTTGTTGAATAACCTTCCTCAAGCTGTCCTATTGAGATTAATTTCCTTTTAAGAAGTAGAGTATGTCTCACATTCCACACACTTGAACATCTAATTTTTTCACAATCTTTAAGGGCTCACCATCTACTAGATAAACTTTCCCAAAATCACAATTGTTGTATAATTTTCCATGATTATATGACAAAAGGTAAGGTGAAAAGATGTACTTGAGTCCAAAATCCAAGACTTAATCAAACTGTTAACACTCAAAATAAGAGTATCAATCGTTTCTTTAACAATATTTGCAGTTTTATGTGAATCGTTATTTTTGAATAGTGCTCAACAATCTCTTCTAAGATTTCATTTTTGTCAACAATGCTAGAAACTTATGTTTGCTTTGCTAAATCTAGACTTCATCTAGAATTAGACTTGCCTTTGATAGAGATCTTTTCAAATGTTTTTCCTTAGGATTATGTATATAAGGCAGAAGATGATGACTTATCAGATTCCTTTTGAAAAATTGCATCACTTAAAATCAAATCAAGAGTGATATCCTACTTCATCTTTGTGCTCCTTGATGAATTACTTGTTATCATTACTATGGTATTCCAACTTTTAGGTAGAAAGGACAAGAGTAGGAATTAATGCCTACATAACTCAATTGTGTTAGAGTAAAGTTAAGCTCATTTGGGTGATTTGTAACCAGTACTCCTATTGATATTTTCAAATTTAATAGTCTTTCCACCAAATTTATTTTGTTTGAGGTAGTTGGTTTTTCTTACATATTTGATAAGGCTTTTATTAGACTTGTTGTTATCGTTTCCTTTGAGTTGTTGAAGGCAATGATGCGAGACAACATTAACTAAATTGTTCCTAGTGTCTACGTGTCAAAAAGATCTCAATCTTCTTATGTCATACTCTCTGGTTTTGTTCCTAAGAGGAGTTCGTGCATATTTTTTCAATATAGATAATCTTGAATGCTTTGTTTAGAAATCAAAATATGGTCCATTGAATTTATCAATCTTAACTTTTCCTTCCTTTACTACCATTACACCTATTCAAATATGATAACTTTAAAAAATCATTGCTTTAAAATAGTGCCAGTGTAAATGGTATTTGTTAATAGTGATGTGAATAGTCATTATTTTCATAGTAACAATTACTACTTGATGAATAATAACTTTTATACAAAAAGATTTATGTACAAAGACTTCACAACCTTGTGCTCTTGTACTAATTGTTAGAAAAATTGTTGATTTTTACTACTAGATTTATGGGAGAACAAAACAATAAATAAAATAAAGCAAAAACAAAAAAATAAGATACAACGATTTTTAAGTGGTTCATTCAAAAATTTAACTAGGCTACTTCACAAAGCTATTATAGCTCCATTACACTATTGATAAAATATTATAGTATTTAATACACCCAAAAATCCCAATACACTTAAAAAAATTATTTATTATTCTCTCACTCAATATCATATATCATATCTTTGTTGGGATGATTTTCAATGACAAATCATTGTTCTATTTTTACTACTAAAAGAATTAATAGCATAGAAAGAATAATTTAATAAGTGTGTTAAAAATAAAACTCGAGAATATACATGAACAATGGATATTAACCCTTCTTATATGCCCATCTAATTAATATACTTTAGTTGTAAATACAAGGAGAAATTAGTTATTGTGTGGCAAAAAGTTGTTTTATAAGTCCATATTCTAATTAATAAATAATTTTTATACACTAATTTGTAAGTTGTGATACAAATTTCATAAAAGAACTTAACTACAAACAAAATAACTGTTTTATTTATAACTTTTGAGTAACCACGAACTCCAAAATTCATAGTATATAATGACTAAGAGCCAATATATATAATTTTTATACAATAATATAATTGATAAAGAATATATATCAACATTCATGTCAATAATTATTCTTTCTATGCTATTAATTCTTTTAGTTCTTTCGCTACACGCATAACCTCCTTTGTTGTATATCTATTTTGTTAAAATTTCACTTATATATATGAAAAAAATGTGAATCTTAAACAATATCAAACCCGGATCAAAGATTCTTATATACGTATCAAAAATCTCATTTATAAACATTTATTTATTTATTTATTTGAATATGAAATGATTCTTCGATTTGTTATCTATAAATTCATACTATATTAATATATTTAGAAGATGGTTAAAAACAAATAAATTTATCTATATATTTACGCTTATACTAATTATATAATTTGACATATGTTAAATTAATTTTGAAAATTATGAAATGAATTATTTTTTCAAAAAAAATTGTGACGTGTACAACATAATAATTAGTGTAATTAAAATATGTGTGCATGTTTATGTCCATTTAACATTTCTCATAGTTCCTAAATTGTCGTTGAATTTTAACAAGTTTTTACGGTATTGATTATACCATTTCTAATTTGATTAATTGGCTACTTAATATTATACAATTATAAATAAACAAGGGTGGGGTTACATGCGCACCTAACATCATATATTACAAAAACTATAAATAGGGTATCAATATTACAATAATTTATTAATGAAAATTTAATTTAAAATTGATCTCACTCAATTGTAATTAATTGTAGTGTTATAATAAACATTTAATATCATTTTTTTATTTTTTTCAACAGAATAATAATAAATAAATGCATGTAAAATAAACATTTAATTCATTTTTATCTTAGGCTTTTCTACTTGGACCAAGGAATCTGGACCTTTTGGGTGTCTTTAATTCACAGAGACCTTTGATTTGTCGGCTTCAGAAATAATCCAATTATGAGGTCCAGCTTTACAGAATACAAACAGAGGCCAACTATTGCCGGCCGTTTTGATTTCTTCAGTGTCTTTCTCTTCCTTTGTTTTCTATTATTATATTTCCTGGCATGCCATTGCCATTAATTACCAATATTATCATCATCATTATTACTTATATCGATCCATATTATAATTACTATATATAATTAGTTATATTTATTCTCAATAACTTAATCGTACTTCAAAATTAAGTAAAGCCATGGATGAGGAAGCTAAGCAAATGGAAGAAGGACTTGGCCCTAAGAATACTAGTACTACATATTCATCACTTGTGATTAGCCATTCTAATTTGGGTGCTGATCAGAGCAACACTAAGGTAAATAATAAGAGTAATGATAGTAATGACAAAATTGCTGGAGATGTTATTATGGATCGTCAAAATAAGGAGCTGGAGAAGAACCCAGCTGCAATGGATCATCATGAGATCAAGCAGAAGAACAAGAGCGTAGCTACTTTGGATGCATTTAGAGGCCTTACTATTGTGGTATAATTTAATATTTACATGCATTTTTGTGTTCCTTAATTTGCCCTTAACAATAACTGTTGGGAAATAACGCAAATTCCCGATAAGCCAAACTTATGAGAAAGCAAGAATATAAAATAACACACAAATTTGATAACGGAGTTCGGCCAATCTTGCTTACGTCTCCGGACCACAGATCTTTTTACCGAAGTGAGAAATTACACAAGGTGTTTACAACACTCACAACTCACAACCCAATTACACCCAAGAAAATTACTCTCAATTTTCTCTCACAAAAGCTTTTCTCTCTAAGCTTTTCTCTCAATTGGAATGAACACTTTGGATGGTTAATTCATTACAATTACACATCTATTTATAGGAAAATTCACCTTGAATTACTCCCAAATTAATGGTTCCTTAAATCGCCCTTGAATTAAGCCCTTTGTTTTGCTCTTAATTGCTCCATGTTTTGCCTTGTTTTTGCTCCATGTTTTACTCCATGTTTTGTTCCTTGTTTTGCTTCCTTAAATTAAGGAGCTTTATAACAATCTTCCCACTAAGACCGATTTCAACTGTCTTCACACCTTGATCAACGCAGTAGCCTTTTCTAGTCTTTGTTATTTCTAGACCAACCGGGAAGTCGAAAGCACAACTTCAGGTTAATAGTCACCACCTTTGTTAACATATCTCATTGATTTTTGCTTCCTTGAATCTTCTCCAAGATTAACACATCATCTTCCAATAGAGATCCGATGAAGTGATAACGAAGTCGATATGCTTTGTTCTAGAATGAAATGTCAATTCTTCGCCAGTTGTATTGCACTTCGACTATCACTACGCAGTAACATTCTTCTCTTGTTTTGAATCCCACCAATTAACAAACCTCAAGCCATATCATCTCTTTACTAGCTTCGCCATTCTTGCTACATACTCACCGTAGTGGATAGAGTGACAATTTTCTGTATTTGTGACATCCAACTAACCGTAGTTCCAACAAGAATATATAAACCTAAGGTGGTGCTTCTTCGGTGATCAACTTCACCTCCAAAGTCTGCGCTCACGTACCCTTTGTACTTTTAACTCTCCTTTACTAAAGCACAAGCACTTTTCTCACGTGGTGCCTCGCAGATACCTCAAAATCCACTTGATCGCTTCCTAATGAGTTTTCCGGATTTGACATAAATCGCTAACAACTCCCACTGCACGTGGCCAATGTCCGGTCTCGCATGCACTACTGCGTACATCAAACTTCCAATGGCCGAGGCATAAGGAACCTTAGCCATGAATCTCTCTCTTTTCCGTCGAGGGGACCGATCCTTGGATAGGCGAAAATGACCGGCCGGGTGTGATGCCGCTTGGCAGCATCGCCCATGTTGAATCTTTGCAAAACACGATTGACGTACTCTGCCCGAGATAACTGCAAGGATCCTTTCTTCTTATTTCTTGTGATTTGCATTCCAAGAATCTTCTTTCTTTGGAATCTAAGTCTTTCATGTCAAATTCCTTTGACAATCGTCGCTTTCAACCTTTTAATATCATCCATATCCGAACTCCGCTACTAACATATCATCAACATAAAGTAGTAAAATGATATAACTGGACCTATATCTCTCAAGTAGCAACAATGATCAAGATTGCACTTCCGGAAACCTTCCTCATGGTACGAAGTCACAAATTTTTTGTACCATTGTCTCGGCTTGTTTCTGTGCCATACAAACTCTTCTTAAGTCTACACACCATGTTCTTTCTTCCCCTTTCTCGAGAAACCTTCTGGGTAGTACGTATATCTCTTCATCTAAATCTCCATGAAGGAATGCGGTCTTCACATCCAACTGTTCAAGATGAAGATCTTCGATGGCTACAATGCTCAATACCGATCTCGATAGTATTAAGCTTCACATGACCGAGCAAAAATGTCGGTGTAGTCAACTCCTTCCTTCCGTTGAAACCCTTTGTGACTAGGCGGGCTTTGTATCTCTTGGAACCATCACGCCCTCTTTCACCCCAGGTACACCCATTTGTTGTGAAGTTGCCTTCTTTCCCATAGGTAACTCAAATAGTTCCCATGTCCGTCGGAGATGAGAGATTTCATTTCTTCTTTCATAGCAAGCTCTTCACTTGTTGGAATCTCGAGTCCGACAAGCTTCATCATAGCATTCAGGAGCTCCCCTCCATCACCAAGAACATATAGTTCATGTATCTCCGTTAGGCACACGAGGCTTCGAGAAGACCTTCTCAATACAGAGCTGGAAGAGAGGTCATGGCGTGTGTCGAAATGATGTGTACTTGCTTCCAACAAGTTCCTCGGGCTGTGGGACTTGTTACAATTGGTTCCGTTGCGAAGTATGCGGGACATCATCCGGTGACTGCAAATACCGACTCATTCTCGCTCCGAGTCATTGGCCTCATTTTATGCATGTCCTTATACATCACCCCTTTCGTTGAAAATCACATCTGCTACGGATAACTTTCTTCTTTTCGTCATCCCAAAATGCGGTAGCCAAACTCATCCTCACTCATAGCCAATGAACGTGCATTTCTTGGATTTGGGATCAAGCATTCCGCCTTGATCACCCATATGCACAAATGCTACACAACCGAAAAACTTTTAGATGTGATAGTTTCACCTCTTTTCCGCTCCATACCTCCTCCGGTATTCTATGCTCCAATGGAACGGATGACGGGCCTCGCTGATCAAGTAGCCGTGTTGACCGCTTTCTCGCCTGCACTTGTTTCTAGAGACTGACCGTATACACGAATGCTTCCGGCTCTTTCTGTCGTCAACGATTCGGTTCATACGCTCCAGCCTACACCATTGGCCGAGGCGTGCTCCGCACAGCGCTTCTTTCCATTCTAATCCCGTGCTCATAGCAAAATTTTTGAACTGTGTCTTCATATTCACCACCATTATCGGTTCTCGAGCTTTTTGATCTTTAAACCCGTCTCATTTTCCACCATAGCTTTCCATCTTCCGAAAGCCTCAAATACTTCGGACTTATGCTTTAGAAAGTAAACCCATACCTTCCGAGAGCCGATCATCGATGAAAGTCACGAAGTAGTGTTTCCCACCAATAGATGAGATGGTCGTTGGTCCCCAAACATCGTAGCTGAATAAGCTCTAGCCTTTCCTTCTTGGGATTCCGCAACTTGTCCGAAAGTCGACTCTCTTTTGCTTTCCAAGTATGCAATCTTCGCACACGTCATCTCCGTAGACCGTGACCCTGGAAGTTTTCCCTTCTGAAAGGCATAATCTTCATCCCCTTCTCACTCATATGGCCTAGTCTCGGTGCCACAGATTTGGTGTTTCATTGCTCGTCGCAATCGTAATTGAACAACGTGCCTCCGCCGTCATGTGTAAAGAGTGCCACTTTTCTTGCTCTCGAGCAACTCACTATCGTACCCTCTTTGAAATCTTCCAATCATCACCCGCGGAAGATCGTATAGCCTCTTCATCGGCCACAGCCCCACCGAGATTAAGTTCCTTCTCGAGATCGGGAATACGCCCCGACATCCTTCGCTCCCAAACAAATCCGTTCAACTTAATCTTCACTACACCTTTGCCAATAATAGCACATGGTCGATCATCACCAAGATATACCTTTCCAAGGTTTCCAGGGGACATATTTCTCGAAGAATTCTTTTGTGAAGTAACGTACGGAACGATGCTCCAGTAGTCTAACACCCTAAGATTCTTCCTCGTTCTCCAAAGAGCATATCAATGCATCATCTCCTCCCGAGGTGGAAGTAACATTTGCCTCCCGCCTTCACTGCTTGTTGTCCTTCGGTGCATTCTCGCACCGATTTTTGTAGTGTCCGTTCTTCCTGATTCCAACACTCGATAGTCTTCTTGAGCTACGGGAATTATTAGGATTCTGGATTTGGGACCTCCGTTTTGATCTACCTCAGAGTCGGGCTTCTACCACGTCCATTTCTTTTGGTTGAATTTCTTCCTCTCGACTCGTATGCAAATCAAGAGGTTGACGATTCCTCTCTCTACGTCGGATCTCTTCACCGAGAACCAAATCACGAACATCACAAATTTCAACTTATTCGTTTCCCGACGAGCTACTCACACCGTGACAAGAGGCATTCCAAATTTTCTGCAGTAGAAGACAAAAGTATCAATGCTCGTACTTCTTCATCGAATTCATTTCCACCGAACTCAACCGGGTTGTAAGCGTGTTGAGTTCATTGAGATGTCGAGCTACCGATGCGCCTTCCGTCATCCGCAAATTGAACAAGCGCCTCATCAAGTGCACTTTGTTCGAGGTCCGACGGCTTCTCATACATATTGGAGAGAGTCGCCATAAGCACAGACCTGGTCTTTTCCTTTGCTATGTTAAAAGCAACATTACGGGGATAACGTCAATCGAATAACTCCGAGGGTCATTGTCTGTAAGATTCCAATCTTCTTCCTTCATGCCTCTCCGGCTTCTTCCCGAGAGATTGATATAGATTTCTTTGATACGTATAATCCTCTATCCGCATTTTCCAAAACCCGAAATCTGTGCCATCAAATTTCTCGAGTTTCACCCTTCCTTCATCCGCGGCCATTGCTCCCATTAAAATCTAACTTCCTCCTCGATCGTTTCGATTATTTCTTGCGTAAAATTGACAGCCAATCACTACCAATAGCTCGATACTTGTTGGGAAATAACGCAAATTCCCGATAAGCCAAACTTATGAGAAAGCAAGAATATAAAATAACACACAAATTTGATAACGGAGTTCTACTAATCTTGCTTACGTCTCGGGACCTGCTGCAGATCTTTTTACTGAAAGGGGAGAAATTACACAAGGTGTTTACAACACTCACAACTCACAACCCAATTACACCCAAGAAAATTACTCTCAATTTTCTCTCACAAAAGCTTTTCTCTCTAAGCTTTTCTCTCAATTGGAATGAACACTTTGGATGGTTAATTCATTACAATTACACATCTATTTATAGGAAAATTCACTCCTTGAATTACTCCTTAAATTAATGGTTCCTTAAATTGCTCCTTGAATTAAGCTCCTTGTTTTGCTCCATGAATTGCTCCTTGTTTTGCTCCATGTTTTACTCCATGTTTTGCTCCTTGTTTTGCTCCTTAAATTAAGGAGCTTTATAACAATAACTATATAACACATATAATGTTGATACGAGGTAAAAGCAACAAAAAAGTTCAATTGACAGTAGATTGAATCCGAGAAAGTAATGTCACCTTGCTAGGCAGCAAGATGCATGATACGAAGCTTAGAATCATGCGTTTTGATGTCGAGCTTACTGTGAAACCGTGTCTTCTAATTTGGGATAGAGATATATACATCTTATAGCTAATGGGACAATGGCTTGATAATGTATGTCGTCCTACCCTAGGGTGTTTTATTTATTAACCAAAAAAAACATTTTGAGCCCTTGGGAGGTTTGTTTCATGAAAAAAAAAATTTTTGAATTTGTAATTATTTGATCATTTACATTTTATATTTATTTTTAACAATATTGGATGTGTAAATTGATGTAGTTGATGATACTAGTAGATGATGGTGGAGGAGCATATCCACGTATTGATCATTCACCATGGAATGGTTGTACATTGGCCGATTTTGTCATGCCCTTCTTTCTCTTTATCGTTGGTGTTGCTATTGCACTCGCTCTCAAGGTTATTTATTATTATATTTTACCTTTTAATTATTGTTTAGATAGAATGTTCACAGTGAAAAAAACAAAATTAAGGATTTATTGTTAGACCAAATTAATTAATTAATTAATTAATTAAGCATGATGTTTTGAAAATAATCAAAAGGCATTTTATTTATTTATGAAGCAACTACATTGTTTACTAAGATAAGTTTCATCTTCTATTCAAGTTATAAAAACTTCATCTTTAGTGATTTACATCCCAAGATTTTTCTTTGTTAGTCTAAGGTCAAATTCTTTTGACAATTGTTGCTTCAAATTTTTGATCTCTTTTATACTTGACATTCTTATTAATATGTCATCAAAATAAAGGAGTAAGATTATATAATTGGACATATATTTCTTAAAATAGAAATAGTGACCGACATTACACTTCTGAAAATCTTTTTTGTGCATGAAGCCATTGAACTTCCTATAACACTTTATTGGAGCTTGTTTCAATCAAGTTATTATTCATTTTTTACACTAGACTTTTCTTGCCCTTTTCTAGGAAACTCTATATTTGATAAATATGTATCTCTTATTTTAATTTTCCATGAAGAAATGCATTCTTCACATCCAATTGCTCAAGATAGAGACTAGTAATAATGCCCAAGATTTTTTGAATAGCATTGAGCTTCACAATAGGAGAAAAAATATCGATATAGTCAATTCCTTCCTTCTCCTAAAATCCTTTGAAAATTAACCAAACTTTGTATCTTCTATAGCCATCTTTCTCTTCTTTCACCTAATACACCCAATTTTCGTGAAGGGCCATTTTTCCTATAGGTAACTTTTTTAGTTCTTATCTTTGGTTGAAGATCAAGAAATTCACCTCATCTTTCATAGCAAGCTCTCATTTGTTGGAATTTTCAATATGACATGCTTCATCATAGCATTCAGTCTCTCCTTTATCAATTAGCAACATATAGTTCATGTATTTCTTGTTAGGTACATAGGGCCTAGAAGACCTCTTAAGTACAGGAACTAGAGTTAGAAGTTGGGTTGTGTTAGATTACCGCATACTACTTTGTCCAATTGGTTTCTCTGATTGAGGACTCTTAACTATTTGTTTTGTCGTAGAATTATCTAATACATCATCCACATCTACATACATTGGTCCACTATGTTCTGAGTTACCGGCACTGTAGAATATCAATCCTTATACATCACTCTTGCATTGGACATCATATTTATACTGTGAATTATCTTTCCATGCCAGATATGGTAGCCAAACTCATTCTCATCACAACCGATAAAGGTGTATTTTTTTGACTTGGGATCAAGCCTATTTCTTCCTTTATCACTAATATGCATATATGCTACACAACCAAAAGATTTTAGATGTGAGATTTTTATCTCTTGTTTGGCCCATACCTCATCTGGTATTCTGTTCTCCAAAAGAATCGATGAGTCTCTATTGATCAAATAAGCTAGTGTGTTAACTAATTTTGCCCAGACTTGCTTTAATAGGCCTAATTGTGTATGCATGCTTCTAGCTCTCTCAATTAACGTACAATTCACATGCTTAGGTACATAGTTGTGTTGTGGCATACCTAGCACAGTTTTCTTTATTTTGATCCCGAACTCATACAAAATTCTAGAATCTAGTGTCTTCATATTCATCACCATTTTTTAGTTTGAGTTTTTTTATCTTCAAACCCATCTCATTCTTAACCATGGATTTCTATATTCTAAAATCCTTAAACACTTCGGACTAATGCTTCAAAAAATAAAATCATATATTCATACAGTGTTCATAAATGAAATTCACGTTACCACCAATGAATGAGGCAGTTGTTGGTGCCTAAACATTAGAATGAAAAAGTTATGATCTTTCTTTCTTCGGGGTTCTAAAAATTCTATGAAAGCTAACTCTCTTCTACTTTCCATGTATGCAATCTTCTCACATGTTAATTTTAGTTGATTGAATATTTGGTAATCTACCCTTTGAGTTCATAATTCAGAGCCCTTTTCACTCATGTGATTGAGTCTCTGATGCCACAAGTTGGGATTATTATTGCTTGCTACAATTGCAATTGAACCACACGCCTTTATTACCATATAAAGAGTACCATTTTTCTTTCCACATGCAATCGTCATTGCATCTTTCAAAATTTTCCAATCATCATCATAAAAAGTCATGGTATAACCTTCACTGGCCAATTGCCCTTATTGAGATTAAGTTTTTCCTCTGGTTGGGAATATGACTAACATCCTTCAACTTATGTATGGACTCATTTAACTTAATATTCACTTCACCTTTACCAATGATATCACAAGGTTGGTCATCACCAAGGTATTCCTTATCCAGTTTTTTGGGCACATAGTTCTTGAAGAGTTCTTTTTGTGAATTAGCATGAAATGATGCTCCAGAATCTAACACTCGAGACTCTTACTTACTTTCCAAACACCATGTCAATACATCATCTCCTCC
The DNA here is from genome assembly GCA_033030585.1 of Hippophae rhamnoides. Lineage (NCBI taxonomy): Eukaryota > Viridiplantae > Streptophyta > Magnoliopsida > Rosales > Elaeagnaceae > Hippophae > Hippophae rhamnoides. Next base: position 68,312,103 of record CM065430.1, on the reverse strand, counting down.
TATGAAAGTAACATTTGATTCTACCTTCAGTACCACATTCTTTGGTACAATATTAAATTGATTTTTTTGTAATGTATGATCTTCTCGCAATTCCAATACTCAATGGATCTAGTGTTATAAGAATTTTGGGATTTCTAGATTTAGACCTTATATCCTTTGATCTTACATGGTAACTTAATCTACCATGTATATTACTTATGGTCCTTCTTGGAGATTCTATATGCAAAATTGAAGAGGTTAATGCTTCACCTAACCCTCTTCATTGGATCACTAAGGATAAAATCTTGAGTATCATCAAATTTTAGCTTATTATTTCTTGCTAAACCACTCACTACTTTGATTGTAACATTCCAACTATCAGGTAGAGATGATGAAAGAAACAAAGCTAAAACTTTCTCATCGAATTCAGTTTATACTGACCTCAAATGGGTTGCGATTGTATTGAGTTGATTTAGATGTTGAGTTATTGATGCACCTTTCATCATCTAAAAAATTAAACAACCTCCTTATAAGGTGTATCTTATTTGAGGCTAATGGCTTATCATACATACTAGATAAAGTTTCCATAAGACCTATCATGGTCTTTTTCTTTGTTATGTTAAAAAAAACATTGTATGACATCAATTGGATGATTACGAGGACTTTTCGGTCGAGAATAGCCCATTCTTCATTCTTCATTCTTCATTTCTTCTATCATTTATGTTGAAAGAGGTTGATATAGATTTTCTGCTAAAAATAGTCCTCTATTTTCATTTTTTAGAATCTAAAACCTATATCGTCAAACTTTTCAAGTTTCACTTTTCCTTTATCTGTAACCATTGCTCGCACTCAAATATGATTGCTTTTGGATAGTATTCTTCTAGCAAGGCTTTGATACCAATTGTTAAGAAAATGGAAATTTTTTTAGCAACAAAATTTATGAGAATATAAAATAAAAGTGGATAAAATAAAAAATAAAATTTTAATTCAATTATTTCAATAAAGAAAAGGAATTATAATATTCACAACCAAATATTGCAAACTCTTTTAAACTTTTTCTTTAAGCTAATTTTTTCCTCTCTCTTCTCTATTCTCTCTTTCTTCTCTTCTCTATTCTCTCTTTCTTCTCTTCTCTTCTATAAAAAGATATGGAGCTTATAAATCCTTCTATCTTTTATAATATTGTACATACTAATATTATAATAACATACCATAAATTAAGTAGATAAAAACTCTCCTTATTCTTCTCATTTTTTTGTATGCTATTTTCATTTCCTTTTTTTTTGTTTTATTCTTCTCATCCTCTCCTCAAAAATGAGGGGTGAACTTTTCAATATGTCTTCTTAATTTTATAATTAATTAACACATCGTTAGTGAGAAGACATTACTTCTTGTTCACCATTTGAACTGTTTGTAAACAATCAAATTCAAGTATAATATTCTGGAATCCAATATCCAAGTTAAAGTTTAGCCCATACCAAATAGCCCAAAGTTTAGCTACTCTTGGCTACATTATCTCTATTTTTCTATCAACGATAGCACCTATAACCTCTCCAATATGATTCCAAATAACACAACCCTATCCAATGCCACATTGAGGCAACAACACAATAGAATCAACATTCACCTGGTAACAACCCACAGGTGATGTGATCAAATGAGTAGGCCACTTGATTCCTGAATGTGATAGTAATTGATTATGTGCATAAGACTCATCCATATACTACTTGCACCACCTGGTACAAGCATACACTACTCCATTGCTCTCCCTCAAAATGCATAACATACCGTGCCCACCATATCCAATATAAAATTGTTAAAAATAGCCCAAATTTTTCAACAGCTAACTGATGCACAAAAACTTGATGTCAAATTTTAAAAATTTATAAAATGCCCAAAAGTGCATGAATCGCTTATAATAAGCAATAAATATACTTTCAAGGTAGGTCTAAAGAGGAACTAAAACCTAAATATTCTATCAAAATATTTGGATATTTTGAAAACTCTAATCTAATGAAAAAATAATAAAATAATTGAACATAGGTTTGATTCAATCAAATCAAGGTAGATATGAAATTAACAATGAGCGGTGAATTTATGAGAATAATTAGCTAATTAACCATACTTATTTAGAATTAATTAGATTAATAAAAATATAAATTCTAATTATTGATTTCACTTTTTTATGTATGAAAAAATCCATAGGTAGATATCAGTTTTTTTGTTAATTAAATCAATTAATACCTTTAGATGAGATCATTAATTGATATATTAAATTATGCTTTATTTTTAAGAAAATAATAAACTATTTAAATCAATATTTTAGGTAGAGTTACCAATTCAAACTCTTATTCAAGGTGTTAAAATTAGATTTAGATGGTGTTTTTGAAACCTAATTCTCATATTTTATATCTATTATAAAAATATGTTGTCAATACATGCATTAATTAGCAATAAATTTTATAACAAATCTTAAACAAAGAAATAATCTCATTTTATTTTATAGAAATATTCAGTTAAATTAATCTTCACAAACATGACAAGAAAACTAAATCTTCATAGTTAAAATCATTATACATGCTCATTAAATTTCATGATCAATGGATTAAAAAATAGAATTCAAAAAATACAAAACGATAATCTGTATATAAAAATAAATACATATTAGATCTACAATACAAGTAAAGATAAGTGGTGTGTCCTATTCCATAATTATGATCTTGATCCTCGATGCATTCTTGAATAGATGTATACCTATTGTATTTTCCTTGATATGGAAAACCTTCTAAAGATATGTCTCTTTATTGTTATGAATTTAACATATTGTGTAAAAGCTATAAAAACTGAAAATATAAAAACAACTCTGACAATTGTTGTTTTTGATAATTTCTGCATTATTTATAGGCAGAGGCTAGTGCAAAGGAATTCGGGTCGAATAAATGAAGGCATAAACTATTTATAGGCACAAACTTTCACCACCTCAACACACGTTACATTTAGCTTCACCCATTTCATCTCAAACAAGTAACTCTATAGTACCATTTAATTTACACCATAGTTGATGATCTAGCCCAAAAACTCTTTGAAATATTCTAGCCCATTTGAAGTCCAACTCATAGAAGCTTCTATGGTGATTATCTGGATTGATAAGGATACAAATCATGGTTTGTAGACAGAAAGAAGAAAATAAATGGGTTAGGTAAAGAGATAGGTGTATGGTTTAGATTGTTTTGATAGGTTTATGTTGTATGGCTTAGATTTATTAGTTGTTTCTATAAATACTTCTCAGTAGCAATGTAATAATAAAGTTAAAAGAAATCAGAAACAAAAGTTTGAGAGTTTCTGAGTGTTTCTTGAAAATTATTCTTGAGTATTCTTGAGTTTTGAGAGTTTTTAAGTGTTTCTTAAAAATTATTCTTCAGTGTTCTTCAGTTTTGAGAGTTTTGATCCATAATATTCCAACACATCCCCACCCATATTAGTAGTAAACTCCACCAACTTAGCTTTAGCCCCTACATTCATACTAGCATCAAACTATTCTATAATATTAGAGGTTTTGTATTGGAATTGTAAATCAGATTAGTTACCACAACCACCTCTCATCTCCAAGCACTCGTTGTTGAACCCTTCTAGCTTCGTCTACTTAACCACCACCATTACTACTCACTACTTTTTTACTTGACACTTTCTTTTGAATAATTCTTTAACAGTATCCAGTGTTAGAACAAAATGATCAATGCATAACTAAGAATCAAACTGGTCGCTAACATCCTTCTATATATCTAACGTATTCCTTCACAACTTACATTGCCTTCCCTTATGGTCAATTTGGCCACAATGAAAACAAAAAAATATGAAGCTTCTCATTTCTGAATTCAATCAAAGCTTGTTCTGACTTTTGTTGTCAAAATCACCACCTAGGGAAAATAGAATTATCAAGGTTAAAGCTCACCTGAGCCCTTGTAAAAGCAGCATTCTTGTCATTAAGAGAAATAGTAAGCACTTCCATAATTATTCCAAAAATAGCTATAATTTTCTTCTTAGTCATCTAATTGTAAGGCATGTCAGACAATTGAACTCATTTTGGCACCATCCCAAACTTTACTTTCATCACACTTGCCCCATGATAGACAAACTAAAATGCCAGTAAGTGGTCATTGATCATGCATAGTTGTCACTCAAGCCCCCAGTCAACTTTTCTCTTTTCATCAAAATAAAATAGAAACATATTTCTTATAGAACACTTGATCGTCAAGCAAAAGAAACGAGAACATAATCATCTCAAGGCCTCTTCTATACTTTTTATTGGTTGTTTCTATCCTAACAACAACCTTCTTGCTACCATCCCCCTATTCAGCTATCACTTCTTCATCTGAATCATCCAACCCCGTAACATCCATACCTTTAAGCTTTTCACAAATATCCTCAATCTATAGAGAATTTCAACTACAAGATAAGAAAATAATTTCGTAGAACTTGTGGAGTACTTGGTCATAAACTTGTCAGACAATAGCTATAGCTACCATAGATAAGAGAGTTTTAGCACCAATGGCTTAGAGAAGAAACCTTAGATGAAAAAACCCTATAGAAGAAACCTAGGATAAAGAAACCTTAGAGAAGGATAATAGACTTAATGATTAAACATGATGTTGAATGTTTGAAAATATTACTGCATGGTTAATTTTTACAAATGTTGATATTTTTGCTTAGGAACTAACAATTTCATTTTTCCATATGCAGAAAATTTCAAAGATCAATAATGTAGTCAAAAAGATTATTTTAAGGACATTAAAGCTTCTATTTTGGGGAATTATTTTGCAAGGTACAAATTAATTGAAAAATCTTTTTTCTGAGACAAATTAATTATGGTGTGTTTTGCAATAATTTTTACATGAGTTGGGTTCAAGAATATTGTGAATCTTACAATTCATTATTTTACATAAATACATTTACTTATATATAAAAGGTCTCAATTTAATGTAAATATTAATAATATATTCTTGAAATGGTCAAAGTATACCACATAGTGATGTAAGAACATCCAATCCATTTAGATTTATTAGTTTCATTTATGTTTTATTGTTATTTTAGCCTTGCAAGGCCCAAAGATGTTATGGCACACTATTAATAAATGTAGAGTATACATAGTTTACTTTCCTATTGTATTCGCACAATATTGAATATTGATGATGAATATAATTGATAATGAAATGTTGTATTTTATGTATACATATGCAACCTCTTTTGATAAGGATAAATAATTCTAATAAATAATCCTAATCATATCAAACAAGTACAATCATAAAAAATAACTAGAATAAAGACAATATTAATCTTATCTTTATACACGTTAACTCTCTCTCCTCTTGCCCAAGTTGGAACATAGATGACACGTATGACCTACTTGAGCAATGTACGTAGTATGCAAAAAACTTCTAGCTACATCATAATTTATAATGTAAACAAGCTTTTCAGCTCTCTTGATGTATGAAACTTTGATGTTGCCATTCTCTAAATTATCTTTGATGTAGTTTTTGTCAAGTTCAATATACTTTGTTTGGTCATGTTATAATGCGTTATTAGCAATTTTAATAGCCATAGTGTTAATGTAAAATGGAACAATAGGCTCCTCAAGATCAAAACCAAACTCACTCAACATAATCTTTAACCAAATTTCCTTCGAAGATTGTAAGATGTCCAAAAGTAGATTTCCTATCCACCTTAGAACCCACAAAATCAGAGTACTTATGATGTTCAAGTGTCCATGTTTAGATAACATAATACCTTTACCGATGTAGGACTTTAGGTAAACTAAGATTCGATTTATCATATTCATATGTTGCTTACTAGGATTATGCATGAATTGGCTTATTGCACTAACTATATATGATAAATCAATTTTTCTACTAATATATGATACCTCTCATTATTATTCGGGATCTGATCTAGATAGATGGCCAAACCATGATTCATCTCAATAGTAGTATCCATAGGAAAACAAGCATAATTGTTAATTTTAGCCAATAGATCTAAGGCATACTTTCAATGAGAGAGAAAGAGTCTCTACTTTAAGTGTGAAACTTCAATTCTAAATTGTAACTTCATATTTCCCATGTCCTTTATTTAAAATCCTTAGCTAAGTACTTACATAACTTTTCTGATCTAGATAGATGGCCAAAGATTCCTCTCAATAGTAGTATCCATAAGAAAACAAGCATAATTATTAATTTTAGCCAATACATCTAAGGCATACTTTTAATGAGAGAGAAAGAGTCCTTACTTTAAACGTGAAACTTCAATTCTTAATTGTACTTTAGATTTCCCATGTCCTTCATTTAAAATCCGAAAAATAGTGAAAAATATAACTTGTAGCTTTATACATAGGTTTTTTTAATTAAAAAGGGATTTTTTGTAGTTTGTGTTAGTTACAAAACTTTTCTATCTCACTAGTGTTACTACCTATAACATAATGTCATCAACATAAACTAGAAGAAAGATAATGTTAGTTTCACCTCTTTTATAAAAAAGAGTGTGATCTACTTGGGCCTGATTAAATCCATATTCTTTCATCGAGGGATCAATTTGCCAAATGATGCCCTATGTGACTGTTTCAACCCATACAAAGACTTTTTCAACTTATATACCTTACCTTCTTCTATTGGAAACATAGGAGGAGGAGGATCCATGTATACTTCCTCTTTCAGCTCTTCATGAAGAAAGACATTCTTTACATTGAATTGGAGTAATGGGCAATCAAGATAGATAGTAATAGAGAGTATAACTCACATTGCATTCACCTTGGATACATGAGAAAATATCACCTGCTAGTCAATCACATAAATTTGAGCATATCCTTTAGTAAATACTCTCACTATATTCCTTTCTATCTAGCCATCCAAATGGAATTTTAGGTGAATACCCACTTGCATCCAACAGTCTTATTCTTCTTAGGTAACTCAACTAACTCTCAAGTACAATTTTTATAGAAGGAATTCATTTCTTTTAGTATAGCAACTCTTCACTTGGGATCTTCAAAGGCTTCTTGAAAATGACTAAGAATAGAAAAAAAAATTGAATGTAAAAGTTAAGTGAGCTTTCGATAAGTGATGATAAGAAATAAAGTCAAAGACAGGATATATGACATTAAAAGAGGTCTTAAATAATCCCAACCTTTCAAGTTGTTTACGAACTTGAAGAGGATACCTTCTACCTTGATCACCAATATGTGGATCTAACGTATTAAGTGCTAAAATAGGGTTAGAAGGTATATCAATAGTAGAGATCAGGAGTAAGAGATAAATCAAAAATTTTTATCTCATAATCAATTATAGGATAGTCATTTAATGGTATGATAGTATCATTAAGAGGAGCAGGATCATCAGAAGGTATTAGCATAGTGGAAATATCTTTCTTCCTTATACCAAACTATTGTTAAAACAAATAAGGTGTTTTTCCTTATTGAGTTTGGGTTCTCCTACAACATGGAGAGACTCTAAAGAGCCATCATATTCTGTAAGAGAAGGATTCTCCCTCTTATTGAAAATCCACTAATTCTTTTCTTTAACCACCATTTATCATCTTTCTTACAACTAATCTACCCCATAAAGAAGAGCCATATAAATGTCTATAGAAAAATAAGGTTCCCTTTTATAGAACTGAACATCCATAGATACATAATATTTATCAATAGGTTAGTGAAAATATTTATACCCTTTATGTGTATTATAGTAACCTAAAAAGACACATCTAAGAGCATATGGATCAAGTTTTTCTTGATGGAGAGCATAAACATGAACATAACAAATACACCTAAAAAATGAGGATATAGATTCAATGCCAAAGGCATAGAGTGAAGAAGGGACAACATCCTCAAAGAAGTTTGATAGTCAATTATATGAGAAGGTATTCAACAAATAAGGTAAGTACGATTCATGATAGCATTTGCCCAAAAATACTTGGGAAAATGTTTCGTAAAGCATAAGGTACGTGCCACCTCAAGAGTTGATAGTTCTTACATTCCTCTATACTATTCTTTTGTGGCATATAAGCACAAGTTGCTTCGTAGAGAATGCCATGTTTTGAATAAATCATTACGAGACTGATTCACAAAGTCACAATCATTATTAGAACGGAACACCTTAAACTTAGTATGAAATTATGTCACTTTTATAGCATAGAACTGAGGAATAACATGTATAACATCACTCCCATATTGAATAAAATAAATCCAAGTGATTCTAATACAATCATCAATAAAAGAGAAAATATTTTTTACCCAAAAGTACTAGGAATAGAAAAAGGACCTCACACATCTATATGAACACGAGAAAAAGGATTAGGAATTTTATTTGAACTAAAATTTAAAGGAATATAATGATTTTTAGAAAAAAAATGCATTGTTTACATCTTAAACTAAAAGCAAAATTATTAGAAAACAACCTATAAAGTAAAAATTTTAAGTATGAAAAAGATAGATGTCCGTAACGATAGTGCCATAACATAATATTCTTATTTTCACTCTCTATATCCCCTTGAAAGCCATAGTTTAGGTTAGTTTCCCCCGTTTTCAAGTAGTAAAGACTCTCTCTTTCTACCCGTGCCAATCGTCATCTTTGTTTGATTTTCCTAGAACATAGAATGAGCAAAGTTAAAGTTATAGAACAATCAAGATTTTGGGTAATTTTACTGATTCATAAAAGGTTATTAGAATGATTTGATACAAGTAAAACATAAGACATAGAAATGTGGGTGATAGTGAGACATTTCTAACACCTATAATTGGCATAGGTGTCCCATTGATAACCTGGATAGATTTAACAAAAGAAGATGTTAAAGAATTGAGAATATAAAGCTCATTAGTCATATGATCACTAGCCCTTGAATCAATAAACTAAGCGTTATAAGTAAAAGAAATAAATGCAAAACTAGAATTACCTCCTCTAGTAGTCAATTGAGAAATATGAGAAGCATAAGATAGAAGGTTTCCAGTTGCAACATGAGTATTTTTTCCCCTCAACTTGCTTGAGTTTAAACCACTTTGGATAGTAATGTTTTTTCCAAAGAATTCCAACAATGTGTTTGGTACTATTGAAAAAGGTATAGAGTTGAGAACTAGAGTCAACAGTGGGAGGAAATTTATGAGTTCTTTTTTTGGATAATAAGGGTTGAAGTCTTAAGATGCCTCTTAGTGCCTATAATACCTTGCCTTTGTACTACAAAATGATCTTGTGGATATGCTTCTTCTAGGTTTGGCAAAGGAGAAGTAGTCAAAACCCAATTGCTCTAAGTGTGAGTCCAATCTAGCTAACAATATATAAACCTAATTGTCAACTGTATATTTCCTTTATTTTTCAATATTATTAGTGTGCTTCATATCATTAGGCTTTCGATAATCAAGTTACATAAAAATATAACTTAGCTCATTATAGTATTGAACAAGAGGTAATCCACCTTGACGTAGTTGGAATGACTTTTTTATTAGTTCATATACTTGGTAAGATTGAAAAACATCAAGGCAGTTTTTCCTAACTGTATCCTAAATTCTTTTGTTGTTACACATTGAACAAATTGAGACACCAATTTTTCTATCAGAATTTAAGAGCCAAGATTTGACTAAGGCATCTTCATCTTCCCATTTATCATAAGTTGGATCATCTTATTTTGGAACAACTTTTCTTCATGTGGTGTATCTTTTCTTTTCTTACTAAAAATATGTATCTTTAAAATTTTAGACTAAGCATGATAATTAATATTATGTAATTTAATATTAATTGAAGAAGAACTATCATATAATATTGTAAGTTAGAAATACTTTTATTAACCAAATGAGTCTCGGTGATAGTCAAAGAGTCTAATTCCTTAGACATGGTAGTAAACCTTAGAATTTATTGAGCTAAATTATAATACCAAATAAAGAGTAAATAAAGAAACTCAAGTAGGTTAGAGAAGGAAATGTTTGAGACTTTAAACTAAAAAACTCAAATTGGCAAGTGACATAGGAACTGTATGAGTAGTTGATGGTTGAAGACTTAAACATAAATGGAGGGGATATGTTATGAGTAACGTGACTGGGTTTTTGGAAACGTGAAATTATATGGTGGTAGGCAGTATGTCTTCAAAATAGAGGACTATCGTTGCTGCAAAAGAATAGAGCACAATAGTCGATGGTTGTTGGAAAAGAACTAACAGCACAGATGAGACATCGGTAGGTTAGGTTAGGAAAAAAACAAGGTTGTAAGGAAAAAGAATCTGGTGGCTTGCTCTCTTAAGGCTGGTGAGAGGTAAATTTTTCTCTAGTTGAAGATGGCAGTAGGACAAAAAAAATTTAACTACTACAAAATGGACTATTAAAGTCGGTTCACTGAACTGACTTTAAATTGAATGACTTAAAATTTAAAGTCGGTTTACAGGTTGAATCGACTTTAAAATATTGATTTTTTTTATTTTTGTTCTCATTTTTCACTCTACTAACCTGTATTCAATATAGCATAAAAAAACCAAAATCTATTTGAAAAAGTGTAAATAATAGCACAAAAAAATTTAAATATAATTAATTACTTGATGATTAAATTTATTACAAAAAAATAATGTGTATACAATACACACACACACACACACACATATATATATATATATATATATATAATTAACTTAAATTACAAATAAAATGATGTTGTCAAAGTGTAATGGATTGTGCAAGCAAGCTTAGTTGGCTTAGAATCACCAGCATAATGACTAGGAAATTGGGTAAAAAGCAGCCGGTCTATATAAAAATTCATTCCCCTACATACATGAGAACATAAACATCCATCAAACAAGCAGTTTAAACTTCAGAGACATATGAATGGAAAAATTAAAGCATTATAAATATTACCATGGTGTTCTCCAATGTTATTCAATATCATTATATTCTTCTCCTAATGTTATAATTTGAACAAAGTGTTATGTCCATTCTTCTTGTAAATCATCAAAAATATGAATATTATAGCCCCACTTTATTCCAACCAAAGAAATATATGTAATTAAATTCAAAATAAGAATTTAATATCATGAATTCATAAAAAATAACTTATATATGTTAAAAGATTAGTAAAAGAGATTACCACATCGGCATTTGAGTAATATAATAATAACTTTATCCCTTCGAACTCATATTAGCACTTTATTAATCTTTTGTCTATAAATATGAAGCTATCTAGAATCAAGCGGGTATTTTTAATGCTATAATGAGCTCTAAATATGAAATCAAGTATAACTCCAATTTGTTACTTGAATAAGTTGAGTTTTGGTGCCCTTACACGTATGGAACAATTGTGTAATACGTTTATGGGCACCAAAACTCAACCAAGCTAAGTAACAAAATAGGACTTACACCTAACTTCATATTTAGAGCTCATTATAGCATTAACTATACCAGCTTGATTTCAGATAGCTTCATATTTATAGACAAATGATTAATAAAGTGCTACCATGATGTTGTAATAAGGAAAGTAGACAAGAGAGACGAGATGAAGTTTGGGAAAAAAATAGGTCCATAAAACAATGCATTCCCCTCAATACATAAGTACATAAACATTCATCAAACAAGGGACTTTAGACACAGGAATAGAGAAATTAAATCATTATAAAAATTACCGTTATGTTGTCATATTCTATTCAAGATCATCAGAATCTTCTCGTGATTCTTCTTGTGATGATATAATTTGAACCATGTGTTCTACCCATTCCTCTCGTAAATCATCAAAAAATTGTTGGTCATAGCCCGTCTTGTTCGAACCAAAGAACTACATGTATTTAAAATCAAAATAAGAATGTAATTTCATGAATTGTGAAAAAATAACTCATATATGTTAAAAACGTTTTTGTATATTGGTAAAAGATATTACCACATCATCAATTGAAATTTTGATATCTGTGATGATTTCGCTCATAAACTTCATGACATAATAACCACACATGACTCCATTATTTTATTGTGGAACCTACAAAAAACAAGTATACATGATTTTCTATATTCGAACATTTTTATTATTCAATAGTAAAATTAATAAAATTATTAATATTCGCTTGTACATATCATAATTTTATGCCATATAAGCTTATGGGATTTTTTAAGGGAAATGCCCCTAAACTTGTTCCATAGCTTCCATGCCCTATCAATTTTTAAAAATGTTAATATTTTATTAAATATTACAAAGAACAATAGAAGAAAAATATTAGCTATAACTCTTACATTTCAATAATTGCTTTGAATCTTTACTCGGTTCTATGGAAGCTGAGTCATAGTACCAAGCATGATTATTGAACAAATCAAGTATTACCAAAATCCAATTATCTTGGCCTTGTTCAAACCTCAGTGGCCAAGGGATTATCAACTTTTGATTTTAGTTAAGCATTAATGCCCTATCTTATAATTGTTTAGCTCTGATGCTAACAACCTTTTCTTGATGTTGATTGACATATGAAGAATCATAGAACATTGCTAAGTGTGATGAGTGATTATGTTGAAGTTGATAATAACATGCCCTATATAAAATAAATATATATAAGTAATTAGATAATATAAATATAATTATATATGTTCTACATAAATGAAAGAAATTTACTGATTGAGGACTCACATTGTCCACACTTGAATTATACTTAAATCAATCATTTGATATTCAAATAACTGCAATATGCACTCGATCGATAAATAAGTTTGGCCAAGGTCTACACCATAAATTTCTATGGAAGTGGCATAGTCCATCCATCATTTATGCTAGATGCCTTCGTAACAATAGTCATCAAAGCGCCAAGATTTCTACTAAAGTTTAAAGCATAATCATAACTATACTTTTTTCAAGGCTTCTTCTTGAATGACTTAGTGCGCGATGATTGGCCACTAGACATAGATCTAGAATGAGATACTTTCTTCATATCTCTTAAATGTGCCGCATTTAAGAGTTCTGGTATTATAAACTAAAGAAAAAGTATTATGTATGTTAGTAACAATAAAAATATAATAAAATAATAGTAATAAATAAGTATTATCTTTTAAGTAAAAAATAGTACCACGTCAAAATTTAGAACAACTTGAATCGACGGCCAAGTCACATACTGTCCAACCGCCTCTTGAACTATGGCAGCATCAGAAGGCACATGTAGTGGACAATCATGGAACAATGATTGATCAATTACTATTCACTAATGATTTGGCAAATATTGATTATGAATCATCTGATCATCACTCAATTGTTGTACCGTTCCAATAGTAACAAAGTTTGTTGATGAAGGATGTTTCAACAAACATTTCATATTTTGTAAAACATTTAAGTGTTATATATAATAAATAAAACTAATCATAAAAAATTAAAATAATAGATTATATATACCATAAATTAAAATCTTATCATATATGATTCATCAAATAGAGGAGGACTCTCATATGAGATAGCTATTAGATGTACATTCTCACCAAAACGTTCATCGTGATGTGATTGATGGTAAGAATGCACAGATTGCATTAGAGAAAATGAACCACTACTTGATTGCATATGCATTGCTGGCATTAAGGGAGGACCAATAGGATGACTAAATCCCATACTGGTATAGTTTGAGCGCCATGGGATTGCGTGGGTGGCATGCTTGGCATAGATGGTTGCATGTTTGGCGAATATGGCATACCCTAATTGTAGAATGATGCCATGCTTGACATGTGTTGTGCTTGATATTATTTTATAGTGGTAATCTCACTTAACATTGAGGCCTTAAAGGAGTTGAGTTCTTCTTCAATTTTAGTGTACTTCTCCTTACTGACCATCTGAAGCTTTTGTTTTGGAATGTTAAAATACTCCATATAACCATCATATTGGCTACCTCCCCTAACATGACCAGGATGCTCGCATCTGAATGCATGATATATAGCATCTCTCCTAGGCTCTTCGATTATTTCACCCTTGGATATTTGTTCTTGAACAACTCTCTACAAATAATAAGGCAAACAAACATATCATACATTATTACATCAATTATTAAAAATCATATGGACTTTATGTCAAATGAAATTACTAACCAATTTATTTAGTTGTTCTTCTCCTCACTTAGTCATCAGTCTTGACTTCTTCATTTTAGGAGTCTTTGTTTCTATGTACAATTCAGATTGGGTAATCGATCTACCCAATTTAGCTTCCTACATAAATTATGAAAAATTTATTAACCATTACATCAACATATATTTGAGGAAAATAAATATAAAAATATTTATAAATTAACACAAATTAATAATACCATTCTATATCTAACTTCAGGATTTGAAGACCTCACAGTATGGTTAGGAAGAATGTTATGCATTTGTATATTCTGATGTTCTTTCCTAATAATTTGAAATTCATTTTTACGTCTATAATCCACAAAGTATTTCCAAACTTGAGGTGTAATCCAGGGGTGTCCTTCAGGGATTTTGTAGAGCTCTACTTCATCAAGTGGTTCCAAATATGGAAACACATAATTTCTTTCCAATCTGGAAGTTTTGTATTCCTTCCACGCCTTATTTGCAATCTTATAACACTTGCTCTTCCAAGTGTCATCGACTTTGTAACAATTATGTAAAAACACACTACAAAATATTAGATATAATATATGTAATTAGTTATAAAATATAAGAGACTTACACAAATGGTTTTCCATATTTTGAACTTTTCATCTTCGTCAACCTGAGTCCAATCATTTATATTGATTGTTATATTGAACTTCACAAGTCTACCAATAGAGGATTTCAATTGTTGGCCATTTTCCCCTATTGGAATATTATTAGCATCAAATAGAACGGGTACTCTATAATCTGAGTTAAGTGGAGCATGAGATATATTTTCCCAACCCCTTCTTTTACCCCAATGGATCATTTGGATCTACAAGCTCTGTTACCCGAGGATCCATGAAATATTTGCAAACAATGAAGAAATATAAATTAATTGACAATTTTAGGGACATATATATATATATATATATATATATATATATATATATATATATATATATATATATATATATATAAACATCCAAGAGTTATTATAACAATATAGAACATACTTTATGTTTAATTAGATTGTTGATCGTATACATATATTCCTTCACAATCACTTCGAGTCCATGATGAAGAATCATCGTCATCAACAAGATCATCACATGCATTAGGAAATTTTTTTGAGAAATTACTAATACTGGTTAATGTATCAAGCATATGGTCGTCATCTTCTAAAGCATCACAATGGTAAAACTCTTTTTGTGAAGGTGTTAACATAACAGACCATCTTGTGTCAATTTGATCACTCACGTAAAATACTTGTTTCACATGAAGTGCTAATATGAAAGGATCATAAGTGTGACTTATCTTGGATAAATTTACAAGGGTAAATCCAAAATTATCTATTTTATATCCAACATTGATAACATCTTCGACCCAATCACACAAGAAAACTATTTCATAGAACACTTCATAATCCAATTCCCAAATCTCTTGAATTATACCATAATATGTTCTATCAAAAAGTACAGGATTACCATCTTTTGAACTGGCAAATTGCATAGTTTGTACAACTATCTTAACACCACTATTCTGATTTACTCGGACTTTGTCCCTAACTTGAGTCGTAAACCTCGATCCATTTATTGTGAAACTAGAATATAATTTGACATCAAATGTTGGACCCTGTGCAAGCCATTCTAAACTTTCTATTATTTTATGATTGGGTTTCTTGATTTCATCTTGAATCTATGTATACAAAAACATGAAATGTGTTTAAAGCAAAGTTTTAAAACATTGCATAGAAGTACTATTGAATTCTTGTATGTGACACTTACATGGTTGCGAAACCAATTAATAAGCTCTCACTTATGTTCATCATACAACCATTTTTCTCCTCCTTTTTTTTATAACGAGGATCGATCTTCAATAAGTTTAAATGCATCCTGTAATGTTATTAAATATATATGAAGTAGATATCATCATTAATAGTTAAATAAAAATTATTTTTTGCATAAATGAAAAGGTTAAACATCACTTACTCTATGTAAGGTTATGTCTCATTATTATTTACCAAAATGATTTGATATGCTTTTTCCCATCGAGTGCGATCAATAAACAATTTCTTACTTCCACCAAGCATAGGGTTACCTACTTGGATCATTTGAAGTTTTAAGAACAACTTGTGCGTAGGATTCCCAATTTCAGTGCAACCACTAAAGTATTCAGAATAAAACCCAATGGCCTCTTCAGCAATGTAACATTCCACCATACATATTTCAGGTCGATTTGTATTATTTACATATCCTTTATGGACTTGCATATATCTCTCAAAATGATAAATCCACCTTAAGTAAGTAGGACCACACAATTGAACTTCCCGAACTAAATGAACACACAAATGGATTATTATATCGAAGAAATAAGGAGGAAAATATTTTTCAATTAGATACAAGTCTCTACAACATCTTTCTGTAAAGAATTTAACTCGCCAATTGATATAGATTTCCTGCATAGTGTATTGAAGAATGAACAAAGCCGAATTATTGATAATCGAACTTTTTTGGAAGAATTGATCTAATAGCAACTGGTAATAACTGTTGCATTAAGATATGACAGTCGTGTGATTTCAATCTATAAAGTTTCTTGTCGGTGATAGACACAAAATTTCTTAAGTTGGATGAGTAACCATTAGGAACTTTCACCCCCTCAAAACATTTACAAAACACATCCTTCTATTTTGTTGACATTGTATATGATGCTGGTGGCAAGTATATTCAATTCTTATCATTTTCCACCCTTGGTGCCAATTCAGGTCGTATGCATAGTTTCTTTAAATCCAGTCTTACTTTAATTCCATCCTTTGTTTTTCCAGGTATATTAAGTAAAGTACCAATAAAGCTCTCACATACATTAATCTCAATGTGCATGACATCTAAGATGTGACGAATGTGTAGGTCTTTCCAATAAGGTAATTCCCAAAATATTGATTTTTTATTCCAACAACCATGGTCTATTGATTCTCCTTCTTTATCATTTTCACCCCTTTCATTAGTTGACCTATTTCATTTCCTTACCTTAGTGAGTATTCTTTTTTTTTTATCTTTCCATATCGTTTAAATGTCATACCATTTAGTTGCCTTAATATCTCAACACCTCGCAAAGGTCGAGGTGCATGATCATGATCTTCTTCACCATCGAAAAATTTCTTTTGGTATCTAAACTTATGTCCAAATGACAAAAATATTCTATGTTTTCTATAAGACATCTTTTGACCTTGAAAAAGATAAGTTGTGGAAGTTCCATTACTACATATAGGGCATCATTTGTAACCTTTTCTTACATGTCTTGATAAGTTTCCATAGGTAGGAAAATCATTAATTGTCCATAAAAGGACCCCCCTCAAGTTAAAGTGTTCTTCTGTATGTGCATCGTAAACATTTACACCATTATTCCACAACATCTTTAAATCATCTATCAGAGGCTACAAATATACATTAATATCAACAATGGGTTGTTTCGGAACTGAGATCAATAATGTTAACATTATGAATTTTCTTTTCAAACACAACCAGGGAGGAAGGTTGTATGTTACCATAATTACTGGCCAACAGCTATATCTACTACTAAGGGAACTATATGGATTAATTCCATCAGCAACAATGGCAAGACAAAGATTGCGCAGATCATATGCGAATTAATGAGATGAATTATCTACTACTTTCCAATTTGGAGAATCACAAGGATGACGTAGCACCCCATCATTAGATCGATTATCTGAATGCCACGTCAACATCTTTGATGTCTCTTTACTTTTGAACAACCTTTGAAAGCGAGGAATCGGAGGAAAGTACCAAAGAACCTTTGTAGGCATGCCTTTCTTATGTGTTGTCTCATTTGTACCATACTTTCATCTCGATTCTTTACACATCGGACAATCATCTAATGTCCCATATTCTTTTCTATAAAGAATACAATCATTTGGAAAAACATGAATCTTATGATATTCCATGCCAAATCGACTAAGAGATTTCTTCACTTCATACATTGAATATGGCAATTCAATACCCTCAGGAAACATATCGACTAGTAGATTTAGTAATTCTGTGAATCCCTTGTCAAAAAAAACCATGATTTGCCTTCACATTGTACAAATGAACCAATCCCAACATTTTAGTGTATTTCTTGCATTTTGGGTACAACGGTTTTTTGGCATCTTCTAGAAGTTTTTTTAAAGGTTTCGGTATCATCCTCACGTAAGTCATCTTCAACACCATGAAACATATTTTTTGTTTGTATATTATGATAAGATGTATGTAATCCACTCACATTCTTATTTATCTCTTCCCTATGAGTATTATCAATATTTTCTCCATGATAATACCAACATTTATAGCTCAAAAGAATACCACTATGGATAAGGTGATACTTAACCTTCTCAACTTCATGAAATCACTCATTTTTACATTTAACACATGAGATTCGAATCATACTAATTTCAATATTACTATTTCTATAAGAAAATTCCATGAAACTTTTAACTTCAGAAATGTAGTCTTGCTCAATTCTACACTTTGACATCCAAGATTTGTCCATTTTCTATTAATGACATTAATTAAGCATATTAATTATGTATCCAATCAATATATTTCAAGTATTATTATATATGAATTCCCTAATTATTAGAATATATACCAAAACATACATAATACAAAAATTTATCATTTTAATCATTTTAAAATTGTATTACTTTTACTTAATAAAATATAATTATTTATATGTAAATAAATTTATCCACGTACGGTAAATATTATAGTCCTTCAAACCTATAACATCTAGATATTAGTTTCACAAAAAATAAGTCAAACATATAATAACAAGCATAATACAAAACATACATAAATAAAACAAATTATACAAAAAATAAAGCAAACTGAATAATAAGTGTGTAGGATTAATAGAAATACTTGCAAGAGTAAATTAAGTTACTAAATGAAAGAAATGAAGAAAAAAATTGTGTTTTGTAAGTGAGAATATGGGTATAAAAAATTTAAATATTTCGCTCAAAAAAATAGGGAATCTGAAAGATAACATGGAGAGGAAGATAACCCATAAAACGGTTGAAAATGGTGGTCGGAGGTGGCCGAAAAATGAGAAAGAGTAGAGGAGGTGAGCTAGGTTTTGAGGTTTTTTGGTTGCTACACAAATTGAAAAATATGTTCTGATAAAGAAGTGCGAAGAGAAATGGATTAATACGTATAGATAGTGTCGATTGACATGTTGAACTGACGTTACACACGTGGATAACGTCAGTTGACGTGCAGAACAGACTTTATCCAAGTATGTAGCGTCAATTCTACACGTCAAACAACGATATGTCTTACGTGTAATTTTTTATTTTAATAATGCAGTTTAAAATTGAAATTATATAGTATAATTTTTTTGGTCAATTATTATTTTATTTGAACCCTTTAAAATTAAATTTGGATATATATATATAGTATAATTTTTCTTTTTTTTTAGTTAATTGGTTTTTAAAATTATATAATTTTGTGTATTTGTTTAGATACTTAATTTTATGTAAGTACATAAAATGTTTTTCAAACTAGTTATTGAATTGGATAGCATGAAAAATATTTGCGCAATACAAAAAAAATTTCAAAAAATATATATATAAAAGGTTTATAGTTAAAATCAAATAAAATAATAATTGATCAAAAAAATAAAAAAAATTGTATTATTTAATTTCAATTTTAAACTGCAATTTTAAAATAAAAAAATACACATAAGACATAGCATCGATTGACGTGCAGAACTGACAATATTCACGTGTGTAGCGTCAGTTTTACACGTCAACCGACACTAAGTTCTACGTGTATTTTTTTAATTTTAAAATTATAGTTTAAAATTGAAATTAAATAGTACAATTTTTTTTCATTTTTTTAGTCAATTATTATTTTATTTGATTTTAACTATAAACCTTTTATATATTTGTTTTAAATACTTTTTTGTATTGTGCAAATATTTCATGTACGTACATAAAATTAAGTATCCAAACAAATACAAAAAATTATATAATTTTAAAAACCAATTAACTAAAAAAAGAAAGAAAAATTATGATATATATATATATATATTTAATTTTAAAGAGTTCAAATAAAATAATAATTGACCAAAAAAATTGTACTATATAATTTCAATTTTAAAGTGTATTTTTAAATAAAAAATTACACGTAAGACATAGTGTCGGTTTTACGTATCAACCGATGCTACATGTAGCATTGATTTTTCATCGAACCGACTTTAAATTCATTATAAGTCGGTTTTTTTCAAAAATTGACTTTACATATAGACTTAAATACCATATTTTATAGTAGTGAATTTCTTATCAAGTAGTTCTTATATGAAATGATGTATTTATTTCATTATTCTAATGGTGTATTTATATACATGCACAACCTTATATGATAAGGATAAATAATTTTAATCATACCTAAATAAATATAATTTATCTTAAAATAATTAAAATAAATTCAATAATTATCTCTATACACATTAACTCATATTAATTGAAATTCTTATCCTAGTTCTCTCAATTTATCTCTTCTAACTCTCTTTGTTTTTGTGTCCCCCATTAATTCATCTTTTGCTTCCATCTTCCTGTCTCATTACATCACATAGATATAAACTGTTGGCATGTGAGTAATATGGCAGACAACAAGGAAACATCAATGCAAGAATTATGGCAGATAATCAGCAGACAAGAATAATAATGGAAATTAATATTGTTATAATTTGTTTACTTTTCGTTTCTTTTGTATACAAATAGAATACATTTGTACAGAAAATATTAGAACAGAAAATAATATGAAAGATACATGATAATTATCAGAGAATATATTGACATGGTATCAGAGCAAGTTATTGTTGTTTTCTCGCCTCTATAGGGCGATTTACGATTTCGATTTATCTGATTTACGGTTTCTTTCTTGATTTCTGATTTCTAATTTCTCTTGATTTCTGATTTTTGATTTCTGGTTTATTTGTTGAAACCGATCAGTTACAATACTTCAAAAATACCACTACTTGATCTTTGCGACCATCTAGTATCAAGATGGCCATTTACGCCTCGGCGTCGGTTGTAGGCTGTTGGCTTACTAGAGTCGCGGCCGTCTGCCAAACGGCGAAGAAAGAACACCACGTCATGATACGGAGGACCGTGGAGGGCGACTCTGCTTACGAAATGCAAAAAATAAAATAAAAAAAAATCGGGACGGAGACGAAAATGGAGAGACGATGTTTCTTTATAGCGGAAACAGACGAAGAAGAAAGACGTGAGATGAAGAGAGCTACTTTAGAAGGGATGCACGGATGGGAAAGCTTGTTTTTAGGGTTACAATTTTACGATTGTCCACGTGCGTGGTGGTCGGAGCCGTAGGTTTATCTGCTGACTTGTGGGAAGAAACGCCATCGAGGTGTGGGAAGAAAAATCCACCCAATTTGTGGGAAGAAAACGCCACAGAGGCTGCGTGAAGAAAGGGCTGCGCTGAGGAAGAAGAAGAAGTTGCGCTGAGGAAGAAGAAGAAGTTGCGCTGAGGAAGAAGAAGAAGTTGCGCGATTTTTGAAAAAGAAAATTTAGGGTTAGGAGAAGAAGCTGCACGAATATGAAAAAGAAGGTTTAGGGTTATGAAATTTTTCTATATGTAGTGTACGAAGTGTAAAAAAAATTTAGATTTCATGGCAGAATCTAGAGTTTTAACCACCAATTTCATATTGGAAGATTTGACGATGAAAATGACAGAAGTTCTAACTAGAGCTCAGACTGTTTCACAACCTCCGCTAACTAAAGCGTCGACTGCCCCCATTAGTATCAAGTTGGGAGGATCCAACTATGCCTTGTGGTCCCAGGTGGTGGAGATGTATATCTCTGGCAAAGACAAACTGGGATATATTAATGGGGATTTTTCTGTTTGTTGAAACCCTCGTTCGGGAGATGGTGCCTTGAAAATTCCATTGTTAAAGGATGGTTGATCAATTCGATGGACCCTTCTTTGATTGCAAATTTTATTCGATTCCCAATGCGAAATAAGTTTGGGATTAATTTGCTACCGCATACATGATGGGACGGAGACACGTCTCGAGTGTATGATCTTGGCCGTCGAGTTACTCGTATGAAGCGGGTGGATCCATTGAAAAATACTACAATGACCTTCGACGGTTGTGGCGATAAATTGATTTACATCGTCCTAATCCAATGGAGTGTGCAAATGACATACAAAAAATACAAACTCCATCGTACGGGAAGATCAGTGTATACCTTCTTTGATGGACTTGATGACGGAACTCGACAAAACTTCGAAGTGATGTGCTTGAAATCAAACCATTCCCTACGGTGGAACAAGCCTATGGATTCGTACGTGGGGAAGAAGTCCGGAAGATCGTGATGATCACGGGTATAGATACGACACCGGAGTAGTTATGGCTTTTAAAGGGGTCGAGGACACTTGTGTCCGATGCCACGAAAAACAAGAACCTCTTTGGGTAGCAAGAAATCCTCGGGAAATCCACCATCTCTTGACATGAAATGTGGACATTGAGGAAACTCCAAACACACCGTAAAAAGCATTTCAAACTCTACATGGGTATCGGAGAATGGTGGAATGATCTTCAAGCACGGAAGAAATGGGACACTGGACGGCAGTGTGGCTACCAATAATGCCTCACT
This sequence comes from Hippophae rhamnoides, assembly GCA_033030585.1. Classification (NCBI taxonomy): domain Eukaryota; kingdom Viridiplantae; phylum Streptophyta; class Magnoliopsida; order Rosales; family Elaeagnaceae; genus Hippophae; species Hippophae rhamnoides. Next base: position 68,289,397 of record CM065430.1, on the reverse strand, counting down.
ATCCCTTACTTATCGGTAGCCGAATCTTCCCCAGAGATCCGGGTATTTCAAGTAAAGCATTTCACATCTCACTCGTAGTGATAAAGAGGATTGGATTACGCAGCTCTGAGCTACTGGATCACATGACATTTGACCCAAACGATCTCTCCAATACAACCTAGCCAAGACGGAGCCGTGTTGCCAATGCAAATGGGGTCACTTATCCAGTTATAGGAGCTGGAACAGTGACCTTATCTCCTTCATTATCATTATCTAATAATTTTCTTGTACCCTCTCTGTCAAACCGACTAATGTCTATAATAATGTCTATAAGTCAGGTCACTTCAGACCTTAACTGTGTAGTATTGATGTATTGTACTTTTTGCCTTCTACAAGATATTCTCACCAAGGAGATCATTGGGCGTGGTACTAGGAAAGGAGGGATATATTATGTGGATGACCTCAGTTCAGGAAGAGCCAATCATATGCAACATACTGTTGGTAACAAGAGAGCAGATTGGCTATGTCATCGTAGGCATCGGCGTCATTCGGGTATTTAAAGCACCTACTCCCCAGTTTATTTTCAAATATCACACATTCTGATTTCAAATGTGATACTTGTATCCTAGTAAAAATTCATAGGGTGTCTTATCCTCTAAGCATGAATAAAAGTATGACTCATTTTGCTTTGGTATATTCTGATGTTTGGCGACCTTCCCCGGTCATTACGTCATCGGGTCATCGTTGGTTTGTTATTTTTGTTGATGATTGTACACGAATGACATGGATTTACCTTCTTAAACATAAAGATGAAGTATTTGCTACATTTCACCTGTTTCACACCATGATTCAGACACAATTTTCTGAAAAAATTAAGATACTTAGGTATGATAATGGAGGGGAGTATGTTAATCAACAATTCCGGACATACTTGGACAACCATGGTATTCTCCATGAAACCTCGTGTTCCTGAAACCCCACGAGAATGGAATTGCGGAGAGGAAGAATCGACATATTTTAGAAACGGCTTGGAGTCTTAGCACTAATCGTTACACGTATGCCTAATAAATACTAAAATGATGCTATTACTACTGTTTGTGTATCTCTTTGAATCGTATGCCCACAAAACCTTACAATTTCAAACTCCATTAAAGGTGTTATCGATCATCTTGCCTACTATTTTTGATGCTTCATTGAATTTTTGGATGTGTTGCTTTTGTCCACCTCCGTAAAAATCAACGAACTAAGTTGGATCCATGTCTGTCCGATGTGTATTCTTGGGGTATGGTGTACAAAAAAATGGTTACCGATGTTATGATCCAATTACTAAAAGAATCTATACTACCGTGGATGTCACTTTCCTCGAAATCGAATGGTTTTTCCATCAACGGTATCAATTACACTCTTTAGGAGGAGAGTTATGGTGAAGAGCGAAATTGGCTTGATGTTGAAATATTAGACACTAGTCCACATACTCGGATCATGCCAATAATATGGAGGAACGATATCTAGACCCGAGCTTGAACTTGAAGCTGAAAGTGAAGTAGTAATTGAATCTCCGAAGATGAAGTGGTTGATGTACCACTCCGTTCTACGAGTACCCGATGATCCTCCCTTGAGAACACTCACGAGGGTAAGCTATCCTATCACACCTTTACAAACTAATGCTATAGATACATCTGTTGGTTATGTTTTACCTTTCGAAACAATCGAGGTAAACCTCCAATCGATACTCCCCGAGAAGAAGAAAACGACATCCCAGTATCCAATAGCAAATTATGTATATACTCGAAGGTTATCGAACCTATTAGGGCATTTGCACAAACACTCTCTCGTGTCAAATTCCGAGTAGCATTGAAGAAGCCTTATCGATCCAAAATGGGCTCGAGCTATAAAAGAGGAATTTGAGGCATTGCGGAAGAATAACACGTGGGTGTTAAGCGAGTTGCCTCGAGGGAGGAAGATGGTAGGATGCGAGTGGATTTTCTCCATTAAGTATAAAGCGAGATGGGTTAGTTGATCGATACAAGGCGAGGCTTGTAGCAAAAGGATATACACGAAACATGGGATAGATTATCAAGAAACCTTCTGCACTGTGGCTAAACTAAAAGCTGTGAGAGCTTTGTTATCTCTTGCGGACAAATTTAGATTGCCCGTTGCACCAACTTGACGTGAAGAATGCCTTCCGTGTGGTGACCTTAAAGAAGAGATTTACATGGATATCCCTTGAGGATATCTTGTTACATCGAGAAAGAAGCGCATGTGATTACAACGAGCATTGTATGGACTAAAACAATCACCTCGGCGTGGTTTGGTAGGTTGAGTTCGGCCAATGAAGAAATATGGGTTCCAACAAAGCAACTTTGATCATACTCTTTTCCTAAAACATCGATCGGGGAAGATAACGGTCCTTATAGTCTATGTGAGCGACATGATCATTACGAGGGGATGATAAAGAAGAAATCTCTACAGCTTAAGAACAATTGTCAAATGAGTTTGAAATGAAGAACTTGGGAAGGCTCAAATAATTCTTAGGTATTGAGACAAAGAATCAAAAGCAAGGCATATGTCTTTCCCAGAAAAGGAAATATACTCTGGACCTAGCAGAGGCAGGACTACTAGATTGTAAACCTGTCGATATTCCAATGGTTCAAAACCATAAACTCGGAGAATATATGGACCAAGTACCAGTAAATAAACATAGATATCAACGGTTAGTAGGTAAACTCATATATTTATCTCATACTCGACCTAATATTGCTTATGATGTGAGTGTCGTGAGTCAATTCATGCATTGCCCAAGTGAAGACCATATGGATGCGGTCATGCGAATACTTCGTTACTTAAAATCCTCCCCTGGGAAAGGACTTATGTTTTCAAAGAATGGTCGATTGGAAGTCCTTGGATATACGAGGGTTCGACGGGCGGGGAATATGAAGGATAGGAAATCTGCTTGGGTACTTTACTTTTGTGGGGAAATGACCTGGTTACATGGAGGAGCGAAGCAAAATGTAGTTGCCCTTATCGATGTTGGTGAATTTCGAGGAATGGTCAAGGGAATATGTGAGCTCCTTTGGTTGAAAAAACTTCTAGCGAGATTGGTGTTGCTCCCAAGTACGGAAATGAACTTATTTTGTGATAACAAGCAACCATTGCCATCTCTCACAATCCAGGTTCAACATGATCGCCACGAAGCACGTTGAAGTGGATCGGAACTTCATCAAATAGAATCTTGAAGAAAAGAGATTATTAAGTTTCCAATTTGTTAAATCGAGGAAGATCAATTGGGCGATATACTCCACAAAATGCGTATGCGCAAGGAACACACAACTCACTTGACAAGCTAGGCATAAGAGACATATATGCACCAACTTGAGGAGGAGTGTTGGCATGTGAGTAATATGGCAGACAACAAGGAAACATCAATGCAAGAATTATGGCAGATAATCAGCAGACAAGAATAATAATGGAAATTAATATTGTTATAATTTGTTTACTTTTCGTTTCTTTTGTATACAAATAGAATACATTTGTACAGAAAATATTAGAATAGAAAATAATATGAAAGATACATGATAATTATCAGAGAATATTTTGACATAAACTTTGTCTCAACAAAAGTTTTTCTTGTTGAGGTGACAAAACAACTATACAATTTTTTGGGATACAACGTACTGTCTTTGTTCCATTATTACGTGACACATTACTTACTACTGTATGTTATAACTTGATATATTTAGGATTGCTCATATATAAATATATAGAAGTAATTAAAATAGAGGAGGGAGGTTTGAAAATTATAAAGAAGAAATAAAATTTAAACATGTTAACCCTTAGTCCCATATCGGTGTACTTAAGTGGAGTTACATGTGTGTATGTAATGAAATATTTAAGTCCCTTTTTCATATTGTATTTTTTTAACTACTTTATTGAGGTCGTTAATCTTGTGTTTCCCTTCAAAAAAGAATCTTCTTTCTACATGTTAATTGGTATGTACCCTCGTGTGAGATATACATGTGTATGATATCTATGTCGTTTGTATGTTGTCAAATAGGAGGATATTCCCATGCTCCAGATTATCTATCTTATGGTGTTGACATGAAGCAAATCCGATGGTTTGGTATCCTTCAGGTCTTTTCTATTACTTTACTTCTCTAAATAATATGAATATACTTCTCAATTCTTTCACTAATTATTTCAATTTATGACTTTTTTTAAAAATGTAGAGAATAGCATTGATTTACTTTGTGGTGTCTCTCATAGAAACGCTCACCACAAAACTTAGACCAACTACTATTGACTCTGGATTCTTCTCTATTTTCACTGCATACCGTTGGCAATGGTAAGTAAAAGTAGTGTAAAACCATTCTATAATATAATTTAGATAAAAGTATAAGTTAATTCCATCATATTAAACATTGGTATGTATTTAGCCATCAGTTTTAAAAAGATGTTTTCTAGTTACTCAGTTTTGAAAATAATAACCGATTAATGATAAATAATGTTATTTTAACTATATTTGTATTAAAATAGTATTCTTTCTTTTCTATTGTTTAAAACATGATTAAAACTTTCTTTTAACAACAAAAAAAATAACAGTTAATATGAAATAAATTTCACAAAATATTTATTTTAAAGTTCGGTTATCATCACTATTTTTATTTTTAATATATTGTTTTCCTACTTTTTTAAATAAAAATATAGATTTAAATATATTTTTTTAGAATATTTTTATTAATCATTTTTCTTAAATAATTTCATATTAAAATTTTCTTTTATCCTTGTTAATCGCTTGCATTCTATTGTATTTTAATCGGTTTATAGTAAAATATAATATTTTAATAAAAAAATCATTAAAATAATATTATTTATACTTAATTTATCATTTTTTCAAAAATTAAGAATTATAAAATATCTTTTAGAATCTAAAGGATTAAATGAAACTAACTATATAATCTGGGAGACTTCTAAGGTGCCCTAAATCGAAGCACTGAAAACTAATTTATTTTTGACTTTCTAGGTTTGGAGGGTTCGTTGCATTTCTTGTATACATGGTTACAACATTTGCCTTATATGTTCCAGATTGGACTTTTGTGTTACACAGCAACGGAGAACCAAAACAATACACAGTATATTATTCTTTTTCATTCATGTGATTATTATTAAAGATTTATGTTATTTTATGTCTTTTAATTAACTGATTTAATAATTTCAGGTTAAATGTGGAATGAGAGGACATTTAGGACCTGCATGCAATGCAGTTGGATATGTTGACAGACAAGTTTGGGGTATTAATCATCTTTATTCCCAACCTGTTTGGAGACGCCTCAAGGTTAATCACATTCCCTAATTACTTCTGCATTTTATTAAAGATATTGCGTGAGCTATGTATATTTTAAGATATGTTGTTTTTAATTAAATTACTTAGGCTCGAGATTACAGTTATTTTAAAAAATATATATATATATAGTTTGAGTTATGTCTATTAGTTATTTTAAAATATATATATATATATAGTTTGAGTTATGTCTATTAGATAATATCATTTTTAATTCAATTATACACCTATGTAACATACTACTCAATGCAACTAAGTAAAACATGGCATGACATAATTATAGACTTATAAAAGTAATGTTTATCATCCTCTTAATAGCTTAAATTTTTGAAAGAGTTGGTTTCCAATAACTTTTAACATGGTATCAGAGTTAGTTTTATGTTTAAGACGCAACAACTACAATTGTTAAATTGTAAGTGTTTAGCATGCATGGTGTATAAAGCTAACACTTGTGGGAAATATAGATGCATAAAAATAATGTTATTCCTCACAATAGCTTAAACTTTTGAAAGATTTTATTTCTTAACAACTTCTAACAATAACTTAAATTTATATAGTAAAATAGTTACATTACTGCATATATTAGATTATTTCAGTTGATCTTACTATTTAGTTCTCAATAATACTGACATGTGTAGGCTTGCACCCTTAGTTCTCCAAGTGATGGTCCTCTTAGAAAGGATGCTCCCAGTTGGTGTCTTGCTCCATTTGAACCAGAAGGTTTATTGAGGTATATATGTTTAATTAACTAATATATCAACAGGTTAATATAACGTAAGTTAATAAATAGGAATTAAATTGATTACTTTTTTTTTTCTGTTACAGTTCTATCTCGGCTATACTTTCCGGTACCATTGGAATTCATTATGGGCACGTTTTAATTCATTTCAAGGTTACAATTAACTCTAAATTACAAGTTAATAATTTTGATTTGAAATTCATTATGTGTTTTGACTGATATTATGAATATATGTTGCAGGGTCACTCAGAGAGACTTAAGCAATGGGTCTCAATGGGTTTTTGTTTACTAATCATTGGAATCATTCTTCATTTTACTGATGGTTAGCTAAATAAACTTAAAAATTAGAGATTTTTATCAACAAACATCAATTAATAGTTTGTGAAAATCCAAATTGTTCTGATTAATTAGCTTAATTAATGTCTTGTAGCTATTCCCATCAACAAACAACTATACAGCTTCAGCTATGTATGTTTCACAGCAGGGGCAGCTGGAATAGTATTCTCTGCTTTCTACTTACTGGTAATTTTATCAGTTCAAAAGAAATACAAAACAGTTAAATATATATCTGTAATTAATAACAATTTGATTGTTGTTGGTAATGTTTTCAAACAGATAGATGTTTGGGGGTTTAGGAAGATATTCATATTCCTATAATGGATAGGAATGAATGCAATGCTAGTGTTTGTGCTTGGAGCTCAGGGCATCTTAGCAGCATTTTTTAATGGATGGTATTATGAAACCCCTGACAAATCTTTGGTAAGTTTGGAATTAGCATCTTTATGTCATTAGAAATGATGTGGTATACAATATCGGGTATATTATGACATTTTCAACATTTTCAATTACGTGAAAGTCATAAAATACTTTATTTTCTTACACTAAAATGGAACTCATTTATTTAATCGTGTAATTGAATCGTCAGGTATCATAACGTAAGTACTACTGTAGAGAGATATTCTTAATAACATGTGTTATTATCTTATATTTATTCTTAAATTGTAGGTACACTGGATAGAAGAACATGTTTTTATAAATTTGTGGCACTCAGAAAGGGTAGGAACACTCCTATATGTGATATTTGCTGAAATTGCATTTTGGGCTGTTCTTGCTGGCATCTTACACAAATTTCGTATACATTGGAAGCTTTAAACTCTAAGCCTACACTTTGTAACATTCACATGTTTATGTAATCTTTCAATTGAAATAATCATATAATTATATTGACGTTGTTGTATACCATTTTCTCTTTCTCACTCTCTCTTTCTATTATTTTATTTATTTATTCGGTGATTGGGATTTTGGTTTCATTGCATATCTTGATTTATAGCATCAAATGCAAAATATCTTCCAAACAATAAGATCGATCCTGCTACAAAATCTCAGAAATGTAACTTTTTTCTATATATATTGTGCATTAAATTTCTTAAATGGAGAAGGCACAGGTGGTACGGTTACTTTAAACAAAGAACAAGTTAATTTTATACCTTTTAATTTGAACACTTTAATCCTTTTAACTTTCAAAAAAATGTATACTTAGTTCTAAAAGGATGTCTTTTAATCCTAAAAATAGTGCACACAAATCACTATTTTGAGCTTTTAGGACTAGAGTGTAACTTTTTTTCAAAGTTATGGGCATATAACACTCTAGTTGAACACAATGGGACTCAAATACCCCTTTTGTAAAAGCTATGGAGAGAGTTTTCTAAACTTGATCACCTTGTTTTGTTATCGATATAAAAGGTTGCGAGTATCATCAACAATAGAAGTTTGTAGACAAAACAAGTACACACCATGAAAAAATATTATAGATTAAACAATACTTAGAATGGTTCGATCATTTAACAAGTGGAGAAAATGAGCTTTATCCTCAAACTATTAAGTAAATCATTAAAAATTCATATTTTGACAATCGAGATTGGTGAAAGTATAGACAATGAAATTGGTTCAACAACTCAACAACCAAAAATTCTAAAAAACTTGGACTATTGATTCGCAATTTAAGAACTTGTCATTGAAGTGTCTCACTCACCATCAATTATTCACCTCTATCAACAAAAGTATGCAAGGGATTTGATCTCTTGCTGCAATCTCCAAGATAGAAAACATGCAGACACTCCTATGAATTTTAGTAAGTTACTTAGTAAATATGATGGCATTATATTGGAAGATCATACAGAATATCATAGTAATGTAAGGGCTTTACAATATCTTATACTCATAAGACCTGAAATCTCATTTAATATCAATAGATTATGTCAATTTATGTCATAGCTAAAAGATTGTTATTGGATAGCAGTTAAGAGGCTTTTGAGGTACCTCAATGGCACCTTAAAGCAAGGTCTTCTTATGACATCTTTTACAACAATGGATCTTTTGACACTTACTAATGCAGAATGAAGTGGTTGCACTGATGAAAGGTAGAGTATAAGTGCCTTTTGTGTTTTTCTTGGTAATAATATGATCTCATTGAATGTTCAAAACAAAAGGTTGTAACTAGATCATCCATCGAGTTTGAATACCGTGAGTTAACCTCAGTCACCATTGAGATTTTGTGGATGCTCTCTCTTCTCTATGAGTTACATGTATTCATTTCAGAGATGCCTCTTCTTCTTTTGGACAATTTAAATGTCAAGTTCTTAACTCAAAATCTCATTCTTCATGCGAGGACTCAACATATTGAACTTGATCATCATTTTTTACGTGATCATGTCATAAAGCGGTTGTTGTAAATTAAACATGTCTTGTCTAAAGATCAACTAGTTGATATGTTAACCAACCATTTTTTCCCTTTACAGTTTTAGAATTTGAAGTCCAAATTGTTGGTCTTATCTCGTACTCCAATTTTATGAGGAGCTATTGGAGTTAGTTAAATTATATTATTAGATCAAGGGGATAATTGTCTTTGTATGTCAATAGTGCAAGTCGGTTAGTTAGTTAGTTGTTCATTGTTTTGTGTATACAAGTAGCTCTAGCTATTGCAATGTATTTCATTCTGATTTTATCATCAATCAAAGACAAGCATTCATTTCTCTATTGCTTGTTTAGTACAAGCAACCTGATTTGTTTTCTCTAATCATCGTATAATAGAGTTTTCTAATATTATTTATTTATTATTTTATGATGATATTTAATATATTCAATTTATGCAGGAACTTCTTTCAACTTGTATTCTTTTTTATTATTTGCTTAACTAATATTTTTGATTCATGTTAGCGAGAGAAAAAAATCTTTGATTTTAAGATAAATTCTTTACAATTTTCTTGGACAATCAGTTTTTCGGAACATAAAATTTTATGTTCTCTTTATAATCTTCTTAGTTTTACTGATGGTTTACATGAATGGTTGTTATATGTATGTGAATGACGAAAGCTTTTTTTAGTTTTTATTGATTTTAACGACTTTGGTTTGATGTTTATTACAGTTTCAATCTTTATAACTTATTTAAGTTATAATTTAATTTTTATATATCTTTGAAATTATGGCATGTTTTAGACTGTGGTTTTGATCAAGGGTACTTAAAATCTTGTTGCCTAGTTAGCTATTTGGTATAATGATTTTTATTCATACTTTTTATTGATATAATTTAGTACTAGTGAGCACTAATTTTATATGTACCTTATTTTGTTGGATCCTTATGACGCTGTGCACATGCTTTTAATAGAGCAGTTGACACTTTGTGTCTTTTTAAATATAGGTAATATTAAAAAGAGATTTAGGTTGGTTCTAGATTTACTTAATTAGTTATATTTCTATCTATTTGGTATATGCTTGATGAGAATAACATGTATGTTTCAATAAGTCAGCAAGTTTGGACCATATCAAACTGCATTCCTTATTTCTTGGAAAAGTATCACTTAGAGTTTTAACATATCTTCCTACATGCTCTTTACTTTTATAAAAATACCTTTAATATCCTCAAAGTTTATACTTAATATCAAGGATACTTTTTAATGGTTAACAGCGTTAAGTTTTTATCTATTGATGTATTTTCTTTCCTACGGCTCTAATATCAAGTAAATTTTGGCTCAAATAAATATTGATTAATTTTTTGGTTTTAGGATTTTAAATAAATAAATATTATTCTTAACAAACAAAATTTAGATTTGTATCCAACCTTATCTTATTTTAATGAATATGGGTCAACCTCCGTCTTTTGCTACTTCGCATCTGATCATTAGTTACCTTGTTAGAAGCATCATTCAGTAATGGAAAGAATGGCTTCCTACTTTCAATCGATGACAAGATTTGTACTTCTATTGAAGATATAAGAGAGATACTTAGTGTTGGTAAAAATGAAACTTTTATTCATTAAGAAGTTAGATTATTACAAATCTAATTTCTTGTTAATTTATTCCATAAGATTTTGTTTGTACACAATTTTTCTAAGAAAAATGGGGTCTATGTGTTCTATAGTTAGAACTTGTAATACCTTTCTTTTTAATACTAGTTCCTTTTTGTAGATATAAGAGAACTTATTTTTTATAACTAACATAAAAACACATGTAATGATAAGAATTACATCTTATCTTATTCTTTCCACTTTTTTTAAAGATACGTGAATGGACAAATATTACATTTTATTTTATATCTTCCTTTCTTTTAAAAATTGTTACCGAAAGCTACTTATTCAAAGTTTGTTGCTGACATGATTCCTCTCAAATATGGAGATGTGGATTCATATGTATCCTTTATACAGTAAAGGTACATGTGGTTCTTAGTTTACTTTTTTTTCAGTTGGCCATATTCATGTTTGGAACCTTAAGTCATGTCCAACTCATTGGAGTTCAATGATGCTTCATAATTGAGAATTTTCTCAATACATTATTGTAGAATAATTTACCCTAATTTCAAATCATGTTCCTATTTTTATGATTTCATGATATGTTTGGCTTAACATTATTATTCTTTAATAGTTAAGAACTTCTTCATCAAACTTTACTTCTAGTAGAATCTTTGGTTGGTCTACTATTTTCGTAAAATTGACATTCCTATTTTAATAAAACGATAAAGATTGATAGGTTTTTCTATATGTCAATCCACTATGGAACTATAAAGACCTCAAAATACTGAATTGTCATTTGTTTTTACTATTTTTTCTATATTTTTAATGGCTTTTTTAAAAAAAATCAATAAAATAAATTAATTCCATTAAATTATTATTAGGGTAAATATTTTCAACCAAAATAATTGGTAAACAATCTTGAATCTGCTCCCTCAGTAATGTTGAATATGATGCATGTAATTGGTTTTCTTCTTGATGTATAGACTTTTTTTGTTATGAAAAATTTCGTAGTTTCAAGTTGATCTTTTTCTAATTTTCTTTCAAAATCATAAAGATTTAGCTATTGATATGAGTTTACATTTCTTTGTCTTTCATATTCTTTGATCTTGATTTCTATGACAAGATTGTCTATCTTTCCTACAATTATAAAAATTATTAGTAGGGTTAATTTTCTATTTAAACCACTTACTAAACTATTCATTTTTCCTACTAGATATTCAACATCAAATTTATAATGATCGAATCACTATCTCCATATGTAGTATCCTAAAATATTAGTTCTATACAATTATCCAAAAAAAATATTATATATTCTAACAATAAATATTAAGGATATTACATATATTACATACTTTTTTACTGTTAAATACTCATTTTCATTATTATGGTAATTTAGTTCAGATCCTTGAAAAGCTCTTAAAGTAAAGCTACATAAATAATCATCATTATCATCTACTCTTTCTTTTAATATGGCTCCTCAATATTCATGTGAAGTATCTATTTTTATTATTATTTTATCATTTGATACTATATGGTAAAGTGTTAATAAAATTTTTTAATTTTTCTTTTACTTTTTTCATATATTGAGTATCGTGATCAATCCATTTCTAGATAGAATAATATTAACTTTTGCTTGTAACAGATTTTGCATTTCTACTAATTTCTAATATATACTTCTAAATTTATCAAATATCCTAAAAATCTTTGTAATTCGATTTTATCATTTACAACAATGAAAAATCCTTGTATATTATTTAGCACATGAGGTTGAAAATAGTGTTTTTCATCTTCTATTTCAAGTCCTAAATATTTTATATTTTGTTGGGCTAATATTGTCTTTTTCTTAAACAATTGTATTCATTTTTAACATTTTGTTAGGGTTTTTAATATGTCAAGATAATGTTGGTTAATATTATTAAAAAAACTAATATATCATCAATATGGACACAACAAAATTGGTAGTATTCTTTAAAAATATAGTCCATATATCTTTGAAATATTCATAGTATCTGTTTTAATTCAAATGGTATAGCAGTAAATTAGAATTGTCCTTATGGATATCTAAAGGCTATTAATAACTTGGATTCTTCATTTAATATGTTTTGCCAAAATTCGTTTTTACAATCAAAACTAAAAATATTTTTTCTTTTGATTAAGGCTAACAACTCTTTTTTAGAGATAAAGTATCTATTATCCATCATTTCTTTATCCTTCTGGTGATTTAAAATTTATCACTATTCTTTTCTTTTATTGTCTTTGCTCAACTTATTTTTCTATTAAAAATATTGGACATGAGTATGGACTCATGCTTGGTTCAATTACTCCTATGTCCAAAAGTTCTTGCTTTTTTTATCAAATTTTTCTCGATCTTTTGGAGTATAGAACGTTGGTTTTACTCTTGTAACTTTATCAATGTCTTTTAACCTTATACTTGTTAAGTATTCAAGTTTATTAATTTTTGAATCTAAATAATTTTTTGAGCTTTTTATTTTAAGTACTTTTCTTATTTTCAATAACCTCTTATCTTCCTAGATTTCTTTTAAGAAAGGATTTTTCTAATTATTAAATTCTAGATCATCTTCATCTAGTAATTTTTCTTGATGTGTTATTTTTTCGAAATGTGGTTTCTTTTTTTGATACATCACACTATGTTTTTGTTTTTTATATGTTATTCAATAAAATTTTCTGATGACACACTTTTGATATTTCTAACATTTGAAATATATATTATTTCTCCTTCTAATGTTGTTAAACTTATCATATCTGTATATTGAGCAAGTAATTGATATAATTTTAAGAAGTTATTTCCTATCAAAAATATATTTCATTTTCCTATCGATATATATTAGGAATATATAATTTTTCTCCTCCTATTATAATATCAATATCTTTTATAATATTGTTAAGGTTAATTGTTGTATATTTGTTATTAGTAAGTGAGAGATTGTTATGAAATAAGAAATGAAATCTCTCATCTCCAACCAGACACAGGAACTAACTGAGCTACCCATGGGGAAGAATGCATTTCACAACAAATTGGTGTATAGAGTAAAATAGGAGCATGATGGTTCTATGGCATACAAAACTCGTCTAGTTGTCAAAGGATTTCAACATAAGGAAGGAGTTGACTACACTGACATTTTTGCTCCCGTTGTGAAGCTCAATACTATCATATTAGTGTTGAGTATTGTAGCCATTGAAGATCTTCATCTTGAACAGTTGGATGTGAAGAATGCATTTCCTCACGAAGACATAGATGAGGAGATATACATTTACTAGCCAAAAAGTTTCTCAGAAAGAGGAAAGAAAAACATGGTGTGTAGACTTAAGACAATGGTACCGAAAGTTTGACTGCTTCATGCACAAGGAAGGTTTCCAAAAGTGTAATGTCGACCACTATTGCTACTTCAAGAGATATAAGTCTAGCTATATCATTTTACTACTTTATGTTGATGATATATTAGTAGTAGGTTCAGATATGGATGATATCAGAAGGTTGAAGCAGTAATTGTCAAAGGAGTTTGACATGAAAGACTTAGGTCTAGGAAAGAAGATTCTTGGAATGCAAATCATAAGAAATAAGAAGAGAGGATCTGTGCAGTTATCTCAAGCACAGTACATCAATCGTGTTTTATAGAGATTCAACATGGGCGATGCCAAGCCAATTAGCACACCCTTGGCCAATCACTTTCGCCTATCCAAGGATCAACCCCTTTAGATAGAGGAAGAGAGAGAATTCATGGCTAAGGTTCCTTATGCCTCAGCTATTGGAAGTTTGATGTACGTGATGGTCTATACGAGACCAGACATTGGCCATGTAGTGGGATTTGTTAGCAATTTTATGTCAAATCTAGGGAAAACTCATTGGGAAGTAATCAAGTGGATTTTGAGGTATCTACGAGGCACCATGGAGAAGTGTTTGTACTTTCGTAAAGGAGAGTTAAAAGTACAAGGCTATGTAGACGCAAACTTTGGAGGTGAAGTTGATCACCGAAGAAGCACTACCGGCTATATATTTATTGTTGGAACTATAACTATTAGTTGGATGTCACAGATACAGAAGATTGTCACTTTATCCGCTACAAAAGTTGAGTATGTAGAAATGATTGAAACTAGTAAAGAGATGATATAGCTTCAAGGTTTTTAAAATGGGTTGGGATTCAAATAGGGGAAGAATGTTCTGCACAATGATAGTCAAAGTGCAATACACTTGGCGAAGAATTAAGTATTTCATTCTAGAACCAAGCATATTGGACTTCGTTATCACTTCATCATATCTCTATGGGAATATTATGTGTTAATAATGGAGAAGATTCAAGGAAGCAAAAATTCAGCGAATATATTGACAAAGGTGGTGACTATTGACAAACTGAAGTTGTGCTCAACTTCGATTGGTTTGCTAAAGTAACAAGACAAGAAAAGCTTTTGCATTGATCGAGGTGTGAAGACAAATCAGAATAAGTCTTCAAGTGAGAGATTATTGAATAATTGACCTTAATTTAAGGAGAAAATCAAGGCTTAATTCAAGGAGCAAATCAAGGCTTAATTCAAGAAGCAATTCAAGAAACTCTTTAAAATTCAAGAAGTGAATATCCCTATAAATGTAAGTATAATTGTAATGAATTCATCATCAAATGTTCATTCCAATTGACAAAAAAAAGCTTTAGTGAGAGAAAATTAAGAGTAATTTTCTTGGATGTAATTGGGTTATGAGTGTTATAAACACCTTGTATGATTTTTCTCTTTTTTAGTAAAAAGATTTGCAGTAGGTCCAAAGACGTAAGCAAGATTGTCCTAACGTCGTTATCAAATTTATGCGTTATTTTTTCTATTTTACTTTTTCATAAATATGACTTATCGAGAATTTTTGTAATTCCCAACAAAAACAAAATCCATTAAAAAAACCCAACTATAACAATTTATAATCAATAAGAGTATTTCAAAAACGTAATCTCAATTCCTATTGCTAGTAACATTACAAATGGCCACAGAAGAACAAAAGTCCAGAGATAAATCCCCCAAAATACTCTTACTATCTAGCAAGCCACGTAAGGAAATGATATCAAAATTGATTCAAACAAAGAGATCAATCCCCCACAAACATCTAACCCCAAAACCAATCAAAAATAAAAGCAAAAAACCTCAAACAAGCACTAAACACTACTAACGAAACTAGTAACACAACAACATCAAAAAAAGACAAAAGCTAAAGATAAAACAAAAACTTAATGAAGCCAAACAAATAGGGAATTGTAATCCCTTTCAAGAACTGAAGACCAAGAGATCTGGATCATCATCTTTATCTTCCTCCATTGTTGAAAATAATAGGCTAAACACCTCCCAGTAAATTTGACAATAAAAAAAACTAGAACAAATCTAACCTCACAAAAGGAAGGAGTAGATTAGGTTGAGAAAATAAAACTTTCCAAACAGTACACAAATATATGTAGAAATAGAAAAAGTCACCAAGCTGTTAGATCTGAATATTTAAACTTAGAACTTGGAAACCTATAAATCTAGCGATGGAATAAGTGGTGGTCACGGCAATAGATAGAGTAGAAGGCGAACGACAAATAGTAGAGCAAATGAGAGTAGAAGGCGAATAGTAAAGCAATTCGTGGCCAAAAGGTGAACGACGAGGATGGTAAATGGAAAACAACGTAGAGGAGATGATAAGAGTGATGACACAATGAAGAATGGTTATTGGAGATAGAAGATGGAAGATGAAGAAGCTAAGTGATTTCTAATTTATAATTTCTAGTGAGAAGTTGGACAATTTTCTCTCTCTTCTTTGTATTTTTCGCTAAAAAAATTTCTAGTGGTATTTTTAAGTGAGCCTTTTGTCACGACCCTAGATTTAAAAAAGAGATCATGCGGCACTTAGCATGGTCCATTGCACTAAGCCTACCTTTCAATCCGAACGAAACACTCCAAAGAGACTAGAAAGAGACTTAGAGATTTAGAGGATTCAAGAGCAAAGCAATAACTAAAGAGAGTTTGTAAAAAATGCATTGTATTTCTCTTTAGAGAGGTTATCTTACAATTTTCCAAGGATGATTACAAATGAAAACCAATAGGTCTATTTATAGTGTGACACCAAGCTTAAGATTATGCCACAAGTTTTTAGATTCTTCTATGTCTAGAATGTACAAGAATATAGTTCTAGTTTTATCTACAATGTTCCACAAGGTTCTAGGACCTTCTAGCCAACTCTAGAGTCTTCTAGGATTGTCTAGTTCCTTCATGCAAGTTCTAAGATATTCCTTAAGCTTCTAGAGACTTCTACATCCTTCACGAACCATCCAGTACGTTCTAGAATATTCCAACCCCTTGTAGCACCTTTCAACACATGCTAATGTACTCTGGAACATTCTAGAGTCTTCAAGGCTTGAGTTGAGTTCATCCAATTCTAGCTCCTTCTAGACATCTCTAGACCACTTTAAAACTTTCACATGTAGAAAAGTCTAGATCCTTTAAATAAACATCATTTCTTTGGATTATAAAGGACATTTTGAGCTGGACATAACACTTTGCACCCTATAATTAGAGAAAGAAAACTCACCTTGTAATATAATTCTCTCTTTGCAAACCTTTTTGTTACTAAAAACTACATCATTTCTTAACTTTCAAATTTTATCAACAATTACAACAAAAGATAACAATAAGTCTTGTACTAAACATGAACCATTCAACAATGAAAATGAAGGATCAAGCAAAATGGCAACAATGGATTTGATATCCAAATCTTAAAGAGTTTATATTGTTAGAATTAGCTTCTAAAGAGACAAAATGTCACCTTGTTTTAACTAACTAAAGGGTTAAATATTTAAAAAAAAAACATCATTCTTTTTTTTAGATCAAATTACTCTTATATGATTCAAACATATATTTAAAATGAGAGATGATTGAGTTTTACAACTAGAATAATAGATAAAAAAATCATTCAAACAAAAAAAAATGAGATAAAATAAAAACATTGATATATGATGTTACAAAATGTGTTGTCAAAGCACAAATTCTTCATGACCTAGATGAAACTCCACTCCATTAGGTCATAAGTGTTTTTTTCACATCAAACTTAATACTCATAAGTCCACCGTAGACCATAGTCTTTCATGCGTCTAAGAAAGGGTGTCACTTCCTCACATTTTCAACAATTATGTGAATATGAATAGTTTGTTCCTAAAAACTAGTCAAATCATCATTCAACTCAAATCCCTTTTACACATGTTTAATATTTTTTCGGTATTTTTAATATTTTTTTCAATACTTTTAATATTTTTTCATTATCTTTCATAAAAAATCTCAGTTATGTTTAAAATGATTTCTTTTTAATACCTATGATATAAAGATGGCTACTATTTATTACTTATATTTTATAAAAAGTTTCCCTTAATACTTTTTAAACAGTGGCGCTCAAAATAATCAGTTGAAACTTTTTTGGCACTGTAAAATCAGAATTTCCACCCTTCATGCCTATATCGTCCTTTCCCTATCATTTTAGCCACATTCAAGCTCCTATTAGCACCATTTTTGGCTGCTTACAAGTCTAAAAATTAAAAAAAACAGTTCTTTATTCCTTCTTTTCTCTCTTTCTCATTTTATTTAGTATCCATGTCTTGTGTGGCGTTTTATGTGATGCGTAAATGAATCAATTCACACCCCCTATTATCTATTGCATAAATTGAAGAACAACCCATTATTTTATGTTGCAAAAATTGAAGAACAACCCACTGTTTTCAGTTACAAAAATTGAAGAATAACACAAAATCATTTTTTATTTAGAGATAATTAAAACAGAGGGCAATTGAAAACTTCATAGGTGATCCCGGGTTGCCAAACCCCCTTTGCACCTATAAATTATGGTTTTGTTTTAATAAAATAATATTATTAAAAAAATCATAATAACAATAAAGTTTTATTAGATATAATAATATGAGGTATGATTCGAATATATAACCTGCATCCATTATCAAATCAATTGTTATTCTATTAAAGAAATCGATAAAAATTAAAATAACATTCACTCTAACTTTCAAAAAAGTATACTTAAGTATACAAGTTTTTATATAAACAAAATAAGTATATTAATTATAATAAAGTTCTTTATAATTACAAAATATCTTAATAATTGTATTTTTTTTAACGTGTGCTGATCACATGACATGTTTTAATTGGATTATTTTCAAAAATAACATTTTTTGATAGGGTTATTTATATTCCAAAAATACCCTTGTATATTTTAATTATAAAGCCTTTATGATATTTTATATATGTATAATGCTTTAATTAAATTAGTGTATCATATTTACTTAATTAAATAATTTGTGTACTTAAGTGTATATTTTGAAAGTTACAATATCTATACAATTATTATATCATAGACAATTTGCTTCAAATAGTACTCTTTGCTTACTATCTCAAAATTTTGTAGTTGTCTCTTCCTTCGTGAAGAAATGATGTCTTTATATCTAATTATTCAAGACGTAAATTCTCCACAGCTAACAACTTCAATACCAACTTGATTGTTGTTAACTTTACAACTAGAGATAAAATCTTAGTATAGTCAATCCTTGCTTTTTATTGAAAATAATTAATAACCAATCTAGCATCATATCGCTTTCTCCCGTCATGCTCCTTTTAACTCTAAAAACTCATTTGTTATTAAGTGCCTTCTTGCCTTTTGGTAGTATAACTAGTTCCTATATTTGATTTAACATGAGTGAGTACATCTCATTTTTCATGGCGGACTTTCAATTGATTGAATCATTCATCTACATTACTTCATCATAAAAATCTTATTCTACATTGTCAGTTAGCAATAATAAATTTTGGGATGTAGAGTAGCAATGTCTTAGTTTGTATGGCTAGTGGTGTGTCTCAGTGTAGCTTTGCATAGCTCCTATTGACGTGGAACTTCTACTTTTTCATCTTCCGATGAAATTTTATTCTCTAATTATTTTAATAAAAGATCATTTTCTAGTTCTTATGGAGCTTAATTCACTAGTTATTATGGAACTTCATTTTTTGGGTTGCTTTGAATCTTATGATGCACGTCCTATTTTGAGATCTCATATCACTCACCGTATTCTTTTCTTTGAGTATCACTAATAGTGCCACTAGATTTTACAGTTGACCTATCCTTGTATACAACCTTATCATTGAATATAACATCTAGACTTCTATTAAATTGTTACTTTTATAATCCCAAAAGCAACAACCATATTCATCAAATTTATATCCAATAAAGATAAATTTCTTGGACTTTGAGTCTAGCTTATTTCTTTTAGCAAAGTCAATATGAACATATGAAACAAAACTAAAAACCTTTACATCTGAAAGGTTTATCTCTTTGGCACTCCAAACTTCTTTTGGCTATGTTTTGTTCAAAGAAACAAAGGGTCCATAATTGATTAGGTAGGTTACTACATTAATGGCTTCAACTCCAAAAATTTTAGATAAGCATGCTTGTATTCCAAATCTTCTGGCATGTTCATTTAATGTTATATTCATACGCTCTATGATGATTTTTTGTTGTGACATTCTTAGGACAATTTTCTCTATTTTGATTTCATTACTTGCACAAAAGTCTCTGAATATTCTATTTCTATATTGTTCTTTATTGTCATACCTTATGCACTTTACTTTCAAACTAGTCTTATTTTCCATCATGGCTTTCTATTTTTTGAAGACATTATAAACTTTTGATTTATTTTTCAAAAATAAACTCATATATTCCTAGTTGAATCTCATTGAATGTGACATAACACGATGAGCCTTTTGGGGAATTGATTGGAGTTGGTCCTCATATGTACTTTTGAACTAGCTCTAGCTTTTCAAACTTTATGTCTTTCAATCTTTTAAGAAGCTATCTATCTTCGGTTTGCCAAAGATGCAGTCTTTGCATAAGCTAATGTTCACTGACTTCACATCTAGTAATTTATGTTTTGACAGGAGTTCCTTCATACCTTTTATCGCTTGTATGGCTAAGCCTTTAGTTCTATGGATTTAAATGTCCATCTTCATCTACAACTATAATAGTGCTTTCACTATTTGGGGTCATATAAAGGGTACCAACTTTGTTTCCACAAGTTAAAACCATTTCTTCTTTTGTTATCTTCCATGTGCGATCCATGAAGATTGTAGAATAACCTTCCTAATCAAGATGTCCTATTAAGATCAAATTCCTTTTCAGACCTAAAATATGTCTCACATTCTTTGACTTTCCCACGGTATGTTTAGATACTTCACTCAAAGATCTCATTTTCCCAAAATCTTCAAGGGCTCATCATTTAATGGATGAATTTTCTTGAAATCACCACTAGTGTAATTTTCCATGGTTTCATGATAGAAGGTAGAGTGAAAAAAATGCACCTAAATCCAAAATCCAAGACTCAATTGGACTATTGACACTCAAAAATAAGAGCATTAATTGTTTCCCTAATAGTATTTACAGTTTCATATGCACCGTTATTTTTGTCGATTCTTGACAATCTCTTTTGAGATTTCCTTTTTGTCCATAATTCTAGCAACTTAAGTTTGCTTTGCTAAATTTGGACTCGCTTATCTAGACTTAGACTTCTCCCTCTACTATAGCTCATCTCAAATGTTCTTCCTCAAGATTCTATATGTAAGGCAAAAGATGATGTCTCAGTGGATTCTTTTCGACGAATGTCATTACTTAGAATCAAATCACAAGAAGTGTCTTGCTTCATCTTTAAGCTCTATGAGGAATTATTTATCATCATTTCTATAGAATTCAACCTTTTAAGTAGAGAAGATAATAGAATGAAGACTTGAATTTTATTATCAAAATTAATGGCTACATAACTAAATTGTGTTAAAGTAGAATTAAGCTCATTTAGGTGATTGGTAATTGACGCTCCTTTTGAAATCTTCAAATTTAATAGCCTTCTCATCACATTTACTTTTTTTGAGGTAGTTAATTTTTCATACATATTTGATAAGGCTTTTATCAAAACTATTATTATTGTCTACTTTGTGATGTTGAAGGAAACATTGCGAGACAATGTTAATCGAATTATTTCTAATGCCTTCCTATCAAGAAGATCTACAAATATTATCTAATGAATAGTAATTTTTTACAACATGATTTTTTGTACAAGGATTTCACAACTTTGAGCTCCGTCGATTCTAACTACTAGATTTCATGGGAAAATAAATAAATAAAGTAAAAGTAGTAACAAGCAAATAAGAAAAATATTTTTATGTGATTTAACCAAAAATTTAAATGTTTTACTCCCAAAGTTACTACAGCTCTTTTTACTAACGTATAAAATATTATTGTATTTAATACAACACTCAAGTCACAAACCCAAAAAAAATCCAATACACAAAAAAAATTATTTCTTTCTACACTCGCTAAATAGAAAATATAATTTTCTCTACTTATGATTTGTAATGGTAAAGCATTTATTTATTTATAGAAAGGAAATAGCTACTATTGGAAAGCTAGTTATTGTATCAAAACTTCTTACAATTTTTTTATTTTTTTGGTTGTATTTAATTATCTTAAAGAGTTTTTCTTTTGATATGTGCAGAATGGCTTGAAAAAACCCCTCCCTTTAGTCAATTGTTGACACAATTTTGACATATACTCTCCACTAATCACATTATTTTTTAAAGTCATAAATAAATTAAAACATCGAATGAAATTTGGAGGCTATTAGTCATAAAATATTCAAATATTTGGAGGTCATGGTTCCTCAAAAGCTATAAATAAAATAGTAATTTTCTTTGTAGTTTAATTTTTTTAAAAATTTGTATCCAATTACAAATTAATTTATAAAAATTATTTATTAATTAGAATATGGACTTCCCTTCTTTCTTTATTTTTGAAAAAATAAAATTTCATTAAAAATTAAAATGTACAATCTAGATAAAAAATTATCAATATAAATATGTCAATAATTAAAATTGTTAAACTAAAACTAAAAATCCTAATAAACATAAAGAGAGAACCTTGAATTTTTATCTTTTGCTCTATTATAAAGTCTTTCAATCGAGCTCCAATTGATATATTAATTGTTTTTTAGAAAAAATAAAATATTGATATCATATTATAATCTTCTTTATCTTTGAAACATAAATCTATATATTTTATCTAGATTGATAAAGAATACAAACTTCAAAGATATAGTAACATTGATTATAATAACTAAATAATAAAAAAAATACTCTAGAGACTCTTGTAGTAGAAGATATCTCTGCAACGGAAAGTAAATTCATTTCTTAAAAACCTGTGAAAAAGAGAAACAAAAGTGGCTAAGATTTCAATGCAAAAATTTATTAGGAATCGAATTTAGAAAGTAGATTTTTTTGTGAAATAAGCACAAATTATTTGATTGTTATAAAAACGTTTTATAAACAAAAACAAATAAAATCTCCAAGTAGACAAATAGTTTGCAATTTTTTATGATATTAGTTGTTGCATTTGGGAAAAAAAAGTTGTTGCATAATAATTAATTTAGTAAAAAATTATTAATTAAAATAAAAAATAATTATTTATAATTATTTATTATATCAATTGTTATATAATAACCATAATAACTTTTGTTTGCTTTGTAAATAATCCAACTGTGAGGCCCAGCTCTATAGGTACAAAAAGAGGCAAACTATTGCCGGTTGTCTTGATCTCTTCATTATCTTTCTCTTCCTTTGTTGGGCATGCCACCACTACCATTAATTAACTAGATCTCTTCATTATCTTTCTCTTCCTTTGTTAGGCATGCCACCACTACCATTAATTAACTATATTAACTATATTATTATTATTATTATTATTATTATTATTATTGTTGTTGTTGTTGTTGTTGTTGTTGTTGTTGTTATTATTATTATTATTATTATTATTATTATTGTTGTTATTATTGTTATTGTTATTGTTATTGTTATTATTTCTCTTCCTTGCCATTGTAGTGTATTTTTATATTTACAAGCATTTTTGTGTTCATTAATTTGACCCCAACAATAACTATATAACACATATAATATTGCTTAACAAAAAAAAAATTGAGCCCATTGGGAGGTTTATTTCTTGAAAAAAAAATTTCAAGTTTTTAATTATTTGGGTATTTGTATTTTATATTTATTTTTAACAATATTGAGTGAGTAAATAGATGTAATTGATGATAGTGGTAGATGATGATGGAGAAAATACATATCCGCGTATTAATTATTCACCATGGAATGGTTGTACATTGGTTTACTTTAGCATGCCCTTCTTTCTCTATATCGTTAGTGTCGCTATTGCATTTGCTCTCAAGGTTATTTATTTTTATATTTTACCTTTTAATTATTGTTTATTAAAAAGAAAAGGAAGAAAAGTAATTATTTATTGCTACACCAACTAATTAATTAAGCTTGATGTTTTGACAATAATGAAACCCTTTATTTAATTATGAAACAACTACATCATTTACAAGGATAGATCGTAACCATATATGGGTTCATCTTTAATCCAAACTACAAAATTATCACAAGTAAGCCCATAATTTTTTTATTTATTTATTTATTTTTTTGCTAAAAAAGTAACAAGAAAAGGAAACATTTTTAGCAATTAACATTATAATAGCGTCCACTATATCACAGATTCCTTTTTCACCATTTTGAACCGCTTGCAAACAATTAGATTCAAGTATGATATTCCAAAATTCAATATCCAAGCTAAATTTTAACCCATACCAAATATCCCAAAGATCAGTTTCTCTTGGCAACATTATCTATGTTTTCCTATTAGCAATAGCACCATAACTTCCCCCAATGTGATGATAGGTAACACAACCCAACCCAATTCCACTTTGGGATAGTGACACAACAGCATCAAGCATCAACGTTCACATTGTTAACAACCTACAAGTGGTGCAACCCAACGAGTAGGCCACCTATACTTTCCAAGTGTGAAAACAATTGATTATATGCATAATACTCATCGACCCACTACTGCGCCACCTAGTATATGCATGCACCACTCCATTATTCTCCCAACATGAAATTGTTAAAAATAGCCCAAATTGTTTAGCAGCTAACTTATCCAAATTTACTCATAAAACATCCACAACCTCTATCTGATTATGTATGTTCTTTATAGAAAACAACGAGAATCGAGCTTTTTCAAGCATCTTTTGCAACCCTGCACTCTCATAGGGCATGATTAATATACTTATGGCCATACCCATAACTGGGTAGTTCGAGTTTTTGATCACCTTACGTTTTAATAAAAATTCATTACTCAATAGGACAACCTTCACCACCCGCTAGACAAAATGCTTTACTTTTCCCATTATATTTAACTCCCAAGATTTCCTCCACAGTCCCTGCATTATCGAAGGTAAGGGTGATGAAACCCCATCCCGTTGTGCCTCACTAGTTTTGAAGGAAACTCTATATCCCCTTTTTACAGTATACATTTCATGATTAATAAAGTGCCAAACTAATTTATCGTGTTGTCTACTAGGTTCCAATATTGGTATATTACAAACGACTTTAGCTTCTTCTGGATTGAATATATTTGTAATTAATGACATGTTTCAGCAGCCATTACCCCTAAATAGGTCCGTCACTAAATCCACCTCATTCTGGTGTGTTCCAATTGATCTCAAAAAGTGTTGCTACTCATTGGGAGCCAAGGATCATCATATATCTTCATCGAACATCCATCTCTGATATTCCACCGAATTGCTTTTCCCATTATAAATTTCGACACACATAACTCAACCTACAATTAGTCTTTATTGAAAAGATTAATTGGTTCATCTTATATTTGTACCATAAAACCCTACTAGTGACTGAGTTGCATAATCATTCGCCAAACTTGGTTTAAATCTAAAAAATTTATAGAATAGCATTGGTTTACTTTGTGGTCTTACTCATACAAACGCTCATCACAAAACTTAGACCAACTACTGTTGACTATGGACTCTTCTCTATTTTCATTGCATACCATTTGCAAGGGTAAGTAAAAAGTACTGTGAAACATTTCTATAATATAATTTATATAAAAAGGGTAATTTAAGTTAGTTAGATTAAGGATTAGCGTGCATTTATTCTTTAAATTTAAAAAATGTATTTTTTTAATTCCTTAATTTTATGTAAAAGATCATACAAATAATATTATTTTAATGATATTTTTCTTAAAATATTATTTTTTTTTTGTCAAGTATTTAAAACAAGATTAAAACTTAATCTCTTGATAACGATAATTAATATGAAATAAATTTTACAAAATATTTATTTAAAAATTGTTATTATCACTATTTTTATTTTAATATTTTGTTGATTTTTTATTTTTTTTAAAATAAAAATATGTATTTAAATAATTTTTCATTAGAATATTTTTATTAATCATTTATTTTTTAAAAAATTCATATTAAATTTTACTTTTATCTTTTAATCACTAATGTTTTATCATGATTTAATTACTTGATATTAAAAAATAATATTTTAATAAAAAATAATTAAAATAATATTATTTTTAGAATACAGACTTAATATACCAACTTTATAGTCCGGGATACTTCTTCAGCTTCTTTTTGACTTTCTAAGTTTGGAGGGTTCGTTGCATCTCTTGTATACATGATTACAGCATTTGCCTTATATGTTCCAGATTGGACTTTTGTATTACACAGCAGCAGAGAACCAAAACAATACACAGTATATTACAGCATTTGCCTTGTATGTTCCAGATTGGACTTTTGTATTACACAGCAGCAGAGAACCAAAACAATACACAGTATGTTATTCTTTTTCATTCATATGATTATCAATAAAGATTTATGTTATTTTATGTCTTTTAATTAACTGATTTAATAATTTTAGGTTAAATGTATGATGAGAGGACATTTAGGACCTGCATGCAATTAATGCAGTTGGGTATATTGACAGACAAGTTTGGGGTATGAATCATCTTTATATCCCAGCCTGTTAAATTTGGAGACGCCTCAAGGTTAATCATATTCCCTAATTACTTCTGGATTTAATTAATATATAGCTTGAGTTATGAATATTTTACTATATGTTGTTTTTAATTCAATTAATTAACATGTAGGCTCAAGATTACAGTTATTTTAAATATATATATATATATATATTTTGATTGAGTTACGTATATTTAATAATGTGATTTTTAATTCAATTATGTAACAATGTAATGTACATTTCAATATAATATTGAAATTAAGTAAAATATGACATAACATAATTATAGATATATCAAAGTAATTGTTGATTTTTTTTCTAATAATTTAAACTTTTAGAAAAATTGATTTCTCAACAACTTCGTACCATGATATTAAAGTTAGAAATTTTATGTTAAAAGTCCATTAACATCGATAGTTGAATTGTAAATGTTTATCTCGTATAAAAATAACTCAATTTTTTAGAGTAAAATTGTTACATTACTGCATATATTAGATTAGTTCAGTTGGTCTTAATATTTAGTTCTAAATAATGCTGACATGTGTAGGCTTGCACCCTTAGTTCTCCAAGTGATGGTCCTCTTAGAAAGGATGCTCCCAGTTGGTGTCTTGCTCCATTTGAACCTGAAGGTTTGTTGAGGTATATATGTTTAATTAACTAATGTATCAACAGGTTAATATGACGTCAGTTAGTAATTTTTTTTTAAACAACTATCCTATTCATACACTCGTATACTGGGTCCCAAGAATTAAATTGATAATTAACTATTGGTTTTTCCTATTACAGTTCTATCTCAGCTATACTGTTTAGTACCATTAGAATTCATTATGGGGCGCGTTTTAATTCATTTGAATTACAATTAACTCTACATTATAAGTTAATAATTTTAATTTGAAGTTCATGCTGTGTTTTGACTGATATTATGAATATATGTTGCAGGGTCACTCAGAGAGACATAAGCAATGGATCTAAATGGGTTTTGGTTTACTAATCATAGGCATCATTCTTCGTTCTACCGATGGTTAGCTAAATAAGCTTAAAGTTAAAGATTTTTTTATACAAACATCAATTAATAATTTGTGAAAATTCTAATTTTTCTGATTAATTAGCTTAATTAATGTCTTGTAGCTATTCCCATCAACAAACAACCATACAGCTTCGGCTATATATGTTTCACAGCAAAGGCAGCTGGAATAGTCTTCTCTGCTTTCTAATTATTTAGAAACACAATCTTAACTCTTAAATCAAAAGTAAACTTGTGACTTAGAGGGTTGTCCAGACTTATAAACAACACTATCGCCTTATTCTTAACCAATGTGGAACTTAATGGTAATTTTATCAGTAAAAAAGAACCACAAAACAGTTAAATATCTCTAATTAAGAACAATTTGATTGTTGTTGGTAATATTTTGAAACAGATAGATGTTTGCGGGTTTAGGAAGATATTCATATTCCTAGAATGGATAGGAATGAATGCAATGTGTTTGTGCTTGGAGCACAGGGCATCTTAGCAGCATTTTTAATGGATGGTACTAAGAAACCCCTCACAAATCTTTGGTAAGTTTGGAATTAGCATCTTATGTCATTAGAAATGATTTAGTATACAATATCTGATATATTATGAAATTCGACATTTCCAATTAGGTGAATTAAAGTCATAAAATATTTTATTTTCTTACTCTAAAATAGAACTCATTTTATTGATTCGTATAATTGGAGGGTCAGGTATCATAATGTACCCAATATCGATATTACTATATAGAGATATTCTTGATAACATGTGTTAAATTGTACTTGCTGGTATCTTACACAAATTTCATATATATTGGAAGCTTTAAACTGAAAGGGCTCGTTTGGTTTTGCTATGCTATATTGGACAGGATTAACATAATTGGATAGTATTGTACTGTGTGGTGTAGTATTATATTAGACACCTACAATGTTTGGAGGTGTTTAGGATTATTACTGGGATAAGTTATACCATTTTCGGTGCAAAAATAGACTGTAACTAAAATTTCAAAAATATTTTTAAATAAAATGTTTGAATTAAAATTTTAAAATATTTTATAAGTTCAACTTTTTCATTTTTGGTATATTACAATTTTCTTTTATAATTATATTTTTTGTATTTTTGTTTATGTGATAGAAAATCTAGCTTATACAAAGAATTAGTCCAAAAATAAAAAGAAGCCTAACAAAACTAAATTAATGGAACCCAAAATGCCAAGTCAATGACACAAGGCACCTACATATAAATTGAAATATTGTTGCAGAAAAATTATACATAAGCATATATCATGAATGTGAAAGATAAGGCATCATAAAGAAGAAGTGCATAAAATTTCTAGACAGAAGAAGGGAAAACAAAGAATTTTATAAAGACCCATTTTGAAAACAATTGCGACAAAAAGAAAGAAAGGACTCCATAAATTTACAGATTCTTGACCAATGAAGACGAAGTATAATGCGAGAGCCTTTGAAAGAATGGTTTCTGAGAAAATTAGACTCGAACAAGAAGATGATTGTATACTGTCGGGGACAGTCATCTGGTTAATATTTGTCGGCATTTAGGCTAATTTGAAGGGGGACCAGGATTCTCTGTACTGGAGGTAAAAATGTACCTAACACAGTTTTCGGACAAAACTACCCTATCCCATTAATTAGGTTCAGTTCGACAAACATGGTCTAGACCTACACTTCGTAACATTCACATGTTTATGGAATCTTTCAATTGATATAATCAGAAAATTATATTGTTGTTGTTGCATACCTTTTTCGCTTTCTCACTCTATATTTCTATTATTCCATTTCCGTGATTGGGTCTTTGGTTTCATTGCATATCTTGATTTATACCATCAAATGCAAAATATCATGATGATGATCTGTAGAAGGGCCCTATAAATATCATGCAAAATATCTTCCAAACAAAAAGGATCACCTTGATTTATGAATGTCAAGCCAGTACAACAAAATCTAATTATGAGTTTTTTAAACGCAATCATCATGAACAATATAGGAGCATAGAAAGAACAAGTACACACCATGAATTTTTTTTTTTATTAATAAAAACAATACATAGTATAATTCAAACCTGTAACACATAGGGAAAAAAAAACTTCACCACCTAACTACCAAGTAAACCACTAAAAAATCATATTTTGGCAACCGAGAGTGGTGGAAGTACAGACAATAAGAAATTAGTTCAAAGACTCAACCAAAAATCCCTAAAAACTTTGTACTATTGATTTACAATTTAGTAACTTACTTTCAAACCTTTTTTTTTATAGAGAATGGAGAGCTAATAGTATAATTTTCCCTACTTAATTCTTGTGACTAACAAACATTTTTGTTCCACATTTTACACATGCAGAAGAGATATAACCAAAAAAAAGTTCAACGACGTGCTACAAAACCGCAAATTTTTAATCCAAATTGAACACCCATAGGGAGACATTTGTAGAAAAGATTTTAACAGTAATAGAAACAGAACACTAAGGAAATGTCAATATAATTACCTCTTTACAGCTATTTACCTATACAAAGTACCATGAGAACTTGCTCTTTCTTATCATCATGCTGCTTTACCTCATTTTTACACACATTTAGTGTGAAAAACATGAAAAAGTAGGGTGTGGAGAATAGCTTGACCCTTTACAATCACACAAGCATTGATCATTTACACGTAACAGATACAATAAGAGAGATAAGTATACTGTACATGGACCGCACAAGACAGCTCGTATTTGCGACTATTATCACTCCCAACCCATCAACATCTTCCAAACTTGTACCTCAATTATGCTTCTTGGAACAGACAAACCATCTCTTTCATCTAGCAGGACTCTGTAGACTTCCCATTCTCGATCTCCAATGATATGCCTCCCTATCTCAGCCTGTAAAATCAATAACCAAAATATGTTTTGAATGTATCAGTAAAAATTGAACAAAAAATAAACCCAAAAAAAAAATCATTCAATAGGTTTCCTCAACTCAATCCCTACAAATTTTGTTAGCATTGGATCATAGTCATACATTACTAATCTAGATTATACAACAGTTGTTATTACAGATGGAGGTTAAAAGCAATAAATATTATTCATTAAAAAATATAATTTATGACGAGTCTTGCGGTTTTCACAAATTATTTGACTTTTTGATATGGGGAATAGGATGTCATTCTCCCGAAAAGAATGATATTGTTCCTAAAACCTGTAGTCTTTAACTCTTTATACAGCAAGGGTAAGTTAATCAGGTTCAAGTGCAACACAAATTTGAATTCCACTCAAAGTAGACAGTAATTACCGAAAAAACACCAGTTTCAAGTTTCTTGAAAGCACGGGTGATGTCATAAAAAACAAGAGGCCGGCCATTGCCAGATAATTCTACAGGGTTTGCAACCAGCAGTTCAGTGTCCGGACCACGGCTAACAACAGCTACTCTGAGTGGACAAAGCAATTCCAGTTGCAATCGAGATGTCAATGCTTTCTGCTTGCTATAATCAATAATCTTCTTTCCATCGGTTTGCATGATGAAGAGGTCAATTTCACACTTTCTTCTTGGTTTTGTTGAGAAACGTCCATAAGAAACCTGGACCATGATAATGTTTAAATATCATATTCGCGTGACTAAATATAGTAGAAAAGTTAATGGGAGCTTCTGTTAATATAACATCCATTAGTATAATGTATCATCAAACAGAAATGTTCCTTTCAAAGAGAAGGTGGTAGCAGTAAACTAACACAGATGATAGAACCTAAATTATCCAAATTTATAAAGCAGGAAATCTGTCAAAGATAAGAACCATTAGAACAGATAATTTTCTTAAAAAACAATGAGGTAACTAATTTTGATGCACAGTACACAATAGGATCGAATTATTTTTTTCAAAATATTTATGATATTCAATTCCGGAATTCTTAATGCACTAACCTGAATACTATAATCCTTGAGAGTTCTCATTATGTCATAAAGAAGACCTTTGTGGTCAGAGCAGATAATTTGCACAAGCGTGTGCGAAGGACTCAACAAGTTATCTATCGTGATGGGAACACTACTGAAGTTGAGTGATCCACTTGAGAGTTCATCAGGAATCGTTGATTCAAATGTTTCTTCAGTGATTGCTGATGGAAGAAATAGAGATGACTGTGAACAAGCTGTAATTTCTTGACCCACCTTTTCAATGTTGCAACTTATCATGGCATCCCCCATAGCAGCTTTTAAGTACTCATATGTTTCATCCCTTCTCTTGCTTGTATGTAGAAGCTCCCTGGAAAGACACAGAGTCAGTATATTATGAAGCAACAGAACAAGACAAATTGTGACACTTTTACCAGAAAATTTCTGTGAATGTTTAATGAAAAACAGACACAATCACACTAAATGAACTAACAAAAGCTAGAAAATCACTCAAATAATTGTTCAAGACAAATGAAAAAAGTACGACCTGGTATCTGTGATGAAAAACATATCCATCACTTTTCCATCTGGTGTAGTTGAGACCTTAACTTTCATTATAGTTAGTTCAAGCTCACAAAGAACCTTTGTCACATCTGCCCATATAAGAAAGAGAGAAAGGAAGGAAAACCCCTATAAGTAAAAAATACAATCCAACTAAGTACAAGAGCAAATTTCTGCTCCCAAACATCCGGTCAACAATCACATGAAAGTTGCAAAAGAGATAAGGGGAAATTACTTCAAATAACAACCTTAAAACTTACAACAATAAAAATAACTCACAAATAACATTGAACGGGTTTAACTGGTCAAAATTCAACTTAAATAACATTCAATTGGCTAGAGTTCAATGTGAAATGTTTGGGTTGAGCTTTCTCTTTATAATAAAATAAATTAATTGGATATAAGAAGGGTTATCAATGTTGTTTTCCGAAGATAAAGTAGATAAGTTTACAAGTAGAACAATTAAAAAAAAGGAGCATTGCGGCAACGCCAAGTCAGATTACCATATTCAACTTTGAAGATGTGAATAGAAAAGAAGTTAAAAAGGTTAATCAAGAACACCAGTAACAATACCCACGAATTGTTTATTCGAAAACAAAATTGTGCATTCAAATTTCTACTCTAACTAAGCATCTACACAGATAATATGAAATCAATGGAAACAGTGGTACCATGTAAAAGCCCTCTTCTGTCATAACAACAGAAAATCAGAAGAAAAACATCAGGATCTTTTGGTGGTTGCAGTTCAGATGGATAATAGAAAGCAGCAGCTGAAGAACAAGAAGGGCAGACTCCAGATAGCCTTTTCTTCAACAAATCCCACTTGGTCTCTGAATTACCAATCACCCAGAGCACTATGTAACACCATTTTCCATCAGTTGATACATCTACAGAACATAATTAATAAAAATCAGTTGAAATCCCAATCACCCAATACCTATTTCACAACATTATAGAAAAATTTGAACATTCATCACTTGTTTCAAATTCATGTGCATAAACTTCAATGCCCATGCTCAAAGCAAAATCAAGCCAACTAGCTTACCCATCACTCTCTCACACTGAACTAAGAAGTAAAGGAAAGTGATAAAGAAAAATTCCAAGGACCCTAATCACAATTTGTTTTCTGAAATGAAAAGGTAAAAGTAGAGTTTTCTTCTTTAAAGAAAGAAAGAACAAAACTAGAAACTCAAACCACAAAATCACAATTTATCAATTTTTCCCATGTATTCTTAGCAAGCAAGCAGAACATAATCGTACCCAGCCTCAACAACACAAACAATTTTGACTGACCTCCTCTGACAATGCTAAGACCAAAGAAAAGAATGATGCGACACAAATCACAACCCAAGCCGATCTTGTCGGGGCAATTAATTGTAATCACGGTTGGTTCTCCTTCTTTATCAGACTCCTTGATGATCACCACATCATCATGTAATATACCCATTTCTTTCTTCTTCTCGTTATGGGTATACAAGATTGGGCTGTTTTGGTGTTACTCTTTTGCTTTCTCAATAGTTTGCTTCTCTATTTTCTCTATACAAAAAAAAACAAACTTTGAGACAGAGAAAAAGGCTGAGAAGAGTTACATAGTTCAGACTAGTCTGCGTTTGGCCTCTGCTCGTTTGTTGTAGTTGCTGTTCTTGTTTCTTTGTCTTGGTTTGCCCTTTTCTTTCACTGTTTGTGAATGGAGTGTGAATCGTCCTGGTCTGGGATATATGATATATGATATATGATATATGATATATGATATACGATATACTCTTTTCATGAGATAACGAGACTATACTTTATTATTATAATAATAGTAAATATATATTTTTTAGATTGGGATAAAAATATAATTATAGTTAATTTATTATTTTTATATTATTATATTATGTAATTATTATAAAATATTATTAAATTTTTTATTATTTTTATATTATTAAATTTTATAAAAATATATCAACATATACAGAAAAAAATATTTGGTCATGTTTTTATAATATTTATAATATTTAATATTATAAAAATAATAAAATTTGATATTTTTTTATAATGATTTTATAAAATAAAAAATATATTTTATTTTTTATTATTATATACATATCACCGACGTGCTGTATCTTTTTAAATCTACGATTAAATTAAAATTTCATTTATATTATTCAGTAAATTTTTCGTTTCATGTGCCATTAAAAATAATAAAAAGAGATAAACTTATAAAAAAAATACTACTGCATTGTTTGATTTATTGCCAAGGTGGTTGGAAGCCTACCATCAAATTATCAAAAATCTTTAAAAGTACCATTCTATTAGATCATAATACTATTTTTTTTTAGTAATACCGTAATATTTTGCTAAAGATTCACGGTGAATTTAAAATTTTTTAAGGATAGGATGGTACATTTAGAATAAAATTTAGTTTACGTTATTACAAAAAACAAAAAATATTATTAAAATTAGTTAAAAATCGACTTTAAATTTTTAATTTGTTTTTTAGAAAATTTATTTATTTTCTACTATATTCAAATCAAAACATGTATTCGATCAGTACTCATAAAAAAACCAAAATTTGTTTAACAAATAGTTTAAATAATACAAATAATTAAAAAATTAAATATTAATTAATAACAAAAAAATTACTATGATATTATCTTATGTTATTCAATATCATCATATTTTTCTCCTGATATTATAATACAAAACCTACATATATAATACAAAAATTTATACACATAAATAATAACACATAATAGCAGGAAAAAATATGAATAATAAGTGCTTAGGATTAATAAAAATACTTACAAGAGTAAATAAAGAAAATGAAAAAAAATAGTGTTTTGTAAGTAAGAAACGAGTATAAATGTTTTGAGTATTTTGCTCAAAAAAAATATAAGATCTAAAAGATAAGTTAGAAAGTAAGAAAACCCACTAACCGATGTTATAATTGGTGGTCGTATGTGATCGGAAAATGAGAAAGAGTAGATGAGAAGTGGAGGAGGTTTTGGGTTTTTGAGAGTTATGTAATGCTTAGAATAATTTCTGTTTGGGAAAGAAAGAAGAGAAAAGAAAATATTCACGAGTGTAGTGTCGATTCTACGTGTCAACCGACGTTATTCACGTAGTTTGTAATATCGGTTGACGTGTCAAACCGACGCTACACGTGGACATAACGTCGATTTTACGTGTCAACTGACGCTATGTGTAGCGTCAATTCTACACACATATCAACTTAAATGTCATATTTTATAATAATGTTAATTGTAAGTCCATAAAAAATCAAATAGTTAACAGTATTATGAGTTTACATTTTTTATTTTCAGCTACGCACATTGATAACTGATAAAATGATCTCGTTGGAACTTTTTTTTAGTTTGATATGATAAATTAAATAATATAATTTTTAATTGGTTGATAGTTTGAAAATAAATCTAATAATTTAATAATATATTTATAAATTTATTTTTATTATTATTATTGTTGTAGATATCATTGGATAACAAAAACACTTTTATATTGTTTGATGTAAGTTATTAAATAGGTTTAATATTAATGAATTATATTGAATTATATTATTATTATATTATAGATACTTTGTATAATATAATTGGATAAAATTGATAATAAATATTTTAGTAAAATAATTTATATTTAAAATAGTTTTTAATTTATTTTATGTAGTTTTTTTATCTATGAAAATAATTTTATTACAAAAAGTTATTTAAATCAATGGATAATTTATTTTTATTTTTCTTACATTTTAAAAATAAAAAAAAAATAGTTTTAATTTAATATGCAAAATCAAGAGACATACTTTTAAAATTAAAATTTTAAACAAGTTAAATAAAATGTTGATACAATTTAGAATCACTTTGACTAATGGTATTAAATTTCTATATAATCATATAATTCTTACTACGTATAATATTATCTCATTTCATAATGAAGCATATAATTATATAAAAACTATATAATCAAATTTATCGTTATTATATAACAAGCATGCCTATGATAAATAAACTCATGTTTATTAATTAGATTACTGTGAGTAAGGTATGTTTGGATTACACATTTGCATAGAAGATAACACGAGAGGTTAAAAATAAGAGAAACTTTAGACACAAAATATAATTAAGAGGAAATTAATGTTCAAAAAATTCTAATTTTTTTAAATAAAGTTTCTCCTCATATAGCAATCAACTATAATATATTGTTCTTTCTTTTTTTTTATTTCCTAAAAATAAGGTTAAAAGTCAACAAGATCCTAGTAAATTTAGAGTCATTCTAATTGATTGTTTTTTATTATTATTTTTATTTTTTATTTTTATTATTACTTTTAAAATAATATTTAAATAAATTAATATTTTTATTTTAACTCCTTACTTTTTTAGTAAACACAAAGAAAATAATTGAGTTTTTACTCTCTTTCCTCGTGTATCTTATTCATGTTCATTTTCATTCAAATTGACTCTATTTATTAATTATTAAACACATTTTAAAAATAAAAAAATTTCATTCATACCTTACATTTTTGAAGATTTTTCTTTTTTTTTTAATTTCTGTTTATTTCCAAAAAATTACGTCAAGTTTCGAAAATTTTTGCCCTATAGTTGTGCTACGTACACTTGTACAATAGTGGCAAATAATTTTGATTTAATCTTAGAGATTAAATTATATTAATCTATGTACAGTTATCATTGATGCTATATACTAACAGAACCTCTAGAATCTAAATTTGCTTGGTGATGGTCATTTGTTATGATAAACTATCATTTATTGGTATTTTATTACATTATTTAATTAGTTTTATATTCATTTTTTTAAATATATTTTTTTGTTTTTCTAAACATGGTTGTTCAAAGAAGTATACTTAATTTTAATATTTTTGTAATAAAGTATTTTATGTTTCGATCATTTTTTAAGTATTAAGAGCCTTTGCGAGTCATTGTATCGTGAATCATGTATTGTATCTCATTGAAAATCAACTGGTGAGCTTCTATCTTAAATATTATTCTTAGTGCCCTAAAGCATCTTCGTTATAACCCCTCACACTTTATTTTCTTTATTCAAATTAATTTTTATTTTAAAAAAATAAAAATAACACTTTTTAAAACTTATAATAAAAATAATAGGATACCTTATAAAATACCTACTAGCTCGTTATTACACATGGTAAGTTAGGTAAGTGTGAACAAATCATCAAAATTAATTATTTTTTATCCATTTGTATTTTACGTTATTTGAATTAGATTTAAAGATTTTCAATTATAATCATATCTGATAAGTAATCGATCTGAATTAATTAGAATCAAAACCAATAGGATTTTTTAGTTTCAATTATATCAAATTAATATTAAAATTTATTTATAAATTATTATCACATATAAAACGCGACATATATAATATTTTAAATTTAAATTTATGTATTTGTAGCAAAATTTATTATTTATAGTCACAATTAAGAAAATCAAAATAATAAAAAGTATGTCATTATAATTATTATATTATTATAAATATTTATATTTATTTTTAAGTTAAAATAATAATCTAATATAACTATAATATGTATAATAATTAAAAATAACACAATGTAAAATAAAATTTGCATTCATTTATAATTTAATAATAATTTTATTCAAAATAGATAAAATAGATTATAAAATTTATTAATCCGAATATAAATGGATTGTATATTTTTTAATCCAAATCTCTTTTGATTATAAAATTTTTCCATCCAATTCGATCCAACTCTGATAGATCTAATCAAATCAAAATTTTCAATTTAAACTAATTGATTAAATTATTTGCTCACTCTTATATTAGTAGTTTGACATCGTTTAAGTTGAACTATAATCGCTTGAACTCATTTAATATTGAACTCTATCCAATTAAACTTCATTCAATATTATTAGATTAAATAATTTAGAAATCATTTTGATTGTGAAAATAGGACAATTTAATCATATATTGTTTTCACAATAAATACATAAGCCAATAACATATTAAAATAAGAACAATTTAGTCTCTTCGCTACTACAAAAATGGGTATTAAAGTCGGTTAAAAACGGACTTTAAATGAAATGACTTAAAATTTAAAGTCGGTTTACCGCGTGAATTGATTTTAATTTTTTTGTTTTACAAAATTTACTCATTTTCTATTATATTCAAATTAAAACCTGTATTCGATCACTAAATAAACAAGTTTAACAAATAGTTTAAATAATATAAATAATTGAAAAATAAAATATTAATTAATAGTAGAAAAATTATCATTGTGTTATTCTATGTTATTCAAGATCATCATATTTTTCTCCTGATGTTATAATACAAACCTACATATATAATACAAAAATTTATACACATAAATAATAACACATAATAATAGAAAAAATATGAATAATAAGTGCGTAAAATTAATAGAAATACTTACAAGAGTAAATGAAGTGACAAAAAGAAGGAAATGAAGAAAAAATGGTGTTTTGTAAGTGAGAAATGGGTATAAAAAATTTGAGTATTTTGCTCAAAAAAATAGGGGATCTAAAAGATTAGTTAGAGAGAAAGAAAAAATAGGAGATCTAAAAGATTAGTTAGAGAGAAAGAAAACCCACTAACCGGCGTTGGAATTGGTAGTCGTAGGTGTCCAGAAAATGAGAAAGAGTGGAGGAAAAGTGGAGGAGGTTTTGGGTTTTTGAGAGTTATACAGTGTTTGGAATAGTTTCTGTTTGGAGAAAAGAGAAAAGAAAAGAATTTATCCACGTGTGTAGCGTCGGTTCTACGTGTCAATCGACACTATCCACGTGTGTAGCGTCGATTCTAGGTGTCAATCAACGCTACGCTACGTGAATAGCATCGATTCATTACGTCAACCGATGCTACGTCCTACGTGGATAGCGTCGGTTCTACACCAAACCGACTTTAAAATCATTATAAGTTGGTTTTTGGAAAAACCGACTTTACATATCGACTTAAATATCTCTTTTTATAGTAGTGCTTTTTGAATAATCATATAATATTTTATTATTAAAACTGAAAGCAAAGTGATCAAAAATAACACACATATTTCCTACTTCCTAAAATTTTTGTACACTAATAAAATAACGAGTTTATATATAGCTTATGAGATATTTAAAATTTAAATCACAAATATGAAACAAATTCAAAAAAGTTGGGCATACTTTCGGAAATGAAAATTTCAAAGCAAGTTTAGAAGGAAGAAAAAGAAAGTAAGAGAAAGGGGTCAAATAATAGTACTGGATGTTAAAAAATATAAAAATTATAGACTTTTTAATTCTAAAAGGTTAATTCAATGGGTGAAAACATCCACAATCTTTATAAACTCTACCATAATTTTGTACTTAATTAATGTGGGACATTACTCTTAATATTTTTCCTCAAAATATGGGTCTTGGTCTCTTGCAAGGTTGCTTATGCTAATGCAGTTGGTAGCTTGATAGATGCAATGGTATGTATGAGAGCTAACATTTCACATATAGTTGGAGCTGTAAATAGGTACGTGCATGATCTTAGTAAAAGACATTGATTAGTTGTGAAATGGATTTTATAGTATATTATAAATACTATAGATGTTGGTTTAGTGTTTGAGTATGATAATATTATTGGTCAATGTGTTGTTGAATATTGTGATTCTAACTATGCAAGAGATTTAGATAAGCATTGGTTAACTAATGGCTATGTGTTTACTCTTGTTAGAGCACTAGTTAGTTAGAAGTCTACCTTGCAATCTACAATTATTTTTTCTACTATAGACATAGAGTATATGATAGTTACAGAGGTTGTGAAAGAAGCTATTTGGTTACAAGGTTTGCTTGAAAACTTAGGAGTTGATCAGAAGCATATTAAGGTATTTTGTGACAGTTAGAGTGCTATTCATTTAGCAAAGAACCAAGTCTACCATGCATGTATAAAGCACATTGACGTTTGTTACCATTTCGTGCGATAGATTATTAAAGAATATGGTGTGCTAGTTTAAAAGATCAACACTATAGAGAATCTCATAGATATAATGACCAAGGTAGTGATAGTGATCAATTCAAACATTTTTTGAACTTGATTAACATCCTGCATATTTGAGTTGACACTAGCATTGTTGATCTAGAGATTGAAGAAATCATTTGAGAAATACTAAGTCGTCAAGGTAAAGATTTGTTGTATGGCTCTTTAGTAAGCAATTTAAAAAAAATCCCACATGGTTTAGATACCATGGTGGGTGTTATATTTTAGGCTAAAAAATAAAACTCTCCTCCTCCATTTTGAAACCGCCTCAAAAACTTGTATTTCTTCCTCTCTTTTGTATAAGTAATTGATTAACTCAGTTTTGTCTAATCAATTATAATTTTTTGGAATTCATCTAATTTGAAGATAATGGAAGTGACCAGCGACGCCTGATGATATATTTAACATTTATACTGAATCTCGTTAAATATCTAGTGTTCTTATTTTTCTACTTTAATATTTTATTTAATATATATTTTAGTTTCTTTTATCATTATTTTGTCGGAATAATTTGAATTCTATTCATTTAAATCATAGTATTTGTGATAATAACTACATAGAATATAAAAAATATATCAGATTTTTCCAACATGAAACATATAGTGATCTCGATCAATAAAAACCTTATAGGCAAGCCCGATAAATTTTGAATAATTAAATAAACATTATATAAGATAATTTTAATAAAAAAGATAAAGATCAAATAATTATCCCTAATTTTTCTAAGTAGATAAATATGTATAGATGTTTAACATGTAATAACAAATCAATCTTATTTCAATAAGAAATAAAATTAAGTTAACTCTTTTTTCATGTATTTTATTTTTGATATTTTTTAAACTTTTGAATTTTTTATATATAAAATTAATAAATTTTTATATACTTTTATTACCCCTAATTAAAGTGTCTTCTCTAAATTTGATAAATAAACATCTCATAGACGCGGGAAAAAATCAAAAATACCCCTGAGGTTTTTAATATCTTCAAAAATACTCTTAACGTTTAAAATAAAACTACAATACCCTTGAGGTTTAAGATATCTTCAAAAATACCCTTATCATTTAACAGAAGCATAAAAAAACCGTAAAAAATCACATCAATAATTGAAAAAGTCTTTTCTACCCCTACATATATAACTTTTTGAATATTACCGTTAAAAATATTATCGCAAATACCTTTGAAGTTTTATTTTTCTTCAAAAATGCCCATTATATTATAATTAATTTAACTTTATCGAAAATACCCCTGATATAATAATTAATTTAAATTCATCAAAAATACCCTTACTACAATATCTCTACTCAATAACCTGCTATAAATAATCATCAATAATAAGCTATAAATATTGACCAAAAAATACCTTTAACCTCCTCAATAACAATTCAATATATATTATACATCCACATTTACAGTTTATATTACAAATCATACATCCACATCCACATTCTCATTTTCATAACATATTAACCTGTTCAATAATAGTTAATATTCACATCCAAAGTCATATTTCATACTAACCTGTTCAATAACAATTCACATACACATTCACAATCTAAATTCTTACAAAATGTAAGGGGAGTGGACACCATAAATGAGTTTAAATACACAAAAAACTACAAAGTTCATATCATGTCTCCCAAAACCTAGTGTATACATGAACTTTGAGTTACAAAAGATTTCCTTCCAAATCATATTCATTGTTCCATTTACTTACACATTTTAAAATAAAAATTATAAAACAAATCAAAGCCCCATTTCAGAAGGCTCACTTTGACTTGTTGATTCTCCCATTTTTTGCTTCTTGTTGATTGCATCACCACTATCTATCACCTGATTCATGAACAATAAATAAATTTATGGTATAAGAAGTAATGCATAAGGAATGTGTTATATAATACATTACCTGAATTTGATTAGTTCTTTTG
This sequence comes from Hippophae rhamnoides, assembly GCA_033030585.1. NCBI lineage: Eukaryota > Viridiplantae > Streptophyta > Magnoliopsida > Rosales > Elaeagnaceae > Hippophae > Hippophae rhamnoides. The sequence continues at coordinate 68,247,740 of CM065430.1, read as the reverse complement.
TTTTGCTTTTTCTTGACCATCTTCTTTGAAGTTGTTTCCTACAAACAATTTAAAGTTTAATATAATTAACCCAATATATTTAATAAATGAATAGTTATAATTTTACCTGAGTTTCATTAGTTGAATTCTTTAACTTCTCCCTACATGTCCTCTGATTATGACCAAATTGATTGCAATATCCACATTTCAATCCTTGCGACCTCTTATGTTTCTCTGGTTCAGTAGCTTCCCTATGTCTCTTAGTTGGTGGTTTTCCTTTCTTTGGTTTATAAATTGGTGGAAGTATTTGTTGCTCACTAGGGATCATAACCCACTCCTTTTCAGATGGAACAGGATGAATCAAAGAGAAATATGTCTTCAAAAACGAAGCCTTTGTAAAATATGGATGTACATAGTCCGCAATCTTATACCTTCTATCTATAATACAAGCAACACCATGCTTACAAGGTAAATCACTCAATTGCCACCCATAACAACTACATGTCCACTTATTTAAATTAACCAACATGTTGCAACCATCCAATACTTCAAATATTTCATCTCCAGCATACAAGACCTTTAAAACACTTCCTTCTTCTTGTCTTTGAAGAATGTATTTCATTACATTTGGTGGAAAAGGAGTAGTCCACTTCAAAGCCTCTCCATTCCTCTTCACTATTAGCCGCATCAATTTTCTTTTGACCTCTTCAAATAAATTCACAATAGGTCTAGACCTCACTCTTTTCAACCAATTGTTAAAACTTTCAGTCATGTTATTGGTCACATGCTCAACCTTTACATCATCATCAAAAGCATGTCTACTCCAATGTGAAGCTTGGATCTTACTTAAATATTCATGTGCTTCATGCTCTTCTTTCTTAATTTCATTCATCACATCATTAAATTCAGTTGTTCTAGTTGCTTTAGATGCTGCCCAAAACAAAGATCTCATTTTCATGCTTGGATGCTTACATTTCAAGTTGGCATAAATATGCCTAGCACAAAATCTGACATGGGAAGTTGGGAAAAACTTATTTATTGCTGCAACGAGACCTTTTTGTCTATCAGACATGAAGCACATCTTTATTTTTTCAAACTCTCCAATATGTTGGTCTAATAAAGCCATGAACCACATCCAAGTTTCACTATTTTCAGATTCAGCCCAAGCAAGGACAATTGGAAACAAACCTCCATTAGCATCCAATCCAACAGCAACCATTAAGACACCTTTATATGGACCCTTTAAAAAACATCCATCCAAACCAAGGAAAGGCCTGCATCCACTTAAATACCCTTGTTTTGAGGCAGATAAGCTAATGAAACATCTCCTAAAACAAGGGTTGGCATTTGGTATTGGAATATGAGTATCAACAACTACTATTGATCCATGGTTGGTTCTTAAAATTGTATGACAATATTGCCTTATTTTTGAAAAACTACCAATATGGTCACCCAATTCTCCATCACAAGCAATTTTTCTTGCCCTATACAATGTCAAGTCAGGTACAGATATACCCCATCTTCTTTTACACTCAGTAGACAATATAAGGATACTTACATTAGGATTTCCCATAACTAAGTCCTTTAATTGAGAAGCTAACCAAGAGGATGTAGCAGATCTTTGTTTTTCAACTTTTTGACAACTATGTCTCCCCTTATTGTTTGCTGGCTCAAGTGTCTTAACCATAAATGTTTTCTTATCAGTTCCAACAGAAGCGTGTATCCTCCAACCACAATCAGGGGCTTTACACCTTGCAGTTACTCGGTTTTTGTCAACTTTAACCTTCTCACACTGGAACCCAACTTGAACAATGTATTCTTGTAAGATAGCTTTAAATTCTTTATCATCCTTAAATGTATCTCCGACGTTAAATTCAATGCTACCATCACTTCTTCTCTTAAATTCCCTATTTTCATATTGACAACTGACTTTTTTAGCACTTTTTCCTCGACAATCTTCTGAGTCAGTATCACTGATATGATGGAAATTTTCATCCCCTAAGTCCTGAAGACTATCATCAGTATCATAAATTTCATCATCCTCTTCATCATTTCTTGTAATGTCATCATGCCAATCAGGATCTTCCTCATCACTACTCCAAAAAAACTTCTCATCTCCATCGTAATGTTCATCTTCAACTTCAACAACTATTCCTGCTTTATATTTTTTCAATCTTTCACAATTCCTTGAAGGTTCACCCTCGTTTTGGCTATTACTAGTTGGGAATGGCTCAAATGAGTCAAGGTGAAGTTCATCAATGTCAAAGTGAGGTGGTTCATTTGTTGGTTCAAAAGGTGGTTCATTTTGTGATTTGTTTGGTAATATAGCTCGTGTTTTCTTGAAACTCTGATATTCTAACATGGGGGGTGAGAAAACCACTTTCAAAGGATTAAATTCTACAAAAAAATCTAGCCTTTGCTTTTTATTATCCCTATAATCGTTCATCAGTTCATGTAATTCATTATTGGTTTTTAATACACTTCGTTCATCACTATCAACTTTATTTGCTTCAATCCTAAAGTCTTCTTTTTTAAGTGTCAATCCCTCATTCATAATGGCCCTTTTAGCATCATGGAAGCAACAAATGAGACTATATTCATCAGTAGGTATATGACCAACCCATCTAACTTCACCAAATAGATGAACATACACACTAGCCCATTCACTCATTTTTATCTCCCTATATAACAAACAAAAGTATTTTTTATAAGCATTATTATGTTAAATCATAATTGTTGAAAACATCTTCATCACAATCTGATTTTTTAATATATCGTCTCAAAAACAAAGCATACAAAATATAAACCCTAAACAAATACTATGGTCAAAATATGTAATTTTACCGCAAATACCCCTGAGTGTTTTGCTATTCTTCAAAAATACCCCTGAGGTTTTGCTATTCTTCAAAAATACCCATGGGTTCTTCAAAATCATACAAACAATCAGCTATTTCAGAAGAAAAAAAAACATTACAACTAGAACATCAGAGCAAATTGCTATACAATGGGTTCTGAAATACATATTATATATCATCAATACAAGCAGTATATTGTTAAAAATGGGTTCTAAAATACAAATTAAAAAAAGATGAAATACAAAATCAAATATGTGAAACGATATTCTACTCCAATATATGCAAGTGTGCGTAAAAAACAAATTTTTATCCAAACGAACCAAATACAGAATATATATGAAATAATATGAAATTAATGAGCTTATACCTGTTATATTGTAACAATGGGACGTGTTAGGGCAGCAGGTGATACGTTCAATTTTCGCGTGAAGATGAGCCGCATATTTGCGATAAGGGTGAGGGAGTTGCGATAACGGCGAGGGAGTTGGTGGGTGAAATGATGGGTTCGTGAAGGTGGTTCACAAGGGTATTTGCGATAACGACGAGGGATTTGGTGGCTGGAAGGATATCCGTGAGGTTTAGGGGCTAGAATGAGTCGTCCGATGGGGGAATGGGTGATTGGAACAAGCGACCAAGGAGGCTGGAAGTGTGGCGGTGAGGCTGGGAGAAGAAGAAATGAGTTTCTGTGAAGAAGAAGAGAAAGGTTTTTGCGTGAAGAAGAAGAGTGATATATGTATAGGGGCGAGATTACCATTTTACCCCTAAAGTTAAACGAAAATATAACGTCGATAATGTTTAAGAGTAATTTTGATATTAAATAAAACTCAGGAATAATTTTAAAGAAACACAAAACCTCATGGATATCTATGATAATAATCCCATAGGCGCAACAAATTTGAAATAAATATGAAACTCACGAAGAATAAAGAAAAACAAAACAAAAATGTAAAAAATGCTACCGAAAACACAAATACAGAATTGCAAGAGGTAGGATGTAGCTAGCTAGGATTCTTATCCAACAAGTCAGAAGCAGAACGACCAATGAAGTGTGACAAGGTTCAACATTATTGGTCCTTTGTTAAATCAAAATTACTGGCACGGACTCTTCAATGTTCCATCATCTCATTTACGGATAACTTGGAACTTTTTCTCGTATAACGGCAAAGACAAAAATAGTAAACTACCGCTATATATATATATGGAAGTAAGTTAATCCAATACTTATTTAATTTTATCAATTAACTTCGTAATTATTCAAAGACAGGTTTCATAATTTTTAAATAAATATCGCGTTAATTTTATTATTATAAAAAATAAGTATTTTATTGCATAATTTTTAAATTAAATACTTATAATATTATGAATGTTAAATAATATAAATACTTAATTTTTAATAGATTAAAAATATTAATTTTAATAAAATACTGTAATAAAAATATTTATTTTTTATAATAATAAAATTAGTAATATTTAACCTATAAATTACATATTATTTAATATTTATTTTAAAAAATTCAAATATAATGTAATTAATTTAATAATTATAATATTATTGTATTTATTTTATAAAACTATAAAAACTCTTTTATATATATATATATTATTAATATCTTATACTTATTATAAAAATAATACTTAAATTTTATATTAATTTTTTGTAATAATTTATTCATATTATTATTAAAAATTATCCCTCAAAGATAAAAGATCAAATAAATTTTTATTTTTTATTTTTTATATTTTTACTATATTAGATGATAATTGTTTTAATTAAAATAAATTATGATTGAAAAAATAAAAAAATTAAATAAAAATAAAAACATAAAAAATAATCATTCAAATCAATTTTTACTTAACATTAACACTAAACTATCATTTTATTATTATAATAAAATCTATAAAATATTTACTTTACTCCTAAACTAATTGTATTATTATTATTATTATTAATAAATTATTTACGTTAAAACAATAATAAAATCTTCAATGGTCGTGACTGGGCTGACTCTCAATACAAACAATTACACCTCACAAGTCACATCAATACTTACTAGCCGCCATCACGTGTCGTATTGCCTGAGAGAAATAGTCCCCTCACGTGCTTATTTGTGTTTGATTCTTTATTAACGAGGCTTTCAAGGAAGGAAAAAGCCCTTTTGTCAATTCATTCCCCTTTTCCAAATCTTAATTATTATTACTATTATTATTTAGCCAAAAAAATCTTAATTATTATTATTGTCCCTTTTAGTACTTTCACCCTGTTTATAAACTTATACTCATTCTTACATAAATATTATTTAAATTTGTTACATTTAAATATTAATTGAAAAGTAATATTTTTTAATTATATATACTCAATTATATATTTTTATAATAAATAAATTAACGTGTGATATAAAAAAGTATAAAAAATGTAATTTTCGACCTATTAATGTATAAAAAGGTATTGATAGCTCTTGTAAGTATTTCAATAGTTTGAGATCAACCATTTAAATAAGATTGCCTAATCATTTATTTTTAAATCTTTTTAAAAATTACATATAATACTCTATTAATATTAAAATGATTGAATTTAATAAAATTTAATATTAATATATTTAAAATTTAAAATTTAATATTAAATAATTTAATATTAATAGATTTAAATCAAATAAACTATTAATATGTATCAAATTGTAAAATTAAACTAATTTGTAAAAAAATTAATCCAATTTTACCGTTTTAATTGTTATTTAATTATATATTAATGAAAAACGAATGCAGTCTAGTGATTAACTTTTCTTTTCAAGCATTTAAGGTAAAAAGTTTGACTCTGAAGGTCATAGTTGCTCATAATTTTAGTGTTTAAGGATTAATAAAATAGTTTAATCAAAACCATCACCCTGGTTATCTCGAACAGTTGAGCTGTTGAATGTGAGAAAAACTCTTCTCCGTTAGGTGGAGATGAAAATAATAAGTACATATTTAAATATCTTAAACCTAATTTTTATACTATACAATTTAAAAACGTAATCAGATCAAATTATTTCGATTTAATCGATCTAATCTGATTTATTAAGAAAGATGAATTTGATTCGATTGTTAAAATTTAAAAAAAAATTAAATTAAATTAAATCGTATCTATTTCTATTCACTATAAATAAAAAACAAACATTAATTATAAATTATAAAATTGATAATAAACAATAATTTTTTTTTTATTTTTACTATGAATTTATTAAATAAGTAAAATGTTACCTAGCTAGTTCGTTCGTTTTGATTCTCTCCTAAAAATAGTATAACTAGCTAGTTCGTTTTGATTCTCTCCTAAAACTCAAAGCAAATAAAGGAATTTTCAAATTTTTAATTATATTACATTTATGCGTACCAAAATAATTATATTACGTTTATTCCTTCCAATTAAACACGTGTAAATAACTTGACATAAATTGATTATATAAAAAGTTTACATTACTTTAAAAGGAATCAATTATCTTATACTATTTTTGATATATTATTTTATGTATTATTAATATACAATAAATATGTTAATAAAAATAATTAAAAATAAAAAATTTTATAATATAAAATATAAATTTTTTTCACATAATTACTATCTATTAATGACACATAAAGTAATACATTAAAAATAAGATAGATAATTTTTTTCTCTAAAAAGTTATTATATAAATAAGTAACAAATTAAGTAAGATGAGGGGCATAAATAGTTCTATTTTTTAAATACATTTTAGTTTTATAATTTTTAAATTAAATATTATTAGTTTTGTTTTTGTATAAAATGAGTACATTTAGTTACATAATTTTTAAAAATTAACACTTTAAGTGTCATAATTGTTAAAAAAAAATATACTTTTAATCTTACCAAGAGGATCAATTTTTACATTATAATATCATTTTTTTGTAAATAACAAAATTAGAAATATAAAACCCATATCAAATAATCAAAAAACTTACTATGATTTTTTTCCAATTAAATAATGACTATATATATAAAACAACTTATTTTTTGTCGACTTGGTTTTAAGTGAGAGAAAATTTTCATACATAAACCATAGGACGAGCATAAAACTGACATCGAGTTAATAATATCGATTTTTCATATAGTTTTGTTTTCGATTTTTCATATAGTTTTGTTTTATATATGTAAAACTCTCACAAGTATACGAATTATTTTATAGAAAATAATAAGTATATTCATAAGGTAGGGAATGAATATATGTGATTTTTAATTTATTATTCAAACTTTTAGAAATGAAATTAAATCTTAAACATCATATCATGATATTTTGATTTTTATATTTCCTAATCTAATAACAAAAAAATAAACATAGATATGATTCAATAAACAATTATGCAAATTTTTATCGTTCACAACAGTGGAGTATTTATGGATATAATAATTAAGTTAATTATGCTTACTCATATTATTTAGATTATTAAATATATAAATTAATATTTATTGATTCTCTCTTTTTTATATGAATACCACCTTTGGTGGAGTTAGATATTCTTTATTAATTAAAAAAAAATCAATTGACACCTATGGGTGGGGTTGATAATTAATTTGATTAATTAAATTAATTTTTTTTCTAAAAGATTGAAAATGAACCATTTAAATGACACATTTGATATGGTAGACATTTTAAACTTTATTCAAGATATCCAAATTAAATCTAAGAATTTAATTATCCGAGTACTAACTTTGAAGTTTTAAAATCACTATTGAAAATATGCTGTCAATACATTTTCGAATAATAGTTCTTATAAAAGCTTTTGAAATAGAGCTTTACTCTAACTACCAGACGATTGTGTCAACAAATAAAAAAGTACTACTCTAAATCAGACCGGATAATTCAATCTTAAAATCTAATTTTCAAATTTAAGTTTGTAATGAAAAATAATATATTTCTCTCTAACATCCTTATTATAAAATCTTGAATAAAAATAAAATCATTTTATTTTATATAGATGTTTTACCTATTTAATATTTCACAAGTATAACAACATCATTATTGTATCATATTTACAAACAGTCAGTTATGTTAAATTTAATCACAAACAAATTAAACATAACATATAAAATAAAAACATAAAAAATAACTGTAAAGAATTCATTTTAAAATTATACTTCAAATGAATCCTTACAGTATTTTGATGCTAATTCTGTTGTTGGAAAACCTCCAAACGAATTTGTATTTTCATTTATTGAATCAAAAACTAGAAATCTATAAAATCATAACTAGTTCTTCTCAAAAAGAGAAAAAATTTAAAATTAAAAAAAAACAAAGAAAGCTTTCTAAAGAGAGAAGAGTTGAGAAATTATGTGATTTGAGATTGGGGAAGAAGGTCCTTTTATAGGTGAGAAAAGGCTACAAAAGTGAAAACAAAATCTCAAAAGTTAGTTTTGGACCTGTTTAGATAGGCTGGCACACGTGTGGGGGTGCTGGCGTGCGCGAGATTTATGGTAGACGGGCATGTGTGGGATTTGTGAGAGATGGGTGTTACATATGCTGGCGCATGCGAGCATATGCTTACTATGCATAGCATACGCCGGACTCAGCGTGACATGTGTGTGGGACAGGCTTGGCAATTCCATTTTTTTTTTCATTTTTTTGACTTTTCTTCATTTCTCTCTCACTTATTTGTATAATAAATGAATAATACACTTTAAATATTATGATGTATTTCTTTTAGTATTTCTTTTCGAGTCTTTAAATTATTTTTGAAGCAAAAATAGCAGAAAAATAAGATAAATACCTATGATTCCAAAAATACAAATTTATATAAATTATGATAAAATCATACAAATATAAATCTATTTAATAAATTAAAGCACATTAAATCATGGTAATTTTAGTATTTTTTAAGTACTCATCAACCATTGATTATGATCGTGGAGAACAATTTCTTACTGTTTGTAAATCTTAGGGTATGATCCGATGGACAATGGTCTCGTCTTGTTAGTGTTGCGATGTTCCTCTAACACGACTTACTCAATCTCCAAAGTCTTAACATTTTTCTACTAACTCTAACTTTTTTTGAATCCATCTTTTCATGTGAACCCATTTTCTCTAAGTTTGCTTTTTCTTAATTCATTTTTTCTCTGTATCCACTTTTTTGGCCATCCTAAATTCCCAAGAAGTTATTTGGTCCTCTTAAGTACCTTAAGAATTTTTTTGGACTTCCTAAGTTCCCAATAAGTTTTCTGGTTCTCCGAAGTACCTTAAGAATTTTTCTAAACTTCCTAGGTTTCATAGAATTTTTTTGGTCTTCCCAAGTTCCTTAAGAATTTTATTAAAAATGGATAGTTTATACTCCATTTTTTCTTAACTTACTAAGTTCCGAGGAAGTTTTTTGGTCTTCCTAAGTTCTTTAGGAGTTTTCTTGAAAATAAGCAGTTTAGACTCCATCTTTTCTAGACTTCCTAAGTTCTCAGGAAGGTTTATGGTCTTCCCAAGTGCCTTTAATTTTTTTTTGAAAATGGATGGTCTAGATGCTATCTTTTTTGGACTTCCTAAGTTCCTTAAGAATTATTTTGAAAATGAGTGATCTAGACTTCATATTTTTTGGACTTTCTAAGTTTTTAGGTCTTTAATTAAATTCTTTGAATTATGGAAAAAAATTTGGATTAATAAGAAGTTTCAAACCCTAATTTGGACTAAGTGGGGTAAGAAAAATATTTTAGGATTGTGTTATTTTATTGGATTATTTGTGACAAATTCTTGGATTTAGATATTGTTGAATTTTAAAATCGCACCACAAAAGGAGTAGAATTGATAAAGGAAAAGGGGTATCAATTTCTGAGGATTATGATAGAGCCAAATTTTCTAATAATGAGACTAAAATAAGATTTAATAAAGCCAAAGAAGTAAACAAAGGATTTATAGTGAAAAGGGGAATAAACTTTGATTTGGGGCTAAATGCCCATTTTGAGGGAATTTTTGATGTACTAGCTTCATTTGGGCTATTCATTATTTGTTAATGAATATTGGTGAGGGTGAATATGAAGCTTACTTAGAAAATTTCAATTATGTTATAGTAATAAAAAGCTTAGCAATAGAAGGGGCTGAGTGAGGTGTTTTTGCTAGGAAATACTTTGTTTGTTCAAGACTATTACCCACTTGACATTATAGCTCCGTGGATAGAGAGAGAGCAATATTACTGAATACTATAACTTTTAAAATTAATGTCTATGGATGCAGGAAATATAATTTGATATAGGATCAAATTATTTGCTAACAGTCACCAATTGAGTTACTTTTTCTCCCAGCTCGTCACTACTTTATGTAAAAATGTGGGGTTGATTTACTTAAAAGGTAAAGTTATAATTCAACCTGGAGAGTTATTAAATACGACATATTATGATGAACTCATATCTAGTACAAACATGACCTAAAGGGATATAATGGCTACTTCTTCATCTAGGATGACTATGAAAGATGAAATGCATCATTTAAGTGAACGAATGATCTACATATAAGAATATCATCAAGTCTACAATACCCAACATGTTGCATTTTTAAATCGATAGCATCATGATCAAGTGGATCATAACCATTTAATGTATGAAATGAACTGGTTACTACTTAACCATCTAAGGATGGATTCAAGCCATTTAGTAATACTCGAGTATCAACATTATGATTTCACCTTTACATTACTAGATTGATCACAACAACATCATGAAGAACAGGGACCGCGTGACATAGAGGACTGAGCACCAAATTTGTTTCAAAAACTTCTACAAGTTTTTATTTCATGTATGTTGTTTATTTATTATTGTGAACTTTAGTTTAATTATTTTTTAGATATTATATTTATTTTTATTTCATGTTATTTATTTTATTTTATTTCCTATCTAGGAAACAATGTTTATTATATTTAAAAATGTTAAATTTATAACTCTTCATTGAGATGCGTAAGAATTACACAATATTTTATTTGTGATTAAAATGTTTGGAATGATGAATGCACCAGTATTTTCACATGAATATTTGAGCACATTTAGATAATGGGTAACTTTTCTACTCTTTACCTTTTATATTTAATTTGGAATTATTATATTGAAAGCAATGTAAGTTCTAGGTTACAGATGGAAAAAGTTACACTTAAATACATTTGAGCAATTTTTAATTTTTTTATCAAATATTGTTTACATTTTCATTTATTTTTATTGATTTACTTTTATTTGTTTTTATTGGTTTTGAAATTTTAGGTTTTATTTTATTTGTTTTTTGCAAAATTATCATGTCTTTTTATTAATTTTACAAATGATTAAGTTTTTACACAGTTAGATTAATTTCTTGAACAAATTATAAAGTAATGTGATAATTAGTTAGTTTTTATCACAATTTATAATTCATGATAAAATGTTAAAATTACAATAAATCAAAAATTTGTTTTTAGGAATCAAATAGTAGAGACTATTTTGTGAGAATATTTTGAGCCTTTATCTTTCCATTCTGAGTGATAATATTTTTATACTCTTTTAAATACTCTTCTTATCAATTCAAATTATTATATGATCTCTATAAATTTTAGTATTAAATGCTAGGTTTTTTACATATGATAAAATGTCATATATTTTTTTTTATTTCTTAAATTGAATGACTTTAAGTAAAAATTAAAATTATATGACATTCTTCATTTATGTATGATTTCCAAAATAGATATATGTGAGGTAACCTATGTCAATATAAAAGAAAAGCCAAAATTACCTACTCATCAGATTATACCAAAATATGTACAAATTGTACATGGATCATCTCTCTAAAAAATATAAAAAAAAAATGATAAAAAAATAGTATAAACTAAATACTATGACTGTGAAAATCCTACAAAGTTGTGAAAATTGGCTAAAATAAAAGAAAAATAGGAAATAAATCTCCAAGAAGCATTGCATTTTCTTCATCTCTAAAAGTCATATAACTTAAAAAATTTATTTGATGATTTTGTTTGATGCATGAGAATAGTATTTGACTTCTTTCCAAAATCCTTTCATTCAATCACTTTCATGAGATTAATATTATTCACTATTTTTAGTGTTTTCTTCTTTATACATATGAAACCTATTAGTTGATTTCTTTACATAAACTCTCTTGGTATATACCTTGGAATGAGTGCTCGAACCCATAGGATCAATGTTATTGAGAGTATGACTTGTGAGATTAAAGTCAAAGTAAATTCGTGTTCAAAACACTAAAATTTGACAAATTAATATTAATGCATTTTTTATATGGAGATGAATATGATTTTCAACTAATTATTACAATAAATTATGAATGTTTATGATGTTAAAATTACTTTATGCTTTGAATTTTAGTTGTGAACTTAGAAAAATTAAAAGCATGAGAAGTTTTGCTATTTTATTTTTACTTTGTTATTTATTTATTTTTAAAGTTTTACATTTAAATTTAATGTTTATGAGTATCATCATTAAAAACCTGCACGAAAATTAAACTCATCCATTAGGACAACCTAGGGGTTTAAAGGGTTGTTGCATACACTAAATATAACCGTATTAATCTATAGAAATGATCTAGGATGGTTTAAATATATTTAGTTTTTATTTTTAGTTTTTTACTTTCCCTGTTGGAGACTAGCTAAGAAACTTGTTTGGGGTTGTGATGAGTGTTTAAAAGCACTAAATATAATTTGATTGGATGCATTTTAAATGTTAAAATAAATTTTTATTTACATAATTTTACCATATTTTTAGAGAATCTATCTTTTTAGAATCACATGTAGGTTTTGTCTTTTTTAAGTATTTTTAGATTCAAAATAAATCAACTGATCAACACTTGAAAAATAATACTTGAAATAACGTTTTTGTAACCACAAAGCATAGAAGACTAACATATATAAGCCTTATATATATTCTAAACCAATGAAAGTGGTGTAAAATAAAAGGAGTTTCTAGAAGTACAACGTACGTGTGCTACAACAGGGATTTTTGTGTGCCGCGACACGAGGGATTTGGATCATGATTCAAAAAATGCATACAGATTAGCTTATGACTTGATGAAAAGAAATGCATGCTACAATACCCTATCGTATGATCCATTTTTTTCTTTCTTTTTCCACGTTTTCTACCTTATATAAATACCCTTACTTCATTGCAAAAATTATTTCCCGACCCTTAACTTTTTGTTTCTTTCCTTTCTAGTTTCTTAGTTTTATGGTTTTACAAAGTTCTTCTCTTAATTTTGAGAATTGAACATAGTTTAGTTTATGTAGTAGTTTTCTTTCAATTCAATAAACAATATTGCAATTTTGTTTGAAGGTTTTCCAAATACGTAAACGATACTGAATTTTTATACATGAAACAATACACTTGAGGCATAATTTAAATGTATTTTTTTATTTTCAAAATAAATTTATGTGTTGTTCTGAATACTATATTTAATTTACTAATCATTTATTAAATTAAGCATGTCTATCTAAAAATATTGGGATATTAGTAATGTTATTATGCTTATAAAATATTAAAGTATGTAAATATTTTTATAAAATTAAGTATTATTTTCTATACAAGAATTATACAAAGTTTATTATACAAAATACAATCATGTCAGAATTTTCATAGTAAACTTAAAATCTAAAAGTTAGTTCTAAGACATTTAAATTTTTAATTCCAACTTTGATACCTTGAATAAAGTTTAAATTATTAGACCCGATCAAAGACGACAATTAAATGGTTTGTTAATCTCTTAGTAAAGAAACATAATTTAATTAAAATTAAATGATAGATATTCGAATGCGTTAAGTGATTTTAATTAATAACAAATAGCAAACATGACCGAAGGCGCTATTTGTATATGTAAGAGATAATCAATAATTTTAATTCATATCTTTAACAATCTAATTCATATTTAGCAAGCATAATTCACTAAATAATCTATTTCATAAATTCTCTGTTGAGTTTAAAACTTTAAATGTTTATTTATTTGATGTTTCTTGAATTTATTTTTAATTTTATTTTATTATTTTAGATATTTAAAAACCAAATTTTGTGACTAAATATTTAGGTTTAATTTTTAATTTTAAGAATTTGTTAAATTATTCAAAAAATTACGTAATTTCTTTTTAAAACTCGACTTTAGAAGTATATTTATCATTTCTTACAAGATTAATACACTTATGAACTATTTTATAATTACAAAACTTGAACATCAAGTGTTGAATCGGCTTTCATTCTCATTGAGGAAGTGATCCATTGAGGTGATAGAATATACTATCATGATCATTTAGTGGGTTTTTGGCAACAGCATTGCTCAGAATAAAACTAGGTAGAGGTAAATTTTGAACAACTTTTCTTCTTTTAAATCTTCATTCATGGCCAAGTAGCAAAGCTTTAGCATCATCTATGGTTACAGTTTCACACATCATCCTTTCAATCAAGGTTGAGAAAATAGCCATAACCTGCTCCTTCTAATTCATCAGTCAACGTTTTGATTCTAAGTAGATACACAAAAATTGTAAGGTTCCCTTTCTTTTGATTTTGTAATTCTTTTCTTACTTAAATAGCCCTAGCTCTTGATTTTGTTGAGAAGGATTTTTACAAACGTAACGAGGCATCCCTTGTAATGTCAAGTCCTGATATTTGTTTTAGCAGTTCATCTGTCATGCATGACATAATCCAGTAACCAAGTATGTCATCTTGCCTCTTCTAACTTTTGTATTTCTGGTTTGATGTTCCATCCTCAAGAAACCATTATGGTGGGTCTTATCCCACAATATCTTCTAGTACTAAGCTTCTAAGTATTTTGAGAACTTGATGTTTCCAAATTGTATAATTCTTATTATCAAGCTTGATTGAAACTAGTATATTATGAAATGTGAATAGTGCTCTATCCTCATGATTCAAGTCCTTAAGTTTTGCTAGTGTTATAACTGATGATTCTTAGGAATTTCCAATGATGAAAGAACACTAGCATGCAATGCTTATTGCTCTGATACCATGGAAAATTAAAGAAAGCTAATAATAATGATTAGATTAATAAAGAAAACTTGTAAGAAAGGAAAAAATGTGAACAGAAGAAACATTTACTGTATATCAATTTCAGTGAAAACAAATTACATAACGTTAGTGTAAAGAAACTGTCTTATTTATACCTCACATTTGAGTGCTGATGCAGTAACCCAATAACAAAATTATAGACTTCAGTCACTCATTCATAGCATTTCCCAGTACTAGTTTGTTAGGCAGTTTTGCCATCTCAGCATTGGTGTTGACATCTTTATACTCAGCATGTTTTTGGCAATCCTTACTCATCTTGTGAAGAGTGATAAGTTGTCATTTACTCTAACATTGTATATTATATTTCTACTATTAATTACATTTAATGTTGTTATCTTTGATTATTTTTTTCATTAATCAAGAATAATTACTGGAATAACAATTTAAATTGTTGTAATATCTCCACTTATTTAATTTGGAAGTGTTAATAAAATTTCTTAGTTATGTTGAAAATCAACACCAACATAATAATTAAAGATGTAGAGAAATAAATAGAGTAGTTGAAAAAGTACAAAAATAAATGAAGTGGTTGAAGGAAGTAGAGAAATAAATGAAATGGTTGAAGGATGTAGAAATAAATGAAGTGGTTGAAGGATGTAGAAATAAATGAATTGTTGAAGGTTGTAGAAATAAATGAAGTGGTTGAAGGTTTTAGAAAAGAGAAGTGTGTAGATAAGATTTGTGTGGCTAGGATGTAGTTTTATATTTGTGTGGTGTAGATTGCATGGTGAGGACTATAAATAGCCTACCTTGCATTTGGTTTAATCATTCCATCAAAAACAAATAAGTCTTTGTATTCTTAGTTTGAGTGTGAGTTAAGAGCTTTCTCTTTGAGTGTTTGTATTTCTCTTCAATTTGTGAGTTCCCTTTGAAAGGTGTTATAGTGAGTATAATACAAGTAATTTGTTTACTTGTTTGGATCTAATATTAGTAAATTTAGAGTTGTGTATTCTAAATTTTACTCAACAATTGGTATCAGAGCGGGACGGTCAGGGATCATTCTTAGTGGAGTTATCTTGAGTCGTGAGGAGTTTGGTACTCTGCAAGTTTATTAGTCAAGCTTGTTCGGTATAGTCGAAGTCTTGCCAACACGATGGGTGATCTTCAAGTAGTTAGAGGAATCAAGAAGCTCAACAACAAAAACTATAACACATGGGCAACATGTATGGAGTCTTATCTACAAGGTCAAGACTTGTGGGAGGTTGTTGGTGATGATTAAGTTACACAACCAACAATGGAAGATGCAAATGGCATCTTGCGGAAGTGGAAAATTAAAGCAGGCAAAGCAATGTTTGCTTTGAAGACCACAATTGAAGAAGAAATGTTGGAGCATATTCGGGATGCAAAAACACCAAAGGAAGCATGTGACACTCTTGTTACGCTCTTTTCAAAAAAGAATGATACAAGATTGAAACTTCTGGATAATGAGTTACTATCGATGGCACAACGCGACATGACAATTTCCCAATACTTTCACAAGGTAAAGTTATTATGCCGCGAAATTTCAGAGTTAGATCCAAAAGCTCCTATTGGGGAAACAAGGATAAAGAGAATAATTATTCATGGTTTGAAACCCGAATATCGAGGGTTTGTTACCGCTATACAAGGATGGCCGACACAACCATCTCTTGTTGAGTTTGAGAATTTATTGGCTGGTCAAGAAGCTATGGCTAAGCAAATGGGAAGAGTCTCGCTGAAGGGTGAAGAAGAAGTGCTCTACACTAGCAAAAGCAAAGGCATTTTCAAGCGATACAATGGAAATGGATATAAAAATGATGGAAACAAAGGAAAAATTCCTCGAGGAAATGGAGGCTTTCGTCCAGGGGGAGCTTGGAAGAACCGCAATAACAATAGAAAATTTAACAGTGAATGTTACAACTGCGGGAAGATGGGTCACATGGAAAAATATTGTTGGAGTAAGAAAAAGCTTGTTGAAAGAAATATAGCTACTTCCAGTTCTAAGGAGCATAGTGAAGATGGTTGGGATGCCAAAGCATTATTCGCTATAGAGGAAGAAGAATTAGCTCTTACGGTGACAACATCAAAACAGATTGACTATAAGAATGATTGGATCGTAGATTCGGGCTGCTCAAATCATATGACAGGTGATAAACAGAAGTTGGAAAGCATGTCTGAGTACAAGGGAGGTCGTGTAGTGGTGACAGTTGACAACTTAAGGTTACCGATAGCCCACATCAGTAAGATGATAGTTACACCTCGATATAGTACTAACCAAGTACCACTTCAAGATGTTTATTATGTCCCAGGAATGAAGAAAAAATTGCTATCTATGGCTCAGTTAACATCATCAAGCCACTATGTCTTATTCGGTCCCAGAGACGTGAAGGTGTATCGTGATCTCAAAATCTCAGAAACACCGACAATGGAGGGGCAACGATTGGAATCAATCTACGTAATGTCAGCAGAATCTGCATATGTAGACAAGACAAGAAGAAACAATATAACAGATCTATGGCATATACGGTTAGGTCATGTTAGCTATTCCAAGCTAAGTGTGATGGTGAAAAAGTCAATGCTTAAAGGGCTTCCTCAACTAGACATGCGAACAGACACACTCTGTGCAGGATGCCAATATGGTAAAGCTCACCAATTACCATATGAGGAATCAAAGTTTAAAGCAAAAGAACCATTGGAATTAGTTCACTCTGATGTATTCGGTCCTGTTAAGCAACCATCAATTGGCGGTATGCGATACATGGTGACATTCATTGATGACTTCTCAAGGTATGTGTGGGTTTTCTTTATGAAATAAAAATCTGACGTATTCTCAAAGTTTAAAGAGTTTAGAGAGTCAACTGAAGGAGAAGTTAGAAAGAAGATCCGTTGCTTGCGCACAGACAACGACGGAGAATATAGCTCAAGCGAG